>CM014271.1:9960300-10003580 GCA_004135705.1 Alloteropsis semialata | reverse complement strand
GCCCACCCACCCAAGGGTCCAGATCCGGTTTGCACGGAGATTCACTCTCCTCGGTGATCTCCCATCCTCGTTCGCATAATCGCATCTCCTCCGCTGTCCTGATTTCGTCTACTCGCTCACGCCTGGACGCTCGCCACTCTCCCACTCGCCCAAGTCCCGCTTGCCGCATCCCGATCGACGGCGGCCGGCGGCAGCTGCCTGAGTATTGGTGATCAGCGTGGAAGGCCCCGACGACGGCTGCACGGCCGCGGGCGTCACCAGCGAGGATGGCCTCCCTGGATCCTGAAGGCAGCTGCGACGCCACTGCTGCAGCGCGTTCCGATGGACGTCTGCCTCCAGCTGATGCCCGTGTTCAAGATCTGCGAGGAAGGCGGCCGCGACGCAGCCGGCGTGGACACTATCGTGCGAGTTGCCGTGCAGGCAACAAAACCCTTTGAATGCCCAGTGGCTGTCGCGTCATCTGGCGTCGGCAACGAGATCCACACTGCAGACGGCCTTGTGAGGCTGCTGGCAATGCTAGGTTCTTGTTATAAACTGACGAGGTTAGGTATCAGCTAGGTTGAGATTCAGACGACTAATGTTTCACCATAGTTCATTTGCAGTAGGTTGCTGCCATGGGTCCTGCCGTCCTGACGATCCAAATTGAACAACTCAATCGTTCTGAACTTCCATAGTGAAAGTGTAATCGATGTTTTAGTTCTTTTATGACCAGTTCCATGACGATGCCAAATGGAACTGTCCTTGAAAATGCGGTCATGCGCCAAAATAAACTAGAAGAGATCTATGATATTTTCCCTACAAGACCATGTTCCATTGACTTCCTAATATCAGTTTTTGCCTAGGTTAAACCAATTGTTCCGTTGAGGACCATAGTTTCTCTCTGCCATGTTCTTCCAGCAGTTCTGAAGGCATGAAACGAAACAGGATCGATGGGTTGGGTTCTCCGAACATGACAAGATGAGATGAGTCTCAGGAACTGCAATTGCTCCTTCTTCCTTTTCTGCGGGTGTTCTCAGTTCTTCTCCAATGGCTTTGACCAGGCATGGCGATCATGATGTCGCTTGACCTCCCGTCACGACACCGCCAGACCTCAACGCAACCATGGATGGCGGCTTCCGAGCGCTGGTCACCGACCTCCTCGCGATGCCCATGCCCATGGTCGCCGCCATGACCGGCCACGACGCGGCGGCCGCGCTGTCGAACTCGAACGGGAGGCTACTCTGGCTTTGGCCCGTGACACCCTCTAGCGCAATCGACGGCGGCGGTGCTGACGCCGCCACGCCGGCAGGTCTGAAACTCTGGATCCATTGGGTGGGCGGTCATGGGCCAAGCCAGGGTAGGGTCGGGCCCATCCAGAACATAAAACATAATTATGAAAATTATTAATTAAATGGTTGGCTGCTTTTATATTCGTGCAAGAAAATAAAAGAGGAGTACCGGAGCAATTCTCTAATTCCTCTGAACATCTGGCATAAGTAATAACTTTAGCCACTCTAATCTGCATGTGTACTTGCAGCAGCACAATCCTGCCATGGATTTTCGGACAACCACATGGCTGGTCTTTGCTCTCTTCTTCATCGCTGTCGTAGCAGCGATCAAGATTACGAGACGAGAGCAATCTGCCGCCAGTCCGGCGACGAAACGCCCTCCTCCACCGGTGTCTCCGGGGGTCCCTTTTCTAGGCGACCTGCCAGCGCTGCTCACCAAGGGACCCTTGGCGCTGATCCGCAACAACTATGCGAGCCTGGGAAGCGTCTTCACCGTGCGCCTCTTTCACCTGAAACTCACCTTCTTGGTCGGGCCAGACGTGTCGAGCCATTTCTACCAGGGTCTCGACTCGGAGATCAGCCAGGACGAGGTCTCTCAGTTCACCATCCCCACCTTCGGCCCTGGCGTCGCCTTCGACGTCGACTACGCCACTCGGCACGAGCAGTTCAGGTTCTTCGGCGACTCCATGAAGCCGGCGAAGCTCAGGACCTATGCCGAGCTCATGGTCCGTGAAGTCGAGGTAATTAAGCATCGACCGATACATTTCGTATATATACATTCATGAATGAATTTGTCGAGAAAAAAGGGTTTGACCTTCTTCTCTAATATTGCAAATGTACGATGCTTGATCGTGCTAACATAATCTGCGCTTTTCAGAGTCACTTAGTCCGGCACGGTTAATCTGAAGCAGGAGCTCGAGCACGTGGTGACGCTCATCACCAGCCGGTGCCTGTTGGGTGCCGCGGTCCGGGAGAAGATGTTCGGCGAGGTCGGGACGCTGCTCCGCGAGCTCAACGACGGCATGCGCCTCGTCACCATCCTCTTCCCCCACCTGCCGATCCCCGCGCACCGGCGGCGCGACGCGGCGCGCGCCAGGCTCGGCGAGATATTCACGGAGATCGTCAGGTCCCGCGCGAGCCGCAGCGACGGCCGCGCCGACGACGACATGCTGCAGTGCCTGATCGACGCCCGGTACAGGGACGGCCGCGGCACGACGGAGACGGAGGACGTCGGGATGCTGGTCTCGGCGCTCTTCGCGGGGCAGCACAACAGCTCCAGCGCGAGCACCTGGACCGGGGCGCGCCTCCTCACCCACACCAGGCACCTGCGCGCCGCCGCCGAGGAGCAGGCGCGCGTCGTGGCGCGGCGCGGGGCCCGCGTCGACTACGTCGCCCTGCGGGAGATGGACACCCTGCACCGCTGCGTCAAGGAGGCCCTGCGCCTCCACCCGCCGGCGCTGATGCTGCTCCGCCACGCGCGCCGGAGCTTCTCCGTGCGCACGAGGGACGGCCGCGAGTACGAGGTGCCCGAGGGCCACGCGGTGGCGAGCCCGCTGGTGCTCCACAACAGGCTGCCGCACGTCTACGAGGAGCCCGACAAGTACGACCCTGACCGGTTCGGCCCGCGGAGAGCGGAGGACAAGGCCGGCGGCGCGTTGGCGTACATGTCGTTCGGCGGCGGCCGGCACCTCTGCGTCGGCGAGGCGTTCGCGTACATGCAGATCAAGGTGATATGGAGCCACCTGCTGAGGAATTTCGAGATGGAGATGGTGTCACCGTTTCCCCAGACGGACTGGAACGTGGTCATGCCAGGGCCCAAGGGGAACGTGATGGTCCGCTACAAGAGACGGCAGCCGCCTACAACTACAGCCTGAGCCGGGGTCTCTGTCTGCAAATCAGGAACTTTTCGTGAAACAGTTCCAAGTTTCGTAGGAATCTAAAAGAATCCCAGTGTTCCAAGGCGTGAATTCCACGTACTGTGCACAGTAATACGTCGTTAGCCTTGTATGATTGTGAGTAGTTATTGCTGCACTATATATACATATTATGTTGTAACTTAGTGAGTTATCAATAAGAGCTCCTCAGTTTATGTTCTTCAGCTTACCTGTTCTAGACAGTACAAGTTTGGAAAACACAGAATTTACAGCATAGCAAACACTTCAGCCTGGAGTATGTGTCAAGAATTGTGCAATGATCATGTGCAGATGCTTACATTCTTGTTCCCAAGTTGTTGCGAATTCAAACATACTCCTTTCAATGAATAAAAGCTTACCAGAGATCTAGATACACTCAGGGACTTTTGGTACATAAACCTTTTGTAATAACCTATCTTACATGATATTTCCAAAATATCAAATTGTGAAAATTATCAGTACATGTGCAAAAATAGAAGGGCACCAGACTAGTCAAAAGTCAAAACCCTCAGTTCCAAATACCTCTAGTTATAGCATATTGCCAGTAGACAGATTTGCTATCGACAACTGGTAAAATAACTAGTTAAGTCAACATGCTTGTACTTGCTTGTATCTCCAGCAAAAGCCTTGGTGAAAAGAATATATATACACAATGCTGCTGGCGTTTTCCCACCACAATGTTTCCGTAAATTTAGCAATATACCATGGCCATTCTGAGTACCTATTGAAGTATTTCTTCTGTGTATGTGTTCTAAACCAAAATGAAGCTCTTAGCAGGAACTTCAGACTGCTGCAACTATAAAACGTCAAGGCAATGGAGACAGTAACGGTTAAGGATTTTCTCAGCAAGACTGTTGGACTCAGGCACCAGTGCAGATGTAATGCCGTTCCAAAAATGGAAAGTGGTAGAGTCATTCACAATCCTAGAAAAGATTGCATCATGGTGTGCTTTCTCGGCCAAGTTATCTGGCTCAGAGAAATATCTGCAGTACAACAACATCATGATGAGTATGCATGTCTCTAATCTGTAACTAACACTCAGATTCCAGCCAAACATATGAATAGCTGATATTTACTTTAAAGTGGTACATAGAACAGATAAATTTAAGGAGCACCAGAAGGCTTTAGGTGGTTTCACATGACAAAGGAGCTATGCGATTCAGGATCATGAAAAGATGAGGATAAAAGACTGAATATAAGGCAAAAGTTACTACAATACTAGATACAAAATATTATAGTTTGATATTATCTTCCAGGTTGAGATGGACAACAGACAATTGTAAATATAGTTTCCGGACAGTAAAACTGACCAAAAGCAGTCAGCGCAAATGGATGGGTAGAAATATACCTCATAATGTCTGTAGAACTTATAGGGTAAAATGTAGTAGAGGGCTCCAATTTTGTGTAAAGATGCCCCATATTTTCATCTGCTTTGCTAGATAGATTGCTTATTACTCTTGTCATAAGTTCAGCACCATTCCACTGCAAGAGGGTATCATCATATGTCGAATAAAACTCCTTAAGGCACTCCTCCAATAATGGGCTGCAACCAGCACAGGCGAAGTGAGAAACCCCAAATGTTTGCTAGAAGTAGCCATAGTCAATTACTCCCACAGTTCCAAAATGTATGTCATTTAGTTTTGTCCTAAGTCAAACAACTAATTTTGACCAAGCTTATAGAAAAGTATATTAGCATGAAGCATCTACAATACCAAATAAATGCACTAAAAAGACATTTCATGCCGAATTTAGCGAAACTGATTTGTAGTTGTAGGTGAATATTTAGTACTTTGGTGCATATAAAAAAGAAAACGATGAATATTTAGTACTTTTCTGTGAATCAATAGAACATTGATAGATGCCGATTTCATCTGTTTGTTACCTATTACATGATGGTATAGATAATTTACGTTACATGAAATTTATAAAAAAAATCACACAACACTTTTACCTCTGTTTTTCAAATGCTAGCACAGCACCGCTATAACTGGAATTTCCAGGGACATGATCTGTTGCACCAATAGTATTCCGGAGCGTTGTTAAAGGTTTAAGCACAATAACATCTGAGTCAAGGTATATTCCACCATATCTGCATATGAAGCATAGAGAAATAAATTAAATCATATTCGTCATAAAGAAAGGGGAACTAATAATGTACTCAAGAATACATTTATGTTCTAAATTCTGGCTAATATCAGTGTCACAATCATCAACATTCATGAAAACATACTTACCATATTATTGATTTGGTAGTTAAAATTTAAAAGTAAGGTTAAAGGCTTGAAGCTTTTTATTGAACGAAAGTTTCAAGCACTATTTTCTGATCAATTATTCTCTAGTTGTCTATTGATGGGAGTGTTGAAAACAAATGTATGGTTTTAATATCACACTATTTGCTCTTGTTCAGCTCTGAAATAAGGGTATTATCTTTAGATAATTTCTTAGCTAAACCAAATGGATCATGAACAGGTGAAGATTACTTCACAATATATAAGGTGGTGTAGTAGTATTAATTACAGGGCACAGCCATCAATTCAAAGGTATGCTTGGTTTGAGAGGCTGCTTAATCCTAGAATCAGTTCAGTTGCGCCAACATTGGACCATCACTTCACTCTTGTCACGTCACACTAATCAGCATTTTCATATAGACTTGTGAAGAAAAGGCGAGGCAGGGCAAATAAGTTGGTAAGATTCAGGGTTAGGATTGGATAGTCTATTCACAATTCATTTCCTCGAACTACCACTCACTGTTAAATTCTCTGCTGCTTATGAACACATTTAAATCAGCATGTTCGGGTGTTCCAAAATTACAACTGGAGATGCCTGATTGTTCAGAGTTACCTTTAAACAATAAACTGTATTTTAAGCTAGATTGATAAAACTGTTCATAATCTATTTCTTAAGGTAACTCTTTTGCCGAGAGTTGCTGCAAAGGATCTGATATAAAGATGTAAAGCATTATCTCTCAATGCTCTTTTTTCTGATAGAATTTAAAGCAAACTGCATATGTCTCTCAACAACTTCAGGAACTTATATACTGTAGTTCTTGTATTGTCTTACTTGTAAAGAGCAGCAAGGCGTACAAGCTCACTGTAGTGCAAGGGGTAATATTTTGTCTGCCGCCATTCGTACCATACTGATGCAAACTCATGGGTTGGAGTGCTTTCCAAAAGTTCATCAAGATTCGGAACTACAACAGCAACTTTATATCTGCAAGAGAAATAAACTCTATGAATAGTAACATTGCATGCTAGACATGGATGTAGCTAAAATAATTATTAACTTATAAACTGATTATATGCAAGGATCATAGTATTAGTGAGATCGCCGAGCTGGCATCACCGTTCAGGTCGTGCAAAGTACATACAAGTTACAATGTCTAACATGTAATGTTTTCAGAGTTCAGATGCAATTATAAGCTAATAAAAGTTAGCTTAATTATATAGTCAAGTGAGATTCAACTGAAAATAAACGGATTGGCTCCTGCAATTAGTAGGTAGTAAAAAAAACAGATCCATAAATGTTCCTACAAATAACACCACCAACTAGTTTCCACAAAGGTACCTGTCAACGGTTTTCTTTTCCCGAAAAAAATAGATGCTAGGCAAGCTATGGGGTGGCAGGCAGGAGGCTGCAAGGGTGGTACCTAGAGCCTACACGCCACCTAGACAGTCAACACAATTGCCTTTTAGAACAGTGGCAGAAAATTAAGGATAATCAAAGATAAAATGAACTTCTAATTACAGAAGTTGCTGTTTGAATTACATTAGATCACGCATGATAATCAGTATCCATATAGAACTATGAACAGGTAAGCAACACTTCATAATCTATACACATTATATTGCATTTATAGGAAGCCAATCAGAAAAGGAAGTGTAAAATGGCTGGAAAGTTTAAAAGCTGGGAGGCAAACAGCAAAGGTTACTCATGTATCTAAGTGCATCATTTGCAAGATTTGAGAAATGATAACTTCAACTACATCATGTCATCAGGAAAAGATGTGTGTCAGACAACCCCAACTATAAGATGTAACTTCAATTGTCCATGAAAATTGAGAAAGCAGTCTATAATTGACAAACGATATCCTATATTTTCCTCATTGTGCAATATAAATGCCTTCCAACATAAAAACTGAGTATTGTATGTCAACAACATATAAATCTAATAAAAAATGAGAATCCATAACACTAGATCTTGTTTTTATCATAGTGCAATATGCATTCGACATCGTAGAATATCTAAACTGAATTTGATCCTTTACTAATACCAATTCAGAAATGCTAACAAATATATTTCATGTTTTCAGGTTGGAATTCTGCCTTTTCTTTTCTTTATGATCTAGCGTTAGGCTGTTAGCAATTAAATTAATAATTTCAATTAATTGTGTTCAACAGATATGGAGGTTAGTGTTGTGTATCAGCAGAACATACCCTTCCTTAACAAATTCTCGGAAGGATTCTAGCTCCAGCGTCTCCGATAGCATGACTACACAGGCATCTGGGTGCTGCTTGAGCAGGCTCTCCAGTCCACGCTGGTGTCGAACACCATACGCCCACTGCGGGCTGTTCCACACCATGAACACCCTCATGGAGCAGTTCCCAAGCTCAAAGAATCTCTCCATGAACTTCGAGAACCCCAAATGTGAATCAATTCCTGGGAAATATCCCCACCTCCTTCCCTTCTGTTGCTTCAACTCTATAGTTGCTCCCATTCCCTGCTTGTTCTCATCAGATAGGAGCCTACGCCGCTCAAAATTCTTGGACGCAGGCTTGTCGATCTCAGCTAGTAGCATCCGCTGCACCATGCGGTCGCCACGGGTGAGAGAAGTGAGGCCGGGGCTGTCAGGGTCCTGGAGCAGCGGGTGATTGCGCGGGTTGAGGGACTCCAGGTTGGAGCGGAGCATGCGATCGCGCCGGAGGTAGTCGGCCTTACCCTCGAGCCACCGCGCCCACCCGATCCGGAGCCGCGTCTCGGCGGCCTTGGTGGAGGCGGGCTTCAGGAGTAGGGCGTCCTCGATGCCGGCGATGGACGAGATCTCCACCCGCAGTTCCAGATCCACCAGTTCGTCGTCCGATCCAAAGGCGGCGGCAGCGATCCGGCGCGGGGAGTCGAGGCGGGGCAGCCCAGAGGACAGGGACTCGCCGGCGGCGGGGAGGCGGAACGGCAGGCGGGCGGCGCCGGCGACGTGGTCCCAGACGAGGGACGTGGCGGCCGCCACCGCCTCCGAGGCGGTGGCATCGTCGGCCGCGTCGGCACCCACGGCATCCTCATCCAGCACGTCGAGCCCGTCGATGCGGTCGTCGTCCGCGTTGGCGACGGTGCCTCCGCCGCCGTCGGTGACGGTGGTTGTTGTGGTGGTGGTGACGGTGAGCAGCGGGTCGAGCGCGGCGGCCACGTCCTCGTCGACGTCTTCGTCGGCGAGGAGGGCAGCGGAGGAGTTGGAGTCGGCGGCGGTGGAGTGGGAGCGGGAGGTGGGGAAGGGGGAGGAGGACGACGACGAGAGGCGGGAGTGGAGGACGGCGAGGGAGAGGAGCAGGAGGAGCGCGGCGACGGCGGCGCAGAGCTGCGGGCCCAGCCCGGAGCGCCGCCGCGCCGGGTGGGAGTGCGTGCGCGGCAGCATGTCGGTACGAGGGGGAGGCCGCTGCGGTGCGCTGCGGGTTGCGACGCCGCTTTCCCTCCCCCGCACCAGCAGCCGCGCGTCGGAGGATTTCTTCGTGTTTAAACCACGCCGGCCAGGTAGCAGTTCGCGCGGCGTCACCAACCCAACCTCACCAACCCTCCCGTCACCGTTAGGGTCTCAGACTCTCACAGGGAGCTGACCTGTGACTTCTGAGTCCTGAGTTCGTGATCGGCGAATCCTGAACCCAAGTACCCAAAACTGAGTCTATACTGACCTGTGACTCTCACACTGCTCACAATTGTTGGCTACAAACTGGGTCTATACTCGAGCTAGATTTCAGAAGTTCAGAAAACAGAGACAAGAAGGTTACGAGTTCAGAAGTTCAAAGACTAATAAAGGTTACAAGTTCAGAGATCAGGAGTCCTAGACAAAACAAACAGTCTTCCCATGGCAATAGTCATCTGATCAATACAGACACTATCTTGTCGTCGTCTCTCAGCTGATTTAATCAACATCACCTTCGATCTTTGGCCACCCATTTTCAGCTTGCGACTTGACAAACGAAGCTAGAAGCTTGATGTCATCTTCAGATAGCCGGGTGCCAAAGGTGCATTGTCCTCTTGGGGTGCATTTCTCTCCAAAGCCCTACTCAAAATCAAGCATCCTATTATTACAGTTCATTTTCTTCATCTCCTAAACGAGCAGCGTTTGCTAATTGAAGAACACAACGATAGTAGATGCAGAAGGTTCAACTCACCGGCATCCTCCCCTTCCCGTAGTACGTGATGTTATACAATCCCTCCTCTGTGGCGACTCCATTTCTGCAACAAGTTTTCCTCCTTTGAGTCAGTAACAATGAGCAGTTAAACTGCAGCACATGCTTCAGTTTGGTATGAGGTTACCTCTCGAGATCCTTCAGGAAAAGAGTGGCTCCCTGGCATGATCAAGCACCATGTTAAAAACAAACGATGATCAGAAATTATAACGATTTTGTGCACCACACAAGGATTTCAGCAACTCACTGGCTGCAGGATGTTTCCTCCCATGTCATGGCAGCCGATACAGGCCTTCCGGAACAGCGCTGCGCCTTCTGAAACTGGTTGGGCAAATGCTGTCCAATAGGGGGAAAGGGGGAAAAGGCATCGATCAGCCTGGATTCACAGCTAGTATGCACGTCCTATGTTGCCTCATACTAGATTCAGTTTCCTTTTTCTTTCTTGATCAGGAGAGCAAGTTTCAGTATCTGATAGCTTTGCTGGTATGGCTGCAGATTAAATACTTACAGTATTCACCTAATTCCATAGAAATTGTGTCTTTCATTGTTTATCAGCGTCCTGTAATTGAGCAAAATCTATTTGCTACCAACCATGCGTGAGTGAGAATCAAGTACCAACTACCAGTCCCACTGTCCAATAACCAACAATCAAACCTCAAATGCCAGAACAGTAGGCTAGGGTGTGCAGATTCAAAGAAACCATCACTCCATCAGTATCAACAACAATCTAACATGTAACAACAACACGAAGGTTTGCCCAACAGTCAAGAGTTTGGAGAAACCTGGAGGGATGACAGCAGGTAGCCCATAGGGCGCGGCTGCAAGGAGGAGCGCCGCAGCCAAGAGCGGCGCGGCCGCGCGCCCCGTCACAGCTTCAACGACGGCGGAAGGGCGCGCCTGCTTCAGACTGGCGCAGCGGTACGCCGGCGCCGCCCTCACAAGAGGAACGGAGGAAGAAGCGAAGCAGGCACGGGGAGACAGCAACGGCGGCCGCCCAGCGGGAGGAATCCCGTACATAGCGCGTGGCGCGTGTCCGGCGTCCTTCGCCGTCGCAGTGGACGACAAGGCAAGGCAAAGCAAAGCCAAATCTAGGGAGAGCTGGAGCGACCGAGGGAAGACGAAGCTGAGCTGGAGCGACCGAGGGAAGACGAAGCTGCCGATTGATATGGTTCAAGTGGACGCCACGTGGCCTGTAGCCTGTAGCCTCTGCAGTTTTTTTTTTTTTTTTGAGAGGAAGATAGGGATTTATACATCATTGCTAGCAACGTTTACATCAAGAAAATCAGGAGGTGAGGCCAACCATACATACATGCCGGCCAAAACTAAGAGTACAAGCTGCTTTAGCAAGATTATGAGCATCTATGTTCGAATCCCTACCTTCGTGCACAAACTGCACACAATCAAAAGCCTTTGTTCTTTCTAAAATATCTCTAAGAATCATCATGTAAGAACATCTAGAATTCTCTTTAATATTCTTCACCACATTGAGGCAATCTGAAGCCACTTTCACTTTGCGTATACCGCAATCTTCAGCAAGTGCTAGAGCTTCTGCACAGGCCATGGCTTCTAGAGTTTTAGCATCATTCACCATAGGCATAGACAAAGTCGCAGCACTAGCCGCTACAAATCTCCCCTCATATTCCGGCATACAACGCTCACAGCCCCTTTAGCTTTTGTTCCATTAATAGCCGCATCAACATTCAGTTTGTGTAGGCCCTTGGCTGGTGGAATCCATTTGCAAGCTTTTGCAGCAGGGGTCTGCTTTTTGCCATTTTTATTTTGAATCACATTGGCAACTTGAAATTCTTCTATAAGTCGGTTGACAATTCTAATAGTTGCCATAGGATTTTGGAATATCCCTTCATGTATAGCTTTCCTCCTTGCATGCCAAATTGCCCAAAAGGTAACTAAAATTTTAATACTGTCTTCTTCTGGTATATTGTTACATATATGAAAAATCCACTGTTTCGGGTCAGAGATATGTAGCATCGCAAACATTTCAATAACATCTTCATCCATTAAGGCCCACACACACCTAGACATGGTGCATTGGAGAATCGCATGCTCCCAGTCATCCTCATCAGCTCCACAGATTCTACAAGCAGCCGACTCTGACATATTTCTACTCTTAAGTAAGTACAGTGGCTGTAGGAATAGAGTTCAAAGCCAAGCGCCAACAGAGTAACCTGATTTTTGATGGCACTCTTAAATCCCATAGACGTTTCCAATCCTTTTCAGTAGAAATGGCATCTGAACAATTTGCTCGTGCCTCAAAATAATCCTCTCTTACTTTCCATGACCGGACCAACAACCTGTACGCTGATCGAACAGAGAATAGACCACTCCTTTCATGAAACCATGCCCAGCAGTCAGCTTGTTTCCTTTGGCTCAAAGGGATTTGTAAAATAGCCTCGCTGTCCATCGGAATGAAATACTGTTGTATCACATTAGTCTTCCATGTCATCGATGTGTGATCAATAAGCTCACTAACTTGAGTGGGAGGATTGTGCTCCTTGGCACATAGAGGTCGCATCATTCCAGTTCTTGGCAACCAGTTACATCCCCATATACTTGTGCTTTCACCATCACCGATGCGTTTTATTAGTCCCTATTTGAGAACCTCCACACCATCACAAATTGCTCTCCAAGTCTTAGATGGATTGCTCCCCATGACAGCATTAATAATATCACTCGGGAAATAAACCGTCTTTAGAAACCGAGAGCAAAGGGAGTCTGGCCTGACCAACAGACGCCAAGCCTGTCTAGCAAGTAAGGCAAGGTTGAACATTTCCATATCTCGAAAGCTTAAGCCCCCTAGAAATTTAGGTTGAATAATTCTCTCCCATGCAACCCAGTTTGTTCTCCGCTTACCATTATTAGTGCCCCACCAGAATTTTCTTATCATGGAGTTAATGTGCTGACATAGACCTCTCGGCAATCTAAAGCATCCCATGGTGTATGTGGGAATCGCCTGAGCCACTGCTTTGATTAAAACTTCTTTTCCACTCACTGATAGAGTTTGTTCAATCCATCCTTGAATTTTATGCCAAATTCTATCTTTGAGGTACTTGAAAACACCATTAGTGGACCTGCCAACATCAGTGGGAAGCCCCAAGTATCTTTCATTCACAGATTCATTTTGAACTCCTGTTATCGCTTTCACTTCATCACGAATAGTCTGGCGGCATCCTTTACTGAAGAATATAGAAGATTTTGCCAAGTTTATCATCTGACCAGAAGCTTCACAATATTCTATTAAAGACTGTTGCATAGCCCTCGCATTATCTGTTGTTGCTTTAAAAAATAAAATGCTATCATCAGCAAACAACAGATGATTAACTTTTGGAGCTGTGTGTGATACTTGGATACCTTGAATATGCCCATCTTGTCTCTGCCCTTTAAGCACACAGGAAAAACCTTCTGCACAGAGCAAGAATAAGTAAGGAGAAATAAGGTCACCTTGTCTAATGCCACGAGATGGCTTAAACTCTTGTAGCTTTTCACCATTAAATAACACCGAGAAAGATACTGTTGTGACACATTTCATAATTTTATCTAACCAAGATTGATTAAAACCCAATTGAAGCATCACAGCCTCCAGGTAGCTCCACTCTACCCTATCATAGGCTTTTATCATAGCAAGCTTAAGGGCACAGTAGGCATTACCTTTGGACCGGTTTCTGTGCATGTGATGTAAACATTCGTATGCCACCAGAACATTATCTGTGATGATTCTTCCAGGGACAAATGTTGATTGTTCTTCGGAGATGATGTCCGGGAGCACTTTCTTCAACCGATTTGCTAGTGCTTTAGATACAATCTTGTAAACCACATTGCATAGACTAATCGGGCGAAATTGGCTCAGGGATATAGGATTTTGAACCTTCGGAATTAAAACAATGAACGTACTGTTAATATCAGTAGGGAGTTCATCTCCATTCAGAATTTTCAGCACCATCCTTGATATTTCCTCACCACAAACATCCCAGTTGCATTGAAAGAAATGGGCAGGAAATCCATCCGGTCCAGGGGCTTTCGTTGGAAACATTTGGAACAATGCATTTTTCACTTCAGACTCATCAAAAGGGACATTCAGAAAATGGTTCATCTCAGTAGTTACTTTGCGAGGTACTCGATGTAACACTTGTTGCATATTGGATGTGCCTTCTGAAGTAAATAATTTTTTATAGAAGTCCAGAGCCATGCCGTGCATCTCATCGATATCACTACATTCTGATCCATCTGGTCTGTTCAACTTTCTTATCGTGTTTCTTACTCTTCTTCTACTTGCTCTCTGATGAAAAAAATTAGTATTGCTGTCTCCCTCTCGCCATGTAATTCGAGCTCTTTGCCTCCACATAATCTCCTCTTGATAGTTTAACAACACAATACGATCAACCACTTTCTGCTCCTCTTCAGTTACACCCAGCCTGTTTGGCTCAGATCTCAGCCTTTCCAACTTCTTTTTTAGCACTCTTAGTTCACGACGTACTGCACCAAAGTTGCTTTCTCCCCATGTTCTAAGTTGGCCCCCAAGATGGATCAACTTATTATTTAGATCTTTCACTGAGCTGCAATGTTCGCTATTTTTCCACACTTGTTGGATTAGTGGCAGAAGGCCTTTATTGGTCTCCCACATTAGTTCATACCTGAACGGCTTTCCTTTACTTAGCCTCCCATCACTCCTCTCATCTGGTTTCAAGGACAAAAGGATGGGGCAATGATCAGACTTTGCTGCTGTAAGATGGCGAAGTGCAGCCAACGGAAAGAGAGAACACCACTCGGGCGACGCAAGTGCTCGATCTAGCCGAACACGAACAAAATGTCCACCTGCAACTTTCTTCTCAAAAGTCCAATCCAATCCCATATACCCTATGTCACAGAGTTGACATACATCTACAGCTTCCCGAAAACCATCCATTAAGTACTGCTGTCTCTCATTGGGACCCAATTGTTCTTCATGTCTGAGAATCTCATTGAAGTCTCCAATGCATAACCATGGCAGGTGTGAATCACTCCTCAATTGTTTCATAATTTCCCATATCCGAAACCTCAAAGAGATCTATTTGGTTCGCCATAAACAAAAGTCATGCGCCATGGGGGGTTGCCTTGCTCTCTAATTTCCGTGTCAATTTGGTAGTTTGAATATTTAAGTACTGACACTACCACATCATTCATCCAGAATAGCCCCAAACCACCACTTCTTCCTTCGCTATTAACAGCAAAGGAATTATCTATCCAAGTGTGTATCTTAAGTTTTCCACTCGGTATTTATTAATTTGGGTTTCCATAATGAAAATTACCGAGGGGGCATAATCCTTCGCGAGATCGCGAAGCTCTTTGACTGTCGCAGGATTACCAATCCCGCGACAGTTCCAACTTAAGGTTTTCATTGTGCCCAGCAGTGCTCCTCAAGGGAGCCCGCCGATCTCATTTCAATATCTTCATCATTATTCTCCCCATCTATTTTCCTTAATCTCTTTAGATCCCTGCGATTTATGTCTCTATCTTTCTCACAATTTTTTTCGCAGACATCATTTCTGGCAACCAGAGTATCCTCCTCCTGGCTATCCTCTCCCAGAGTTAGACATTTGTGCATACCCCCAAATGCCTATTTTAAGTCGCCGTTCACTATCTCTCTTCATAGGACTCTTTGCATCATCCATTAGATCAGAGACCTCTCGAAAATCCTTCCTGATACTTTTTCATCATCAATATCAGCACCTTTGAGATCATATAGCTTACCTGAGCCCTTAGTTCCAGAACCTGAACCATTGGACGCTGGACTCTTTTGTTCAGACGAACCTGCTGATATATTGCCCTTCAATTTCCCCCTTCTCTCAGGCTAGCAATCAGCCAATCCCCATACTGGAATGCCCTCTGATCATGCACTCCATCACCACATTCAGAGTCCACATGTCCCACATACAGCGCAAAATTTTGGTAGTTTCTCATACTTTACTCGAAAAGGCTCTCGCTTACCATCTCGGGTCAAAGAAACATAGATAACTCTAGTCAAAGGTTTATGAACATCAATCTTAACCCTGATTCTCAGAAAATCACGCCAGCCAGTGGAGTTGCTATCTAAGTCCACCTTTAAAGCAGTTCCAATCTTATCACCAAGCCGAAATCCAATGTTTTCTTTTCTGTACACCACTGGAAGGTCATAGATGCGAACCCAAATTGCTAGATTATTGAACTTCACCGTTGAGGGTTTTGTAACTCCATCGTACTCCTCAATTAGGACCGCATTTCCCCTAAAGATCCAAGGGCCCTCATTCATGACTTTGTTCCAATCCCCCAGACATGAGAACTGGAGAACAAACAGATTTTCTTCAATTGCTTTGAATTTCACATCTTTTGCTAGGCTCCAGGCATATCTCATACTTGCAAAGAATGCAGTGTGACTGAAGGTCTTTGAAGAATTGACCTTAGCCAGAGCCATCCAACGTGCTTCCGCTTTCAAATCCTCTGGATCTTCCCCCAAAATAATGCATTGATCTTCATCTTCGCGTAGGTCGAGGTTCTGCAACAGCTCATCCAGATCAACATCCTTCTTCCTGCTATGCATTCCGCTTGAATTTAGTTCCACTGTGGAAGTAGCAGCCATCCTTCTCGTCAGATCAATCGTCAGATTTGCACCCAAATTCCAAAAGTGACCAAGGCTGAGAAGCAAACCCAATGTTTGCCCGTTAACCAGCCCGAATCACAAGGGGAAAAAGAGTGCAGCCAAAACCAATCAGAAGAGGAGAAGAGACTCTCGCTAGTACAGCAGTACCTCAGCGGGAGGAAGTGAACCCTAGAGTGATCTCTAGGGGAATCCTGAAATCGCCATGGCCGCTCCTTAGAGAAGCTTGGCGAGACAGACAGGCACTGTAGCCTCTGCAGGTGGGAACGGACTTGAGTAAGGTTGGGCCAGACGTCTATTGTATTCGTGCTCAACGACATTTTGTAGCCTCTGCAGGTGGGAAAATCAGAATATTAATCTCAATGGAAGGCCTCAAACATCATGATTCCACTTCTCGTGCAAAATAGCATAGACATCATAATGCTGGTACCGGGTGTGGGGCCGTGGGCGTTTGAAGGGGGCAGCTGGATTGGCAATCAACAAAACTCTGAGCTGGCATAGGCAATGAGACATTACAAAGAAGTATGGTTAAATATCATGATCCAAAACGAGACATAGCAAAGGAAATATATTTGGTTAAATATCCACACGTCATTTATATTGGACACATGTTAAAATAACAGGTGTTTTCTCAAAAAAAAAAAAGGTGATAGACTGATAGTCTTTAATCAACAGAAAAGAAAACTTATCTAGAAATTCAATTTTGCAAAATGAATCGCAGCTTATACCAAATGAGATAAGTTCAATGACCATGTATACATAGCATAATAGCAATATGAAACTCACCACTTCATGCTACTACTGTGTTGGTTGATTGTGCTTACCCAACAGCTGATGGTACTTGCTCCAGACTTCTTTGACAGCCAATATGACAGTTCACAGTGATGTTGAGCCCTGATACGAAACTGAAAGGCTACAAGCCTCAACGAACCTGCCAAGTCAGGTAGGGACACTATACATAGATAATGGTTATACAGAACTCAAAAAATCAAATTACAGTCAGGGGTAATGGTATTCTATTGGTACATTAACACTAATGAAAATGCGACATCCCTTTCCTCTGTCTTAGAATTTGTCCTTTCAGCAGTTTTGTATCAAAATTGACATTGACTCGATGTCTCCATAGTTTCATTAGCTGCCTAATTTTCTAGGCATTTAAAATATCAAAAACTACACAATGAATCCCAAACAGTCCATGTGCAACTATCCCAATAAGGCAATAAACAAGATAGTGTTTAGCAATTTAGAAACACAGCAACCTATGGCATTGGGCAAACTTGGTTTGAAGTTGCTTTACACTCCATAAATCAATAGCAATACATGACCTCTTTCCAAGAATACAGCTGGAAACTCATGATCATAGCATCAAATTAATGTCGAAGCCATGGAGATGCCAAAACCTACATGAATTTTTTTTTTTAGTTCACTCCTCCTGCAACCCTAATGTTGCATTCAGAGTAATCTGTAATGTACAGTTTTGTACGAGGTTAGTTGGTGCTCCAATGTTCCACAACAAGATTACATTCTAGTACAAAATAACTTGAACTACACATAGAACAACGTGGTTTGATCATCCAATAAAATCTCTGTACGCCTGTACCGGGTGAGATTGCTCAGATAAATCAGGGCTCTTGATGTGCCTCGAGGCAGAGAGAGAGGTCGATGCGCGCCCGCTGGCACTGCGTGCGCTTGAGCGCGGTGCCGGAGCTACCGCAGAGGGTGCGGACGGCCTCCGTCTCGTCCGGGCAGCACGCGGTGACGACGCACTCCGCCAGCGCCCGGTTGAGGTGCCGGCACAGCACCTCCGCCTGCAGCGTCCCGCGGGCGGCGCGGCGGTGGCACTCGGCGAGGGCCCGGTGCGTCGAGGCGCAGGGCCCAAGGACGGGCAGCGCCGACGAGGCTCCCGTGTCAGGCTCCCGAGCCCGTGGCCCGCCGCTGCCGCCGGTCATGGAGTTTGGTGGGAGATCGGCGGCGCCGTCCGGTCCCGGCGTGATCTCTTTTTCCTCTGGACTCTCGAGAATTCGCCAACGAATCTCCAACAGAAGTTTTCTCAGAGGCCCGATAATAATATTGGAGGATCAGCCCATGAAAATTTTCTATAGGCCCAGTTAACGATGATCGGCCCATGAAGAACGATTTCTTACAGCATTTGGTTCGGGTTGGGCCAACAGGTCTTTCTGAGGTCCAAATCCAAGCGTCACTATGGTCACATCTCTTTTTCAGAGAACAGTGTACAGATGTGGCAAACGACGAATATCTCCGGTTTATCTGGTCACTCTTTCTATCGACTAGCTGCCTGCGACATTACCTTATCTGAGTTGGGGTGAAATCAGTGAATCACAGTTCAAAGGCAATATATCAGGTGCAAACTAATCTCTTCGTGTAAACCGTACAAACTCTAATCTAGACCGCATGATGTTGATCCAAGGGGCGCAAAGGGGAGGTGGGAGGGGTGATTTGCAAAAGTGCGATTAGAGACGCTTTTGCAAATCACCTCTCCCACCTCCTCAGCGCCCCCCTTGGATCAACATCGTGTAACTCAGATTAGAAGTTTGCACGATTTGCACGAAGAGGTTGGTTTGCACCTGATACGTTGCCCAGTTCAAATATGCATCTACAACCTATTTAGTTGAGGAAAGTTTCACAACTTTTTACTATTCATCCGTCACATCAAATATTAGGACACTAATTAAGGGTATTAAATGTGGAATAATGACAAAACTCATTCCATAACCTCAGGTAACTTTGCGAGACGAATCTAATGAGTCTAATTAGGCCATGATTAGACAACATCGTGCTACAGTAAACAATCTCTAATGACGGATTAATTAGGCTTAATAGATTTGTCTCGCGATTTCTCGTCCATCCGTGTATTTAGTTTTATAATTAGATCATGTTTAGTCCTCCTAATCTTCGATTTAAAATTGCTATAGTAAATTTCGCAAACTTTCTCACCGAACTAAACACGCCCTGGTATTTACTATTTACCCAAAAAGCTGTGATTCCCGACACTATCGTTTTGTTTTTTTCTATTTTGCCGTGCAGGTACCATCACGCTACAGAACAAACGTCGTTTATGTCACGAGTCACGACCGTAGGAGTAACACTTGCTTTTCCTGACAGTGGCCCTGTTAGTTCGTAAATTTTTTTTCATCGCTACAGTAAATTTGAATATTTGATACTAATTAGAAGTATTAAATGTGGATAACTGACAAAACTCATTTCATAACCTCCGGGTGAAATTGTGAGACGAATCTATGAAGCCCAATTAGGCCATGATTAGATAATACCGTGCTACAGTAAATAATCTCTAATGATGGATTAATTATGCTTAATAGATTCGTCTTGCGATTTTTCTTCCATCCGTGTAATTAGTTTTATAATTAGATCATATTTAATCCTTTTAATCTTCGTTTTAAAATCACTACAATAAATTTTGCAAAGTTTCTCACCAATCTAAAAACACTGAGTTATACTCTACTCCACACTATCAGACGTTCACCCACTGGACTCGTTTTGGGTGCCACCAGGCAGCTGGGATTTGTGTCAGCCAGCATAGGGACGAGCGGCTCAGGAGGTGATGTTGTTATGCATAGTATTTTTATACACTGGGTCATGTATCACAGAGAAAAAAAGTATATTGAAAAGCGCGTATTATATAAAATAGAGGAGAGAGGAGGTGAACTAAGGCCCTGTTTAGATTGAAAAGTAAGTTTGCAAACTTACTTTTCAATCGGAAAGTTTGCAAATTAAGGATATTAAACGTGGATTAATGACAAAACCCATTTCATAATCTCCCGGTAACTTTGCGAGACGAATCTAATGAGCCTAATTAGGTCATGATTAGACAACGTCGTGCTACAGTAAACAATCTCTAATGACAGATTAATTAGGCTTAATAGATTCGTCTCGCGATTTTCCGTCCATCGTGTATTTAGTTTTATAATTAGATCATATTTAGTCCTCCTAATCTTTAATTTACAACTGCTACAGTAAATTTCACAAACTTTCTTTTCAAACTGAACAGGCCCTGAACACCCCCTCAGTTCGGGCAAGTAAAAACCAAACAAAATCCTCTTACAGTCTGCAGACGCAGATCAAACGCTTTGCACGATATCGGCAGCGCCACACCCACGCGGCCACGCCCGTGCTGGCTGCCCTACCTGTCGTGCAGGTGCAGGTGCAGGGGCAGCGTCCCGTCGATGCGCGGCGCCGGCACCGCCTGTGCCTAACCCTAACCGGAAACGTCAAACGTCTCACCGAGAGGCGCTGGTATCCGAGGGGGAGCTTTTGTCCCGCGCCCCGTCTCGCCCGCCGGTCGCGCGCGCTCCCCGTCGAATGATCACAAGCTTTACCAATCAATCCCGGCCGGACCAAGACCAACCCCCGACCCCCGTCGGCACCGCCGGCCGCACACGCACGCAGACGCAGCCCCCCGTGATATTCTTTACAAAAAAAACCCGCGCCTTTCCCGTCGCCGCCCCGGCATGGAGAATGGAGATGGAGACGACCGGTCGCCTTGTCGCTGCCCGCGTCCTTTGATTCCCCCTGCCTGGCCGCGCCAGCAACCGCCTGCATCCCGACAAACAGACGGCCGCCCTGGCGAGTGGCGCCCCTCATCCTCGGTCTCACTCGCCCGCGCGCACCGGGCCCCGCGAAGCCAACGGCGAGACCCGTTCCCGCTGTCCAGTCATCCACTCACCAGCGTTATCAGCAGCCAGCAGTGAGTGATCCCGTCCCCTCTCGGGTCTCGCTTGCCTTGCCACGGGTGACCGAGCGAGCGAGCGAGTGACTCGGCCTTTGCCTGATCGGAACGAATTATTGGCCGACGCGACGGCGCGATGCTCCAGGGTGTGCTGTCCCGCGCGCCCGCCACCGACGCGGCGGCAGCGGCAGCGGCAGCGATGAAGGCCAAGCGGGCGCCGGCGTCCCCTGACGAAGAGGAGGAGGAGGGGATGGAGGGGCGCCCTGCGCGGGGGAAGCGGCAACAGCTGCTTGGGCCTGTCTCCGTGGCAGCGGCGGAGGAGGGGCCGGAGACGCGGGGGCTGCGGCTGCTCAGTCTCCTGCTGCGGTGCGCGGAGGCGGTGGCCATGGACCAGCTGACCGAGGCGCGGGAGCTGCTCCCGGAGATCGCCGAGCTGGCGTCGCCGTTCGGGTCGTCCCCGGAGCGCGTGGCGGCCTACTTCGGGGACGCGCTGTGCGCGCGCGTGCTCAGCTCCTACCTGGGCGCCTACTCGCCGCTGTCGCTCCGCCCGCTGGCGGCCGCGCAGAGCCGCCGCGTCGCGGGCGCGTTCCAGGCCTACAACGCGCTGTCGCCGCTCGTCAAGTTCTCGCACTTCACCGCCAACCAGGCCATCCTCCAGGCGCTCGACGGCGAGGACTGCCTCCACGTCATCGACCTCGACATCATGCAGGGCCTACAGTGGCCCGGCCTCTTCCACATCCTCGCCTCCCGCCCGCGCAAGCCGCGCTCGCTCCGGATCACCGGCCTCGGCGCCTCGCTCGACGTGCTCGAGGCCACGGGCCGCCGCCTCGCCGACTTCGCCGCGTCGCTCGGCCTGCCCTTCGAGTTCTGCCCCATCGAGGGGAAGATCGGGCACGTCGCGGACGCCGCGGCCCTCCTCGGCCCCTCGCGCCACCACCACCCGCACCAGCAGCAGCAGCGGGAGGACGAGGCCACCGTCGTGCACTGGATGCACCACTGCCTCTACGACGTGACGGGGTCGGACGTGGGCACGGTGCGGCTGCTCAGGACCCTGCGCCCGAAGCTGATCACCATCGTGGAGCAGGACCTGGGCCACAGCGGCGACTTCCTGGGCAGGTTCGTGGAGGCGCTGCACTACTACTCGGCGCTGTTCGACGCGCTGGGCGACGGCGCCGGCGCTGCCGAGGAGGGGTCCGCCGAGCGCCACGCCGTGGAGCGGCAGCTCCTGGGGGCGGAGATACGGAACATCGTGGCCGTGGGGGGACCCAAGCGGACCGGGGAGGTGCGCGTGGAGCGGTGGGGCGACGAGCTGCGGCGCGCCGGGTTCCGGCCGGTGTCCCTGGCCGGGAGCCCTGCCACGCAGGCCAGGCTGCTCCTCGGCATGTACCCGTGGAAGGGGTACACGCTGGTGGAGGAGGACGCGTGCCTCAAGCTCGGCTGGAAGGACCTCTCCCTGCTCACGGCGTCGGCGTGGGAGCCGACGGATGCAGCCGCCGCCGCCGCCGCCGCACCCACGCCTCGCAATGGAAGCCAGGAGACGTAACTGCAACAAAAATTTTGCAGCAGCGGCTAGATTGGGAGTTCTCTTGGATCACTCGCTTCTGCTGCTAATCTCTCGCAGCTCCTCCGTTCGCGGCCAGTTCTCGCTGTCTCCCCTGTTCGTCTTCTTCCTGGGAGTAACTATGTCTGTGATATAGATCGTATAGGATTCGTCATTCGTTCCATCTCCGTGTTCAAATCGACACTACATTTCAGATTTCAGAATGCTGCGGCTGCAGTTTCAGTTTTGAAATTTGCAAAAATGAACACACGCTCGGAGAGGCAGATGACGGAACGAGTTGCCGTCACGGTCTGCTCGTGTGGATCTAATAGTTCGAGTAAACATCATCCATCTCCTTCTTCTACAGTTCCGGTTGTCTCGGACTGTTGTAAAATAGACAGCTCAGCCGCCGGCCGTCTGCCTGCATATAGCTTAACGAGCCGGCACGTCAGTTCCCCGGCTCTACAATGAAGTTACTGATACGAAAGTGACTGCTTGTACGTACTCGCGGTACGCGCGCGCAACCACTGTTACTGGCATGGCTTGGGAAGGGATTATTGGATAGCTCATTAGCTCGACGTAACAGACTAACAGTTCACATGGACAGAGACAATTCAGGCGGAACACGAATATGTCGCCTCACACTTCACTGACGGGGCCACGGCCCACGGGGTCGAGTGAGCCCACCAAAAAAAAAAAACTCGAGGAAAATAAGACGACGCTGCATGGCCCTATATCTTCGACTAGCCCCTGTGGTTGTCCGGCTGAAAAGCAAAGATCGCCTCGGCCCAATGAACACTCATGAACGGGAATTTTTTTATTTTTAATTTTTTTTTTACGATTTTGCAAAAACGGTGTCCGGATGAAATCTGTCACTCAACCGCCAATTGAAACGGCAGTAAGCTATAGTATCGCCGTATCAAATGGCGGATAGAAAAACCGCCGAATGAAACGGCGGTAAGCTACAGTAACCGAGCGGTGCTTTAGCGATTTACCGCCGTTTCAATCGGTGGTACATCCCTCCCCTGTCAAAAAATCATAATTTTTTCATATGAACTTGAATGGAGCTAACATTTATACGAAAATTGTAGATCTCGATGAGATCTACAACTTTATAGTTCAAATCTTTTCATTTGAAATTATCTTTATGTTCAAATAATCCACGCAATGCTCAGATTTAATAAACCAGAAGAATTTTCCTTATCTGGATAGCACATCTTCAAAAAATTGTTAACTTTTCATATGAATTCGGTTGGAGATAAGCTTCATACGAAAATTATAGAGCTCAATGAGATCTACAACCTTGTTGTTCAAACTTTTTTCATTGCGAATTATTTTGGTGCTCAAATAATTGAGACAATGATCAGATCTAAAATTCAAATTTTAGATCTGAGCATTGCGTGGATTATTTGAACATAAAGATGATTTCAAATAAAAATAATTTAAACTATAAAGTTGTAGATCTCATCGAGATCTACAATTTTCGAATAAATTTTAGCTCCATTCAAGTTCATATGAAAAAGTTATGGCTTTTTTGACGGAGGAGAGAGGTACCGCCGAATGAAACGGCGGTATCGCTACAGTGTGCCGTTTCATTCGGCGGTTTTTCTATCCGCCGTCTGATACGGCGGTTTTGGTCCTTGCCGCCGTATCATATGGCGACCGCCGTTTCAATCGGCGGTTGGGTGACAGATTTGCAAAATCTATCATCCGGACACCGTTTTTGCAAAATCGTAAAAAAGAAAAATTAAAAATAAAAAAAAATCCATGAACGGTGTGCCCGGCCTTGTTCGTCGGCCTGCTTATCACTAGGGATGGCAACGGGTTCAAACCCGCTGGGTTTTGCCATCTCAAACCCATGCCCATGAAAGTAAAACCCGCCCGTTAAAAAACCCATGACCCGTCACGGGTTTGATTTTATGCCCAAACCCGTGCCCGTCGGGTTAACGGGTATCCACGGGTCGCCCATGTCCGAGAAGGCAAACCGCATACAACAATAGTCACGTATTCTTATGCATATGTATGCATCCGTTGCTTATATAAATCAATATAAACACATAGAAGATAATATTTCACCAAATGTAATACTACACAGTACATAAATGGTAGATTAGTGACATAAATGTGTAATCTAGCTTTTAAACTATCAAGTTCAGTGAATCAATGTTAACATTTCAACTCATGGCAGCACATAGTCACGATACTAACTTAAATATTACACCAATTGTCTAACAAGCAATAGCAATGTATGGGGTATCATGGACAAATTTGCTAAGATTGATCGGGTCAAAACAACCCATGGGTTTGCGGGTCTGGGTACTATGATCCCAGACCCATGCCCATAAACCCACTGGGTCTAGGATTTTGCCCATGAACAAACCCATGGGTAGAAAATTTGACCCATGCCCGTGCCCTACTAGAGCAAAAACCCATCGGATTTCGGGTTTCGGGTACCCATTGCCGTCTCTACTTATCACGCATACGCAGGACGGCACGGCAGGAGGCCTTTCTCTTCTTCTCATTAATAAAAGAAGAATAAAAAGACCCTTTAATTATCAGAAAAATGTGCTCAAAAAATTATCAGAAAAAACTAAAGGGAGATCAATACGCGGAGATCTGATAATGTTTGCTATCAAAAGCCTCTCCCATTGTATCTTTTTCGATTTACTACGGCCACTCTGTCGATTTCACACTTCAAAATGGAGTAAATTCGAATGTTCGGATACTAATTAGGAGTATTAAATGTGGATAACTGACAAAACCCATTTTATTACCTTTCGGTGAAATTGTGAGACGAATCTATTAAGCCTAATTAGGTCATGATTAGACAATGTCGTACTACAGTAAACAATCTCTAATGACAGATTAATTAGGCTTAATAGATTCGTCTCGTGATTTTCTGTCCATCCATGTAATTAGTTTTATAATTAGATCATGTTTAGTCCTCCTACTCTTTAATTTAAAATTGCTACAGCAAACTTCGCAAAGTTTAAATTTCGCAAAGTTTTTCACCGGAAGACCGCCGCCCAGCAAGTAGACAGGTGTGTGGGCGCGCGTTTTTTTTTTCTCCTCCAACCTGCGTGTCAGAGAGTGGCAACCGGGTCTTCGTACATAGCCCGATTGCCAAACCGATCGCAGGCAGCTAACGGCCGATGTGATCCAATTGGCAAAAGCTACGCGGTAATCAGGGAGACCGGGGCATGTCGGAGATGATGAAACGAGAATGGACGTGGCCGACGCCATTGACGAAGTTATGTTGCAGGTTAGCGTTCGCATGTTCGTTCTCTGGGTCTTCAGGTTCATCAGTGTTTAGTCCAGCACTCGACTTCAGCACTCGCGGCGGTGCAGTGTCCTCAGTTCAGAGCCGCGGGATGTGCATCTTCAATTTGATTCAGTCCAAACGAACGTGTGCATCTGAGGCTCCGCCGGGATTTGTTCACAGCCCAATTGGCAAACCAATCACAGCTAAGACCCGACGCGGCCGAGGCCGGCCGTTGCCCAGTTCCCGCGAGCTTCCCATTTCTTTCCTATCGGGCTATCACTTCACGCCCAAGTAAACCGAGAACCCCTTGTCCGTATCGCCTCTCTGTGTTTTCCTATATAAACGCGCGGTCGCACGAGCATCGCCGAGTCCGTCCCGTCCCAAGAACTCTATCATCTGGTGACCTTGGGTTCGCTGCGCACGGATCGAACGAGGATGAGCTACTACAGCCAGCAGCAGGCGCCCGTGACAGGTGATCCGCGAGCTCGGAAAGCTTGGTTTCTACTGCCACTTCGGCTTGATCGATCATCACTGAGTTTGGGCGCCGCTGAACTGACCGCTTGTTTTTTTTTTCGTGTTTCTGTCGATTCGGCAAGCAGCGTACCCGCCGCCGGGCAGCTACGCGGCGACGGCGCCACCGCTGCCGGCGGGGCAGCCGTACGTGCAGCCGCCGCCGATGCAGGCGGGCTACGTGCAGCCGGCGCCGCCGGCGGGGTACCCCGGCAACTTCACCGGCGCCATGATGAACCCGCCGCCGCCGCAGGTGGTGTCGCCCCAGACGCAGAGCCGCGGCGACAAGACCTTCTGGGAAGGATGGTAAGCTTCACGACTTGCCATCGCTCACTCAGTTCATGTGGAGAGGGAGACACTAGAGGAACTGATTCACTCGCTTCCTTTGCTCTGCAGCTGCGCGGCGCTTTGCTGCTGCTGCATCCTCGACATGTGCTGCTAGGCTAGGCCCGGCGAAAGCACGAGCACGACTGCATCGGACCATGGCGTGCTCTCCGTTTGTAACAGAGTCCGTTTGTACCTCGCGAATAACAAGTGTGTGATACTGATACCTGTCACGTTACTCACGTACCATCAAGGTTTCTTATGTTGGCATGAGGTTTGAATTCCTGATACATGTATGAAGGATTGAAGGTTCAGGGTTATCAAGTTTTTTCTTCATTATTAAAAAAAAAGACAGAATCGCTAAGGGGAAAAAACCGATAGGCAGCAAGATAAGATAACAACGACGATCCCGATAATTACCCGTTGATGTTTCCAGGTTATTTTTCTCTTAGGGCAACCATGTTTTGGGTTCCAAGATCCGATAAGTATATACCAGATAATAAAACTGATAGTAAAGACGACTCTAGGTGAGCACATCTACAGGTGCAAGGTTTAAGCAACAACAGGTGCAAGGTCTAAGCAGCTAAGCTTCAGGATCGGTGAAGTAAACAGGGCTTTCTAGGTCATCGTTGTTCGCAGAAGCGAATGAATCTTCAGACCCTGAAGTTGATGGAGTCGAGATGCTCCCCTCAGAATCGGAGGCCTCATCATGCAGAGCAACATGTTCTTCGGGCTCATGCTCGGCCTCAAGCTCCGACTCGGATCCAGAAGTCCCCAGCATGAGCTTGTGAATTGCAGCCTTGGCAGTTTCGAGAAACCACTCGTCCTCAGGAAGAGCGCTGGAAAGATTTTTAGTGGAAGAAGAAACATGATATTAAGCACCGGGGAAACAGATAATCTAACAGATATCATGAGAACAGTTATCCAGAACAGCTGAAACAAATATTGTAATTACCGACCTTTGTGGGTCAACATTCCTTGCCGAGAAAGCAGCAATCGCTCTGGTTATGATTGTTGACACAAGCTGCTGAACTGGTCTGTGTGGAAAGCGCCCGCAGACAGCAATCTCAACAATGAAGTGCATATCAAGAATAAGCTGCAAGGATCAAAAGATTGTTAACTTCAGTATTTGCATCGAAGTAACATGAACATTCAGGAAAGCGTACCTGCTGCAGCCCAGAAGGCTGGAGTTGGGCAGACCGGTCCTCAAAAACATCCCAAAATTCTTGCTCATTGGAGAGCCACATGACAACTGTTTCAGTTAGCCTTGAGAGTAAGACCTTTTGTATCTTATCTTTTCCCAGGAGAACATCACCGGCAACACTAGCTAGCTGTTGCAATCTTCCAAACAGCGCCTGGAATAACAAAAAGAGCGGTGAGACAACTTAGTTTGGATGATCAGCTTTCAAATTTATTGGTGTTTGGATATTCACTTTTAAAGTGTAAAGCAAGTTGGACATATTGTTGCATTTCAATAACAGAGTAATGTAGTCGAATTTAAGAAATAGCCACTGAATAACACAATTCTTCCAACTTTAATCTGATTTGCCAAACAGAATGTTAGATTTTTTTTCATACAAGCTTTTCCACAACAGAATAAACACCACACAGCAAAGCAACTACAAATTTATACTTACAATCTCATGATAATGTAAACATCACTGCTGTTACCTCGTAAGTTACAGATTTTACACCCATGGGACCCAAATGCAATGTACCAAATAAGATCTGTAGTATATTTAAGTGGCATAATTTTCTTAATAAGTGTCGATCTCTATCCTTACACCTTGCCCTTCCCTAGCCTTCAACATCACAGACAATCTGAAACTCTGGGACTCCCATTCGTTCATTTAACAACGGTTGCTCATCACACAATGTGCTTATGAATAATTATGCACAGCACACCGAACAATATAAAATATAAGTCCATTCAAAATATGTGTTGGTCCAACTTTTTACGTTTTGAGCAGAAATACATGTCACAAAAAGATTGACTACATAATACAGATGTTACAAGATCCATCACGAAAAATACCTTCAAAGTGCACATTGAAAATAAACATATTTTCATAGAATATGCCGTGCCCTAAACTGAGTCATATTTTGGACCAAATGGAGTATAAAGATATGGCATGAGCATGAGAGCATCTATGTCATAGACATATAAAACAACTTTTCATAAAGACAAAAAAGTCAAACCTAGCAGGATCCTATGTAAACATATGATATCAAATCACTGAGATGTGAAACAAAATCACCTGGAAGGGCAGTGAAGGCAAGGGATCAGCATCAAACAAAAGATCATCAGTCTTCTGCTCCATGTACATTCTAGCATCCAATCGTGACTTCCCTTCCAAGTAAATAAATGATAAGACATACTGTCGGCAGAAGTGATCCCTCAGTTTGTCTAATGAATGTTGCAACTGACGTTTCCACTCTTTGTATTCAATGGAGTATATGGACCCAGAGCCAAGGCCTTCACTTGATCCACCAGTTCCTTTCTTTTCAGTTTGCATATCAAAGAACTTGGATACAGCAGCTGGCAATAACTCATCTGCTATATTGTATGCCGCTCCAATTAGTGTAAGTTGCTGCGCGTCACTTTCAGCTTTAAATTCAACAGGCTCTTTTGACTCCAGTAGAGTATCATCTTCAGAAGGTCCAGGCAAGACATTGATCAGTGTTTCTACATATCTATCAAAAAGCTGGAGAAATTTATTCAAAATTGCTCCACCAAAGTGAACAATAGTCATTGGGGTGACTTGATCCAAAATATCCTGTAAGGAGGACAAGCAAATATATCAACTACTTCAAATTATCAGATAGCAGGTGAAGTACATGGATTCGTGGAACAAGTAAAGGGATTGTGCAGTATTGCATTCCATTTGCTCCAGTTAAAAGTTACTCTATTCAAATTTTGAAAATGGCACATGAGTGCACAAACAGTAAACTGATTACAGTAACTTGGTATCTACTACTCAAAATCATCGCTACAATAGGTCAACATATGTGTTATATTTACTAAACTAGATTTGTTTATGCAAGTGCAAGGAGTTATTTCTGATGTGTATGGTTGGCTGTGTCAACTGTCAAGTAACTATCATATACAGAAAATGTGGGCTAACTGCTAGCAAAGCATCAAAAGGTTTGATCGCTGTTTGCATTCAATAAATTTTCCATGACATTTTGCAAATCCGTTGGAAACTGAACAATTTGTAGCAATTCTCATCGAGGTGCAAATTGAAATTCACAGTAGCATCTTTAGAACGGAGCAAAAGACTAGCAGACAAATCAAATTGCACAATCCAGCAGGACAGGAAGCTGAATTTCCAGACATGTTAAAACAAAAGGCTGGATTAAGGCTAGTTCACTGAAAAAGAAATATCAGAAGATAAGAATCAGCACTCACATTGACAATGGACATGAACTTCTTTCCACTGCTTGTAAGCATAATGTTTGGGGCAACTGCACCAGAGAGCGGTGATCCTTCTTGAGGGGTGAGAAGCAGAATATCATCATTACTTGCTGCGTCCACTATCTTTCTTCTCACCCTTCTAAAATTCAGTTCAAGAACTTCTTCGATATAAGGGCGCAATAGCACCATAAGTAATTTTGAGAATTTCAGCCCATATTGTTCTAGAAAAGAGCAATGAAAGAGACTAGTTTGGATGCATATGCAAGCAGCACGAAGGGCAGAAACACTCTCAGGCAAAGGAGAATTTTCTTTAACCAAACGCGCAAATGTTTCAATTTCACATTCAGCCCATTGGATGATCCGGTTCATATTCATGGGGCTATCTCCAAATAGTGTATTAGTTTCTTTTGCTGCTTTTGCAATAGCTGAGAAAACAATCTGTGACAAAGATGCAGCATAAGTTTCTGTGTAGATTGAACACGAGGGGAGAAATGCCTCAACACTTTTCTGGAGACGCGAGCCGTAAGCTTTTAGAAGTAACTGGTGGGCTACAGAACCTTTGCCTATCTTAACTAGACCAGCCAAAGACTTCCTTAGTTCAGTTATAGGCAAAGATGGCTGTTCAGACCACCTAACAAGCTGATCCTCAAGAATTGCTTTCCTTTTAAAAAGTGCTGTCTTAAAGGCAGAAAGCTCCGCATTTGATTCTTTGCTAGATTCATCTGTAACCAGATATTTCTTCTCTTCAGCTTCTAGAGCAAGCAGTGCCTCATCCATTTTGTGCTCTGCAAGCAAATCATCTAACTTATCAAGGAAAATAGCTTTGGGGTCCTGGGTATCAACAGACAAAATTTCATCCAGTTCAGTTTGAAAATCCTTTTCTTTCACATCTTCTTCCTTGTTAGATTTGTACCAAACATCAAGCTCACGGGACACACCACTCATCAGATCCTGCACAAGAATCCCTTGGGCAGACACATGCTTCTGTAGCTCAATTAACTCTTGCTCAGCTTCAACAACCTCCTCGGATATTCTGTGCAAATAGCGAAAAGGAGGAAAAATAGTGAATAAGAAAATGATTTGAAAAGCAAAAAAGAGTGTGGACTGGAATTTTCAAGTATGAGCAAAGGAAACAAAGTATGTTCCAAATTTCCACTTGTTTTGTTTATTTTCATAGCAGAAAGGATCATCCATAAATTTTGCAATTACCTGAGAAAAGCCAGGTACTTTGACTGCATATTTCCACTCAGGTTTTCAATAGCATCCTTCAACTCCAATAACTCAGAACAAATTTTCCTTATACCCTGCAAGCACAACAACCATTCAGTTGAGGACCATTACAATACCAATGAAAACGTTTTAAAAACCACCAGCTTCTCTAGTCCCTTCTTGTCCAAACAGACAAGGATGCACCGATACAGACAGCACTAAACCTTTCCTTCAATCCAAGTTAAAAAATTGTCCAGTTATGCCCGATTTTCCTTGCAGTTTTTTGTGCAAGAAGGAGCTAGCACTTCTGTTTGGTTGTGCTTCTAATTTTGGTGCATCACGGTTCTGTGAGAACATGTGCTACAGAAAACGAGAACATATTATTCAAGAATCAAAGATCAGAACTAGTAAGACCAGTTCTTTCCCAAGCAAAAGGGGGGAAATTCTAAGGCCATATGCAGGATAGGTGCATCTCCCTATGCGAGATTACCCCCTCACAACACCATCGCATCGGCTCTAGATCCAAAACTGCGAAATTTCACGGACAAAGGGAGCCCTACCGCACACAAAACGAAAGAACCCAGAACTCGCTGGGCACATCAAGAAGTAAAATTCCCCACTGCGCGCTGGCCGAAATGTAGGGGGAAGAGTTGAAGCGCGGAGCAAGGCAAGGAAGGAAAAGAAATCGGACCTTCTCGGTCTGGGACTGGTAGGCGGCGTTGATGGAGGATTGCGGGGTGATCCACTCGTGGCCCGGGAACTCCTCCTCCAGCTCCTCCCCGCTGCTGCTCTCCATCCCGCACCTCTGCGCAATCACAGAAGCCCAGTGCAGGGTCGATGCTGGGAAGGAGAGATCTCTTGGCGTGCGGCGAGACCGGACTGAATGGCGAGATGATAGAGGCGGCGGCGGCGGAGGAGGAGTGCTGGAAGTGGAGTGGAGTGCCGTTACAGGTAGCCACCCACCGGCAGCGACCGCGGGACTACCGTGTAGGGGTTTTTCTGCCTTGGCGTTTCTTGCGCTAGTTGAGAAATTGCAGGCTGTCGACGACTCCGCGCTGCTAACCTCACGTCCTCCTGGACTTCCACCGCCCGGTCCTGCAATATAGTTCAGGGCAGCATTAGTGGTGTTCTTTTACAATATCATATGTACATTGTAAAGATATTGTCATATGCTTCAAATGAGTCTTCTTTTGTGTATGTATGTTGTACATCCATCCCAGAATAACATCTACAAATTGTTACTATGTAAATTTCTTTCTATCTCTATTGACATCATGTCCCAGAGCTCGATACAGTATATAACTTCGGTAAAACACTTTCTCGATTAATATTCCATATGTTTCCCTTGAAAATAGGACCTCTAGCTAAAAACATCATATTTCAACTAACTATAGAAAATTATTTTAGAAGCATCAGTACAATTTATAGGAACAACGTTGCGCGACACAAAACAGTGGAGGCTGCAAAGTAGAGCCCATCAATAAAATCCCAAAATTCGAGATGTTAAGCTAGGAAACTCACCTACGAGTTTAGGGATCTTCGATCGACCCTTCGGCATGACGGCAGATGTTGCGGCGCGGCGGCGGAATTTGAATCTTGGGGATCGTGGCGATGTCGCCTCTTTTGCTCTTCTTGTACCTTGCAGCCTGATTCCCTTTCCCTAGATCTAGCATCAATTGCGTCGAGAAATTCTAAATCAAGAGGAACTAGAGGAGCCCAAAGGCGATGTCAGTGGTGGTAGCAAATTTCTTGTTCAATCTTCATGTACCTTGTAACTTGATCTCCCGCAACTCGACCGCGCGGAAAAAGTTTAGGCGAAGAGGAGTGATTCGGGTCGATTAGATCTAAATGTAAGAGGAGTGGAGGATTTTGGTGGGGGTCGAGAAGAGGGGAGGGAGAGAGGGGAATAAATAGGAAAACAAGGTGAGGTTTTTTATATACGATAAACAACAAACAATGATAACTGCTCTGACGACCCTTTCTATAAAGTTTTGTACGAATCCTAAAGCAAAATCAAATAACTATTTGTAAATTGTTTTTGTTTGGCCCTGGTACGAGTCTGGCCTTGCCCCCACCTAGCCCATGTGTGGCCCGCACCTTAGGTGGAGTTCTGATCTGATCAATTTTGCCGATCACTTTTTTTATCATCCAAGGTGGCTTATTTCCACAAGACAAAGCAATATTCACATACGACGACGCTCGTACTCTAGCTTCGTCCCCGCTCATAGCACTAATGCAACTCTCCGTAGAGATCTTTTGTGTGTTTACATCTACTTCTCATACATTGTTATTATAGCCATTGTGACGACAGCTAATAAAACACAAAACCCATCATCAACTTCAGCATATACTCAATTCCATTTATGATTACAACGGAGAACAGGGTGCATTACCTAAAGCAAAAGATAAAGGACTATGTAGATGGCCGGCCATTACAGATCGATATCTCTAACTCTAACATAGAGTTTAACAACGGACTAAAATGGAAAGTAAAGAAAGATGAACACAGAATGCTGCTATAAGCGAATGCAAAGATGCGATGGGCTGGACTGAGCAGGGCCGGGCCGGGCCAGGCCCAAAAGGCACCAACAATTAAATTCATTTATAATTTGTTTAACCAACGAAGAATAATTTGAGATTTGTGAATTCTCTAGAAAAGAACTACTGGAGCACTTCCGTAAACAATTTTCAATTAATGTGTCAATGCCCAGCAAGCTCTTAAGATAATCTGCACTGGCCAGATAGATTTTTTTTGGTGAGACAGTAAAGCTTAAGGCATTCAGATAGACAGAATGAAAAACTTAAGGCATTCAGTAAAGCCCAATCCGAACCAGAAATGGCCCAAAAAGCATCAGAGCTCATTTTTGTTGTGGCCCATGGGCCAACTGCCAACATATACCCTCCGCTTCCTCTAAAAAGAAGAAACAGTCTAAAACACAGAACTACTAGTAGTCTACAGCATCCAATCCTCTCAATTCTGAATAAAAAAATCCTCTCAATTCTCAAACACAGACAACTACTAGTACTTGAGTTTTGAGATCTTGAGAGAGAGACCATCGGAAAAGAAGATCGGTCCTCTCTCTCTCTCAGAAAAAAAAAGATAGGGGAGATGCAAACATGTCTGATAATACTGATACTCGAAAATATGTCTGACAATACTATACTAGAAAATACGCATTGATACATTTCTCCCTCACCCGGTCGGCCAGTCAATCGCTCCTCCTCTCGGAATTTTAAGGATTAAGGAGCATTTCATTGACACCGGGGTCATTGGTCAAGCTCAAGCCTGTACCGTAGCGCTCATCCCCCAGGAGCATACACGGCCCTCGAATATCCATCCGAGCTCCATCGATCGATGACGCACCTGAACAGTGCAGAGAAAGAAAAGCGCGCCGTCGCTGTCGACGGCCGTGCCGAGCGCCAGCAGACAAGCGGCGACGCTACAAAACAACGCGCCAACCAACCGCCCCACTGCTGACCCTTTCCACCCCGCAAGCTCCCTGCCATCCGCCGGCCGGCAGCGGCAGCGGCAGCGGTAGTGGCCAACCCCCATGGTATGGCCGCCCGCTTCCTGCTCTACGCGCTGCTCCTCGTCCTCGCCGCCGCCGCGCCGTCCCAAGGCCTCGACCAAGGTAATCTTGTTCGCCGCCGTGGCCAAATCCTTTCTCCAGTTCTTGATTATTTGCTCGCGCCTAGCTAGTGCCGATGGTTTCTTGGGTCGATTGGACCATGGACCGGAATTTCGTGCTGCAAGGCAGTCTGCGTTTTTTTGCGTCTGACTGACGTGACTTACTGTTGTTTTCCTCCAAATTTGGTGCCTGTGTTGTGCTCTTTGTGATGTGATGGGGGACTTTTTTCTGCTTGACTTTTACGCAGCTGATGTTGCGAAGCGATTGAGGGAGGAGCTGTCAGAGAGGAACCGAGAGAATGAGATGCTCAAGTCTTGGAATGGGGACCCGTGTTCCCCGTCTACGTGGGAAGGGTTCTCTTGCGAACCCAAGGATGGCGCCCGTGTCGTCGTCAAGCTGTGAGTGACACACCAACACATGCTTTCAGAACACCGGCTTGGCTTGTTTTTGTTGCTGTCATGTCCAGATTTGGTTGATCCTGTACTGTGAATTGAGATGATTTTTATCTTGTCCATATGGTACTTGCATCACCATGTTGGTGTTGGATAGGTAATAAGAATGTGATGAACTGGTACTTGTGCAGGAACTTTTCTTCCAAGAATTTGCAAGGCCAGATTCCGGCAGCCATTGGTAACTTAACGGACCTAACTGAAATGTATGTTCACTCTCTGGTTTCCATAGTGAATTCATGCTTTGCTAGGAGCTGGCTTTATTGTCTTATGACTGTTGGTGCAGTGATCTGCAGGACAATAACTTCACTGGATCTATTCCGGTATCTTTATCTGCTCTCAAACACCTGCGCAACCTGTAAGCCTGTTGTCTGTTTCAGTGTTTCTCTTCTTTCTCCTTATGATACAAAGGTGATTGCTTAATAAAACCATTAGTAATTCTAGTTTCTTGTTATCTGAGTCTGGTCGTTCTACCTCCATCCGATCTCATATGCTTCTCACATAGTCACATCACATGGACAGTTTGTGTGAATTGCTGCCTAAGATATCTGATATATTGATATGGACGGGAGAGCTACTTGGCTATCTGGAACACTAAAAAAACATCTGATATAACAAATGTCATCTAATCTAGGTCAGTACAGTGCAACCCCTTCCTGAACAATCAGCTACCTGATGGTTTATCAACTGTGGTGGATTTCAGGTAACATTTGAATCCATGTTCACATTATATTTATTTTATGCGTGTCAGAAAGATAATTTTACTAACCTTTCTTTATGAAAAATAAAAAGCCATGGAGCCTGTGCTGCTAAAGAGTACCATAGCTCACCAGCTGAAGAATACCAAAGCCCACCTGGAGTTGCCAGTCAGAGAGTAATTTTTATTGGTGGTGTTGCGGGAGGATCTTTAGCATGCACTTTTGCTCTTGGATTTTTATTTGTTTGTTTCAACAAACGTGAACGGCGTTCTCCAGAAAAAGACTGCTCGTCTACAACAAGTATGTCTCCTCCTGCTACAGTCAGATACTCAGATAGTAAATGGTCCTCTTTTCAGTTTTTATTTGAGGGATGAAACAGACCTTGTATGCCATGTATAACCTCTTCACAACTACCTGCAGTTATATGGTCGAATAAAAAAAAGCACAACACTGCAAAAAATGATAAGGGAAATTTTATTAATTTCTCAGGTTTTTTTTACATCAAGACGATACAAGACATTGGAAAAACATTCCCATCTTTATTTCAGTGGGAGGGGCTAAGAGCAACTCCAGTAGGCCCTCTAAATATGCCCCTACTCTAAATTTAGACAGAAGGAGTCAAAATACGACATCAAGCCCTCTACTTTGGCCCCTAAAATGGGGAGTCTCTAGGGACCCCTCTATCCTAAAAGTTCGCCGACCATGGATGGAAACATAATAATAGTCTTTGTCTAGATTAAATTATAGGTTTCCTAATTTGATGCAGAGGGAGATACTGAAAGTTTGTTATAATCTGGAGGCGGTGTACACTTGGGGTAGAGGCCGGAAAAACGTTTTCCATTTTCTAAAAAAAAATCCTAAAATTAGCGATGACAGGTGGGCCAATGAAAAGTGGAGGGTGGTTTAGAGGGTATTGCTAGAGTTGATAAGAAAAATCAAGCCCCTGAAAAGTAGAGCCAGCCCCTATTCGAAAAAACAGAAGACTTGTTCAGAGGGCATTGCTAGAGTTGCTCTAATAAGCAGAAAGTAGGGCAAATCTTCCATTTTCTTCAAGTTCTTTTACGGTACTCCATACTACTCTATACTAGTGATTAAAAAGGACTAATATAAAAAGATCGTACGGTTCAGATTAATTGTATACTACTGGAAACTTTAACTGTAGTATAGTAGTATACAGTGGGTAGTATAGTAGTATATAGGTATTTTGGGGAAAAAATTAAGGGCGTAACTGATTTTAAAAAATCACTTTGATCCTTGATATATATTTTTGCATTTTCAATCTTTAATTTCATTTTCATCTAAGTGAAATTACTAAACTACCCCTTACTTATGGAGATCTATACTATATACCACTCATTGGTAGTATGGAGTACCGTAAAAGAGCTCTCTTCTTCAGTGTATCCATTGCTTAAATACTTGTTAATGAAATAAATGCTTGATTTACAATGGTCCATGCAGATCCCATTTTTCAAGAATGCAGCATCCATAATACTACAAACCCTGCAGTACAACAGTTGTCCCTCAAATCAATTCAGACTGCAACAGGCAACTTCAAAACATTGATAGGAGAGGGTGGGTTTGGAGCAGTTTATCGAGGTATATTAGCACATGGACAAGAAGTTGCAGTAAAAGTGCGATCAAGCTCATCAACACAGGGAACACGTGAGTTTAACAATGAGGTACTGACCAAGTCTACCATATTTGCATCGTTTTTTCAAAAGAAAATCTCAATCTTGTGGGGAAGAGTTAGTTCTGAATCATGGACGTGGCATTTGACTTGACCATGTCGCAATCTTGTCTAAGAAGTTTTATTCAGCTTTCTGTTGTCATATCTAGCAACTATTCCACAATAACTCCATTTCATATATGGTCAAATTTTACATCAATGCTCAGTTGTTCCAGTTAGTTTAAGTTATATTTTTCAGTATATATCTATTTAATCATTTCATCAAACAAAGTTCATCTGATCTCTGGATCAACTATTGACACAGTTAAGACTTCTTTCTGCTGTGTGGCACGAGAATTTGGTCCCACTTATTGGCTACTGTTGTGAAAAGGATCAACAGATATTGGTATATCCATTCATGTCCAATGGATCGCTACAGGATCGCCTCTATGGTATTATGTTTCATGAAAATTTATTTGCTTCTTACTTTAAGGACCTTTATTTATAATCCTTATGTTGTTTTTTAGGTGAGGCTTCAAAAAGGAAAGTTCTTGATTGGCCTACCAGACTATCTATCTGTATTGGTGCAGCAAGAGGTAAGAAGCGACTATTTTTGTGTGAATACCATTCGTCTTGTTTCTCATTTACCTATGGCGGGATTGAACTAAATATTTTTTGTGCAATTTCTGGGATGTCCTATTGCTTTATGTTGACTTTTGCTCAATAACTATTGAACATCTTAAATGCTTCCTTTTATTTCTACACGATTTCAGGGATTTACTCATGCTTGCTTTACTCGTTCAGGACTGGTATATCTTCACAATTTTGAAGGGCGCTGTATCATACACAGAGATATTAAATCAAGCAACATACTTCTGGATCACAGCATGTGTGGCAAGGTAGCCGACTTCGGGTTTTCTAAGTATGCTCCTCAAGAAGGTGACAGCAATCCATCAATGGAAGTGAGAGGAACTGCTGGATATTTGGATCCTGAGTAAGTTTTCTCATGGCTTTCACTTTGGCAAAATATTTAGAAGATCAAAAGACTAAGTTTGGAGCGTCGGTGGTTTAAATAGATAGAACAACACATTGTTTGAAAAAAAAGGTCAAGAAAAATTTAAATGTTTCCATCAACCTGAACATAGGATTTGGGAGTAAGTTAAATTTGAACATGTCAGTAGACCATGTTCAGTTGGATATTTCTGTTGCCATACTGAGAATCTGAGATTAGCGTTATTTGAATATAGCAGGTCCTGTAATTTTAATAAATGACTTCATTTTGAATCATCCAAAAGTTCGACTGAAACATCAACTCTAGAAAGGTAAAAGGCATACTAATGTGTAAATGAAGAGTTGTTGTACATGTAGTTTTCCTAATACATAGACATTGTTAAGGGAAACAAGAACCAGTGCATATACATTGTTAAATGTTATCTTAAAAATCGTTCTCTTTTAGAGTTCAACCACCATACCACAAACCGCACATTATGTGCTAGCTGCACAATATTATTATGTCAGTTGAAATTCCGGGTCATCATGAATTGAATCTTCCAGTTCTAGAATATGTTCGTCATGATTTGGTGATGCTTTCTTTTCCTTTTTAGATACTATTCCACTCAGGTGTTATCAACCAGAAGCGATGTCTTCAGTTTTGGAGTAGTCCTGTTAGAAATTGTGACAGGAAGAGAACCTCTTGATGTCAAAAGGCCCCGTCATGAATGGAGCTTAGTTGAGTGGGTATGTTTTCACTGTACACTATATCTAAAGTCATCCATTGTGAATCTCAATCAAACGTAACAGTTGATGTTTCAAAGCTTGCGCTACTTTATCTGTATCCTCTAGCTTTTGTGATTGCCAAAATAATTTCTGTGTATTCGTCATAGTAGTTCTGACAAAAAAAAGATATTTGAGCTCCACAACTCCAAATATAATCTCAAATTGATCCATGTCGTGCAGGCAAAACCTTACATAAGGGAGTACAAAATTGAAGAGATGGTGGACCCTGGCATAAAAGGGCAATATTGTTCAGAGGCCATGTGGAGGGTGCTTGAGGTTGCATTGGTATGCACCGAACCATTCTCAACCTTCCGGCCAAGCATGGAGGATGTTCTCAGGGAGCTGGAGGACGCACTGATCATTGAGAACAACGCGTCCGAGTACATGAAGTCCATCGAAAGCACTGGGACTCTGGGCTCCAATCGCTATCTGTCCATTGACAGGAAAATGTTTGCATCAAGTTCAGCACGAATCGACCCGACAAAGGGACCTTCGCAAACGATGCCCTCACTTGCTAGGTAACTCTGGCTGTGCTTGTGATCTCACAGCGGGTGCCATCAGGGATGTATCCTCGTTCAAGGCACATCTGGGCTTGGACGCTGAGCCGTGAGCACCTGAGGAGGCATGGAGGGGTCAGGGGTCATGTTACCCATGTCTGTACCATGTACAGAACCCATCCAGTGGTGAGAGCATAGATCAGCTATGCGCCTACACCTGCACTGGGAAATGCTTTCTGAAGCCAGGAGACTAAGCTAGTTTTGCCTGTGAAATTTCCATTGATTCAATCACCTTAAAGCTGGTGAACCTATGTGCACAATTATTCTTTGGACACTGTTTGGAGCATCAAACATTGGAACAAAAGATATGTTGACGTAACCCCTCCATAGCATCACTTCATTATTTGAAGTGTTGCTGAGTTAAGACACTGTAAAACTCCTGTTGTAATTGTTCTTGCGTAATCAAACATAGTTTCCAGTCGCCAATGGGATAAATTCTCCCAACAATTATTGTTGAGCAGGCGCCACTGAAACCACTACATATCGAAATATGGTGTCTAAAAAAAAACTCATGTAAAATTTAGGAAAGCAAGTGTAGGACGCAAGCAAGCAGACTATGATCATCACAAGAAAGCCTTACGGCCAAACAAATGCAACCCATGTCTGCCGGTTTCAATTGTTTCAAAGGACGAGGCACACGAAGAAATGTCGTAAAACTATAAAGTAACCCACCAGAAGACGCATCTTGTAGCATACACCAAACTTAGAGCACGGATCAAATAATGACTCAGCAAGTAGAAACTCTAAACCCAAAACAGATCATAGGCATACAGATCTTCACAAGTATAAGCCTTCTGGGTTTGTCGACACAGAGATAAGAGTTAGGTATGGTTCTTATAGGGGGTGCTATTACACGCTTGTTCTGTTATCCCACATATTACATGTAATCAGAAGCAAGAGTAAAACTCCCGGTAAAGTTTTATCAGAAAAACTCTAAGAAAAAAGGAAAAAGCTTCATCATCAGCTTCCGAACGAGAAGCACATGATCTGTCACATAAAACTTGATAAGCCACTGGAGGCTGGAGCGCCCGATGCGAAGGCAATTGTCTATCACATCTTTGTAGTTCATTGGTGTCATATGTTCTTGATAAGTATTGAGATTAAATATTTAGGCAATAGACATGCACAAAACTATAGATGAAATCAAAAACTGAGTTGTATAATCTTCCTCCATTCATTTCTCAACCATAAACCATAGTCTGAACAAGCAGCACACATCACTGACTGCACGTTGCATTTTTGACCTACGATCACTTCATTCTCTTGACCAGTAGCCAATCCATTCAATATAGGTTGACTAACTCGAATAATATTGCTGGATATGGGTCAACCTTACTCCTTTTCATGTGATCTAAGGTATGCCAAACAATTCATGAACTCCTTTGTCAGCAGACTTATCTGCTCCAAACAAGTCAGGAGTAACTTTATCTGCAGATTTATCAGAGGTGCTGCTGTGAATCATTTGGTATGAAGGTTTACTCATGTTCCATCCGTTGACATCCGTGGGTGGATCGGGAAAATGAGAAGTACATCCTTTGCCATCAGAAGGAAATGGCAGTGCAACATCAGGTGATCTTCGTGGTCGCCGAACAGGCCTGCTGCTCCTGCTTGAAGATGGGAAATTTGCCTCCCTGCCCTTCTGTTTGGTCCCGAGAAAGCCACAGGCAAGAGCTTCCAGAGCCCGGGCTGTTGGTGGACGGCTTCTGCTACTATGCCTTCTTGAGTTGAAAGAAAGCTCCTCATATAGCACATCACTAGAGGCATCAATGTCTGGAAGGCGGTCAGACACCTCATCAGTTCCTGAAGAACGTGGAGGCCTGTCCATGTTTTGTGTATTTTTATCAGATGGAGGGACAATGTAGCTCACAGTTGACTCATAATCAGAAGGCATTTGTGGAATATTGAGATCAATGACGTGCCTATTTTGGCATGTTTCTTTGTAAACCATTGTTTCAGCATTAGGGAGTACATTGTCAAGCTGTCTGCAGTATGGCTTCTTGTTATTCACATCAAAGGATATGTTAGCTGATGAGTTCGGAATTGCACCCCATACAAAAGAATTGGCCTCTCCACTTGTGCCATTTGCTCCAGACGCATCATGCTGCAGCGGCTCATCAACTTGCTTCCAGTAACGGTTTTCATTGGTGGTGGTATTTCTGCGGCCAGTTCTTTCAGTCTTTGAGGAAACTAACCTTCTTCTCTTCGAAAAGGGTGCTAAGAAAATTTGGGACTCAGCATTTACCCTCTGATCAAACTGAAAGCTTATTTCGGTGGAAGTAGTAGTAGCATGGACTCTTTGAACGTCAACGGGAAGAATAGTTGCGGTTGAAGAGCATACATTATTCATTGTGCTGAAACCTTGATCAGTTGAAATATGACCATTGATCGATGTTATTGTGCCTGAGGAAGCAGCCTTCTGAATTACACTAGAATCCATCTTATCAATTGTTGGGGGCTTACTTTTTATCTCCTCGCTAGCATACTTTATGCCAGTTGTGCTTCGATCAGTAGTTAAATATTCATAAGATTCCGAGCTGTCCTCAGAATCTGAGTGTTCCTCTGAGTCTGAGCTGTCACTCCCTGAATCTCCAGAACGTGGTGAAGACATATAACCATGACTGGAATCTGTTGGTAGATTTCTTAGAGACCTCACCTTAGAAGGTTCTTCCCCTTGAACAAGGCTGGTATCCACCACCGTAAATTTCATTAGTTCTGGGGAACACCCAGGTTCAGTGGCACGGCTGTAGGGCAGTTTCTTGTTAGGAAGTGCGTTTCTGTCATGTTCAGAATCATGGATCCATCCATTTTCATGCTTAATCTCACTGTCATCATTACCACCCTCAACTCCAAATTCAAGCAGCCTTGGTTCAGATGCAACTTTGCTCAAGACATCACTAACAGAATCAAAATAATGATTTCCTTTTACAAGCTTCTTTCTAGAAAATTTCTTTACACCTGGAATGAGAAAGACTAAAGCATGCTTTCCAACTGGTGAAGAGTCCTTAGGTTGTTCTGAGTGCCAGCCCCTTGAAAGCAAGCGAGGCCAGACAGCCTCCCAAAATAGATCATTGGATCTTGCCTTGCTTAATCTGAAATCGCCAGTCAAAAACTTTATGATATCTCCAGATGAGAGTGCTGAGCAAGCCTTGCCAACAGGGATTTCTGGGCGAGTTGAGACACCATGATTTCTGCTAGGATCCAATGCGAATCCAGTCAAGTCATACTTTCCCTTGCCAATTCCAACTGCTTCTACAAGAACTTGAGCACCAACTGTGGACCTTAAGGTCAAAATAAACTGCTCAAAAGTAGATGTTCCCTCATTGAATATCTTAA
>CM014271.1:9917968-9959300 GCA_004135705.1 Alloteropsis semialata | reverse complement strand
CAATGCGAATCCAGTCAAGTCATACTTTCCCTTGCCAATTCCAACTGCTTCTACAAGAACTTGAGCACCAACTGTGGACCTTAAGGTCAAAATAAACTGCTCAAAAGTAGATGTTCCCTCATTGAATATCTTAAAGACCTGCAGAAGACCATATATAGTGGTCAACCTCTTGAGAGAACTGATGGAACCGTGTCAATGTAATGAGATGCTAGATGAAAATTCGTGAGCTTCTTAGAGCAAAAGGTTAAAATAGCAAAACTTATATAGTAAATAAGAACAAGCATACTAAATGCTAGGCCTTTTTCAAAAGCAGAAAGGCATGGTTTTAATCGCCATGCAATGGAACAAACACTGTAGCAATGCTGATGAGCTATCCAACCCTGAATATTAAAATTAAAGATATTAGAAAATGTAGGCCTCCAGCTGCTGAACTAATTGTACACGTCATTTTTCAATAGGAGGAGGAAGGAAAAGAAAAGTCAGCACACCTCCATCAACGAAGCTTCAACTTCCCTAGCTACGCCAGCAAGCAAACGTGACAATAATTCCTGCTGCCTTGGACCAGAAAATATACGCAGCCCAAGAATACACCTCCTGCTTCTTGCTTTTCTACATGATGCCCATCGTCTGTATGCATCAGACCTGAAAAATTCTCCATAGTAGTAGGATAAAACTTCTCCCATCGTCCTAGTTTCCGTAAATTTTGTCACCTGAACAAGATTTTTTCCAAAAATGTAGAGACCAAGAAGGAAAGTCTGTGCCTCTTCATCACTCCAGGAGTATCTTGGCATCCCAGGCAATGGAAAACAATCATTGAATTTCCTCTTCACACAAGAGCAACCTAAAAGTTTCCCTTTTTGTGAGCAGTGCATGTCTTGTCCAGCAGACCCTGATAAATTGTCGCCTTGCTCAGCATATTTACCTTTACTGCCAAGACACTCTGAACAAATGCTGTCCTGAAATAAATTTCCTGGAATATTTTCATTGTTGTGGAAGGGACCTTCATCTTGTGTAGGACATGAACTGCTTACTGAAAATCCCCCATGCTCTTCTTTTATATGAGTGCTTTTATTGTGGGTCCATGTGACTGGAATAGCTAATCCTACTCCAACAGGGTACTCAAAACCAAACGCTCTGCTGTCATAAACTGCTGATGACCTTAGTTTCGCCTGTTCCTCTTCAGTTAGTAGATCTGGAACTTCCACCTGGTACTCATCCCCTACACGAGGGTATACTCGTGCGTCTTCATTGACCTCCTCTGGACATAGAGGTTCTAGAAAACGAGGCTGGTCAACAAGCATCTCAGTCGGATGCTCTTCATCATCCTTGATTTCAATGGGATCCATCTGCACAAAGCAATGGTGGTTACAGGTTTGGATCCACAATGGTAGAATGCAAAGATGATAGATAGAACATAAATATATGGGCAAACATATCTACCTGATAATCTTCTTCCTTGATCTCCAGAGAATCCATCTGTAGAAAAAGGTACAGGTTCTGAATCATATTAAACATCAGTTAATGGTCAATGAACTCTACGCGCATATCACTGGAACAGGAAAATGTAAACCTAGAACAAAGTCCGCAATACATGATGTGTGAAGGTACGAGGGGAAGTAGTTAACATAGTCATACTATGAGGAATTGAGGATCTGTGAGAGGAGTACTCCCTCCATGTGGAAATGCAAGACATATTTTGTTTCGTATGACAAGACTTCAACTAACAATTAATCTATAGATATGCTATTTTCATGATATAAAATCTTAATCATAAGTTAGTACTTTTGAATGCGGATGTAATAATACCAATTTCGAATGCAAATCTTATATAGGGAGTGATCGTTGGTCAAAGGCTTGTCCTAACGAAACAAATATGTTTTACATTTCCAGATAGAGGGAGTATAGAATTAGCTTTAGCTGGACCAAAATTCGAATGGACAACTTGTGCCTCAATATGGTCAGAAATAATAATTACTCGACAAAAAGAAGTGCAGAATAGCTTGCAGCACTTAAACTTAAAGGGATAATCCATCACATGCCAGTGGAAATTGTCATGCTCCCGGATATGCCATCAATTGCTCTATGACATGTGGGCCCAGAGAACTTTCTCCTTTTTGAAAAATAATCGAAAACCTCCTGCTCTATATCAGTACACCAAACTTAGATTTAAGCACAGCAAGGTTAGAAATCGCAGAAGCATAATTAATAGCTGCTTTCAAATTTTCCTACTCTAAATCTACATCATATACTAGCTGTAGGAGAAAAACCTTCTGCCACTCTTAACTAAAAACAAAAATGGTGCATTTTCAAGTCATTCCCCACCAAACAATTTGCATTAGTAGTGACAGCAATTGCAGGTTAAGCTTGACCCACCAACCAGGATCACGCAAGTTACGAGAAACTGCACTTTATTGATCTCACACCAGCCATGGGCAGACTTAACATGGGACATGGGATTTAGTTGATCCCCCAAATTTTTTTTGGAGTTGCAAAATGAACTGCACCCGCACTACGGGGTTCAGTCATACGGGGTCAAGTGAGATCGATCCAACGCGCTCACGAAGAAGAACCTAATCGAACCATCAACGGATGGATTAGACTAATAGCGTCTCACGAAGAAGCAAATCAGATGTTAACGGACGGTGAGAACGAACGAAAGATGTGGATTTGATTGTTCGCAGCAGAGATGAGATCCCGAAGCAGACAATTCAGGGAAGAATCCATGTAAGCAAGCTGAGGTGCTTTACCAGCAAATGGAATCAGTCGCGGGTCCGGACGGATCTCCAGTCCACGCGGCTCCAGTACAGCGGACGACAACGATGAAGACGAAGAGGAAGTATTGCACTTGGAAGCGGCCGGCGTGCTCCGCAGCAGGATGCCGGAGACGCGGCCGCTGGTGAAGTGGACGGCGGCGGCGCTGGCGCCTGGCGTGGCGCGGGCGCTGGCGAAGTGGCGAGGAGGTCGATGCGATGGTGTTAGAGATGCTTTGAGACAAACGAGACGGGGCAGCCGGGTGGAGGTGGACCCATCAAGCTCCGTGCGGGCCGGGCCGGGCTGGTAAAAAAAGCCCGGCGAGTTTTGGGCCTGGAGGAGAGAGGCCGGCGCGATGGGTTACGAAAAATAACACGTGACCAACAAAGCGTCAAAGCCGGTGTCAACGTCAGCACCGGAACATCCCCGTCTGGGAGGATTATTGGCATCGACCATCGAGGAACAAAAAAAAAAAAAATGGTAAACGCGCGCAATAAGGACATCCAGGACAGGAGTCTGTACTGTTCTTCTTCTTCCAGATTTGTGCCCCGTCAGAGGTCCGTCTAACAATTGCTTCTCTCTATCTGCGTCCCATCCTTTTCTACTCTAATTATACCTAGGGGGTGTTCAATTCCCCCAAAAAATTTCACCAAAATTTTTTCAAAGGAATCTTACATGTATGAAGTAGTAAACATGTGTTAATGATAAAACTAATTTTATAACCCCAGGTAACTTTTCGAGACGAATCTAATGAGCCTAATTAGACCATGATTTGCAACAGTGATGCTACAGTAACCATCCGCTAAACATCCACTAATTATGAATTAATTACCATCATTAGATTCGTCTCGCGATTTCCAGGCGAGATCTATAATTAGTTTTATTATTAGTCTACATTTAGTACTCCTAAATGGTAAGATTCTCTTGCAAAATTTTTCACCAAAATTTTTTCACCCAATTGAACACCCTGCTAACTTCCTAGGATGCCAAATATGGCTGCATTTTTTTCCTTGAAAAAAAAAATTTGAAAGAGACATCAGCTGCTGCATTTTGCAATCCTCTCACCTGGCTACTAGTCCATTATCATTCGCAGTCTCGCACTGACAGCAATTGCTCGTTAGGCTCGATCCACTAATCACTTCATTAATCCATGCAAGTGAGGGACAGATTCAGTCGACGACCCCCAACTTTTTTAGGAGTTGCAAAATGAATTGCATCGCACCGCTGGTGTGAAGTCATACTGAGTCAACTAAGATCGATCTTGCATTCTTGGGCGCGGAAGGAAAAGAGCGAAATCCAGCCATCAATGGACGGATGCATTTTAGACTAGCTAGCAGCGCGTCGCCAAGCGAACATCCCAATCCGCTTCTAACCGACGGGCAGGACGAAACAAAGGTGCGGATTTGAGTGCTCGCGGAAACGATGAGATCCCAAGCAATAATCCATCGAAACGAGGTGTTGAGCCTTACCAGGAAATGGAGGCAACCGCAGCCCGCAGGGTCCGGGCGGATCTCCTGTCCACGCGGTCCAGCTGAGAGGACGAAGATGACGAATTCCTCCGAGATGTATGACGCCCGCCAGCGGTGGTACACCGGAGACGTTTCCCCTGGCGGAGCGGACCGGCGGCGGCGATGGCACCTGGCGAGGCGCGGGCGCCGGGCGCTGGCGAAGTGGAGACGACGACGATGGTGAGGGAGATGCTTTGAGGCAAAACGAGGGGCAGCCGAGTTGGAGGATCCCACTCCCACCGAAGAGCTTCGCGGGCTAGACCGGGCCTGAGGGAAGCCCAGTGATGTGTGGGCCTTGAGAGAAGCAGCAGGGGCCCGGCTTGTTTACGCATTGGGCAAACTTTTTGCAAGGTTTCTTTTGTTGGCCACCTCACTCTCTCACTCAGTCGGCGTTCTACATGATGGTATTTGAATTTGACCATCTAAAAATGATGGATTCGTTTTTATATAGATGTACATTATTTGTTGTCCATGCCAAGTTTTAGTCCTCTATTATTTTTCTTAGATTTAAAAAAAAACTTTTGAAACCTAACCCTACCAAAACCTTCGTGAATGGTTTGTTGCGTGTGCTAGTAACACAATCCAAAGTTCATTCCTAGTTATTTGTTCTTCATTAGCTGTAATACCAGGTCGTTTAAAGTCATCGTGCTCCTATTTTGTAGCAGTACTATCCCTACGGATGAGACACTTGCAAACAGTATATTCTCTTAGTATAAAAAGAACGCTGGTATAGATTTATTTAGTAAAAGCATTGTGGTACATGCCTTATGGTATACGCCTCACCACCATAAACATACAAAAATAGAAAACTGTCGCGTGCAACACATCACAACCATAAGTGGCACCATTGGAGGTGAACATCCTTGATGGGGTTTAGTGGCACAAAATATAAAGAAAGTAATGAAACAAGCACAAAAAGAGCATCGGAGAGGAGCTCTAATGTTGCTCATCTTAGGTCGTTGGAATTTGCACTCCAGTCTTTGGCCTTGAGATTTAAGTTGGTTGAAATGCATTTCTCTTTCGCGTCTAGCTTGGGTCAACCTCTCTTGAATGAACCCTTCAAAATTAGGTTGTTGACTCGACGATGATAGGATAGCCATGATAGATGTCTCTGGTGAGTTTCTCTTGCTGCATATTGACAACATGAAAGATGTCTCAAAGTCTTCAGCAAATGATTTGCAGTTTCCTTCACCTTGAATGAAATCACTCTCTGAGTAGCTATAATCTGTCGCAGTGCTATCTATTGTTTGCAACGTAGAATTAGAAGGGAGGGGGTGGGAACAAAAATCGACAAGCAAAAAAAGTAGGGGAAGTTTGAAAAACATCGTTGAAAGAAGTCTCATAGATCTGCTCATGGTTGGAGATGGTGATAAGAAAGAAGATAACGACAACCACGATGAGGGCAGCAAGCAATAAACGCAATCGTCGGCAGAGCATCCAAGCCATTGGAACTCTTGGTCGAAACTTGAAGAGCAAGAAGGAAACGATGCAAACCCCTCACCAGTAGGTTATATAATTATAAGGAACGAGGAACCTCGTTCTCTTTGTGCCTTCAATGATTATGTATCTAGTGCCTAACTGAGCCTAGGACAAAATATCGAAGCTAATAACAATAAATGGAAACAAATCCTTGGCAATACCGCTCTCTGCAGTTGGTTCACTAAAATGTGGGTCCGGTCCACTTGTCGGTGACCCAATTGTAGCCGTCAATACTGTAGATATACCCTTTTATAATTGATATGGTATCACATATATATGACGTCAAGACGAGAGCTTTCAAATATTATGGAATTGGTGCTTAAACTTCTAGTGGTCATCCACGTCAAGTCAGAAACAAAATCACGTAGCACTCCTGTTCTGTTTAGTTGAGGAAAGTTTCATAACTTTTCACTATTTATCCGTCACATCAAATGTTAGGACACTAATTAAGGGTATTAAACATGGATTAATGACAAAATCCATTTTATAACCCTGGGTAACTTCGCGAGACGAATCTAATAAGTCTAACTAGGCCATGATTAGACAACGTCGAGCTATAGTAAACAATATCTAATGACGGATTAATTAGGCTTAATAGATTTGTCTCGCGATTTTCCGTCCATTCGTGTAATTAATTTTATAATTAGATCATGTTTAGTCCTCCTAATCTTCGATTTAAAATTGCTACAATAAATTTCACAAACTTTCCCATCGAACTAAACAGGTTCCGTAGCTAGAGATTTGAAACTGGTGTATTACAATTTACGTAATATGTCTATGACTCATACATGTTTGTATAGAGAAATATGTTGAGTGTGACTGTATCTGCAGTATATGTTCTTTCTAAACAAAGGGCATGTTTAGATTGTGGCAAGTTGCCAAAAAATAGCAACTTTTTTTACACTGACAACCGTGTTCCCTCTCACAAACACGTTTCCCAATGACAATTTTTTTGGCAACTTTCTGAACTAAACAGGCCCAAAATTTGTATCCATAATTTAGATTGCTTGTGTCTAACATAGTATCTCCTCTGGATAGGGGTGGTTATCGAGCCGGCTCGGCTCGGCTCGGCTCGAGCAGGCTCGTTAGGATAACGAGCCAGCTCGGCTCGGCTCGCTATCATAGCGAGTTAGAATAGCTGCTCGGCTCGGCTCGTTTGCTGGCTCGAGCCAGCTCGATTAGCTCATGAGCCAGCTCGTATATCAACAGAATACAAACTCTGATGTCCAAACCAATGCAAGGTTCACGGATGCAACAAATCAAGATTCAGAGTACAAATCCAACCTCTCAAGTTCACATACCAGAACAACTAATGGAGTCCCCATTCCCCAATCAAATCCAAGATTTTGAAATACACATGCCCTACCTGAAGATCCGTGCTCCACCTGACCACCTGCAAGCCCTGCAGTAGTTCCAACAAACAGAAGCCCTTCTGGTGGATGCACATTTGCAGTGCCTCCGTAGCTAGGCTTGCCAGCAGTGCCTATTCCATAGCGAGCTGAGGCAGACGCTGGCTCGATCTTGGCGCTGTTGTGGGCTCGTGGCCTTGTGGGGGTGCGTCTTGCGCCCTTGCCGCGGTGGGGGTGGCGGCGCACGCGAGATCCAGTGCCGGCTTGTGGAGCAGCTTGCTGGGTGCGAGAGGAGTCTGAGAGGGGAGCAGGTGGGAGATGGGGAACGGGAGTTCGCGTGGGTGCGGGCATGCGGTGCCCGGCGGCTGTTCAGTCACAGGGGAACGGGGTAGCGATGTGGCTGGGTTCTAGGGTTACAGACTTTCAGTTGATTTGGGCAGTGGGCCGAACTGAACTGCAACATGGGCCAATTGATAGGCTACTGACCTCGAACTGAACTGCAACATGGGCCAATTGATAGGCTACTGACCTTTTACTTTGCTTAGGTCGGTTGGCTCGTGAGCCAGCTCGAGCCGGCTCGTTAACGTGACGAGCTAAAATACTGGCTCGGCTCGTGAAAAAATATATCCGAGCCGAGTCACTAACGAGTCGAGTCGAACGAGATATCGAGCCACGAGCTTTTCATCCGGCCCTACCTCTAGATAAATTTTTTATTGAGGGGAGAGACTATATGTTATAGACACGCCCACGTTTGTCACATTCATGTGCCTGTGACAGGCCGGTTCATGCGCCCGGTCCATGCGACGCGACCGACGACCTTTCCGCGCGCCGACCTCCCCGTACCGCGACGGAGATGCAACCGAGGCTTTCGGCGCCGAATCTCCCGTCCACCACCGGCCCCGACAATCCTTGGCCGTCCGTGCCGCCATCCTACGGCCGGAGGGGGCTCCACCGCGGCACGTGGCGGGCGGCTAGCGGCTGCCGCCTCCCGACCCCACGGCGACGCGAGCGGTCAGCACCGCGCACCGGCACCCGGCTGTTTGAATCGTGCGCGGGCCCCACCAGCAGTAAATTCTCCTGCATAAATCCCGCAGGCAATCCGTCCCCGTACACCGCTCAACCATCTGCATGACAAGTGGTCCCACTGATCTGATGGTCCACCTGTCGGCGAGCTTTTTCAGACAGCGGACTGGACGAAGCAGGACGTGGTGCCCGAGGAATAAGACAAGTTATCTCCACCTCACCACCGCCAGTAAACTGCGAGTCCTCCTTGCTCCGTCGCCCTCGTTCCCCTCTCTCACTGCCGTTCCCCAAAGCAGTTTCGGCTTCTCTTCTGGGGCGAGGGGGAGGCCGCCGCCGGCGACCTTCGCGAGGAAGGGAAGGAAAGGGAAGGGGCCGGTGGATCCCCGCTGGATTGGATTGGATTAGGACTGGATCATCGCGGGCAGCAGGTAAATACTGCTCATGAATTGCTTTCCTTTCTCGCGTCGATCCGGGCTTCGAATCCGCGAGATTGCTCCCGGTTCTAGCCCGATTGGATTACCCGATTTCTTTCCAAAGAGAGGTGCTCCGATTCTTGGAGTTCGTTCCTACTCCTTTCCATTTTCTTGCCTTCCTTATTTGACGATTTCTTGATCTCGTTTCGTATATATCTCCGGTTCCCCGTCCTGCTGAATCTATCTGAGTCCTCGCCGTCTTGCCGTGGATGCAGATGCGCTGAGCTGCTGCCGGGCAGAGTGAGCGATGGGCGACCTTGCTGATCTCGCGTGCGGGGGCGAGGCCGCTAGCCCGCATCTCGGCGCCGCCGCCGCCGGCAGGCGGGACAGGCTGGCGGCGCTGCTGGAGCTCGCGGCGGCGGACGACGCCGCGGGGTTCCGTGAGGCGCTCGCGGGGGCTGGCGGCGACGGGGACGCGGCGGAGTTGGCGGACGGGGTGGGGCTGTGGTACGGCCGCAGCAAGGCGTACGAGCCCCGCACGCCGCTGATGGTGGCGGCGACGTACGGCAGCGCGGGGGTGGTGTCGCTGCTGCTCGGCCTGGGATGCGCCGACGTCAACCGGCGCCCGGGCGTCGACGGCGCTACCCCGCTGCACTGCGCCGCTTCCGGCGGCTCGCAGAACGCCGTCGCCATCGTCAAGCTGCTCCTGGCTGCCGGCGCCGACCCCCTCACCCCCGACTCCGCCGGCCGCTTCCCTGCCGACGTCATCTTGGCTCCTCCTGCTTCGCCGGATGCCTTGGGCGATCTGGAGATGCTCCTCGGCCGCCGCCGAGGGCTAGCTGTTGCGACCTCGGTGCCATCGGGCTCCTCGTCCCCGCCGCTCTCGTCCTCGCCGGATGAGGGCAACAGGTCGCCATCCTCGCGCTCGTCTTCGCTGTCCCCGATCACCGTGGACCGTGCCAAGAAGGAGTACCCCGTGGATCCAACGCTGCCAGACATCAAGAGCAGCGTGTATGCCTCCGACGAGTTCCGCATGTTCGCGTTCAAGGTGCGGCCCTGCTCCAGGGCCTACTCGCATGACTGGACCGAGTGTCCGTTCGTGCATCCTGGCGAGAACGCCCGCCGCCGGGATCCCCGCAAGCACCCCTACACTGCTGTACCCTGCCCCAACTTCCGCCGCCCTGGTGGCTGCCCCAGCGGTGATAGCTGCGAGTTCTCCCATGGTGTGTTTGAGAGCTGGCTCCACCCATCGCAGTACCGCACAAGGCTCTGCAAGGAGGGTGCAGCTTGTGCCCGCCGCATCTGCTTCTTCGCTCATGATGAGGATGAGCTCCGCCATGTGCCGCACAACAGTGGTGCAGGTTTGCTGTCTCCCCGTGCCTCTCAATCTATTGACATGACTGCTGCTGCTGCTCTTGGGCTGCTACCTGGATCTCCTACCCGGCACTTTGTGCCACCCCCTCTATCGCCTTCTGCCGCCAACAATGGTGGAGGAGCTGCTGCTCATTGGCTCCAAGGCAGCAGGCTGCGTTCTTCTTTCAATGCGAGGGATGCACAGGTTGATGACCTTGGTGCGCTACTGGAATGGGAATCACAATACCTTGGAGCACTCAGCCTCCCACAAAGCAGCAGACCCCAGCCCCGTCTTTCTGCTGGTCTGAGCATTCGGCCAACGGCAATTGCTCCATCTAACCTAGAAGAGATGTATGCTTCAGACATGGCAATGTCGCCAAGGTTCGCCAATGACCAAAGTCACTCAGTCTACTCACCAGCACACAAATCAGCCCTTCTCAACAAGTTAAATCAACAAAAGGGCCTCCTGTCACCTGTCAATACCAACAGGATGTACTCTCCAAGGGGTCTCGATCCGTCAATTATCCATTCTCCATTTGGTGGCATGTCTCCTCGGTCCCCTCGGACCATGGAGCCAACATCTCCCCTAAGCGTCCGTGTTGGAGGTACTGTCACACAGCGTGATATGTTTGATCATTTCTCTTCCATGAACAAGCATCAGTTGCCATCTGTTGGTTCGCCACGGAACCTTAATGCCTCATGGGGCAACATTGGTACCCCAAAGAATAAGGTTGACTGGGGTGTTGACGATGAGGAGCTGGTCCGTTTGAGGCACCCTGTACAGCCAGGAGCTGCAGAAGAGGAGCCAGATGTGTCATGGGTGCAGTCACTGGTGAACAATGTTGAGCTGAATGGCAAGAGGGGCGAAATGGCAGGTGTGGTCTCTCGACAGATGAATAGGCCTGACCTGGGTAGCCAGGGGGACTTAGTGGATCAGACGTTGATTGCTTCTTGGCTTGAGCAGCAGATGCACTTGGAGCCGAAGTAATTGTCAAGTGAGGCCTTTTACTGCCAAGGTGGACGAAACCTTCATTTTGCTGGATTAGTTATCGAAGAAATAGTTATTTTTCCTAGTAAATAATAATATTCTTTTGTATTCTTATAATTTTTGTTCGCAAAGTCAGAGATGGCGGTCCTCACCAAAGCATTCGGTCAGATATTGGTAGCTGAAAGCAGCTGCCCAGAATTGGTAAACAACCTCGTTACTTTGGAGGTCCTAACTAGTATTCTTTTCATTAGTTCAGATGAGGTAAAATTTATATGGTCCACCATGAGTCAATTGTAATTGTGTTGATCTCTGTAACACAAGAGATTATAGTTCTTTTCCATTTATCAATGAATGATTTCATGAGAACATTGATAAATCCAATATGTTGTTCGTCTGTTGAATACATCTGTACTTTTGTTTTTCCTATTTTCTTGCGTTTGGTTCATCTTTTGTTGAATAATACTGGCTGTGAAAATAGTCCATTATGAAAGGAGTGTGTATTCCGGTTGATTTTGTTATAGGAGTTTAAATTACGAGCACAATTATTGCTGTGTAGCCAAAATGCCATCAAGTTGTCTTATGATGTACTCTGATTATTTTTCTTAAAGAAACTTGCATTTCATAAGCGTACTCTGATTATTTTGTGGTAATAACTTGATGGACCATTCTAATTGATTTGTTATTTTCTAAAAATTTTATCAGACTACATATTGCCGTTTTGAATTGGTAGAACAATCGTAGAGACGATTCAACCTCTTACGTATCAGCATGATCGTGTACGACATGGCCTGTTCTTCGTTGAACAAAAATTGGTCAAGATGGCAGCCGCCTTCCCAACAGAAAGGTGAGCGCGGCTTCGGTCAAAAGCAACAAACCGTTTTGGTCCAGAGCGAGTTCGTTCAACCACCGTCACGTGGCACTGACCTCAATTTGCTGCAACCAAAAAAAATACATTGCAGATCGTAGCAGAATGGGGATTTGCTACGATCAGCAATGGTTGCAGCAAATTGAGGACATGCCGATCCAGTGTATCTTCACCACTCACCAGTCTATTCATGCACAAGTGATGATGCAAAACATGCTGGTGTAAACCCATCGATGGGACCTGTTCCACATTGTAACCCCGCACCGCTATTCATGCCAGACTCAAATCACTCTTACGTAAAAGACAACACAAAACATAGATTATGAAAATACAAACAGGCCACGTCTACACATGGAGACTGAATCTCACACCTTAGTCATTTTTATAATGTAGACAAACGGATGATGCAAATTTGTCCAACACCCATTTAAGTGGCTATGGATTATACTTATCTAGCTAAAACTAAAAAACATAGTTTCTAGGTTCAGCCTTTCAGGAGGGTCATATTCACAATCCAAACTAAGATGGATGACCTGAATGGACACTTTTGTAGCATATCCAACCATATGGCATTTGCTGCACCAAAGAAATTGTGAGCAGAGACAGCTAGTTCAGCTTAAGTCTCAGTTCCTGAACCACCAGCTTCTTCCGTTGCAGTTGGATTCGAACCTTCTGTTGTATCAATCGCCTGCATTTCATCGGGTTGGTCGAGGCCATTCATGATGTAGTTTGCTGTCACAAACATAAGCAGCAGAAATTGGATTTCCTTTAAACAAATCAATATATTCAAAGTCACAAAGAATTCTATAACAGTGTGCCATGCAAGCATAAGAGACGAAAAGAAAATCAAAATTAACATGTTGATGACCAAATTGTGACCAGATCTTTATTATTTATATGGCCTACACCCAACTTTGCAACTGTTTTACATGTTTTTCCTGCATGGTTAGCTATTGCCTGTACAAGCATGTTGTGTTCCTAGTCTGTCATACATGGTCTTTCCAGTTCTATACCTGTTGTAGCACCTCTGATGGCCATGTTCTCTATAAGACGAATTTCATCTTCATGGCTGCTGACGAACTTTGTCTGGTTTTGTACAGTATTACTTTCATCAGTTTATATCCATGACAGAAAATATCTTTAGAGATGATTAGTAAACACAAACTTACAAGTTCTTTCGACAGAATATTCAGAATTCTATCAATTTTTGCCTGATGTTTCAGGAAAAATGGGCGTATGTATTTTTTGTATGCGTACTTTGATCCCTGAAAGTAAGAGAACAAAATTACACAACTATCAGAATGACAAAAGGCCGCGAATTCTATCATAACATTTATTATTCGAAGAAGATACAGCAAGCACCACAATAGTTAGACTTTAGTAAAATGAGTCCAAAAGGCACCATGAATCTTGCCCCAAGAAAACATGGATATGACATTTAAAAGAGTCCAAAATTATGTACCCATAGAAAGGAAAACATAAACAAAGATGTGGAGGTCAAGGGAAACTTACATTGTTTGAAGGGAACTGGAGCCACACAAGGATAGCAAACTTCACATGATAGTAGAGAGGAACACTGGAGAACATCACAGGGTACATGTAAAGCGCAGGAATAAAGTACATAGATAATGTTATGAAATGAGAATGCCATGAGGGCGAATAGATTGATACTTTGCCAAAAGTAGAGCACAATAACAAAATACGGCAAGTTTCCAAAGGATTTTCTTAACTCAAAAGAAAAAGACTCTCAATGCACCATTTTCTAATCAGAAGGTTTTTCTTAAAGGTAGCAGGTGTACATAGAGTCTACACAAGGTTGCAGAACTTAACGCTTACTGAACAGTGTCATTGCTATTCATGGTCATGCCAACAAACAAGAAATAGTTCTTAATTAATAAACATTTCAAACACTTCAAAAACATCGGATATCCATACCTTGCAAGAAGCTTATCTGCAAAGACTTCAGCAATGCTAAAAGATCCATATGCTGCAAAAACATTTTGACATTCAGATACCAATTTTACAAGCAACAAATAATGAGCAAAAAGAACTGCAGATATGGACAAAAATACAGAGAATAAATAGGCACCTGCCGTTTTTTAGATGCGTTCACATGATTCCAGATACACCAAATTTTTTTCTCATTCTATACTATTAAGGCCCTGGTCAGATGAAAAATATATTTGGAGTTTTTCAAAAATACTAAAGTTTGCCAAATAATTTAGTTTGAAAAAACTACATATAGCTTGGATATAACAAATCTTGTATGTTCAAAAAACATAGTATTGCCAAAACCATAGTCTTTTAGAATTTCAGAAACACGAATCTGGACCTCTCTTTCTCTAAACTGTGGTATTACAGAGCTCTGCCCCTGCTTTTCAAAACTGTAGTTTCTCAACACCATGGTTTTTAGAGACTATGACATCCAAACAGGACCCAAGTCTATCCATCGATTACACTGGCCTCTCATCGGCTAAGCAGTCATGTTGGGACGATAGGGGCATAGGACAAGTTGGTGCCCATGCAATGTTGCCTATGATTATTTCTATCAGGAAAAACAGCAGGTCATTTTTGCATTTACTACTTCATTGATACAAACACCCTTTTTATTAAAAATAATTGAATAGTGTCAACTGGATCTAGAAGATTTCTTGAATATTTCATACAACCAGAAGAATACCTCCATAGAATAGAACAGCATATTGCAATTTTGCTCTATAACGCTAATATAGCAATGTGTACATCATTTTTTTTCTTGAAAGGGACTGCCAGAATAATGTACAGCAACATATATACCACAAAAAGAAGTTGATTAGGTGGTACTGGAATATTACTAAAAAGGTTCAACACATTACAGACCTGCCCAATACAAGAGCAGCCGCTCTTTCTCTTTTTCATCCTTCTTCTCTATAGCTCTGAAAGTGGAGTATACAGGTAGACCAATCCCCACAGCACAGCTACACCGGCATGAAGTGAGAATTAAAAAACGATGAAATAAATCGTTACCAAAACCTACGATATTAGCCCACCATTTTTTAAAAGGGTTGCCAGAATAATGTATATTTTTTGGTCTATTATATCAAACAAGACCATACGATTTAAACATGAAATATTCTAACAACAACAGCAACAACAACATCAAAGCCTTTCGGTCCCGAGCAAGTTGGGGTAGGCTAGAGTTAAAACCCAATATAAGCCAAAAGTCAAGGTTTGGGCACTTGGATAGTTGTTTTCCATGCACTCCTATTCAAGGCTAGATCCTTAGGTATATTCTATCCTTTCAAATCTCCTTTTATTGCCTCTTCCCCTGCCTCGCTTCACATTACTATCACTCCTTAGAATTCCCCTATGTACTGGTGCTTCTGGGGGTCTCTGTTGGACATGTAGAAACCATCTAAATCGGTGTTGGACAAGCTTTTCTTCAATTGGTGCTACCCCTAGCCTATCATGTATATCCCATTCCGGACTCGATCCCTTCTTGTATGGCCACAAAAGAAAATAAAAATGATAATTTCTAATAGCAGACGACAAAAATGTTGTTGTTACAAAAGATGCACATCTCACATAGATTGAAGTTGTTGCTAATATAAAAAAAAAATATGATTATTGCCAGCATTGTAGAAAAATATAGACCTGATACACCGAAAAAGTATGGGCATCTGTATGCCCATCGACCAGGTCATTGCATAGATTATTTTATAGTCACACAATAAACTATCGATCTTTTGTAGTAATAAAAAACTTCCAACTTAGAGATAAACATCAAGACAGCACAACACGATAAGTCATATAACATGTAAGAAGTACCTGGCTGTGCGAATGACTACATTAGAGCTTAATGGCGCCAATAAGAGCCGCAAACCCACCTGCAGATATAGTTTGAACACAAAGCATCGATAAATTTTGGATCGACCATTAAATGTTGGACCATAGGATAAGCCACATGAAAAATGAAGGGTGTTTCCAAAAAAATAAGGTGTGCAAAAAGGTATGTTAATTGAATCCATGCACTCCAGAAACGCATCATCAACCAAACAAATATGAGCACGCTAAAAACACCAAAAGTCCTTTCCACTAAAAACACCAAAAGTCCTTTCCATTCTGTCAGCTTTGGCAAATATGAGTATAGACTAGGTGGGTTCATTTCTCAAATTAGCTCACATGATGACTGGCAAATGGATTAATACAGAAATACTTGGAACTTGTAATTTCCTCCAGGAGAGACGCCACATTAAGTTTGCCTTGTACCAATGCACCAGGTTGTTTTTACTACTTACTAGGCTCAAAACCACCATATAATCCTCGAAAATCATACCAAGTCTCTTGAGAGATGCACCATGGTCACTTTAGTGCTAGCTTCGGCCCTGTTTTCCCCAATGGCTAGCCACTTTCACCAATGCTCCTATAATACTAATGTTCTAGCCATATTGAGCAATGGTCCTGAAACTGACAGGAAGACAAAATCCACTGCAAAAGCAAGGACAGTTACAGAACAAATGTCTCCGTTCTCACAACTTAATTCAGTTCTTTAGGGACAGAAGGAAAACTTTGAGGCACAATGACTAGATTCTCAGGTAAAGGCAACCATACTTGGCCCAATCCCATACCACAGCATGTGGCAATTCAAGGTTACTGGAGCTCGATAAAAAAAACAAACAGAAGATCCACTATAGCCTTCAGTATTAAACCTAAACACGATTCCGCCGCGCCCTACCCCAATCTGAACATCAGTCCCACTACCCAAACGCAGCTAAAAAACGATCTAAAGCGTAGCCGCAACGACAATGACATCACGAACCCTCCGCGAAAAAAGCGGGAGCGAGATCGCTCGAGCAGCTCGGGCGATCCAGGTTTACCGTAGCAAAGCGGAGTGGGACGGGCGCGTACCTCGCCGGAGATGGCGGGGGCGAGGAGAGCCATGGATCGCCGCGGAGGAGGAGGAGGCGGGGCTACCAAGGCCGTGCGCGAACCCCGGCGCCGCAGCGGCTGCCTGGCGGCCGAGGAATCTGCGGCGATTTGAGCTCTGCGCGGCAGGAGGGAGGGGGAGGCGGCAGGGACTTCACGCGACGGCTGTAACGTGAAAGCCGGGGACGGGGCCTAGGAAGGGCAAAGCGGTTACAGCCGATTTAGCGTATCGGCCTATTTACGATTTGGTACCTGATCTGTCCATGATTTACACGTGCGCTACGGTTCCAGCGGGTTCTTCAGAAATTAGAAGTGACTTCCTAAAATTTAGCAAATGGATCAGACGTGCTGTCGTTTCGTACAGTGCAACCCTTTTTGCAAGCTAATCATAAAAATTTCGAAGACAAAACCATTATGATAGGTAAGTTTACTTCTGAAGTTGGAGTTGAATACCTGAGCACTTAATTTGGTGGTCCTGAGCATAACAAAAGTTTGAGTATTCGAACTGGGCTATATACTTTTCAAATGTGCTACAAAACTGATGTTAGACAAAACACACAGGCTCCTAATGTCAAGAAGGGATTTCAGAATTTCACAGGCGGTGCAAATCTCCGCAAAATTTCCTCAAGGACAATACATTTCAAATAATGTTCTAAATAGAGGGCCATATAATTTAGCGAGAGGGTTCAAAAACCGCTATTGCCACTATTTCTACCGCAGCAGTCATAGCGTAAGCTTTGCGGAAAGCTATATCGCCACTATACTGATTTCAAATGTGCCCAAAAACTGCATCTTGTTAGACTCTGGCCATGAAAAACTTTATCAAGGAACAAAGATTCAGCATTTTCAGCCTTTAAGAACAGAGGCAACATTAATTCGGATAAACGTGCTATTAGAAGCACAAGAGGGAACAAGAATTCACACATCTTCTAGACTCAGTTTGTCGGTTACACCCGCGTCTCAAAAGAGAAACTTGCAGGTAACTAAACATAGAATTTAGAAACACTTCAACATCTGAGAATAGGAAATCAATTGCAGTGTTGTTGGAATTTGTTGCACCAGCTGGTCATATGATAAGAATTACAAAAAAAAAACCTTCAATATCAACAAAACATTGTCTCTAGAACTGTAAGTAGCTATTTCAAAAAATCCCCTTAAGTCCTGGATCATATATAGTAAGCACCTATCTGAACAGATTCAGATCAGAGTGAATGAATGCAGTGTGGGATATGAACGGAACATCTGGGTACATTCCACAAAGAGCACACCGCATACACTCTAGCACTGTGAAGATCTGTATGAATGCAATAGACATCCAGAAGTACTGCATTGGTTTCCCCTGATACACAATGCTTGGCATCCAGGTACACATGGTGGCCACAGCTTGAGAGCCGGTATCCAGTAGGATAGCCAGGATCACATGGAACCTCAGAAAGTGTGGTGACCACTTCCGCCTCACAACGAAGAAGTACACCGTCATAAATATCACTAGAAACAGCCATCCGGGACACAGCGTCATGGTATCGATGAAGGTGTACAGCAGTGAAAACCCCTGCAAGTAAGTGTGCAGCTGATAGATCACGTCCGCGTAAGACCACATGTTGTGGAGTGGCAGCAAGTATGGCACACAAGCAAGAGTTCTCCACCACCATCTGGGTTTGGAAGTCAGCTCAGGGTAGCTGAATGATGCCAGCGAGGATGCTTGACAACTAACGGACCTTGCATGCTGATTGTGCCGTTTTGATAGTGATGGAATGCCCTTGACAGAATTCTCACTTGGGAATGATGTAGGCATGCCATGACGAATGGAATCTGTACCAACTGCAACACACAAACAATGGTTAAAATCAAATTCATTACAGCAATTAGGTGCCATATCCAAAGAATGTAACAATGGAATGCATAGATAAATCCCTGACTATACACAATTAGAGATACATAACACTTATAAATGATTTCACTTCCAATGCTTATTCTAAACACATCAAACCAGTGGAGACAACTAAACCAGGGCTCTCGACTTCAGTGAACACCATGTCATGTTACATATTCTGCTGATATTCCAGCTTGACCTCTGAATAACTGAAATTCAAATCCTGTTTAAGTAATTCTAATTAGTTGATTACTTTGCCAGTGTCTCAACCATGCACCAACTAAACATTAGATTGTTTTCTCTAGCAAACATATCTTGAAAATTCAGACCTTAACAAATAAATCAAGGGTGAAGTTCCTAAAACTGCAAAAGTTTTTTTTTTCTTCCTGAAACACACAATATTGGACTGCCAACTAGAGCATAGCAACACCAGATATGCTAGCATCTAATATAACACACAAAGTAAGGTGAAATGAATGTGCCAGTACACAGAAAAGAAATGCAAGTCAGTGCTAGCTACCTTCTGAAGAAGCATGGAATATGATTGGTAGTTGTAACCTTACAGGTTCTAAATCATAACAGCATATGTTTAGTTACAGTTCAATCATCCTATTCTGGACATTCATTGTTTAATTGGAGATCCATTTGGGTATCTGAAATTCTGAATATATGTGCAGTTCATTACAGGATTCAGTTTCATAATGTTTTATCCAGAACAATCAAGAACAAGTTTAAGCAAGAAATGACAAATGCAACAGAGAATTTAAAAAGAATTCTTAGCATTACACTATTACAGTATGGTGTTATTTGCGATCACAGATAATCAAGAAGATATAATGCCAGAAATCAATAAAACATTGTGGGGAATAAAAGAGAACTGGGGTCATATATTGCAGGAAATGTAACCGAACGTTTGCTGCATACATACCACGTAGAGCTGTTGCAGAAAAATGATTCCTCTTAACATGAAACTGGGTGCTCTTTAGACTTGATGATCTACCAGGAAAAGCTAGCAGATGAGCATTTCCAGCAGATAAGCCCTGACACAGGATCATTTTGCATCCGAGTGGCCTTGTACAACCACCTGCGCATACATGTAAAAGAATTTTGAATTTTTGGTTTGAGTAATTGTGTAATGAAATTGCAAACTCAACACAGATTCCAACATTCAGTTCAAAATCAATGCGATCAAAATTGTGAAACTATTACAAAATTGAATCAGTGATGTTCCCAATAAACTCAAGTGCTAACAGAGGCCATCAACCTGCCAGGATTATACAAGATAACAAGCCAGTGGCGGACTTAAACTGAGTGATATTCAAGTAATTGTACAAAATAAACTAAGCCACTCATACTAGTGCGTACTAAACGTCTCCACCAAACAACTAGTCTCCGACCGCACTGCACGGGCTGGGCTGAGAATTTGTCCAAGCAGGATAGCTGGATAGGGTATCCTGACCTACAACCGGTAGAAGAACAATCGACTCCTCGGGTCCGTATGGATCCCCAACAGATGGGAATGGCGTACGGCGGGGTCGAGGAGCAGACGGGACGAACGAAGGGGAGAGAGGCGCAGGTGCGGTCCGTGAATACCTTGGCAGGCGCCAGGTGCGGCGGAGAAGAGACTGGAGAGCCGGGGAAGAAACGAACAGTCGTTTGCCCTTGGGATCGCTGCGGTGGCGCGCTCCGTTGGACCAGTGGAGCTGGCCGGAACGGGCAAGCGACGCCCAAGCCGGAGGAGACCGGGATGCGGGGAGGCCGAGCCGCCGGGGGCGTAGGAAAAGATAGGGTTATGCAGTTGCAGATCAACCCCTGGAAATTTCTGAAATCCATCACCGTCGAAGACGAAGTCCAAGTGCATTCGCTTGGCAGCAGCCAGCAGGCCTGTGTGAAACGTCGTGCTGGGCTCGGAAAAAGCAGGTCCTGTACAGATTTCGGCCCAAGTAGCTCTTGCCCAACCTCGGCATGACATTCGGCCTGCTTTGCCTCTGATTTCTCTCCAATGAGAGGGTGTCTAATGATCCATCGTCGTTGGACCTCTTCTAAGAAATGGTTTGCTTTGCTTTTAGGCTGCACTAGTAGCATGCCCGTGCTAACGCTACGGTAAAACACAAGAACAATATATTTTTTTAAAAATATAAAGTGAATAGTAAGATAGATTAGGATTCATGCCAAATCAATGGCCCAACTCTGAATGGATCAGCAACGCCACGCCCCCAGAGTTATGTGTTGAAATCTGATCCAAAGGAGCAGCATTTGCTGGAGTAGGATCTGATAGACTACAAGAACACTTCAAACAAGGTGCCGTCTGTTCCCATGTACTTTTGAAAGGTCTCCGGAGCATGTATGCACTATATATAGGAGTCAGGCCATCAACCCATCAGCTCAGTTATTCAGTGATTTGTTTTCCAATCTCTTACCCTCTATGTGTCAACTTAATTTTTTTTGGACGTAAAGGTAAACTGATGAAAGAAATCCCGAAAGCAATAATCCCCACACCCCAAGTAGCAGCTGAAATTGTTATTAGACAATTCATAGTGGTTTTCAACATAAATTTCACAGGATCAAGCGCTCAATTTAAATTCATAATATGTCTTATGATGGAAATAACACAGGTGCACCGCCAACTCAGGAAGCATAACTTAGCAAGGATCTCTGTCACGGCCCTATTGTAAAAACATTGGTTTGCTCTTATTCTGCCTAATGACATGTACTCGACAAAATGACACTCCAGTGCCCACACACCAACATCCTCCATTTTACATGCCATCGAACTGACAAGAAATAAAACTCAGTCAAAACAGACTCTGCACCATTTTAGCAAGGCAATGGAGAAAGGCATAAAAATGCAATGAATGGCTATGCTCAGAATCAGTCAAGAAAAACTTACCAATTGATATATGCCTCCGTAAACAATTACTTCCTACTTAAAACATTTATATGATGTGTACATGCTCCAAAAAGTTAATGTGGCTACTAAACAGAACAAAGACTTCCTTAACTCAAGACAGGCCATAGTGAATCACCTGCGGACAGAAATTCCATGAACAAGGTATCAGTTTCATGAACAAGCTATCAGTTTCAGGTCATAGTGAATCACCTGTGGACAGAAATTAAATAGTCATTGCTCAAAATTTCAGGAAAAAAACACTAATGTTATATCACTGGTCGAATGGCCCCCACCACTGCAAAAGATAAAGTTCATGTTAAGTGGTTACTAAATCAAGAGACATACGTCATTTACATGTAAATTTCCCAATTCATTTGGGACAACATGCAGATTTGTACAAGGGTATGTGTTGTAAATCAAAAGACCGTAGATTAAGCATCCGTTGCGTTTTATCATCTAGAAGTTCAAATGGTTAGGTAGTATGGTCTTGGTGCACAGAAAAGGAAGTGCAAGCTAAGCAAGTTCACTATCAGAGGAAAAATTAATCAAAATGATATATGTCTCTTGAATCAAAATCAAAATGATGTTCCATGATATCACAACATCAACTGGGAAACCCAAGTTAGAAGCAACAGTTTTCATATGTCAGAAAAAAATAACAATTCAACATCCAAGGATGATTTCCCTAACTCACTGCCTCATTGCTGCAGCTTACAGGTTTACCACATCAATCCAAGAGAATTTCAATCCAGCCCCTTTTTGTAAAAATATCAATGGAAAATAAGTTAACCAACTGAACTGTACATTAAACACATTAACAAGGGCAAAAATAAGTTGAAAAAGACATGGCAAACAATTGTTAAGGAATCTAAGCCCGCCAACAAAGAAATTAGCTAAACACCAACTTGATGTACGTTAACCCCTCAGTCACAAGTTTGTTGACAGAGCCCAGTGCATTAGCAGGCAGGGAAGCAACAGACACCACATACATTGATTAGTAAAGTTCTCATTTCCATCCATCATCTGCATGAATTCCACTGCATTTTTTGAAAGGACTGAAAAACATGGTCTGATTTTCTAAAGTAAAATGGCCCATCCATGTTCAGAATTACTATTACTTAGCTCTATCAAAGAAGTTTTTAGCTTTTGACACAAGTCTGAAAGTCTGGACAAACCTAGTTTTATGAGCCCACATACTATCGAATTACTTGTTGGCCATGAACAATAGTAAAACAACTCCCAGAACAGAAGATGGGAACATGATGCTTACAATAAGAAGATCTTCCAAATTGCAGCCTAGACCGACAAGTTGAGTCCTCAACCTTCATAGGGACCACCCACCAATCCTTCAACAAGAATAGTTCCTATCAATAGAATTCTATTATCAGAACACATGACAGTTAGTTAAATGTGAGGAAAACGCTATGACAGTTCAGAACACATGCTAGAGACATCAACATGCAGATTCATCGGTTTAAAAGGGGATTACCAGAAATTTCTACAATTAAATGCCATCATCGTACTATATACAAGCTCAAAGTGGCAGAATTAACATGTGGTTAAACAAAATTGGATCTGTACAAGTCAAAAGAGTTCATATTTATGGTCCTCACTTTCAAGGCAACCTACAGAGTCAAAGAGTCCATACTTTTGGTGAAATTTGCGGCAATTAAGAATTTTAGGCTCACTATTCTGTCTGAAAGAAATTTTCTATGAATCACAAAATCAAAATTGAACAGATCAAGGAACAAGAAATGATTGCTGAAGCACAGTACCAGCCACACCAACAGTTTCTGGAGCATACTATCTCGCAAACATAAGCAAAGTCTGCACAAGTGAATAAACATTATCCCTACTGACAACACAAAAATAATTGTATGGGGATTTACACGGTGAATAATTGTCTGCACAAGAAATAGTGAGGGTTTTATATAGGTATAACCATATCTTATTGGCATAGAACAATAGTAGAATCAATAGTGAGCAGAGCAGGAATAAGAGCGTACAACATTGTGATGTAGTGAGCATTGATGGAGCAGTCTTACAATGCATTGTTGTTGAGGCCTGGTGGCGTGATGGAGGCACATGTGTTTCTGCAAGGAAACATTACAAGGGGCAATGAGATTAAATGGGAGCAAATGGGTAAGGGGATAAACATGTAAAATTCCTAAGAACTTCACAGAAGAACAGTGTTCCCAAGACGATCTATGTATATAATTACCTATGTAGTTTTGGTGTGTGTTTTTATCATCATGGATGCGGGGAAATTAAGTGTGAGAGAGATAATCAAGAAGAATATATATTTGTTTTTTTTAAAAGAAAGAATACAGAAGAAGAAGAATAATTAGTAGTGAACCTGGAGAGCGGGTGTGGCGTGAACCTCCAGCTGAACTCGCCGTCGTCCCATGGTAGGCTGAGCCTCCGCGCCGACAGCGCGTAGCACTTGGCGCCGGTGGCCCTGTCGAGGCACACCCAGCAGCCGCCGTCCTCGCCGACGGCGGGCGCGCTGGCGGCGTCGCAGAGGCCGAGGTAGGCGTCCTTCTGCCTCTTCTTCTTGCTGCTCGCCGAGGCCCCGGCCTGGAGGAGGAAGTGGGCGTCGCCGCTGGGGATGAAGCGGCGCCAGACGTGGTCCGAGTTCGCGGCGGCGCGGAAGGACGGCGAGACGGCGGCGCAGCGGGAGGTGTCGCGCGGGAAGGTGAGCGCGATGGAGCGGTGGAGCGCGGCAGGATGACGGTCGGAGGGGATGGCGGACGTTGGGGCCGGGCCGCCCAACCGCGCTGTCGCCGGAGATCCGCCCGGGATGGAATCCATCGGTGCGATGAGAGAGAGGGAAGAGAGAGAGCAGAAAGACGGGGGTTTGAACGAAGGGGGCGGGGGATAAGTCTGAGCGGCTGTGCAAAACTGAAGCGTCTTGTATCTTGGGAGTCGTGCGAGGCGTGGGTATCGAGTATCGACGGGCGTGGGAATCGGCGGGCGTGGGAGGCTGGTTTCAGATACACTGAACGTCGACCGTTAGATGTGGTAGATGTAGGTGAGAGAATGGCTGAGAAGCGAATCTGGGCCATCGGTTGCGTAGCCAGTTGGATGGTTGTGTACATTTGCTGGGGTGCACAAAGTTTGATCGTCTCTGTGGGAAGGCAATTCGGTGTGGACGTAGCAATGAAATAACTGTTGGGTTATTTAGAGCAAGTAAGCAAGCATAATGGTCGGCGTGGAACGGGCGACGTCCTACGTGGGAGAGAGAGAAAGCAGGAGAGAGAGTGGAGCGAGCGGTTCGTGAGTCGGCGACGGAGTGCGGGCGAAAGGGCTGGCGGCGTCGCTGCTATCGGGCCCCACGTGAAGGAAACGCCAGCAGCGGGCGATTCAGCGGGCGGAAGAGCGGGCGTCGACGCCGGCCGGCGGACGTATCCATTATCCTTGCTCTTAGGGGCAGAGATGCTTCATGCAACATCTTCATGGAGAGCTTGTATACCGATGCATGATGTGATATGGACTGACACCTATGGTTACGTCTCAGCCTAGCCAGCTCGGTTGGGCTGCACGCACTTAATTTTGGCAGGCAATGTTAATTGAGGCCTTGTTTAGTTCTCCAAACTTAAACGCCTCCTTTAACTAATTTGAAAAGTTACAAAAGTAACATATTGGATAACGTGTCTCCTCTCTACTTTTACGCTTTCCAATGCAACTTTCAACTAAACACCCCCTTTAACTTACTTTTCAAACTTTGGCACACGCTTCCCAATGCATCAAAGTTTAAAAAGTTTTGCCAACTAGGGGGGTGTTTAGTTCACCCCTCACCAACCCATTTTGCAAAATACACGCTTCTCAATACACTTTTTCTCTCTGTACACGCGGTCCAATACGAGCCCATTTTGTAAAATGCAATGAACTAAACACCTCCTGAACAAGGCCTGACAACGGAATGGTGGGATCACTAGAATCTTTAATGAGATGAAACTTGTACACGAAGAAACGTAGGCATCATGGACCAACGGCGTTAATGCCTTACATGCCGATGCATGCTAGGAGGTGTAGTGCAACCACCGAGTACATCCCGTTCCCGTTTGAGGTAAGCTGTTGGCATCGGGCTTGGGCTACGCTTTGCTGCCAGTGAACAGTGCGTCTCCGCGAAACTTGGCTTGCAAGGTGAGCCCATCGGCCGATCAGGATCAGCGAGCGCATCGCATCAAGCGAGAGAGTACCAGCCGGCAGCCGCAAAGACCTTTCATCGAGCACCTGCTGCCTTTACTGACGTCGCTCTTTGTCGATCTGTCCCTTAACCACCATTTAAATCCCTTGACAAAAAGTGCCGCCGGGCCCACCCGGCGTTCGCACGCATCCGATTAGAGATTAGGCAGTGTCATTGCACACAGTTAACAAGTCTGGAAACTAGGCTGTGTCTGATGGATTTCATGAAGATGAAACACCTCTCAGATACGATGAAACCCTCTCTTCTCTTTTCTCGTAACGGTCTTGCTATGTCAATAAAATTGCTGATGTGACGTATTATTTAATGCTGATAAAACTCGTGATGAAATCTCGACTGAGTAACTGTCCTCATATTAGACAAGGACCGTAGAATGCAGGAGCGGCAGAAGGCAGCAGGCACAGCGTACGTGCGCGCGCGGCGTCAACCACCCAACCGGGCACGGGAAGTCAAGCGGCGAGAGGACGGCCACAGCTCCAGCCGCGGCTTCACCAAATCCTCATCGGCTTCGCACGCAAGGGCTTGTTTAGTTCACGCGAATTCGATCGCGGATTTTTTTAGAAATTAAAAAAAATAGAGAGAGGACACGTAATTCAATACATTGCTTTTGGTCGAATTGATGCTCTTTTAAGCGAACTAAACAAGGCCCAAGAGAGAGGAGTACGTGGTGGGTGTCCGCCGCGAGGCGGCCGCCCGGCAACAAACGCCCGTTTGGTCAGGCCGCTGATCTCTGCGCGAGGCAACCGGAAAGCAACGCCACCGACCGATTTTTTCAGGCGCGTTTACGTTTCGCTTTTGTTCAGCGACACAGGCAGGCTGCTGACCGGTTCACGAGTCCAACTTTTAAGTCGTGTGTTCAAACATAGTAAGCACGTCACGTCTATGCAATCCACCAGTTCCATCGTTTCTTGGATGCAAAATTGGCAATGGCATCTTTTTTTGGCAGGGACGGGGGAACATCACACACAGGTTTGGAGCTACGCTCACACGATGCCCATACAGGTCCAAACTGAATCTCTGGCTAGATCCTCCAGTTGTGCTATCTTTCTTTTTTTTTTTTGAATTTGGATTGTGCTATCTTTGGCTAGATCCTCCAATGGAGTACATCATACTAAATTGGTGCAAGACGAGATCAACCAGCAGACTTTGGAGTGAAAGCACCTTCGTCAGTCCAGTTGACCCGTAATTAAATTCCTGGTTCCAGGTTCAAATAGCTGTTATCGAGCACCATGTGCGTGAAAGGTTATCAGGATGTTAGGCACCAACAAGATGAATGACAAACAGGCAGGTCCACACAAGTTATGAAATGCGTACAACCTCCTAATTTCTTTCTCTTTCTCTTGTACAGTACACTTGGCCCTAAGGCATGGAAATCCGTGAGGCGTGGATCATACAGTCTAAATACAATCAAAGCATTAACAATCCCCTACCGCTTCAAGCAGCAAACGAGCAAAGAATAGAGAGCAATAGAAGACCGGTCAAATAGAAGAAAAACAGTTGTCAACAAACAACCTGAAAAATCTACACAGGGTTTTCATCTGGAATTCACAACTTGCCTACTGGTGTTATGGGCTACCGGGTATTTGTCATCTGCAATGATCCATCCTTTTGCAGCTTTAGGCTCAGACTGGTGAACCGCTCTCTCGAATACTGTCTCGATGCTTTCCTCCAGTCTGTCCCAGCCTTCATCATCGCCGCAAACTCATCGTAGCTGATCTTGCCATCCTGAAGAACAAGGTATTTTAGTACCATAAAGTTCAGCCTTTTGATCCACAAAATGAAACGATTTAAACTAGAAATGAGAAAGGAACTAGCATTTGTTTACAACTAGTTGATCAAGAAGCACAAACCTTATCGGTGTCTACATCACGGATAATGGCATTGATAACCTCTTCATGATTTTGTCCCAGGTCCTCAGCTAACGACTCGCTGAGTTCATCGATTTCAATAAACCCACTCTGGTTCCGGTCAAAGTATGCAAATGCCTTATGCAGATGCTCATCATTGCCAATCTTTCTTAGGTGAACAGATAATGTAACAAATTCTCCATAATCCAAGGATCCATTTCCATCAGCATCCGCCTGGCATAATATGAACAGACAGTAAATATAAAACTCCCAACACATCGCAAGCAACAGTGTTGAACACATTGGAGCAATTACGGGCTGCACAGTAATTTGTATGCATTTAATACTAAAGGATCTTTTATAGTGTCAAAGACAACACCACTTCTCATCTCTTATCAATATTTCTCCCATTTTCAGGGCCCTTCTAAAGGGTGGTATAACCTTTGAATTCTGAATTAAGACATAATAATTATGACTGGGTTGATAAAATACTGTCCAAAAGGTGTTTTTTACAAAAACCCAAAAAGACTCTAGTCCAATATTAAAGAGGTGCAAATTAAGTTTCTGCAGTGAAGGAAAAGAATGTCTACTCACAGCTTCCATTAGTATTTGGACATCTGCATCAGGCATTTGGTGACCAAACTTATGCAGACCGAGCTTCAACTCATCAAAATTAAGCATTTGATCCTTGTTAAGATCCATCTTTTCAAACATGTCCTTTATGTCAGCAGCCTCTTCAACTGAAAGATGCTCAGCTATTACCTGTATTAAAACATGTGACAAAGTTCAGAGCAAATTTGAGAATGAAAGGGGATTATTTGAGCTCGAGTCAGACTAAAATATACCCTAAGTGCATGCTTCTTGAACTTATTCATCACAGAGAATTGCTGGAGTCTGGCCTTAACAGTTTCACCCAAATTGACATTTGGAGCCTTCTTAATGTTCTGTAGCCATGGATGATCTGGAGGATAATAAAAGGTTTATCAGACAAATGTATAGGAGAGAACAGAACACTAATAAAACCATAGAGCAATTTAAGATGGAAAAATTCTCTAACTGTTTAAGATTGAACTAGATCTGGAGGATAATAAAAGGTTTATCAGACAAATGTATAGGAGAGAACAGAACACTAATAAAACCATAGAGCAATTTAAGATGGTAAAATTCTCTAACTGTTTTGAACTAAAGGAACATAAATGTTCTCTAGCGTGAGAGTGATTATTACCGAGCACTTGCTGAGCTGTTAATCGTCGTTTTGGATCTGGATTGAGCATTCCCCGGACAAGATCTTTTGCATTATCTGAGACCCTAGGCCACGGATCTCTTTTAAAATCAATAACAGAACGGATAATTGCTTGAGCAACACCCTGTTCAGTTTCTGCATTACAACATGAAAGCACAAATGTTAAAATCATTTAACACGTGAGAATTGGATGTAATTCTTATCTTAGACAGCCCCAAAAATCCAAACTTTCATCTTCTACACAACAAATTATAAACATGGCACTGCTGTCAATCATTTCAGATAGAAAACTAACCTGCCCAAAATGGAGGGACACCACAAAGAAGAATGTAAAGAATCACTCCTGCACTCCAAACATCAACTTCTGGGCCGTAGTTTCTCTTTAGCACCTCTGGAGCCATGTAATAAGGACTTCCGACAATCTCAGTGAACCGTTCACCTACACAAATTCAAAGTCAGCGCATCAAAATATGAAATGCAAGCAGGCAGCAAAAGAGATAAGACAGACCACCACACTCCAGCGATCACATTATCATCAAGATGACATCATCCATAATGACTGATGAACCAAGATGACAAAAAGATATAAGTAGCAAATTGTACCTGGTGTGAAAAATACAGACAGGCCAAAATCAATGGCCTTAAGAGCCGCTGTTTCTTTCTTGTTTGCAAACAAGAAATTCTCTGGTTTGAGATCCCTGTGCATCACTCCATGCTTATGGCACATCTGACATTATACAGGACATAACGAATGCACAAGTTAATTCATCACATGGATTAAGGACATGAAAAGAAATTGAAGATATGAAAGTGCAAACAATCTAATCACCAAGTTGATTGGCAAGAATCAACACTATTGAACATTTTCTACATGACCTGACCTACTGAATCAAACTATTGAGGAAGTTATCAGATGAGTGGTAGTAAACTGACCCCACCCAACATAATGAGGGCAACGGAAGCACATAACCATAACCATTTGTAATTGCTGTCAAGAGTAATGATTCTACTATGAACTGAGCCAACATCTCACCTGCACGACCTCGACGATGGTGCGCGTGACGAAGGCGGCGGCGCGCTCCGTGTAGTGCCCCCGCGCGACGATCCGGTCGAAGAGCTCCCCGCCCTCGCAGAGCTCCATGACGAGGTGCACGGCATTGTCGTCCTCATACGTGTCCCTGAGCGTGACGACGTGGGGATGCTTGGGTAGGTGGCGCATGATCTCCACCTCCCGGCGCACGTCCTCGATGTCGACGGGGGTGCGGAGCTTCTTCTTGGAGATGGACTTGCAGGCCAGCGCCTCCCCGGAGGCGCGGTCCGTGCAGAGGTAGGTGACCCCGAACTCGCCGCGCCCGAGCTCCCCGCCCAGCTCGTACCGCGCCGCGATGTCCCGCCCCGTGGGCTCCCGCAGCACCACCAGCCGCGGCGCGCCGCCCGGGGGCGCCGAGCGGTTGTACTCGATCGAGAAGGGGTTGGGCTTCTTGCCCTTCTTCTGCTTCGGCTCCTTGGGCTTCTTGCCGCCGCCGCCGTCAACGGCGGCTCCCCCGCCCGTCACGCAGCAGTTGCCCATCCCCCGCCGCCTTGGAGATCCGGCTGCCCCGGGGTGGCCGAATCAAGGAACCGCACGGCCCTTGGAGATCTATCTGCGCGGTAGAGGGAGAGAGAGAGGGGAAGCGGCCGAGAAACGAACAGCGCGTGCGCGTTTGGTGTGCCGGTTGTAGGGAGCGAAGGGAAGGCGGCGAGCGAGGGAGGGGTTAAATCGCGGGGAGGGATTCGGTGTAGACGCGGTCAGCGGTGGCGGCGTCTGGCCCCGGGTGGGAACCCGCCAGTGGTAAAGCCAAGCCCAGCGACGCGGCCGCGGAGGAGAGGAAGGTGGGAGACGAGACGAGGAGGCAAGGGCGGGCAGGGCAGCGAGGAGGTGGTGGTCAAACACGACCTCGCTCACGCCTTTTCTTTCCCTCTCCTCTCTTTTTTTTTTTGTCCCTACCTCTCCTCTCCCTTTCATTTTATCCTGTTTATAGTTTCTCGACCTCGATTCAAATTTCGAAATCTCTAAAATTTCTCTCTTTTCTCGCCGCGTGCTTTTATTTATGGGGATGGAGACTTTGGGGAAAAGTTTTCAAGGGGGAGTGAAGAGGACTGAACGAAAAGGAGGTTAGGTGGGGGATTTAAATGACATTACGCAGGATTCGTGCAATCTTGGCCGCCTAATCATCATAGCGGACAGGTCGACGTTTTGATGCGTGCAAAAGCGTAGCGCTACAGTGATTATGCGGGCACCGGTTTTCCTGGTTCAAGTGGCGAGCGTTGGTGGAGTAGTGTTCAAACATGTCGAGTAATCGCGAAGCTTGTTTCTTGAGCATCTATTTTTTAAGAATGTCAAATGCGTCCATGCATATGCATGGAAAGTTTCTGCGTTTGGTTCCAGTCGCCCAAAGCAAAAGGATGGGGGAGACCAGACACTTTCATCGTGTAGCAACAAATATTCAGTTGAGGGTCGGTTAAGGACTTTGTTTACAACGCTAACAGTTTCTTTTTCTAATATTATCTCTTGGAAACTTCTATGTAGGTAGGCCAGGTGGGTGGGGTCTTAAGAAACTAGAATGGAGATTTTTCATGAAGTAAAACCCTAAAAAAAAACTCTGCGAGGTCGTTTGAAACGGCCAATTTCGCATGTGAAATTTATATGAAGTTACATCGTGCTTTTTTAAATTTAGTATGTTTCTGAAAACCAACAGTGTGATACCGAAAATTAAGTTCCAACCCCAATCCCGTTCCAAGTTGGCCGGCCTAAAGTCCTTTACATCCATTGCACCATAATTCGCTTTGAGTAAATCGTAACTTAATCGCGATTTGATTACCGCCACCGTTGCAGCGATTTAGACCCGACCTGCTCCCCTCCCCTTTCTCTCCCGTTCATCAGCAGCCACAGCAACGTGCCCCAAACGGCCAGACCCCAGTCTCGACCCTGCCCATGTCAGCATCAACAGTACCGTTCGTCTGTTCCCCTTCGTTTCGCTGCAAATCTGTGCGCACGCACACGCGCACCAGCAGGAGTGGATCGCCGATCACGGGTCGGCGTCGACGGGAACCGGGCATTCATGTCCCCGCGTCCCGTCGCGAACCGTGCGAGCGGGACGGCTGCTGCCGATGGAGCGGGAACCAGGGAAAGGGACGCGACCGGCCGGGCCGTTCACACCTCTCGCCGAGCGCCGTCTCTCTCGCTACTACCGTCCGTGACCGTGAGCCGCGACGCGTCGTGTGACACGCACGCCGGCCGTGCCGTGATGTCGCAGCGCACGTCCGCGTCGTCGCTCACCCGTTCGCTGCCCTGCCTCGCCACCATGGCGTGGCGATGGGCGACGGCCAAACCAACCGCCAAACGTGAGCCTGCTTTGGCGACCTGCCTACAGCCTACGCGAGCCATGGCTGCCCGTGTACGTAGCTCGACGACAACGCAGAAATCTGTGGATGTTCACGTCATGGACTCCCGAGCGATTAGGAATCTGGTTTTGTCATGGGCCTAATTGGATAACGGATATGCGTCAGGTTGCTGTTGCTGTGTTGCATCAGGTACGTGCCCACTGCCTGCCTGCGGGAAACGAGTCCACGGCACGGGCGAAGACTCGAGGAAGGGTGGTCTGTGGTCAGCCAGGGAGTGTGGTGCCGTGGTGGTGTGACATGGACGTGCAGCGAGAATATGACTGGCGATGTGTGCAGTGCCTGCCCTAATCAGCCGCCGATGGACGATGGTAACAGTCACCCGCGGAGCGCGCGTGGTTAAAAACGTGAAACGAAGAGAGAGCAAGCAGATCAGGAGAAGAAGAAGAAGTCGCCAGTCTGCGCGCGGTTCACAGGAGGCGCACTGGAGAATAGTATTGTTTTCATGCAGCAGTCGCCGGCGCTAGCCGAGTCGCGGGTCAAAAAGGCTCGCCGCGGAAGGGAGCACTGATGCCGTGCGTGTGCGCGTGCGCGTGCAACCAGACACGCGCTAGCGGGCGGCGGCCGGTGCGGCGGTGCCCATGGAATGAGCACGTTGTCGAAATTCGCGAATTGTTGCAGACTGTTGCGGGACGGCAATTTCCTTGAAAACAGAAACTTGCCTGGCGAGATCGCGAAATCGTGTTCGTGTAATGAAGATTCAAGCATCTACGGAGTTTGGTCATTTTGAGGCTTCTTGAGGTTTGAGGAATTGAGGCCCATTTGGAGGAAACAGGTGGGCTAACATCGCCCGCACAGAGGGCCGTGCAAGTTTTTTTTTTTTTTTGAACTGAAGAGGGCCTGCACTGAGATTCCCTATCCAAACACTAAGCTTGGTTGTGTTAGCCAGACATGGTTCGTTTCAAAGGTTGATAACTGGCCATAGCCCATAGTGTGTTAAGCTCCAAAAAAAAAAGGCCGATTCATACATACTAGGTGAGAAGGAAATGGTGGGCCTTCAACCCATCTAATCTGTATGTCCGAGCCCAAAATATGTTAATACCCTGTTTGGCATAGCTCTCGGAGCCGATTCTCGGCTGAATTCAGTAGGAGCTCTGTCAAATAGTTTTTTAGAGAGAAGTGATTCTCAGCTGATTACGTGAAGTGGTTCTCTGAAATGAACTAAAGGGCTGGGAGCTGAAAAAAGTAGCTTCTCCTGGTTCTATAAAGTGATTCTCCATCCTGATTTTGAGAAATTTTCCTAGAGAATCACTTTCAGCCACAGAATCACTTCTCTCGGAGAATTAGCTCCCATAGAGAATCAGAATCAGATGGAGCTCTACCAAAGATGCCCTAAACTGACGGCCCACCACTCCTATTTTGGAACATAGAAATTAATCTAAAAAATCTTAGGAACTAAGAATTAGAAGAAAATTAAAGCTGTGACGACAAATTTGTAGACAACTATTAATTTTGGTGTAAATGTAAATTTATACCCATCTGAGATCATATGAGGAAACCATGTGTGTTTAAGATGTGCTTCGTAGAAGAGGGATAAATCGTCCACCCATGGGGTCATAGGGAGATGATCAGATGAAGATGTGTACCGTTGGAGCATCTGCATTCACTCGTGCACATCTACAGCTATGCTTGTGCTGTCCCCGGTCTCCCAATGCCGGATAGAGGGTGTCTCTCTGCTCTAATGCCGTCCCCTGCGCTCTCCCAATGCCGGATGGACGACGACAGTGCATTGCTCTCTGGACTCTGGTCTTGCGCAATTCAATTCGTCCCCGCTTCCCCGGCCTTCCCCTCTCTCCCAACTCTGCTACCACCGCTGCTCCCCTGGACCACTTCTCTACCCCTAATCTCTACCCCTAAATAATCCACCAGTTTGTTCATTGCTTGGTACACCCGGATTTGGCATCTAACAGAGAGGCTTCAACTTTGTGTACCCCAAAAACGTACCCAGCAATCCAACAGGCTCCACAATCGACGGTCCAGATCATTTCTCAAACATTCTCTCTCCTTCGCCTACCACATCCGACGGCCTCCTTTAATGTATCTGGAAACCACCCTCCTCCCGAGCCGATCCGCCCTCCGACGCACGACGCCTTTCCAGGCGCGCCGATTCCCCGCCTCCCGCGCACCACTCCCAAAAAATTACGCTTCAGTTTTTCCCTCGGACCTCGTCGACCCCGACGGTTCGTCTTGCAGCACGACGAGAGGCGGCGGCGGCGGGGCATGCAGCCCCAAGGAGCGGAGGCCACGCCCGAGGCCCACGGCGGCGGCGGCGGCGACGACGACGTCCGCGGCCACATCCTCTGTGTCCTCTCCCTCCCCTCCGGCAGTTGCTCAAAGATGTGCAACAGGACCCTCTTGGATGGCTCGACTCCATTGCAGATCGACCATCACCGACGAGGGATGGCGCGCTTGGGCGTCCTTGCCCGGCGTGGGGCAGCGCAGCCCCCTTCCTCTCCGATTCGAAGATGCGGCGGCAATTTCTGGTGGCGGCGGCTCCCTTCCCCTTCCTGGTATGCGGAAGGCATGGCCGCGGGCGCGGCCGCCGGCCTGGCACAGGCGCCGGCGCGGGAGACGGACGTGACCTGGATCTCGCCGGCAGCTCCTCCCCTGCACGACCCCCCACCGATGGTGCCCCCCTCCCATCCCACGACGAGCAGTAGTGGCCGGAGTGACATTCGTAGGTATGTTGTTGCTCCATTGTTCCTTCTTCGATTCAATCGATCCTTTGACTCGCAAGCTTGCAGCAGCTGTTGACAACAAGGCCAGACAAGGAGCATGTGCACTGTATACCATAGTTTTCCTTGTAGAACTACCATCACTGAGCCACTGAATCATTTTTTGCGTATGTGAAGCATGTTAGGTCCTGGAATCATCAGGCATCAAGTGATGAGAGAGTGGAGATTCCTTCACATTTCTGGATTTGATTTCCTTACTTTTTTCGCAAGCGATTTTTCCTTCTTTCTTGGTTTGTTTTGAGAGAAATGAAAGCAGGGATAATAAGCTTCTTTGTGCATGATGATTTGACTAGGAGAAAATGAAATACATCATCTAATGGAAGTTTTGAATGAATTGTTCTCTGAATAAAAGCCTTGTGGTAGTAAATACGCTTACATGAACTGGTTGTAAGTGAATTTGTTTTGTAGACTGCTGCATGAGCTAATTATTATTATTAATCATAGAAATTGTATTTGTTGTATATTGAATAGTTTAGGATTGTAAAAAATTGGCAAAGCAATCCAGTGATAGCATGAGTGCAAGAATCTGATTGTTACAATCAGTTTAGTTTTGGAAATTTAATCCTTGCTGTGGTAATTCATTTTCAAATTCAAGGTTTATTCTTGGTCACACTCTTGCAAGCAGTCCTTTGGAAGTGATACTTTCTTACATTGTTGCATGCACATGTTATGTCTGAGAAGGCAGATGCCTTATTTTTCTCATACCTTCTACATGCAGGTAAAGCATGAAGAAGCAACTGTAGCAGTTTCACAAATGGAGAAGATAGCTGCAATGACAGAAACAATGCTGGAGGTTACAAAGAAGCAGTGCAAATTGCGCCTGTCCAAAAACGATTGTTCTGCATAAATGTTTGAAACATAAGAAGGTTCTTTGTTCTGTTATGCATTTTTGGCAGGTCACACTGAGTTGGAGTAAGCATTCTAGATATTCATATTTTTTAAGACATTTATTAACTTTTAAGAAAATAATGACATCCCATTGAAGCTTTGTAGAGCATAAGCTGTTGCGGATCTATTTGGCAGAATGCCATAGAGGTAGTAAGGACAAATTTCTCTTCTGGCACTCTACAATTGAATATTTAATATTGTAGACAATTGTATGATCCATAATTTGTGTATTTGGTAGAAAAAATGGTAAAGTGAAATTAATAGGATGAAGGTATGCATGTATTTCTTTCGAGGTAAAGGGATTCTATTCATATCTTGTCTGTTGCTTGCTTCATTTTCCAGGATTCAACTTTTCTGCACAAATACTTCCATGTGTAAATTTTTTCTAATGCTTTATTTTTTATTTCCTAATATATTTGCAATAGTTAGTATCTCTTAGGTTTTGATCTGTGTGGCATGGCATTTCTCCCTCTGTTATTTTGGAGTAAGGAAGAGAACTTCATGCTAATTAAACTGAATAAAATTGTAGCATGTTGAAGTCCAGAATTTTTCCTAATGCTTTACTGGTGCAAAACCTTTTCAATCGACAAGGAGATACTGTTCTTTCGATCTTCAATTGTTAAGTACCTGACCTATCTGCCAGACATTTTTACAAGATCGACAATTGCGTTACAGACACTGAAGTTCATAGTGTTTCTTTCAGTATGCGTTATTTTTTCAACAAGCATTTGGATTTGTTTTCTCCTGATATGCATGTGCAGATTGAGGGAACACCGGCACATTGCCGGCTGTGCTCTCCAATGGCCCCAATGCGCTGCAAGCCTTCCTGCTTAGGTTTGGGTTCTGTATATCTATCAGTTCTCTCCTCTTCTGTTCATTGCGATCACAATACATTAGATTGGGAATTAATTAACTTCTTTACAGGTACACATATACAGATAGGCATGCATGGGGGGAAATGCTAAACTTTCCAATTCTTAATTTCATACCTACAAAGTTTTATTTTCTCTGTCCTTTCCAATACCAACAAAAACTAAAAGGTAGATCACTAAATTACCTGATCTATGCATTGTTGTTAAATTCGTGTAGTATTTAAGTTATGTATATTTTTAAGTACCTAACCTATCTACCAGACATTTTTACAAGATTGACAATTGCGTTGCAGACACTGAAGCTCATAGTGTTTCTTTCAGTAAGCGTTATTTTTTTGACAAGCATTTGGATTTGTTTTCTCCTGATATGCATGTGCAGATTGAGGGAATGCCGGCACATTGCCGGCTGTGCTCTCCAATGGCCCCAATGCGCTGCAAGCCTTCCTGCTCAAGTTTGGGTTCTGTATATCTATCAGTTCTCTCCTCTTCTGTTCATTGCGATGACAATACATTAGATTGGGAATTAATTAACTTCTTTACAGGTACACATATCCAGATAGGCATGCATGGGGGGAAATGTTAAACTTTCCAATTCTTAATTTCATACCTACAAAGTTTTATTTTCTCCGTCCTCTCCAATGCCAACAAAAACTAAAAGGTAGATCACTAAATTATTTTATCTATGCATTGTTGTTAAATTCTTGTAGTATTTAAGTTATGTATATTTTTATTTTCTACATGACATCACCACACAACAATTATGCCGGCCATTTTATCCTTATGGCAAGAATGCCAGCAAACATGTTTTGACAAAAATTAATGAATATTTTTTGTGCCTTTGAACTGTGGAAACAATTGTTTAATGGGTTCAGGCATCTGAACTTGTCCTGACATTACAGGAGTGAGGAATTGTTGTTACCAATATACTGTTTCTCGAGATCTTCACAACTCTTTTTAGAAGAATTAAATATTTTTCTAAAGCCTGCAGAAATTAGAGGATGTTCTTGTTGCTGCACGAAAAGTGTCTGCATAACAACAATTGCCAGTTACACAGATCTGTACTTATACGCTGCTTATTCATGAAAAAATTGATTATTGATCCCATAATATATATCTGTTGAATACATTAAACGACACTCAAGTAAACACTATCTGATGTTTACAAATAGCTGTTGCTTTACATATTTGAGTTTGGTTGTGCAGAAATCAGTGTCAATGGTGCATGTGGACTTACAATGAACTCCTAAGTGATGGTATTGATAAAACAACTGCAGTGATCAAAGGAGCCTGGATCATTACAATCACTTAATGAGTATTGCTGGCTTGGTTGCATTCTTAGGGAAAGGTTGTGGTTAGAAATTTTTTTATTGGTTATGTACTTTCAGTTTACAAGTAACGGAGTGCATATGCTTGACCATTTAGAAAATCATGACCGCAATGAGATATGGCGTGCTCACTCTTTTGCTTTATATTCTGGCTATCAGATGATCTTTAGTTTTAGTTGCCAGATATGTTACAACATTCAAAGAAAATAGTCAACCATGAACTGATAAATTGAGTCCGTAGCGTTAGCACGGGCTATATACTAGTTCACCGAAGAAGTGAAGACACCCTCCGCATCATTTGCCTCGTGCCATAAAATCAGCAACGGATAGCCATGGGTGAAAATGTCGGGCTGGTAATTTGCCTCGTGCCATAAAATCAGCAACGGATAGCCATGGGTGAAAATGTCGGGCTGGTAAAAAAAAGTAAAGTAAAAAGAGAGAAACAGCAGGATTTGAAATGAGTTGCTGTTGTCGCTGGCTCGCTGCTGGGCTTGGCCTGGCTTTGCCTTGCTTCGAGCAACGGTCTGCTGCGATGTATGAAACACGCTCCCTCTCGCATTTCAAATCGTGAGCAGTACTCTACTGGTTTCAATTTCGAGATCCATACCATACAACAGCTAGCGTTTTTTTACCGTTGGAAACAGAGCGAGACAAAAGTCCGATGTCTTCCTGGGAGTGGCAGCTTTACACTCACCGTGCCCTGTACAGTACTAGGAGTACCATGTACCAAGCACCAAAGGCGCAACTGCCAAGCCTCTACATCTTGCGATACCGAAACGAGGCCTTGTGCCCTTGTCGGAACGGGGCTCGATGAGTGGATGTACAAGTTGGACACCGTGCGCAAGCGAACGGCATCGTGGGATTTCTGATTTCTGTTCGTGCGCTGAAGCCTGAGCTAATCTATCATGACCTTGTCGTCACCGTCCGTCTCTGCTCCCACGACCCCAACACAGTTCGGACAGAGACCAGAGTCTATTTGATTTCACCGACCACACTGCTTCACTCTCAAGCGAAAGTTTGTTTATTAAAAAAAAAGAAGAGAAAAGGCAACACATAATTACCATTTAGTAACATTCTTTTGATACACCGATCGGATCCACACCAAAATACACAGTACATAGCACGCTCCAGGTACAGTACACGTACACAGCTGTCGTTTCGTACGTACACGCTTAACCGCTCGAGATCAACCGCGCGCATCGGCGGCGCTGTCCATCACACGCAGTGACTTTGTCTATAGCTAAACACCAAGCACGCCGTCATGACGCTGAGGGAGACGATTGAGAGAGCCCGCACCGGCGGCGGCGCGGCGGGCCTCACGACAGGTCCTGGCAGCCGGCGAGCGGGGTCCCGTGGCGGCACTGGTTGTGCGCGTACGGCTTGCACCCGTGCTTGATGACGCCATGGCCCCTGGGGAGCGGCCCGCACAGGTGGTTGTAGCTGAGGTCCAGTTTCTGCAGCGTGGACAGCCGCTCCAGCGACAGCGGCACGGTGCCCCGGATGCGGTTGTGGGAGAGGTCCAGGTACGTGAGCTCCGGCGGGAACACCAGCTTGCTGAGGTCGAACTCGAGGTAGTTCCACGACAGGTCCACCTTGCCGATGGGCCGGCCGGGGGCGAACAGGTGGGAGGGGTCGCCGGTGAGCTTGTTGTGGGAGAGGTCGACGGTGTTGATCTCGTCCTGCGCGTCGTCGCGCGGGATCGGCCCGCTCAGCTGGTTGTAGGACAGGATCAGCGACCGGAACTGCCCCTGCACCAGCCCCGCCGGGATGGGGCCCGTCAGCTGGTTGTGCTGGAGGTCCAGCGACCGGAGGTTGGGCAGGTCGGCGAACGACGCCGGGATGCGCCCGCTCAGCTTGTTGCTGGAGAGGTCCACGGAGTCGAGGCTGCGGAGGCGCGCCAGGGACTCCGGGATGGGGCCCGACACGCTGGTGTGGGAGATGGTGAGGAACTGCAGGTTGGAGAGCGCGGTGAGGCAGGGCGGGATGGCGCCCGTCAGCCCCGGCAGGCGGAACAGGGACAGCGACATGAGCGCCGTCAGGCCCCCCACCGCCGACGGGATCTGGCCCTTCACGTCGTCGGCGCCGTCGATGAAGACGTTGTTCACGCGCCCGGCGTCGTCGCACCGGAGGTGGTCCCACGCGCAGCAGTTGGGCGACGACGCCGTCCACGTCGACAGCGTCGCCGGGTTGCCCAGCGCCTGCTTCACGCTCAGCAGCGCGTGCAGGTCGCTCGGCGCGCAGGACATCGCCGGCGTCGCCACGGCCGCCGCCACGACCAGGAAGACAGCGAGGAAGGACGCGGCGCTGGACGCCATCTTGCGTGGTGGACTGGTGGTGGGCTTCAGCCTCTGCTCAGCTCAGCCCAGCTCGTGCGCTGGCTCTCGAGTGTGTGTGGAGTGCGGAAGTGAGGCGCACCCGAGGCCGCTATAAAAAGGGCGCGGGCGTGTGGGGATAAACGATTCTTTTCCCTCGGAGGCTCGGCACCTCGCCTCGGCCCGGTTTTTTTGACCACCCACCAGGACACCACCGGACCGCCGCGTGCGCGGACACCGAGGCAGCCAGCCGTGCGCATCGCGAGCACCACCGTGGCACGGTCCTCGCTGAGAATCCCAGACTGCAACCGGACAAGGCGCCCGTCCCCCTAGGGCTAACTGGCCGGGCCGCGACCGCGAGGGGAAGGATCCGGGCGGCTTCGCTCGCCGGCGTCGCGGCCTCCTCTCGCGCGATTGGTGCGCCCATGATTAGCAATGGCATGTGGGAGCTGCTGCGGCTCTCGCCCGCTGCGTTCTCCGGCCGGCGTGGGCATTATTGCGCGGCCGGCGCGGCGAGGCACGGTGGTGACTCGCGGCACATGTGCGTGGCGATCTCCGAGAACCGAGATGGGCGTCGCCTAGCTAGCACCTGCCCTGGATTGGCTTGTCCTGGTTAGGCTGTCCGCAGCGGTGTACGCGACGCGATCCTTCAGGACAGAGCGTACCGGATGGAAGCTGCAGCGAGGTACTGTAAAGGTCCGGTATCCAAAAGGAAGCCCCGGCGGTACGGGACAGGCAGCGGAGCGCGATCGGCAGCGGCGCGGAGAGAGAGGAGAGAGAGTGGCGGGCCCCACGTCCTCAACTAACTAAAAAATGTTATAACTCACAAACCAAAAAACCAAATTAAATTCCGATTGCACCATTAAATTCGTTGCAATAAATTCTTCAAAACAAGATCTCAGATGGATATATTTTGATAAAATTTATAAAGAAAAGAAAAAAAGGTGAGAAAAGAGATGATATAGTAGTTGGGATAGATGGATAAAATATAGTAGAGTTGGGATAAAGTATATGATTTGGAGTATGACGGGTGCGGGAGAAGTTGGTTTAGAGTACGGAATCTCG
>CM014271.1:9898538-9912085 GCA_004135705.1 Alloteropsis semialata | reverse complement strand
TTGAACTGAAGAGGGCCTGCACTGAGATTCCCTATCCAAACACTAAGCTTGGTTGTGTTAGCCAGACATGGTTCGTTTCAAAGGTTGATAACTGGCCATAGCCCATAGTGTGTTAAGCTCCAAAAAAAAAAGGCCGATTCATACATACTAGGTGAGAAGGAAATGGTGGGCCTTCAACCCATCTAATCTGTATGTCCGAGCCCAAAATATGTTAATGCCCTGTTTGGCATAGCTCTCGGAGCCGATTCTCGGCTGAATTCAGCAGGAGCTCTGTCAAATAGTTTTTTAGAGAGAAGTGATTCTCAGCTGATTACGTGAAGTGGTTCTCTGAAATGAACTAAAGGGCTGGGAGCTGAAAAAAGTAGCTTCTCCTGGTTCTATAAAGTGATTCTCCATCCTGATTTTGAGAAATTTTCCTAGAGAATCACTTTCAGCCACAGAATCACTTCTCTCGGAGAATTAGCTCCCATAGAGAATCAGAATCAGATGGAGCTCTACCAAAGAGGCCCTAAACTGACGGCCCACCACTCCTATTTTGGAACATAGAAATTAATCTAAAAAATCTTAGGAACTAAGAATTAGAAGAAAATTAAAGCTGTGACGACAAATTTGTAGACAACTATTAATTTTGGTGTAAATTTATACCCATCTGAGATCATATGAGGAAACCATGTGTGTTTAAGATGTGCTTCGTAGAAGAGGGATAAATCGTCCACCCATGGGATCATAGGGAGATGATCAGATGAAGATGTGTACCGTTGGAGCATCTGCATTCACTCGTGCACATCTACAGCTATGCTTGTGCTGTCCCCGGTCTCCCAATGCCGGATAGAGGGTGTCTCTCTGCTCTAATGCCGTCCCCTGCGCTCTCCCAATGCCGGATGGACGACGACAGTGCATTGCTCTCTGGACTCTGGTCTTGCGCAATTCAATTCGTCCCCGCCTCCCCGGCCTTCCCCTCTCTCCCAACTCTGCTACCACCGCTGCTCCCCTGTGATAGAAAATGATTTGGGGAATTCTACTTGATTATTGTGATGAGTCAGTGTACATATATATAGGCATGGTGGACAGGCCCACTTGCCATATTACATTCCAACACTCCCCCACAGTCTGAACTGGGAGCACCGCGAACATTAAGACTGGACCTAAACTCTGTGAAGACGGACGTCGGCAAACCTTTCGTGAAGATGTCGGCGTACTGGGACGTAGTGGGAACGTGCAGAACGCGAACTTCACCGAGGGCGACTCGCTCCCTGACGAAGTGTAGATCAATCTCAATATGCTTGGTTCGCTGATGCTGAACCGGGTTGGTGGAGAGATAAACGGCACTGACATTATCACAATAAACCACTGTAGCACGACAGAGTGGACAGCGAAGCTCTAACAGTAGCTGTCGTAGCCAGCAAGCTTCGGCAACTCCATTCGCAACTGCTCGATATTCCGCCTCTGCACTGGACCGAGACACTGTCGGCTGACGCTTGGACGACCAAGAGATGAGATTGTCGCCAAGAAACACCGCATAACCCGAGGTGGATTTGCGTGTGTCGGGACAACCCGCCCAATCTGCATCGGTGTAGACAGTGAGATCAGCTGGGGAGGTCCGGTGAAGGTGTAGCCCAAGATCCAAAGTACCCTGAAGATACCGAAGAATGCGCTTCAGAGCGCTCAGATGAGGTTCCCGGGGGTCATGCATATACAAGCAGACCTGCTGAACTGCATAAGCGATGTCGGGCCTGGTGAAAGTGAGGTACTGCAGAGCCCCAGCAAGACTGCGATACTGGCTGGGATCAGAGACTGAAACACCATCAGCGGGAAGCTTTGAGTGAGTGTCCACAGGAGTGCTGCTTGCTTTGCAGTTACTCATGCCAGCTCGCTCCAGAATCTCCAACATATACTGGCGCTGAGAGAGAAAAAGACTGTCACCTCGGCGCTGGACGCTGACACCCAAAAAATGATGAAGAGGCCCCATGTCTGTCATAGAAAATTCCCGACGCAGTGCTGCGATAATCCGGTGGAGAAAACTCGGAGAGGATGCAGTAAGCACAATATCATCAACATAAAGGAGAAGAAAAGCCATATCAGCACCTCTGCAGTAGATGAACAGTGACGGGTCGGACTTGGCCTCAGCAAACCCAAGAGAGGTGATATGAGAGGCGAAGCGACTGTGCCAGGCGCGAGGAGCTTGCTTCAATCCATATAGTGATTTGTTCAGGCGGCAGACATAATTGGGCTTGGTCGAGTCAACGAAGCCAGTAGGCTGAACGCAGTATACTGTCTCGTTCAGCGTGCCATGGAGGAAAGCATTCTTCACATCGAGCTGGTGAATAGGCCAGGAGCGAGACAGAGCCAAAGTGAGAACCATCCTGATGGTGGCTGGCTTGACAACTGGACTGAATGTTTCATCATAATCAACTCCCGGACGCTGTGTGAAGCCGCGAAGAACCCAGCGGGCTTTATAGCGATCAAGAGAGCCATCTGCCTTGAACTTACGACGAAAAACCCACTTGCCGGTGACGAGATTGACGCCGGGCGGGCGAGGCACGAGAGTCCAGGTGTCGTTGGCGAGTAAGGCGTCAAACTCGTCCTGCATGGCGTGACGCCAGGACGGGTCCGAGAGAGCGGTGCGGACGGAGGTTGGCACTGGAGACATGGCCGCAACCGTCGTGGTGAGGTTGAGACGGTCCACGGGCTGCCGAAACCCGTCCTTGCCACGAGTGCGCATGCTGTGCGCATTGGTGACGGGAGCAATCGCCTCTGGAGCTGTGGCGGTGGTGCGACCGGTGGTCCGTCCGGCGCCGCTGGCAGCAACCTGGGACGTGATGTCCACAGGGGCAGCGGCACCAGCCGGAGTGGGGAGAGGGCCGTCGTGACCAGGGGCGAGACTGCCCTGGTCGCCCTGGCTGCCGATGTCAGGAGCGCCCTGGCTGCCGATGTCAGGGGCGCCCTGGCTGCCACTCGGAGCAGCAGAGGGAGAGGTGTCGGGTGGCCCTGGTGCGGCGTCCATGCCACTAGGGAGTCGTGTACCTGCAACCACAACTCTAGGCCCAATGGGCGAAGAGGAGTCATCAGCATCGTCCAAAAACGCGAGTGTGTTGGGATCCTGGGGTGAGCTGGACATCTCAGAGAAAGGAAACAATGTCTCGTCGAACACGACATGGCGAGAGACGATGATCCGATTTGAATGGAGATCAAGGCATCGATATCCTTTATGATCGGATGAGTACCCAAGGAAAACACATAGTGAGGAACGAGGTGATAGTTTATGTGGAGCTGTGGATGACAGGTTAGGATAGCACGCACAGCCAAACACACGAAGGTGGGTGTAGGATGGCTGTGTGCCATGAAGAGCGAAGAAGGGAGTCTGACCGTCCAGGGTTTTAGTGGGATGACGATTCAGGAGATATGTGGCTGTGTGAAGAGAGTCAGCCCAATAAACAGGAGGGAGACTGGCCTGGAATAGAAGGGACCGCACAATATTGTTAATTGTGCGAAGGATGCGCTCAGCACGTCCGTTCTGCTGGGAGGTGTATGGGCACGACATCCGGAAGGTGACCCCATGAGTGAGGAAGAATGTGCGGGCCGAGGAGTGGTCAAACTCGCGGCCGTTGTCGCACTGAACCGCCTTAATGGAGGAGTCAAACTGTGTGCGCACATAAGAGAAAAAATTAGAAATGACACCGAAAGTATCGGATTTAAGGCGCAATGGAAAGGTCCAGGTGTAATGAGTGCAGTCATCAAGAATAACTAAATAATATTTATAGCCCGATACACTGACAATTGGAGATGTCCAAAGATCACAATGAATTAAATCAAAAGGATGAGCAGCACGTGAATTTGACACACTAAACGGTAGGCGCACGTGGCGACCTAGCTGACAAGCATGACAAATATGATCAACTGACTGCTTATTACATGAGATTGCATTGGAACTAATAAGTTTGGATAAAGCCGCGTGACCAAGATGACCAAGGCGGCGGTGCCAAAGCGAAGTGGGCGATGCGGTGGCGGTGAGGGCAGTGGTGGTTCTGGATGGTGCGGGAAAGAACGGGTAGAGGTCACCCGTGCTATTGCACCTGGCGATCACGCTCCGTGTCTGAAGATCCTTCACAGAGAGGCCAAAGGGGTCAAATTCGATGGAACAATTATTATCAGTAGTGAAACGACGTACGGAGATTAAATTCTTAATAATGTTTGGTGAAACCAAAACATTAGAAAGAACAAGAGGACGTCGTGCTGTAGAGAAAGAGTGTGACCCAATGGATGTAACGGGAAGCGAAGCTCCGTTACCCACAATGATAGATGAAGGACTAGATGACAATGGAGGGTGAAGGTGGGAGAGTATACCGGCGTTGTTGACCATATGAGCACCGGCACCGGAGTCAGCATACCATTCGCCCGATGGAGGAGGCGTCAGCGTCATGGTGTTGAAGTTGTGGACGAGTGCTGACGGATCCCAGGACGCTCCCTGCATGGACGCTCCCTGCATGGGCGTCCACTGCTGCTGCTGCTGGGGCGGCAAGGGTCCTCCGTAGCCGAACCCAGGAGGAGGGGCGATGGAGTACGGCTGCTGCTGTGGCATGTACTGCTGCTGGGCGAGGAACGCGGGCGGCGCCGGACGGAACGGTGTCCCGGAGACGTGTCCAGCAGGAGCCTGGCCACCAGTCGGAGGGCATGGCCAAAATTGGACATGGCCCGCCCATGGATTGTAGACGTGCGCCATGGGGAAGTTGCCGCCTCCCTGCTGCTGCTGGAAGTTACCGCCCTGCTGCTGCTGGTTGCGGCCGCGGCCGCCGCGCCGACGGCCGTTACGCTGGCCGTTTTGGCCGCCTTGGCCACCGGGAGTCTGGCCGCCGTGGCTATAGGCGCCCTGGCCAGGCGCCCCGATGGTTGCCAGGGGCGCGCGGAGCTGCGGCGAGGGCGGTAGTCGTGGAGGAAGGCGGTGGGTCGGAGGCCCCAGCGGCCTCGCCGGCCGCAAGGTCGTTGATGTCGATCTCCTCGAGCAGCAGAAGTGTGCGAGCCTCCTCGAAGGTGGGAAAAGGCTGCCGAATCTTGAGGTTGGAGACCATGGGCCGGAATTTCCCGTTGAGGCCGCGAAGCAAGGTGAAGACCATGGTGCGGTCGCCGATCGGATCGCCGTAGTCGCTGAGGGTGGCCGCCATCGTCTCGAGACGGCGGCAAAAATCGGTGATCGAGGCCGCACCCTGTTTCGCCGTGCGAAACTCCGCCGAGAGTAGTAGAGCGCGTGATTCACGCTGGCCGAGGAATTCGTGCTCGAGGTAGACCCAGGCACCGCGAGCGTTAGGCTTGCGGTTCATCGTCGCCTGCTGAAGATCGGCATGGATCGTGCCGTAGATCCATGTGAGCACGGTGCAGTCCATCTGCACCCACGCCGGGCGATCGGCATTGACGACGTCCGAAAGGACGTGATCCGTGAGGGCATACTTGCCCAAGACGGTGAGGAAGAGGGCGCGCCACCGGTTGTAGTTGTCGTTGGCGCGATCCAACACCAAAGGGACGAGGACCTTGATGTTGAGGACGGCGATGGCGGCGGCATGAACGGCAGCGTATTTGGCCTCATACGCGTCGAGTGCCGCGGCCCGATCGGCTTCCGCCTGGCGGCGGCGTGCGGCCTCGGCCTCGCGCGCCTCGCGAGCCAGGCGCTCGGCTTCGGTCTCTGCCATGACGAGGTGGCGGCGATCGGTGCTGTCGCGGGATGGAGCACGTCGCACGGGCGCCGGGGGCGCGTGCGTTCGCGCGAGGGAAGGAGGGCGCCTGCTGGCCGGCGATCGGACGCCTGGCGGCGGCGGCGACGCGATCTCAGATGGAGACGCGCGCTATTAGCGGAAACGAAAACAGAAAAGGAACGTAACCTCTCGTGATACCATGATAGAAAATGATTTGGGGAATTCTACTTGATTATTGTGATGAGTCAGTGTACATATATATAGGCATGGTGGACAGGCCCACTTGCCATATTACATTCCAACACCCTGGACCACTTTCACCGAAGAAGTGAAGACACCCTCCGCATCATTTGCCTCGTGCCATAAAATCAGCAACGGATAGCCATGGGTGAAAATGTCGGGCTGGTAAAAAAAAGGTAAAGTAAAAAGAGAGAAACAGCAGGATTTGAAATGAGTTGCTGTTGTCGCTGGCTCGCTGCTGGGCTTGGCCTGGCTTTGCCTTGCTTCGAGCAACGGTCTGCTGCGATGTATGAAACACGCTCCCTCTCGCATTTCAAATCGTGAGCAGTACTCTACTGGTTTCAATTTCGAGATCCATACCATACAACAGCTAGCGTTTTTTTACCGTTGGAAACAGAGCGAGACAAAAGTCCGATGTCTTCCTGGGAGTGGCAGCTTTACACTCACCGTGCCCTGTACAGTACTAGGAGTACCATGTACCAAGCACCAAAGGCGCAACTGCCAAGCCTCTACATCTTGCGATACCGAAACGAGGCCTTGTGCCCTTGTCGGAACGGGGCTCGATGAGTGGATGTACAAGTTGGACACCGTGCGCAAGCGAACGGCATCGTGGGATTTTTCTGTTCGTGCGCTGAAGCCTGAGCTAATCTATCATGACCTTGTCGTCACCGTCCGTCTCTGCTCCCACGACCCCAACACAGTTCGGACAGAGACCAGAGTCTATTTGATTTCACCGACCACACTGCTTCACTCTCAAGCGAAAGTTTGTTTATTAAAAAAAAAGAAGAGAAAAGGCAACACATAATTACCATTTAGTAACATTCTTTTGATACACCGATCGGATCCACACCAAAATACACAGTACATAGCACGCTCCAGGTACAGTACACGTACACAGCTGTCGTTTCGTACGTACACGCTTAACCGCTCGAGATCAACCGCGCGCATCGGCGGCGCTGTCCATCACACGCAGTGACTTTGTCTATAGCTAAACACCAAGCACGCCGTCATGACGCTGAGGGAGACGATTGAGAGAGCCCGCACCGGCGGCGGCGCGGCGGGCCTCACGACAGGTCCTGGCAGCCGGCGAGCGGGGTCCCGTGGCGGCACTGGTTGTGCGCGTACGGCTTGCACCCGTGCTTGATGACGCCATGGCCCCTGGGGAGCGGCCCGCACAGGTGGTTGTAGCTGAGGTCCAGTTTCTGCAGCGTGGACAGCCGCTCCAGCGACAGCGGCACGGTGCCCCGGATGCGGTTGTGGGAGAGGTCCAGGTACGTGAGCTCCGGCGGGAACACCAGCTTGCTGAGGTCGAACTCGAGGTAGTTCCACGACAGGTCCACCTTGCCGATGGGCCGGCCGGGGGCGAACAGGTGGGAGGGGTCGCCGGTGAGCTTGTTGTGGGAGAGGTCGACGGTGTTGATCTCGTCCTGCGCGTCGTCGCGCGGGATCGGCCCGCTCAGCTGGTTGTAGGACAGGATCAGCGACCGGAACTGCCCCTGCACCAGCCCCGCCGGGATGGGGCCCGTCAGCTGGTTGTGCTGGAGGTCCAGCGACCGGAGGTTGGGCAGGTCGGCGAACGACGCCGGGATGCGCCCGCTCAGCTTGTTGCTGGAGAGGTCCACGGAGTCGAGGCTGCGGAGGCGCGCCAGGGACTCCGGGATGGGGCCCGACACGCTGGTGTGGGAGATGGTGAGGAACTGCAGGTTGGAGAGCGCGGTGAGGCAGGGCGGGATGGCGCCCGTCAGCCCCGGCAGGCGGAACAGGGACAGCGACATGAGCGCCGTCAGGCCCCCCACCGCCGACGGGATCTGGCCCTTCACGTCGTCGGCGCCGTCGATGAAGACGTTGTTCACGCGCCCGGCGTCGTCGCACCGGAGGTGGTCCCACGCGCAGCAGTTGGGCGACGACGCCGTCCACGTCGACAGCGTCGCCGGGTTGCCCAGCGCCTGCTTCACGCTCAGCAGCGCGTGCAGATCGCTCGGCGCGCAGGACATCGCCGGCGTCGCCACGGCCGCCGCCACGACCAGGAAGACAGCGAGGAAGGACGCGGCGCTGGACGCCATCTTGCGTGGTGGACTGGTGGTGGGCTTCAGCCTCTGCTCAGCTCAGCCCAGCTCGTGCGCTGGCTCTCGAGTGTGTGTGGAGTGCGGAAGTGAGGCGCACCCGAGGCCGCTATAAAAAGGGCGCGGGCGTGTGGGGATAAACGATTTCCTTTTCCCTCGGAGGCTCGGCACCTCGCCTCGGCCCGGTTTTTTTGACCACCCACCAGGACACCACCGGACCGCCGCGTGCGCGGACACCGAGGCAGCCAGCCGTGCGCATCGCGAGCACCACCGTGGCACGGTCCTCGCTGAGAATCCCAGACTGCAACCGGACAAGGCGCCCGTCCCCCTAGGGCTAACTGGCCGGGCCGCGACCGCGAGGGGAAGGATCCGGGCGGCTTCGCTCGCCGGCGTCGCGGCCTCCTCTCGCGCGATTGGTGCGCCCATGATTAGCAATGGCATGTGGGAGCTGCTGCGGCTCTCGCCCGCTGCGTTCTCCGGCCGGCGTGGGCATTATTGCGCGGCCGGCGCGGCGAGGCACGGTGGTGACTCGCGGCACATGTGCGTGGCGATCTCCGAGAACCGAGATGGGCGTCGCCTAGCTAGCACCTGCCCTGGATTGGCTTGTCCTGGTTATGCTTAGCAGGAGGCAGATTAATGGAGACAATCAAGGGATGTACTGCTTCTCGTTGGGATCGTTTGTTTAGGTATTGGTCAACACGAGAGCATTTGGACCATATTTAAACCAGAAAACAGTTATCAAGCTTTACATATACTACTAATATAGATTATACTACTACTGTACTCTCTCTAGAGTAGTGCAAGAACAGCCTGTATACGACGACTCCTTTTAACGCTTGGTTCTTTCTCATGTGAATAGCACGCACGTACTCTCCACCACGAGAGAGTAAATGAGCAATCCCCGGATGGCCGGATACAGCGAATGAATATGCCACGTCAGCTCGGCGACGTTACATTCGGTGCGTGCATGCATGCTCTGTGACACTGTGATGAGCAGGTCCACCCGGCCCAGCAAAAAAGCATGCTGCAACGCACGGTCAGGACAGGGCGTACGTGAACTCCATGAGCAGTACATGGGCGCCTTGTGCCGCCACGTAGTCACCCAACGAACCGTATGTGGCGTCAGAACCGCCCACGCCTGCGGATCACACTCTTACCACCGAGCCTCTGAACCCGGAACATACAGAGCTCGTTGTCGCCGCTCGCCACGATATCACCTCGAGCTTTCATTTCCGGAGAGCATTACGCATTTGTTAATGGTTTTCGGCAGTTCCCCCATGTGACAACTAAATAATGGGGCATGGATGCGTCCGACAGGGTTCAGGACGCACACGAGAGGGCATGTGGAGGAGAGAGAGAAGCAGAGCCTGAATCCTGATCGGGTTGGGGTGGTGTGGTGGCGAAGCGAGAAAAGGGAAAGGATTCTTTCGGCCACCTTTGTGTTGTGGGTTGGCCTGGCCGGGGCGCAGCGCAGCGCAGGCAAGCGGCCGCCTCCTTTGCTTGATGCTCGCGCCTGCGCTCTCGCCTCATCACCACCCAGCTGCGCACCACATGGCCCGGGCCCTGGGGTCTGGAGCCTGGAGATGCCCATCCATCCCTGCTACATGCTACTGCTAGTGCTAGTCCTCGGCGCTCTAGATCACCTTTAAGTAGGGCTGGACAAAAAGCTTGTGGCTCGTTAACTTGCTCGGCTCGACTCGTTAGTGGCTCGATTCGGCTCGGCTCGTTTATATTTGATCACGAGCCGATCCAGCATTTTAGCTCGTTCCTATAACGAGCCGGCTCGCGAGCCATACAAGCCGAGCAGCGCAGCATACCAGACAGGCTGGTGGCTAATTGTCAAATAGCCCACGATAGCTATGAGCCCAGCAAGCCCAGTAATACCCAGCACTTCTTGAAGCTGCTTTCGACCAAAACCCTATCCACTACAGTCAGGCACGGTCGGCCGCTCCTTTCCTCCCTTCCCGTCGCGCCGCCGCAGCAGGGGCGGAGATGTGCTGGCCGCTGCCTCGGCTGCCTATTGCAATGATGCAAGCTGTAACCTCCCTCCGCGGCTCATGACCTCGCCCTTGAGGCCGTGACAGCCTCGCGCCCTTGCCTCCGGCGACCTGGCGCGCGTGGCCGGGGCGGAGAATCTCCGCCGGAGATGTCAACGAGGCAGAGCAGAGGAGCTCCGCACCGAGCTTCAGTGCTGCAGCCTCGACGTATTTGACACCAAGCCGGCGCTCGTGCGTCCTCTAATGGTCCCGCCCTCTGCCCAAATGTGACAGGCAAGAACTTGTGACCATGATTTGCATCCGATTTTTCTTTTATCTTTCTTTCTTTTATTACTTTTGTTACCTGGGCACAGTTGTCGCAGAGGAGCTGCATGGGAAAGCAAAGGACGAGGATCCAGTGAGCCTTGACCTGCTTTGGAATTTATCTGCATAGCTTTCCAATCGATTCCAATTTCATTCTTTACAAATTCTTTCCTTGTTTGGGTCGATCATTGATGCATAATCTTTACTACATATGCGAACGATTTTGATTTGATTCGTGCACCATTGTCGGTGCCTGTGCTTGGCCCAGAGCCCTTTCGAATGTGTGTTCTTATATTACCGAGCCAGCTCAAGAGCTAACCGAGCCAGCTCGAGCTGGTCAACGAGCCGAGCCGAGCCAGACTTCGAGCTCGTTACCATAATGAGCCGAACCGAGCCAGCTCGTTACCATAACGAGCCAGCTCGAGCTGAGCCTGGCTCGATATCCACCCCTACCCCCAAGTTCGGCAAGCGTGCACGTTGCGGCGGAGCGCCGCGATGAATGCTGCTACTGTTCGAACGCCAAGGCTCGAGATTGATTGGATCGTGTACCGATCAGGGAGCGGTGCTGTTGTACTGGAACGAACGATGCACGATGGGAGAATTTGTTTGGCAGGACCAGATGTGGCAATTTTTATGACCGCGCAGGGGGCGTCCGTCTACTGCTCCTACAAACCCAGGGACAAGCTCGCAATCACTTCGCTGCTCCGGCTCACAGTGTCATGAAAGCACGGCTGGGGTCCAGCCATTCCATTCCTGTCGTGGTTAATGAGACGGGCATCTTCGTAAATGCCCAGTGATTGGTCTCATCAACCCCAGGGTCCCAAGCTGACACGAGCTGGAGAGGACGCAGCGGCACCCCAGGGTGTTTAATTTGGGTGAAAAAATTTTGCAAGAGAATCTTAAGTACTAAATATAGACTAATAATAAAACTAATTATAGGTCTTGCCTGGAAATCACGAGACGAATCTAATGATGGTAATTAATTCATAATTAGTGGATATTTAGCGGATGGTTACTGTAGCATCACTGTTGCAAATCATGGCCTAATTAGGCTCATTAGATTCGTCTCGAAAAGTTACCTGGGGTTATGGAATGGGTTTTGTCATTAACACACGTTTACTACTCCATGCATGTAAGATTCTTTTAGGAAAAATTTTGGTGAAATTTTTGGAGGAATTGAACACCCCCAGGCTATGAACAATGCCGTAACACACTGAACTTCTGGCCGGTGGCGAGATCTGAAGAACTGCAGCAGTATAGGATTCCACCGCACGGTTTAGTTAACCGGATGACAACCGCCAGCCGGTTGTCAGGCACCAGTCACGTGCGCGCCCCCAAAAAAGCTTACTGCTACAGGGAGGAGGGAGCGTGGGACACGGACACGTCATAGCCAGCGTGAATCAGCTACCCTGTGCGATTTGCAGGCCCGTGCCGTGTGTGGTGGTGGCTTCGGCCGCGCGGTAGCGGTAGGGCAGGGCACAGGGGAAGCAGCTGTGGCCGGACGCCAGCCCGGCCGCACCCCGCACAGCCGAATGAATTATCACCGTCTGATTCGAGCCACGCACACACACACACATGCATCATGCATGCACCCTCGCTCCCGGACCCCGACAGCGTGGGAAACGTTTGCTTGCTAGCGCGGGCAGTGCGATCCCGGGCGGGCCCCCTCCGTGGCCCCGGGACGTATCATGAGTTCGTGACAGCAACGGCGACCGCGACGTGGGATTCGCGGAACAAGCCGAGCCGAGCGCGAGCGGATCGATCTGGTGCGACCCATCACGCGGGCGCATGGCCCGGCCGGGTCTGACGACGAAGCGGGGCGCGAGCGCATGGGCCGGCCGTCCGGGCGCGGGCGCGCCGACGAGGCGACGACGACTGCCGAGTGCCGACGAGCGCGGTGGTACCGAGCCGTTGTCTCGGGCGGGCGCGGCGACGTGCGCTCGGGGGTGGGGGTGTCCCCAACTGGGGTCCGGACACTTGTCCCGGCCCGAGCGGCCTCCCGATAAGGTGCATGGATCCGGGGGAGCGACGCGACGCGACGCGAAGCGCGCGCACATGACCGGGGGGCACTCGCGAGCGCGGTGGCCGTGCCCGTGCTTGCCTTCTTGGTGCTTCGGAATTAATGGCGATGTGGACGTGGGTTCGGCTCCAGATCTGCGCCTAGGCTAGCACTACAGTAGTAGTAGGCAATGGTAGTAGCGTCTAGCGTGACGGGAGAGGTCACGACGCTTTCTCCGATCTGCAGTCAACTGATTTTCTTTCGCCGTGGCCGCCGCAGCCTCCGCGGAGCTGGACACTGGACACGGAACACGTACCCGTGCCACAGATTCGGCTTTAGCTAGCGCTACTTTTATTTAACTGAAAAAAACCGAGCACGCGGCACATGCGGGTGCCGGTAGTTTGGACTGCAGGTCCCGCGAAGCTCGAGGGAGAACTGAGAAGGGAGGACGACGATGAAGCATGTTCGTCGTTTGGCTAGATTAGTCGGCATGTTACCAGATTCCGCTTTGAATAACAACCGATTTCTGACAGGTGGTGAGTTGAGCACAAAAATAAGAGAGAGAGGCCTGCGGCATTTCGAGTTTTCGACCGGCCAGGAGGAGGGAGAGTTTAAACAATGGGTAATCACGGGGTCGAGTGAGGACCGACTGACAAAGAGAAAAAGCATGTGTAGTCAGCGAAAGAAAGAGGTTAGAGCAAAAGTTAACGTGAGTTCGTATTTCTGTTTTGTAGCAGGAAAAGAAACAAATAGGGTTCTGTAGCCACGCTGAAACAGAGTGCGCTACTGTTTATCTCTGAGACAAAATACGTGACAAAACGATAGATGCAGTATCTAGTATCTAAAGTGTACAGCAAAACAATTCTTGGTCCTGTTTAATGAAACCTGTGTGAACAAGAAAGCTCCATCTCTATCAGAACACAAAAAAATGCCGACAACCAAACTCAGTGCTACAATATTTAACGAGAAAGAGAAAAGCCAAATCCAAGAAAGAGAGCGGAAAGAAACGTAATAAAAGCCAAAATCAACAGCTGATGCAAAAATTCAGTCAGGGCATATTGGAAGATTGCGGAGCTCGCGGGACCAGCGCTAGCCCCTCTCAACTTGACCACCGTTGACAGTTGACACCTCATTCATGTCGGTGTTTCTGGTGTCCCCAAGACCCCAGTGGTTACTGCAGCAGTTGCAATCATAAATTTCCCGGCAATTCTTCCGATTAAAAAAGAAGGAACTGCAGATCCATGCCCATCTAACTGACAAA
>CM014271.1:9848873-9898177 GCA_004135705.1 Alloteropsis semialata | reverse complement strand
CTTTTCTCACAATAACAGAGAACTGTAATCCTGTGCAGAAGCTACTCGACTTGCCGATCTGCTGGATTTACAAGAGGCACTCTCTGAATCCTTACGGGTTGATCGACACCGTCAACTGAAGGTTTGATGTACAAATTGAACATGACGTTGGTGAATATCGTGAGGATGACGAGTGCCATTGTCGAGAATGCTACATATGTTGGAGAGAATTCCGGCATTTCATCAGTTGATCCCCGCCCTGCCCGCCCTGTTATCATGTCTCGATCCAAGTACGGGTCTGTTTCAGGCCAAAAAAAAGGGTGAGATGTTATAGTATATCAAATGGTGGAATGCCACACAATGCGAATGAGCACCTTTCGTTGCAAAATGCTCTTTCTGGCTGTCATAAAGAACATTCAACTGGCTTCAAAACTCGTTTTAAAAAAAAAGTGTCTTCAAAACAAGAGAGCCTGTGTGCAGTCATAGGGAACTGCAGATGGTTAAAAATCAGTACAGTTTCTTGACTGTGATGAAGATTACTAAAAGGAACGCCTTACATGTTTTTTTAAACAAGGATTCTTTTATACTTTTACTAGGCATTATGAGGAGTTCAGAAATTAGAACACAAGTGAAAGGTGCTTCTATACAAACTTCTAACAACACAGGTACATCTGCGCGGTAGATGTAGCGCTGCTGCCTAGAACTGCCATGAGCTGTACTGCATACTGTGAGTACTGAATCATTTATCAAAGTTGGGTGAGGCTTGTTTGACCTTTAACAAATTTCAAGGTACAACCAAAGTTTCAGTACAGAGGCCTGGTCCATCTCTTCCGAATCTGAACTCTCCGTTCGGTTGGCTGGTGGCTGGTGCTGATTTTCTGTGAGAAAAAAAATATTGCTGGCTAGTTGGTGGCTGATGGCTGGTGCTGATTTTCTGTGAGACCGAAGTACTGCTGCCTGGTCCGAACAGGGTTACGAACAAGATGTCCTTGCATCTCATCTCATGCGTCGTACAGTAACTTAAAAAAAAACTTTCGTTCCAGTCAATACAGATTAGTGTAAACAAGCAATAGCTCACGCAAGGGACACTGATTCAATGTCACTGATTCAACTGAATTCTTCAGCTACAAAATAAGGCCCTGTTTAGTTCACTCGATTCGATCGAATTCGCGCTCTGTTTTACGCATTGGACAACGTGTCCTCTCTCTGCTTTTTCGATTTCCAATGCATTTTTCTACACTGCATTCGATCGAATTCGCGCGCCAAGATCAGGAGACCGGACACGTACAGAGGCTATCAGGCTACTAGAGCTGGGCATGAGCAGAGCAGCAGAGGCTGGAATTACCTGGAGGGGGAGGTGGCGTCGGTGGCCGCATCTTGGGCTCGACCAGCCCCTCCAGCAGCGCGTCGAGCTCCGCCAGCCGCCGCCGCGCCTCCTCCGGCGTCTCGCGCCGCGCCGCCTCCTCGCCGCTCCCCTTCCCCGACGATGAGAAGCTGACTACCTTGCGACACGTACTCCCACTACGCTCGCGCAAGTACCGGGGAAGAACCGCCGAGAAGCCACCTCTTCCTCCTCCGACGTCGCTCGCGGCGAGCGGGCGGACCGGCAGCCGCATCATTGCCACTCGCCCGGCGGGTGCCTCGGAAGCGTCAGCACTCAGCAGCAGCGGACCTGCGGTGGACCGAGCGCGCGGATGTGGATAACGATTTGGAACGAAGTAAATGGGCCTAACGGAGTTGTCAGGCCTCATGGCCCATGTTATTTCGGAGTTCAGTTCACGGGCCTAAGCAAACGGCCTAATAGAAAACCATTAGACCACATGGGCCCATGAAACAATATCCACCGTCCCGTGAGTCACCACGCCCGATTCGCGTGTAGTGAAAGCTAGATCGCTCGACGGAATCCAGAAGCCACCAAGGCCAGCGGCGAGCGCACGCAGCGGCACAGCACCACCGTTGCCGACTATACCAGTATTACCACCACCACACCACCCAACTCGTGGAAGTGCGAGATGGCGGCGTCGGGATCGGGAGGCAACGGGCCCGGCGGCCGGCCATGGACGGCGACCAGCACGTGGGCCCCGAGCCCCGGCGGCGGGGCCGTGGAGGACGCCGTCTCGTTCGAGACCTCGGACGACGACGCCGAGGCCAGCCCCGCGGCCGTCGTACTCTCCCGCCCGCTGCCAGATGGGGACGGGGACGCCCCTCCCTGCGAGGTCACTGGTGAGTCCTCGCTTTGCCTTCCATGGTATTAGTGCTAAGCTTAGTCAAAATTTGCATGGTTTTGTTGTGAAATGTTGTGTGCGCGTCGGTCGGGTCGTTGATCGGATGCAGATGCGCTCGTTGTTTGGAATTACTGTGCTGCTGCCTGCGTTGGATAGGGTCTGAGTGGGTAAAGCCCCTATTAGGCTGATACTAAGCGAAACCGAACTGGCCATCACAGTTCGGGTTCTGCAGTTCTATTGCTGTGACTGTGATTACACTAGACGGGAAGTATCATATGAATGTTTTGGGGTTCCTTTGTTAGTATTTCTCGCTGTTTTGAGTAATAAACTGTAACAGGATGTCGAGATGCCCAAACCCTGTTCATAATCTCTGTACAAAATTTGATGTTTGATTGCTCTCTGAGATATAGTGGCCCATTTTGTTCATCTAGACGTTTGAACGGCCTTGTCCGTCACCCACTGTTTAACCAATTAGTCGAAAAAACGACTGATTAGTTGACTAATCAGCCAAATGGTCATTTAGTTGAATAGGGCTGGCTGCTGTAGCATTTACATGCTGTGTAATTGGCCTAAATGACAGTTTAGGCGAATAATGCCATTTTTTATTGGAGGACCAGAGCTTATATTTATATATAATACTTTAGTGCTTCTTAATTGGTTCGTGATTGGCAACAGTGATTGGTAGCCTTGGATGGTGCTCTAGTTCGGAAATTACATTGGCTAATGTTACATCTATAGTTTAACATTGTTGAATTCTACTTCATCGTGGAATGCCCGTCTAACACTGATTGTGGCGACATTCCGAATTCTACTTTGAGAGTGTCATACCTGATTTTCTCATCTTCTATTGAACTGAACTTCCATGGAAGCCTTCTACAGTGTAGAATTTGTAGACAGTAGCATCTGATTCTGTGTACATATATGTAATTGGTTTCCATTTCATTCTATAAATCCCATACTACCTGTCATGGATTTAAAAATTTCAAGTCATTTTTGTTATGCGCAAGGCTAATTCAAGGATGTTATTCAGTTACTTTCAGGGGAAAGTACGAGATTCACAGGGTATATGTGCGAAGTACAGCTCGGATTTATGAACTATACCATTCTACTGACACAAAGGGTACCAGCAAGGATTATCTATGCACTGTCCGTTGTGGACTTGCTGTTAAAGAACCGCAGCCCTGTGGTGAAGAAAGTATGTCTCAGTTGAATGGCAGTGCTTCAACTAGTGACAAGCGTGAACATGAGACCAAAAGTATAAGCAGTAGCAGTGATGAAGACAATTGGGTTGATGTCAAAATTCCAGAATCTCCTATGCGAAGTAACACGTCAGAATCTCAAGAAAGGAATGCAATCAGAATCTGCCAAGAAAATACTCTGGTAATTCCATTTTTGTTCTTCACCAATCACAACAAATGTTGTCTAATATTCAGACCGTAAATTTCTGCTGGGTGTGGTTTCAACTACAACATTTTTACTAGCCGGGCACCTGTACCTTGTTGCAAGTTGCAACATGAACCTGTTGAATTGTTCCAATCCCCAGCAGCATGTAGAAAATTGATTTGAGTGCATATTGTAGATTTGCTGAACTGAGAGATATTAAATATTAATTATATATTTTTAAATGAAAGGAGGAGGTGTTGGGTGATAACTATTGGAAGTACTTGAGATTTGGTTGCCAATGATTACCAGATACAATCGGATAACTAGATCAGTTCTTGTGTGAGTTTGTAAGATAAGGCATGTATTTCTTTGTTTGGACTTTGGAGGTAGTTTATACAGTTCTTTCCCAAGTTTTTATGGAGTTTTTTTCCAGAGGAGATAATATAGAGAAGTGGGTGTGATGAGCAGCAGGAGCTGCAAAGTTACAACAAGCTGATCCTTACTAGGTAGTAAAGTCATTTTTGTAATATTTTCTTTTCTTTTTCTATGTGTAATGCAGGCACACTATGAAGCAACTGCTGAGATGACTGATGTGAGCCCATGTGTGTCTCTTACTATCCGTCTTCTGTCACTTCAGCCAAACACATCAGTGCACATTGAGGAGATTTACATATTTGCAGATCCTGTTGAGTCCACCAATGATAATTCAGCAACAGGTCCTGGAAACATGGGAGGTAGCTCTTTGCTGGCTATGCTTGTTCCTGGACTTATGCAAATGTCCAAATCAAGGAATTTGAAAATTGATGACCGATATTTCTCTAATGGATCGAGAACTCAACTTACCCAAGATCATGCAATGAAAGAAAGCACACCATGTGAAAAGATTATGCAAGAATCAGTGCTAGGCAGCATCGATAATTATAAGCCATCAGGGATAGAAAGTGGAATAAATCCTGCAGACAGTGGAACCGTATCTCATGAAAAAAGCAACCATGGTGAGTTCCAGGTTCAGGACCCTGGTTCTCTTCCATTGCCTGCACAAACAACAGAAAGGCCACAAGTGCAATCAATGAAGGAACAGCGAGTATCAAACACAGTTCATCTTGCTAATCCTCTTGTGAATGAAAATTTTACTACATATAATCATATTGAGAGAAAACTGGATACTCTGCTCTCTAAGGTAGAGAAGATGGAATTATACTGCTCTAGGTTTGAGGACAGCATGATAAAGCCCCTTGGTAGCATTGAGGCGAGGCTTCAGCGACTGGAGGAACAGTTTAGTTCGTGCTATGTGGAGATTCAGTCTTTGCGAGGTTCTTCTGCAGTTAGAAAAGCACACTCACAGGAGGAAGCATCTGTTGATGTTAATGATAGAACTCCTGCTTTTATATCTGACAGGAAGGCAGGTTTAACTGTCAGGGCGCCAGCTTTTTCTTCAGATGATTCCTGTTATAATGTCACTAATGAAAACCATGTTGATTATCGTGGTCCAAATGCGGTGTCAAGGTTACTTGTGAAGGTCCCTGATTCTATTGTTCAACCTGATTTAACTGGTGGAAACCTTCATGATGGATCTTCCTCACCTGTCTACTGTGCTCCATCTTCTGAAAAGGAGCGTAAGACTTCCCCAGGTTTAGTTGTCACGGTTCCTGAATTCCCAGATGATGACGACGACGATGATGACGAAGTGGAGGAAGAGGAAGAGAAAGAAGCAGAAGTTTGTGATCATGATGATGGTCACATGCAATATGAGGATTCTCTTAGCAAAAGCAATGTTGACAGCACCAAGACTAAAGAACCTGTATCTATCAATGGTGCATTGGCTTCCGCATTGGAGGCATTGCTCATTTCCACCAAAGGAACGCCATCTTCGAAACCTGTCGTTTGCAGTGCCAGTAATCTAAGTCCTGAAAACACTAATGATCCCTTAGTTTGTTCCCTTTCTCCTGAAAAAAATGGCGAGATGTCCACTACTGATGGTTCAGCTGACCAATTTCTGGGTACAAGTACACCTGGTGATGCAAATTTGGTTGGTACCTTCATACCTAGTCAGGAAACTGATGCAACTTCACGTACTTCTCTCTCAAAGGAAATGTTGGATAGCAAGGTTGAGATAAACGAACAGAACAATGATCTTAATCCAGAAAAGGCGTCATTTGTTGGCAGCACAGAATCATGGGATGTCCCTTCGCAGCCTGATACAGTCGAGGAATCTATTGATGATGGAAGTTGGGTAAATGGTGAAAACAGTGGTCCGAATTTGGACACATTGCCATATGCCGTAAGCACTGGACCTTTGGAACCTCCGGAGTCTCCTACAGTTTTTGAAGCTGTTGATAATGATGATCAAGTGAATGAAAATAGACCTACCATATCCTTGGCAGAGTTTCTTGCAGCAAGGAATGCTTTCTCTGGTAAGAATGTTATTTCTAAGGTATACTGCGGTAATGATGGCGCTGAAAAACTGTCCTTTGAGAGAGCATTGGCTGGAGCTGATAAAAAACCAAAATACTTAAGTCAATTTCTAGTGAAGAAAGCTCTGGAGGTTGCGGAGGAGGGGAGACTGTTTTCTAGCGTACCCATTGGGGCAAACTTTGACCAGTCAAGCAGTGCAGCTCCTGGAAATCCTGCTAGTGGGCACAATATCATTACAAAAGATGCTTTCTCAGATATGGCCTGCGGCGTGAAGAATACAGAGAGTGGCTTTAAGCGCTCTGTTGGGATGGACTCCATATTTTCTCAGTATCATGCTACAGATTCCAAGAAAGAATGGATTGAGAGCAGCAGCTTGGATTGGAGCCCAGATGATAGCTTCTCAGAACCAAATGTGATGCATTCCTGGTCAAATTTGAGTAAAATGGAGTCGTTTAGTGGAGCATCTGCAAAAGAACCTGTTGCTTCAGCGAACTCCACATTAGGAAATTACTTAGAAGATCTTGAAGATATTGGAGATCATCCTACTGCAACACAGAATTCTGGGGAAGAGCTGCAAAAGGTTTGTGACTTGCTTTATGAGTTTAAGGATGACATGTTGGGCATGACCTTCACGCCGAAGGATACAAGTAAGAGCAGCCCATCCCTAGAAGTCTTGCTTGCCGAATCATCTGATTCTGAAGCACAAATTTCTGATGTGGAGGACACTGGCAATGGCGCTGGCATTGGTTCAGCTCGAATGTTCAGTCCATTCTCATCTTCAGATGACGATGCTTCTGCTGCGGACAAGCCTTTAGTTGATATTGCTGACCTGACCACACCCTCCGAACCATATGCTTCAGCCATCAACGAACCTTTGGTTGATTTGGCTGATCAGACAAACTCTTCTGGGAAATATGCTTCTGCTGTGAATGTGGTTGATCTGCCAAACCCTTCAGAGGCATGTGCTTCTGATGCGAACGATGTGCCTTTGGTTAGTGTGGATGGTCTTGCAAAACCTCTGGAGACGTTTTCTGGTGGGAGCAGTGGAGAACATCCTGCCAGTCTTATATAGGTCTATGCATTATGCAATACTGATCTACTTGTCCGAGAAAAACAAGGCATATTCGTGCTGCACTAGTTGCCTAGTTGGTGTATCCTGTACAGTGATAGTCTTTTTATCCAAGTTCACACAGTAGTTTTTTGTATGTACATAAATAATTTTAATGCTGGAACAACCTACTAAATACTATGATACTAAACAGGTTACTTTGATTTTGGGCTTCTATTCTGCTGTTCGTGTAGTACATTATATCCGATTTAAAACCGAACACTTGCTGACTTACGGATGTAACTTTTTACTGTTAGCCGCTCTTATAATCTCGGAGTTGCAGGAAAAAAAAAACATAGTTATACATACAAGGTATGGCATAACTTCACTGTATAGTTTCATTGCCAACCCTTCTGTGACGCTCAAGCATAATTCAGCTGCTCTGCTACGTATCTATAATTTTTTTACATTAAACTAATAAACTGATATCGTGATCTTGTAACCACTCATGGTGAAGCTCGGAACACGCCATGTTCCACAAGCGAACAGAAGAACAGGCCGCACTCTGTTCGCATGTGAGCTAGCTTGCCTGCCGCCTTGGCTGCGCGCCTGCGCTCCGTGTATCAGAGTGTATGCGCATGGGCTAGTTCTGTCTATGGGCCTGGCGAAGTCGTCTCGCAAGATGCAGCATTTAACACGAGGCGCGGCCCACTTAGTGGGTCCGTGGCCGTCGTCTTCACTGCATCTAGTCTAGGTGCAAGGAATCCATGGATTCGCATCCCTCGCCGGTCTCCCGTATAGTCCAAAAGAGGCATGGAAGACACTATTTTCTTCCCAAAAAGAGACGGCACAATTCTCATGTATTATCGTACGACAAAACTACCTTTTTGTCTCTTCGCTATAGATGATGGTATGCAAATTATCCTTATAATTGTTCATTACATTCACATTTATTCACACTTCCACAGTTCCACTATATACACAATCACTTTTTTGTAAAAAACAAACTCGTGTATCCCAGGGCAATACTTTTGAGTTAGAGAGTTATACCGAGCCAAACAATAAAAGGAAAAAAAAATACTACATCCATACTCCAAAACCTAAGTCGCCAAACCAATATGCTGCATGTCATACTGTACTACACTCACACATCAAAATCAAGTAAGTTGAATGTCACTTTCCTGTCAGGGATATTGTTTAGCAAACTTCGACTCGACTAGTGTATGCCTGTTTTTCTTAAACTATGGATCATGCCAATTGGAAGTATGGGTCAGACTTTATTTATTTGTAGATGATGATGGGTCAGAATTTGTTTAACGAGACGTAGAGGACCTATCATTAGCCTCCTGTTTGCAAATGGCACTTTTGGATAGTGCTGTTCCTCTCAGAGTCTCACCAAGTCACCATGTTAATGTGACTGTGATTTGATCAGGCATTCGACTAGGCCGGACGCCGGATCAGCTTCACCACACAAACTGTAGTTCTAGTTCATCAGCAGAACTGAAACTTTACAGTTAACTGTAGTTATAAAAATAGTAAGTAAATTTACACAGTGGTAATTCACTTGATATTTTGTTTATATTGACATACACGATCCTTGATGCAAAAAAATTCCAAAGAAAAATACAGGCAGCTCTTGCCCTCAAAGACTCAGGCAGAGCACATCCTTCTTATGGCATCTGGACTTCCCTGTCTGTCCTGGCGGCCATCGACTTTGCAATACCATATCAAACACAAAAACAGGAAAAAAGAAACAAGATTACAAATCATACATGTGGATACAACACTAAAACAAGCGTTCCACACAGCTAGCACGGCACTGATCACTCTGTCTGATCCCGTGGAGTGAAGCGGTGAACGATCCCATCCAACAAAACAAGTGCACAAAGGCAGGGCAGAGGAAGTGCTGAACTGAAGAAGGATTCAGAGATCAGAAGAAGGAGCGCTTGGTGGAGGGCGCCCTCCCCACGGCCCTCATGAAGTTTGCGAGCTCCAGCACGCGCGCCACCTTGGTGCCCCGCTTGGCCTCCGCCGACGCGCGCTTCTCCTCCGCCTTCCGCCGCGCCTTGGCCACCTCGTTCTGCGCCTTCTCCATCGCCTTGGCACGCTTCTCCTCCAGCTTCCTCTGCACGCGCGTACCATATAGTACATGAGATCAGAAATTCAGGGTCCGGTCGGGAATGGCGTCGTCGCTGGATTTGTGGATTTGGGAGTTTTGGTGGTCAGTGAAGTGATTGATTGATGGATGAATTAGTACCTCGTACTTCTTGAGCCAGGCGCTGGCCTTCTCGACCTGGTCGCCCTCCCAGCCGTTGATGACGACCTCCTCGCGCTTGAAGCGGTTGTTGAGCTTGGCCACCTCGGCGATCTGCCACGCGGCGATCTTGGACTCCACCTCCTCCTTCTTCACCTGGCCGACCGACACCCCGCCCTCGCCGGCGCCGCCGTGTCCGTGGCCGTGGGAGCCGCTGCCGGCCAGCGCCACGTCCGCGCCGGGGGTCGGCGGGCCCCGGCGTGGCGACGGGATTGGGTTGCTGTCCGGCACGATGGCCAGCGGGTTCGTCTCCTCCAGCTCGTCGCCCTCCCCGATCCTCCCCATCGCGTCGACGTCCCTCTCGGCGTCGCTCCCGGACCCGTTGGCGGCTGCTGCTGCTGCGGCGGCGTTGGCGGTGGCTGCTGCGGCGACCATGGCCGAGAACTCCCTGCTCATAGTCGGGAAGGGCTCGCTGGGGGCGGTGTCGCTCCCGACGGAGCGGATGGACGTGTGCCTGCTCCCGCCCGCCGCGGAACCCCACGACTCCCCGCGCCCCCTGCGGTACGACGACGGCTGGCTCGGCGGCGGGCTCAGTGCGTGGATGTCCCTGAACTCCGGCTCCTCCTCCTCCGCCTCCTCTTCCCCCACGGGCTGCGGCCGCCTCTCCTCGACGACGACGCTCCTCTCCCGCTCGACGCCTCCGCTGCTGCTGCTGCTAGCCGCTGTCTGCTCACTCAACATGTGGCACGCCGCGTCCTGCCCTCGATCGCCTACGCTAAGCCTCCAGCGGCCGCGTAACCATCTGCAAGCTCAGCTCAGCTGATCAGCACGCTTCCCCTGAACACCGCGAGCTGCGTGGTGGACTGCAGAACTGGTGGTGGTGAGCGGTGAGTAGGATGGTGGCGGAGGGCGCCTTCTTAAATAACCGCGGAGGAGGAGGAGGCGGTGGCAGTGTGGGGGCGCCCACCATCGCAGAGCAGGGCAAACAACAGCACGAGGCCGACGGCCGGGCTGGGATATTTGCTTCCCCAATTGTAGCGTCCATTTCTCTCGGCTTTTGGGCGCCTTCGTCTCGCTTTCTCAGAACCGGAGGGGACGATGTTTATTTTTGGGAGGTAAGCAAGCGAGGGTCGCGTGGGCAGAGTGGGCTGACTCACACTACCAAACACACTAGAAATTCATTCCAGTGCTCGAACATGACATGCGGATTGATTTCTTATTCCGGGGTTGGGGATTAGATCCGCTTTGCGCGCACGAAGAATTGTTTTCGTTATCGGCGCGCGACGGGTAGGTATCATTGGCGAACATTCCAGTCACGGCCGTGCTGAGCTATCACTGTTTGATCGTCCAAAGGAAACCGCGGCTCTCTAGAGCGATAAGAGGCCAAAAAAAAAACATGAGCCGGAGATGCTGAAACAATCCCTAAAGAGACATGCAGTAGCTTACTCCTCCTTTGGTATGATTTTTTAACTAATTACTAGTTAATAATGAAAGAGAAGCTAAAGCTAATTTGAAAAGGTTCGATATAATTTATTCAAAAAAAAGGTTCGATATAACGTGGAGGGTAGTTGCGTGATTTCTCCTTTTACTACTACTCACGTAAAAAAAGTGATCAGAAAGAGATATTCCGTTACCATGGGGATAAGACGTGGTCGGCCGTGGTAACACGAGTCGCCGTCGCATGATCAAAGTGGCCAAAGACCGCCAGAGCGAGACGGAATTGACCGCAGCAGCAGGCTGACGTGCGCGCGGGAAGGAATTAGCGTTAACCCCGCGTGGGCCCGGCTCCCCGATGGCTCCACTGATTGATAAATCGCACCCGTCCATTATTTTAAGCCCGGTAGGCGCAGACAAGGTGGGCCTGGGCCCTTCCCTTCCTCCGTCTCTCGCTCGTTCGTGGGCCCGGCGCAATATCGGCCCGTGTACTGGCGGGAGATCCGTTTGGTGGAAGCATCTTCCTCTTCCTTGAGAGGCCTATAGGATCAGGGACGTGGAGAGTAGTCGAGTAGAGTACGAGTGGTTGGCTGTCAGGAGAAGGGAAGGAAACAAAACGAACAAACCCGGCGTCAGGTGGGAGGGCGGAGACGTTAGCCGTTGAGAGATAAGGCTACGGTATCGTCGCCGTCGATATGGCCGTCGACGTCCGCCTACTGTGTGCTCAAATCAAATCCACGTCTCGTGATGGATCATGGATGGGCTGGACCGCTGGACCTGGACGGAACTGTATCCTATACCCTTTGTGCTGCAGCCATGGCCGGCTCGTGCCAGCGCGAGAGCGACACGCCACGTGGCACTGTGGCAGCGTCATTAATCTCTCGCGGATCTCGCAATCAGTAGAAGATGGAAGTGAGCAGGACGATGGGGGAGGAGAGAACCCAGGACGAGGCGATCTCGAGGGCGACCGATTTTTGTGTGGTTTCCATTTACCCGTCGTCGTCCTCTGGTAACAATGATCATGGCTTTGTTCAATCTACTCCCGTTTGTTTCCAGAGGACGCTGACGGGCGCAAATGCGCAGCAGGGTTGGCCACGAAAGATCCACGACCGACGAATCATGAGCCTGCGGCCCAGGAACATTCATTCTTGGCCGCGGCCCTGTTTAATTCAGCAAGATAAGTTTAGAAAATTTACTGTAGCAATTCTAATTCGAAGATTAGGAGGACTAAACATGATCTAATTATAAAACTAATTACACAGATGGACGGGAAATCACGAGACGAATCTATTAAGCCTAATTAATCTATCATTAATTCATATTTAATACTCTTAATTAGTGTCCTAACATTTGATGAATAGTAATGAATAGGAAAAACTTATGAAACTAGGGGGAACAGCTCCGGAGCGTCTCAAGGCGAGCATTTGGTCGAACATGTTGGGGGCACGTACTGGTACCAGTAGTACTAGGCTAGTAGCCTGCTGCGGTGCACGCTGACACACGGACGTGGGGGTGGCCCCGTGTGTTCCTCCTCTAGGCTGACATATACCCCCTCTTTCACCTTTCGACGCGGCGCCTTGCCCCTTGCTGTGCGTTTCTTCCTCGCCATCTGATCTGAAAGCTACCGCTACTAGCATCTACCATGCAGCACCCTAATCTTGTGCAGTAGTGTGCCACACGGTGCGTGCATGCATGCATGGCAATTTGCCACTTGGTTGTGGCATCTGTGGCAATTTGCATGCATGACATATTGACATGCACGCGACGCGACTACTGCGCATCGAATCAACGAAAGCTGGAGCCAGCTTACTTTACTTGCTTTACAGCTAGTTTAAGGATGTTTTTGAAAAGTGCTAATGATTCTTTGACGCGGCCAGACCAGAGGACGTGGCAGATCTCTCAAAAAATCAAAATCACAATTTTTTTTCTTAGCCTCCAAAGAAAACAAAAGGTCGCGATTAGCAATATTTTTCTTTTTGTGGGAGAAAGTTAAGGGAGCACGAAGCTTCAGCGACAAGGAACGGACATGCGTCAGGGAGATCACGAAGGGTCAGGAGAGGACGGGGGCAAGATCGCCTGTAGCAAACACCAAACATGAAATCGGCCTCGGTCGCTGCCCCAGAGCTTGACGCGGCAGAGGAAACAGACAACGGAAAAGATCGCTCGACCTAGCAAGGATCCTCTGTAACCACCAAATCTGCACTATAATCCGTCTTCTCCAATGAATGAAGCCCGTCGTACTGATAATGTAGAGCCCAAGGGTGTGTGGCAGTGTGAGTTTCAAAGAAAAAAAGATGAAGGTGGAAGATGTGTGGCTTAATAACTGTATGAAAGCACTGTACAAACGAAGTCGGCAAATCAAGTGTGTAACACACACAAAAAATTTTGGGCAGAATAGACGTTGCAAATTGTCCATGGGGATTTTCATGCTCAGCTTTGAAGTTGTCCCTCCCTACACGCTGAACTGTAACAACGAAACTGAAGTTGGGAACCTCAAGATCGAACTGGCTATTCACCCAAACTGTAGACACGCAGACACGCAGTCAGCAACGTGCTTGTGTTCCTTGCAGTCAAACCTAGCATGTGGAAAATACTAATGCAGAGCATAAGTCGCTGGAAGCGCTATTGATACTCGCAGAGGATCCTTGAGCGGAGCCGCGGTAGCCCCTTGCCGTAGCGGCACGTTGGCGGATGAGGTCAAGGTCAACCTTACCCTACTACGGCAGCATTGTGGGGGCCAGGGGTAAGCAGCAGAAAAAGCGAGGCGCGCCCACCACGTCATGGGGAGCCATGGCGGGTCAGACGCGGTTGTCGGCCGGGGCGGCCACACAGACACGTGGGTTACCGACAGCGCCCGTGCCTCGCGGGGCCCGGCGGCGCTGCCGCCGGAGCCCCAACTGCCCAAGCGCGGCGGCGGCGGACCTGCGGTATCCTCCGTCCGTCGTCATCGACCGATCGCTGCGCCGTGGGCGAGCGCGGCGTCGCCCCACGCCGATGGGGACGTGCCGCCACCGGTGCCTCGCCATGCACCATGCGACGACAGGCTTTGCTTTCGCATAATTAATCTTTTCGTTCCGGGGACAGGACTGTATTTTTTTGATACCAATTGACGGATGCGGCTCCTTGGAGAGGAAATATCGAGAGGGAGGAGGGATTGGTGCGCGGACCCCTCTCGCCGCCGCGGCTCGACACTTGCCGCCGCTCGGTGGGTAGTCTCTGCCTGCCCCGCCCTCCCCTGCTGCTGATGAGGCCTACTCCAAAGGTAAAAGCTTAGTGCCCACCTCTAAACACTCTAGAAGACAATCTTTTCAATGATCTAGCTCTTAGCACATAACTTATAATATAAATGACCTCACACGTCATCTTCATGTAATCTTGAAGTGCGTGTATGAGACTATCTCTTATCAAGAGGCTCTTCACTCTCTTTCATTAAAATATAGAAAAATATTCTATGAGCTAGCTAAGAATTAACCATTAGAGGAGGCCTAATAGCCACTCATGGCTTGTGATATTGTTTTCATATGTGGTTTCTGCTGCGACGTCTCTTTATTAATTGACGATCATATTGCTTTTGCCTTTCTTGGCTACGAATTTGGGGAAGCCAGTAGATGCAGCCACTGATGTCGTGCACGTTTTTATGGGAATATGCATTACATTAAGTGATCGACACGACAAAATCGTCTTTGTCGTTACATTAATAGGTCGACATGATGAAAAATTATTAATTCTAATTGTCGGGGTGTATTACGACGAAAGGGCATACAGTACCAACGAAGGGAGACGTGTGAGGACATCTACAACCAATCGCCGCCACAATAGGAGGGAGAGCCAAAGGAGGGCTGAGGGGGCTCTAGCCCCCCCCCCAAAAAAAAAAACACACACACGCACATTGATGCTTCAATGGAGAATTAAGGAGACGAAGAGAAAGTTGAAGATGGAGATGAAGAAGAAAATAGAAGATGGAGGAGGAAGAAAGGGTCTCATTCTCCTAATCTGGATTTGTGCATTCATCATTAGCCACAGTGTGCGCAAGACTATTACATTCTCTAGAACAAAATGAAACCTTACAAGTTACAAAATTCGAAAGCACTAGGTGCTTTTATTTGAAACAAAAAACACCTGTTAGAGCTAGAGCAAAGGAGTTAGATTCCAGAGCTGTCTTCACCATCATCGAGCCTGTCTCCAGAATCACTGTGGACGTGGTATATATGCCTGATATCACAGCTTCTCTGATCCCATGCAGGCATGCTATCAACCAGGAAAAGCTGCAAGACTCATGTCGTGCTCGAATCTGAACCCACTCCTGGCTCCGGTTATGGGCACACGTGGCAATGCCAGTGCATTGAAGGAAGATGCCAACAACGATCGGACCTGGTCCAAATGACTGGCTCCCTTTTTTCCGTCGCATACCAAAAACTAAAAGGAATCTGCTGCTATCGAGAGCCGAGATTAGTTACGCATGGGTATGGGTGGCATGGCCATGCGTCTCCGACTCTCTCCGCCCACGGCGACCGCCACTCTCGCTTCTTCGGACGGGGTGTGGTCGTGTTGAGGACGACGTGACCGCGCGCATCCGCATCAGGATATGGCTCTTGGCGCTGGCGCGCCTGGCCTGGGTGACTGGATCGCGCATATGCTCTCCGCGGCCCGGTCCGGATGGAGCCTATTCCCCTCGACGCTGACGTTTATCTGGACACGTGTTCGCCGTACGTGCAACGCTGGCTAGGTAAAGCGCTGGCCGGAATATTTTTCTTGATGAAGACGATCGGACACGATGGGTACGTGTGAACGCGCCGTGACGTCGGCGCTCTCGTCAATTGGGAACGTATCCATTGGCATTGTTGCTTGAACCATGTCTATCTATGCATGGGCGATGAGTCCATGACACGGACCAGTGTGTTGCAAACACATGGCATTGATGACCTCTCCCCTGCGGCTACAGCGTTTATAACCGGAATCTGATTCTTCCGCAAAGTTCAGCGCACGCTGATGATGAAAGTGTGTCTATTTTCTAGGCTCTAGCGTTTATAACCATGTCTATCTACGCACTCGGCTTGTCGGCAAACGCCGCTGGTCTCTAGGCTCTAGCGCTCCTCCACAAACGGAGAGCGACCGGGAGCGCGCGGAGGGAACACGAAGTGAACGAAAGGAAAAGCCGGGGCACAAGCGCCCAAACCCAAGCTCCCCGTCGACGACGACGAGCCAGCTGCAGCGCGATGTGGTAGGCCCTTTAATTTGTATCTAAACATAACAAAACCCCGGCGGTCCCGCCGGCCCGGTCCATGTGTAGACAAACGCACGCATCCCACACGGGCTGCGCGCGTACCCATCCAAAGGATAAAGCGATCGAAACGGAGAGCGGATCGCCGGATCATCCATCGGCGGGCGGGCAGGAAAAGCGATCGAACCCAAGGGGGCCCGGCCGGGGCAGCGAGAGCGACCGCGACAGCGGCTGCCCGGCGACCGCCCCGGACGGCGCCAAACCAAAACGCGCGCCATCCCGCGCGCAGGGAAGGAAGCTTCCGTCGTTCTCGGCCCCGTCCTCCGATCCCGAGCCGGGCGGTGCATGCACCGGCCGCAAACCGCTCGACGCATGGATCCTTTTCGACCGCCCTCGGGTGGCCGTGCCGGCGTCGCGTCAGGCGGTCCGGGCCAGCTCTCGCGCTCCATCGGGCGCACGCGCTGGATGGAACGTGCCAGGGTCGACGACGACGACGGGCCCCGGCCGGGTGAAGTCTCTAGTCGGGGGCGGGCCAACCGGGCGCGCGCGCGCTCTGCTGTCGCGCTCGCTCGCGCCCGGGCACGGCGACGACGTGGTCGCTTCCGGGGGCGAGCGGTGAAATCGAATCGGCCGCCGTACGTGGAGCGGAAAGATTGGTGGGTGGGTGCGTGCGTGCGTGCGTCAACGCGCGTTCCGGTGGAGGACAGGAGCTTAGCTGTTTTACAGCTGCGGATGATGGCAACTAACCAATGTTCCGTCGATCGGTTCAGTCAAGAGCAAGGAAACCTCAGCGATACGTCGAGCGAGCGAGGGAATAGACAAAACGGAGAAGCTAACTGCAGGCTCACGTTACGTTTGTGGAGCAGTAGCGCGCTGTGTTAAAATAATTGAAAATTATTAACCGCGGGGGTTTGATGCGGATGCGTCCTGCGTCACGACGTATCTTTGGCCCCTCTCGTGTCTTTTCATTGGTCGATGCTTTTGCATTGGACCATTGGTGCGTGCATGGCCGGGACAAAGATGGTTCCCGTCCGTGACGTAGGTGACCGTGGAGTAACCCGTCCAAGGAAGGAGCTGTCGAGCTTTACGGGTGCCACGCACAAGTCATTGCAGCAGGGGAGGAGCACTTTCTAATCTATGACCTGCAGAACAAGTTATACCGGTCGGGTTTATACATTCAGGCAGATAGCGTTTAGTTTTGGAAGAGTGCACGCACATATTGGTCCAGTCGATCGATCCAACCGACCATCTTGGATTATCCTCCTGGTTTGGAAGAGCAAGCAGAAGCAGCTGCCGGGACGAAAAGGTTTAGTAATGCAAAAGGAACCGGATTCTTGTACTAGTGAGCGTTTGACTACTACCCGAGGAAACGCTTTGGACGCGTCTTTTATATTCTAGAAAAGATAGAGAGAAATAGTTGGCCGACCCATGTACTATATTTATAGTGTTCGTAGTACAACACTGTGCGTGTCTGCTTTTGCAGTAGGTCACCAACGTACAATACTGTTTGTCTGTTTCATTTCATGGTTCAACGCTTGAACTTTGCAAGAAGCCAGCCAGGAAAAATTGGACGTGGCAACCAGTTAACAAACTAACCGGTACTGTACTGACCAATGATGGCGTAAAACAGCGGTGACTTGTGAAGTCGCATTGACCGCGCTGACGAATTACAAGTTTACAACACCTGCGCGGTTGAAAGAAGAGAGAAGAACAGAGCACGTTCGCCCTGTTCTTCCCTAGCTTTCAGGAGAGCGACGAGCTCATCAGGATGCTTTCGGCCCGCGCATCCCGCAGCGGGTGGGCTGAGAGAGCATTTGGCAGGATGCGGCTGGGCCTCCGCTATATGGGCCAGGAGAGGTTTTGTGGAATTTTTTTAATTTTTTTTACGAACTTTTAAAAACGACCGCCAAATGGATTAGCGGTTTCCATGTAACCGCTGTATCAAACGGCCGAAACCGCCGAACGATACGGCGGTAAGGATGCTACAGTAACCCATGGGTACTGTAGCAGGTACTGTAGTATCATTACCGTCGTTTCATTCGTCGGTTCCTCCCTCCCATGTCAAAAAAATCATAACTTTTTCATATGAACTTGAATGGAGCTAAAATTTATACGAAAATTGTAGATCTCGACGAGATCTACAACTTTATAGTTCAAAATTTTTTCATTTGAAATCATCTTAATGTTCAAATAATCTACGAAATGCTCATATCTAAAATTTGAATTTTAGATCTGAACATTGTCTCAATTATTTGAGCACCAAAATAATTCGCAATGAAAAAGGTTTGAACAACAAAGTTGTAGATCTCATCAAGCTCTATAATTTTCGTATGAATCTTATCTCCAACCGAATTCATATGAAAAAGTTATAATTTTTTGAAGATGTGCTGTCCAGAGAAGAAAAATTAGATTTGAATTTTAGATCTGAACAATGTCTCGATTATTTGGGCCCCAAAATAATTCGCAATAAAAAAGTTTGAATAACAAAGTTATAGATCTCATCGAGCTCTACAATTTTCGTGTGAAGCTCATCTCCAACCGAATTCATATGAAAAAGTTATAATTTTTTGAAGATGTGCTATCCAGAGAAGGAAATGTTTTTTTTTCATTAGATCTGAGTATTGCGTGGATTATTTGAACATTAAGATGATTTCAAATGAAAAAAGTTTGAACTATAAAGTTGTAGATCTCGTCGAGATCTACAATTTTCATATAAATTTTAGCTCTATTCAAGTTTATATGAAAAAGTTATGATTTTTTTTACATAAGAGGGAGGAACCGCCGAATGAAACGGCGGTAAGGATGCTACAGTACCCGCCACAGTACCTATGGGTTACTGTAGCATCCTTACCGCCGTATTATTTGGCGGTTCTTTCTTGCCGTCGTTTGATACGGCGGTTACATGAAAACCGCCAATCCTTTCTTGCAAAATCTGTCATCCGTTTTTGAAAATTCATAAAAAAAATAAATTTAATTCGGTTTTGTGGGGAGGCTCTACGGAGTTTTGGGGCCGTATAGAGGCACTTCCCTTAACTATGCCGGGTTCTTAGAAAGAGGCCCACTAGAGCGTCGTCATCCCTGAGTTCACGATAGAGTTGATAGAGCTCGACACAAAATGCACTGACAGTGGGCAAAATCAGTAGTAAAATGGTGATTTTACGCAATGAAGTGGCCTTAACACTATCGTGACGAGAATAAAAATGATGACAGATACTAGTTTCGGTTAGTAGATTGATCCCTTTTTTTTTAAAAAAAAATGGAATTGGTAGATTGATCCTTATACTGTATACCTGTATAAGAAGTGTTAAGGTAAACCACGGTGAAAGTGAAACTACACCGATATGGTTGAAGGAAAGGCTAACAATGCGTAGAAACAACAACTATGACTGTTCATGAAGATAAACTAGGTTCGTGCCCGTGCAAGTTGTGGTAGGGATAAATTTAGCACAAAAAACGTATATTGAAATGACCAAAGAAAAATTATTGGACGCTAATACATGACTGACGAAAGTTATGCTGCCGCATTGTCGCCATCCAATCCATTAGATAAATTGACTAACACGTGGATATCTAGGATTTTAATGGATAACACTATTTTCGGAAAATCAAATAGTTCTAACAGCCAAGTATAATACTCATGTTAATTATTGGCGTGTCTTTATTACCGCATAATGTAGACATGTATCTTCCTGGTCATCATCCAGAGAAAGCAACTTCTGCAAGTAACAATAACAATTATTTAAAAGAGATGAGGATCACAACAGGAGTTTTGAATTAAAAAAATTAGGCAAGGAAGCACTTGGCTGGGTGAATTACATTCAAATTCTCATAGCAAGCTTCAAGGTCATCATTTACCAAAAGGTGATCAAAGAAGCAAGGTGTATTGGACTGACCAAGTTCAGCCAGAGCATTTCTGAGTCGTTTCTGGATTTATTACTCTACTAGGTTAGTGCCCGTGCGTTGCTACGGGACAAATACAAAAAAATTAGAAGCGCTAAAATTTTATCAAGGAAAAGATCATGTTTACGGAGAGCGCCAAATATACGTAACAACATAGGTTCGCGCCCGTGCGTTGCTACGGAAAGGAAACAAATATACAGAAGCGATAAAATTGGCGCACATAGACACATATATTTTATAATTCAACCGAAAACACAATAAGATGAATGGGTTGGATAATATGAATCTCACAGATCGTCCAAAATTTAAAAAGTTCAACCAACACGTTTCAAAAATAAAATTGTATCAAAATCACTGAAACTTCTCCGGCGAACAACTCTATTTCATTTCATACTTTTTATGTGGCTAAAATATTTTTTGACATCAGACGGAAGTAATTTCATCTAAACATTTGCTTCAAATCCTAATACATCGGTCAAAATGACATCTCATTATTGAGCCATCCTGTCCATTGAATGGATTAACACAAAATTCATAGAGGTCTACAGTATAACAGTGAGAGGCCGAATGGTCAAAAGAAGCCAAAAAGTATATATTTCAGAACGCCTGCGAATCTAGAGGAGGGCAATTAAAAAAACGCCTTCAAGCAGGTTTAGCAGGCATTATTCAAACACCATAACCTTTAGAGAAAAAACCCTCAAACATTTGGATATATGCCATAATCAGCATAAAGTTGTCATCAGAAGATATATCACCGTTGAAGTATATATACAGTACAACTCCATGCATCTTGATGCACGGGAGGCCACATCATTGATAACAAATTTTGCCATGTTACTATAGAATAATACAAAAAATTCTAGAACAACGGAACATGATATTCCCTCACCAATCAACAATCCTCATGGAGTGATTCTAGCAGCAGGCCTATGCCGTCAACTTGAGTTTTGATTGCAACAATGAAGAGCTGGAGTGTCTTTGTTTGTTCATTACTGCATATATTTATCTGAAACGCAGATTTGCTCAGCAATAGGGAAAGCAAGTGTTGATAGAAGAAGACAGTCTACAGGTAGAGAAAGTGCAATTGCAAGCAAGTAACAAGATTTAGCAAGTGTCTCATGTCCTATAAAATTTCACAAATGTATCTAAAAGCATGACATGTTTTTTATGGGCAACGGCAAAGGTAGCTATGCATATGCACACACAGAACAAACGAACACCACATCATTTCACAAATGTCAGTTTAAGCAAGAGTTCATGGATTACAATGCTTTCTAATAAATGGAAAATAGGCTAATTAATGTTACTACCACCTCTTGTATAAGAACTGCACTGCAAGTTTATAATCACAAACTATGCTAATTCTAAGGGGGGAAACAAGTTACATACTTACATAAGGCAGCAAGAATAGTAGTACTCACAATAGGTCCATTCGCAACAGCATGCTCCTTCAATATATAAGGAAAAAATTTAGCCAAAAAACATGTTTATCGAGGTCACCAAATATGAGTGACAAAATGCACATAAGAGCCATGAATATTTATATAATTCAAGCAAAATACAAACCAATATATAGTGCCTGAATAATTGACAACTAAATCTAGCTAGTAGCTACTGACCAACCGTCCACGGTCCACCAAGCACCCAAGCTGTGATTATTAGATTACAGCAGAGTGCATGGAAATTGAACGGCACACGCACCGGATTAGGCACGCCTCCCAGGGCCTTGAGGGCCAGCACCGCGCTCTGCACTTCCTGCACATGCGGATCAAAGCCGTCAGTAGAAGTGTAGAACGCCTACCGCCTACACACATTTCATGAAGCAGCAGGTGGAGCGCAGGAGGCTGTCATTCCAAAGTGAACGGCGGGTGTTCCTTGCCTGGAGCTGGCGCGCCGCGACGGCGCGGCTGCGGCCTTGGATGCCGAGGAGGGCATCGTCGCCTCGATTGCCGAGGATGCCGGGTGGCGGAGAAGGAGGCGGCGGCGGATCGGGATCTGGGATGGGTGGGAGCAGGAGCGGAGGGGGAGTAATCACCTTGCTGCACCGCCACCTCAGCGCGTCACGGTCCACGGCCGCCACCGTATACCCCATTGAAGCTGTTGTAGAAGCCAGAGAAGGGGAGGGGCCCGCACACCTCACCGGCGCCGACGGCCCCGCCGCGGCCCCTGCGGTGCAGGGCGAAGTACGTCTCCTCCTCGTCGAGGTACCTGGGCCCCGCGGTGCCGAGCAGAGAATCGTCCATGTCCATGGGCGTCGAGGTGGCGCCGTCATCCATGGTGTTGCGCTAGCGGAGTTGCAATGGCGGAAGACGAAGGAGAGGAGGCGGCGGCGGGATTGTGCGGGATTGAGCGTGATTTTTGGAAGAGGGGCGAAGGCGGAACGGAAAACCGTCGAGGGAGCGGCTCCCACGCAGTGCCTGCGCGATCTCCCTCCGGAAACCCTAGCCACGGCCCACGGGTCCTCAAATCGGCGGCGAGGGGTATAGCAGCCGAGGGAGGCGGAGGGAGACGCACGTTGGCGAGGTAGCGCTCCGCGATAGCGCTCCGCGAGGAGGCCCGAGCGCGCGGCGCGGGCGTGGAGACTGAGCCGCGGGGGTAGCGGGCGGAGGAGGAGCACTGTGGCGAGCGGGAGCGGGGAGGAGGCCGCGGCGAGGCGCGCGGCGGCGGGAAGGTCGCGGGACTCGCGCAGGCGGAGCACGGCGGCGACGCCAGGCGGCGCGACGAGGGAGGGGGTGGGGAGCAGGGGCATCACGTCATGTGATGGCGGGCGCAGGCAGAGAGCACGGCGCGCCGGCGGCGGGGTGTCGCCGCATCGTGCTCGAGAGGGGGCGGCGTTGCATCCGTGCGCGGGGGCTGAGGGATCGGAGGAGAGGGCGAGGGATGGAAAGGAGAAAACGCGTGGGGACTGCAGGGCCCACCTGCGTGCGAAGGGCATCGAGGAGGGGCATGCGGGGGCGGACGGAAACCGTGAGGTCGAAAGGACCTATGACGGACAGGAAACGACGACAAAAAGTTCTTTATAGGAGTAGAGATTTCAGTACCCAATTTACCAGAGAATAAATCAAGCTGCACCTCATGGTGGTCCTTTCAGGCTGCTTGATGGACTTATCTTAGCCAAAGAGTTTCAGTGAAAGGGACACATCTGAATTAGTAATACCAGCATTCTCCAATCATCTCCAATCTTAGAGAAGGATTTGATCTGCACCATCTTCATAGCTGTGTGGACTGCGGAGCCATCGCTGCCAAATGGCAATGAGCTAAAATGCCAGTAACTTCCTCCCTATCACCCTAAATTTAGCAAATGTCACTCTTCAATTCACTGATACTTGATAGAAACATTCTATCTAGACTGAGTTCTTCAGTGATAGTCACTTGTTGATCATGAGAAAAAAAATAACCACTTGTTCATTCCTCCTGAGACCAACGAAATTTAGAAGGAAAAAAGAAGTAATTAGCAACCATTTAGCTTAAATGAAAGAGGCATTGTAATCTGAATATAGATGATATATTCCATTTGAAACACTGTACTATTCATGGTAATTCCATCATATGCAACCGAAGTAAAAAATTCGATGCAAAAGCCATACTGAAAGTAAAAGGCATATGATGCGAAAGTCATAATAAAATTTGCCTAGTCTCACAACCATGAATTGGGTTGACTGAAAACAAACTCTGAATGCGAACCAAACTATGCTGAATTTTCAGTTAACAAAAACATCTGACAAAAGACAAAAAAAAATCCAGGACCGAGCCACACCCCCAGCCCAGCCGTGGCCACCCCCAGCCAGGCTGTGGCCGGCCAGGATGTTGCTGCCGCTGGCCGACGTTGGCCAGGCAGTGGCGGCTAGGACGTGGCTGCCACTGGCTGTGCATGGCTGGCCATACCGGATTGCTCGGTACAAACGAAAGAGGGCGATCAGAATGCATTTGTGAAGGATGGATCCGCACCTTCCCAGCAGGGCAATGAAGACGACTCACCAGCAATGAGATGGATGCCCGAGTGGACTCCTGTCCACCTCGAGTCTTTGGCCGCCTGGAGTTTCTTCCGCCGTCATCTGGATGTCGAGCAGCTTCAGGCAGTAGTGGTCGTCGGGTCGCCGTGATCTGGTTGCTTGCTGCCGTGATCTGGTCGGTGGCCGTGATCCCGCTGGGGCTAGGGCGACACAGGGGCGGCGGATCGCTGGCCATGATCCCGCTTAGTCTGACGCAGGGGCGGCTGATACTACATGACTACGAACGGATCGGGAAGGCCGGAAGGGCGAGGCGATCCTGCTGGGCTAGGGCGACACGCCCGTTATCTTTTTGGGAGTAAATCACGGAAGGGCGATCCTGCTGGGCTAGGGCGACGCGTGATCAGCCGATCACACGTACTACAAGATTGCCTAACCACGGCGCGAGGGGCAATGGCACCGTCGGCCCACAAATCAGAAGACGCAGATCGATCGGTCGAGCGGCCGCGCGAGGAAGCCAAGGACGAAACGTCGGACGAAGGAAAGACGGACGAAAAAACATCTATATTTTCTTCTTTTTAATCTTTTTAATTTTAATTGTAGAGAAGAGAAGAGATAGAGAAAACGTCTGGTCATGAATCTGTGATCAGTTCTCCTGTTTGCCGAGAAAGGAAGACGTCATGTGCAAAAGCCCCTTCCAAAAAGAGCCTAAACCCAGAGCTCCAGACCCGCCTGCCTACGTCAAAATGGCGAACCGAACATGTTTATACTACAACGGTCCCCACGCTCCAAAGCGTTGACCTAGTAAACCCCCCGGCACAATCGCCTGTCCAAATTCCAATGATGGCCGCCGCCGCCGCCGAAGCCGCCGGCGCGTTCCCCTCCACCGGCCCCGCCGCCTCGTCCGACTCCGACTCCGAGGACGTCCTCCTCCTCCCGAACCTCATGCCATCCGCCGCCGCGCCCTCCTCCCCATCGCACGCGCAGCTCCACCACTTCCACGTCGCGTCCCTCCCGTCCCCCGTCACCGTGCGCGCGCTCCCCTCGCGGGGCCTCTCGTTCCAGCTCTGGCCCTCCGCATCCACGCTCCTCCGCGTCCTCCCCGCCTCCCCGCACCTCCTCCCGCGCGCGCCCGCCCCGGGGGGCCCGCCGCTCCGCGTCCTCGAGCTCGGCTCCGGCACCGGCGCCGCGGGGCTCGCGCTGGCCGCGGCGCTCCCGGCTCGCGCCGTCCTCTCCGACCTCCCCGACGCGCTCCCCAACCTCCGCCACAACGCCGAGCTCAACGCGCCCCTCCTCGCCTCCGCCGGCGGCGCCGCCTCCGTCGTGCCGCTCCCCTGGGGCGACGCCGCGGCGATGCAGGACGTGGCCGCGGCGCAGGCGGAGGCCCCGTTCGACCTCGTCGTGGCGTCGGACGTGGTGTACTACGAGGCGTTGGTTGACCCCTTGATAGAGACGCTGCGGTTCTTCGTGAAGGGTGAGGTGGTGTTCCTGATGGCGCACATGAGGCGGTGGAAGCGCACGGACAAGAAGTTCTTCGGCAAGGCGAGGAAGCTGTTGAACATCGAGGTGGTGCACGAGGACCCGCCGCTTGAAGGTTGGCGCCACGGCCCGGTGGTTTACCGGTTCACAGCCAAGCAGAAGCACGGCAAGAAGTGATGAAGCTAACTCAAGGTAATGGCTACCTGCTTGCCTGCATTCAAGTTGTATTGATGCTGCTGCTGCTGGTAACTCAACGAAATTTAGATCCCAATGTTGGAAACAGAATAGTTCATGTGAACAAGAACAATGTAACATCGTGCAACTGAGGACTGAAACTTGGTTAGGTTGGCCCACAGACTGATTTCAGATTGTACTGATGGAAGTGTTAATGATACTCTGGTTTGGTTCATGCCTGTTTTCGTTAGTGCAATTTGTGTGTCGCATTGCAGTTTCGAATTAGATGAATTTTAAGAATATGAGTCTAGTATGATAAAACGTATGATTTGAACTCCGAGGTAGTTGGCTCATGTGCTTTGCAAGGGCCCTTTTGGATTTTCCAGTTTAGACATGATGGTTGATGGGGTTGGTGGTAATGCTAGCGTGTTTTCATATTATAATTTCAAATGATGATGGACCACAGGTGGGGAGATGAATCATATTGTGCTTCATCATGTCTTTAAATTGGTGACCGTATTTAACATTAGATTCCAATTTTAATGGCTTATTCAGCTAATAGTTATATTCCTTTTGTTGTGTGAGTAGAATTGACATTATTGCTTTGGTGATGTAATTCTACCTTTGAACTTTCCAACCTCCTTCTAACTCCTTGTGCTTTTATAAAGCATAATTCATTGCTACTTTTGAACTTTCCATCAATTGCTACTTTTGAACTTTCCATCACCAGTTCTAAGTCCTTGTGCGTTATAAACATATGTTTGCTTCATTATTAACTTAAGTAGTATATACATTTATCCATTTGTTAAACTGCTATTGAAGGTTGTCAACTTGTAATTGGCCGTATGGCATGCTAACCTTGTTCTACTCGGAGAGCTTCTATTGCATTATTTTTCTGTTGTGTATAAATCTCGAAGCAAAACTACAAGTACAGTCTAAACCTTTTCGTTTTTCTTGGGTAAGCTTTGATGAATGTGAGTCCTCTCATATGAAAGGTCCCTTCACGTGTTACAGGGGAACCTGCATCTCATTACTCAATGCCTCTAGTGTAGAAAGCTACATCTTACAAACCAATGGTAAGTAGAAAAGAGGTAGGTATAATGTGTTTTCATTTTATCAGCAGGCACTTGGCATGACAGATCTGGCTTTCACCTGATATAGGACTTCGTAGAGCTTGGCCATATCAGATAAAAAAAGGAAAAGAGAGAAAAAGGAAAAAAAATGACCTTATAGATCCACAAGCACAATTGATGAAATATTCAACATAAAAGCATGTTGATAAACAATATAAGAGCTACCAGCACGAAAGTCTAGGTGGTAGATCAATGTAATAGCTTCACCCAGGAGAATGCATTTACATGTAAAAAGTCTTTGCCAAGAGCATTTGAATACACAACCTACTTACGTCCTACAGGTAACCAGTCTATACACAAGTACTTAAATCAATACTGTTTAGTGTTTACGACATCCTGATGAAGTCAATAAATGCATTTTCGCTGTTACTTAAGGTGCCTTTTTATACCAGCGGCACTAAACACAATAAACATATTTAGCATATAAATAGGAAGACAAACCTAGTAACCCATCTGTGGCAAATGAATAGAGGGAGGTGAACTAGAAGCATTGGTTGCATTGGACGAGCTTGCTGTCTTCTCATAAACGTTGGACCCCTCCAGCTCCTTCAGTGCTCCATCAGATGAGGTGTATGAAAACTTGCAGAGATGGATTGGTGGTGCAAAGTACATTGCCACAGGCATCTTCGGTGGAAGGTTTGGCAATGGTGCCTCAAACATCAAAACACTTATGACCTGGCGGATCGTAGGTCGGAAACTATAGTCTGGGTGTGCACACCAGAGCCCCACAACCATCAAGCACACAGCTTCATGCTCATCGAATGCACCATCAAGCCTCCCATCAACTGCATTAAGGATCTCATTTCTTCCATAGAGATCCCACACCCACTGAACTAGTTTGATCTTCTCATCATCTTCCTTTGGCACGACAGGCCTCCTTCCGCAGGCAACCTCCAATGCAAGAATACCAAAGCTGTATACATCAGATTCTTTGCTTGCTTTGCCGGTGGTGACACACTCTGGAGCCAAGTAACCCATTGTGCCAGCTATCACTGTAGTTTGTGAGCCTCGGTCATGGTCAACAAGACGCGCCAGCCCGAAGTCCCCAAGCTTAGCATTGAATGAAGAATCAAGCATCACGTTGCTTGGCTTGACATCGCGATGCACAACACATTGCTCCCACTCCTCATGGAGGTACAGGAGGGCTGATGCAACACTGATGGTGATCTTGAACCGCAACGGCCATGTTAGGATTTTACTATTGTCATAGAGGTGTGTGTCCAAGCTCCTGTTCGGCATGAACTCGTAAACAAGCAGAAACTCTCCATGCTCATGACACCAGCCCACAAGCTGCACAAGGTTTCTATGTCTCAGCCTGCTGATGATCTTGACTTCAGAGATGTACTCCTTCTTCCCCTGTGTAGATCCTTTGGCAACTCGCTTTATGGCAATATTGAGGTTTTGATCCTTCAACAAACCCATGTAAACCGCTCCAAATCCTCCTTCTCCAAGCTTTCTCTCCAATGCAAAACTCTTTGTAGCAGCCACAAGTTCATTGTATCGAAATCTTCTTGGACCCCTCCCTTTCTCAAATTCACCGTCAATGGACTCATCATATTCTAGCTTCTCTTCTTCCTCCTTTCTTAACCTCCTAGTCTTTCTAAACCTCAGGAAGCACCAAACCATACCCGTAGAACAGACTATGCCACCTACACTTGTAGCCAAGCTTATGACTAATACACTTTTCATCTTCTTACTCTTCAGCTGCACATCAGTAGAATTGAATTCCCAGTAAAGTATCCGATGAGTCTCTACTAATTTACCAGTGGCAGCTGAGAAACCGATTGCAACTTTGTCTGGGAGATATTTACTGAGATCAACTGAATAATATAGGGTGGAGTTGCCACTGAATTGTGGGCTGTCCTTGTACGTCAAGAAGACACTCAGGTTCTTGGAGCTGGCTTGGTAAGTTACCCATGCATTGGCTATCTTACCATCCTTGATGCTACTTTTCCATGTTACATTGGTCACGGATATGATCGAATTGATGTTGATACCTACATGGTTGTCATCTGGATCCCAAGGGTTCTTGTGGCTATCAAATTCAATGGCCACGATCTGGTTGGATGTCTCGTTCTTATCAGCACTGCTACTGAAGAGGCCAAGATTACCATCGGTGGAATTTTTGGGGACAACAGAAGGGTATGGTGAGAGGAAAAAGGCGAGGCCCTCACCATATGAGCCATCGGTGACATTAGCTTTTATCATGAATGTGAAGCGGGTTGTGAAGTCAGCTAACTGACCGGTGGTGCTATCCCAGAGGGTTACCGGATCCGTGAAGACTGCTCGACCGACACTGTGAGTAATCTGGTCATCCATCTCTTCCTTGGTAAGCCTGACTGCCTTGTTGTAGAAAGCATCCTCCTGGAACTGGATTGTGGCCGCTCCGTTGTGGTTTGATTCAGTGAAATTCAGCTTGAAGTACAGAGAACTGACACAGCTGATACTTTGGAATAGGATTAAGTGGAGTGCCAAGAAGCTAGTAATTGTGCTTCTTGATCTCATAGCTGGTGAGAGAGCTGGAGGAAGGAAGGAAGCAAGGAATGAGAGGCAAAACATCACTTTGGTGGAACTGAGAGGTTGTTTCCTATGTATGCTGATGTAAATAACTATGATGTCCCAACTTGGTCAGCCGTCGATTACTTCACAGCTCGCACATGCTTGTTGTTTTCTGTGTATCAGTACTGCCGGCCTGTCAATAGGGCATACGCCTTGAAAAGACAGATGTAAGCCACAGGAGAAGCAGCTGTAATTTGGAGTTTATTTTGGTGGTACCAGAGGGCAGATGACGTAAAATAATAGTCTGATGTTGAACTATGAATTGAAATTTTCAATAGGAGAGAGGATGCTTGGATTCTATCGCCATTGCCGGCCTATATCACAGACAAATTACAGATAGCAACATGAAACGAGGTCAAGGATAGTCCGACCAGACAGTGTTTGTTGGTTGCCACTCGCCGGCAAAGCAAGATCTTGTTTCTTCAGCAAATGGAGCAGGTATCATCAGTGATATCCCTGGAGCTCAGAGGTTCCTTTCCATTTGGCATCTGTGCTTACCAAACTAGATCTGTGTGTTTTTCTTTTCACGTTCAATGACACAGCATCTGTAGATAGTTTACCTGGTCCTAAATGTGAGGTCAGTGACAGGTAGTCAATGTTTTTAATATTGTGTAAGCTTCAGTTGTACAGACATCTGTCCCCAAATAAGATTACAGTTAGTAGGACTTCTTGCTATCTGATGTGTTCATAATTCAGAAATAGAATCAAGTACTTGATCTTTGCAACTGCAGATAAATGAGGTTTGTTTATCAGATCTGCGTCGATATGTATTGTCCAGTATCTCATAATATGCTTTGCGCCCACAGAATCCCTCAAAATCAAAATATAAAAAAAAAGACACGCAAGGGGAACTTGTACCTTCATATTTCCCAATCTAGGCACAAGACAAAACATCCAGATTTTCAAACAAAAAGAAACACCATTGTTACTATGCTTTGCCGAGTTGTATTGTAAGGACAAAAAGGGGTCCATTGCACTAACCATAAACCCCTAAAAGAGAATATACATGCGGGGCTGTCGTATACAGAAATGCGCAGGTCAAACACTAAAACCCCTGAAGAGAATTTACACAGCAGTGTCGAGAGTGAAGCAGTCATACTCATTGCTCGGCACGATCTCCAGTCTCCTCGTGTCGCCGTTAATCCTTGGACTCGCCGGTGCTGGTGTCCTCTTTCGCCCAGACCACCGTCTCCAGCAGCCTCTGGCGCATGATATCCAGGTTCTCTTTGGAGATCCGCTCGTACATCATGGCGTGGTCGCATTTCTGCTCAGATGCAGGTTTCACCAACACAGAGGTAAGTTTGTGCCATCAAATTTAGTTAGTCCTTTCAGATTCAGCTGAACTGATGATCTCTGAATTACTACCTTGATCCATTTGCCGTATAGGTGAAGGCGTGTGATCATCACTCTCTCGGCCAGGTCTTGCCTCTCCTGTCATGTACGGAACCAGTCAGAAAAATGAACCCTAGCTCAATGCTGATGCACTCGTATTTTCGTCAGTTTCGTCAGAACAAGAAGCGAAGGAGATGGATAGGTACCTTTGCGAGCAAGCGAAGGAAATAATCGCCGTCTAATGGATCACAGACGGTAACGTAGCTGACAAAAAGAGTAGCGTTAATTTCGAAAATCAGTCGAACAAATATTCAAATGCAGGTTTATTCGGGCTGAAGAGGATAGCCGTCCACTCACTTGTAGAGCCAAGTGTACGACGGCGGGTTCATCTCGTACAGCTGATGGAGGACCGTGTGCGTCGCCTTGTAGGTGAAGTAGTTGATGATATTCTGCGTATCAGAACAATGGCAATCGATGAAATGTCTCAGTAGGTCGATTAACCAATCCACAGAACCAGAGCTAGGCGTACTGATTCCTCTACTGATAGCGAGACAATGCTAAACAAATCAGATGCAACAATAAAACAGTAACAGTTCATATTCAAAGTGCAACATTTCTTTTTGAATGCATGGGACGTTGGTTGGAGCTGCCAGTGAGGCGCACCGTACCTTGTGCACGTCTTCGAATCCGTCCTCGTACGTCCCGCCGAACTCGGCCACGATCACGGGGCCGTGTCCGCGGCCGGTGGACCGCGCCCCGCGCCGCGTCCGTGCCCGGGTCTGCGCGCGCCGCCGTAGCGACCTGAACCCGCCCGTCATCCCGACCGCCGCCCGGGACGGCAATGGCGGCCACCGCGAGGTGCCCCGGCACGCGGTGGAAAGGCAGGTGGTGTGCGCGGCCGCGGTGACGGATGCGGTGGCCTGAGCAGCTGCCATCGTTCGTGGAGACGGATAGCGGCGAGATATTTTCGTCGTCTGCCCTCGCCTTGCCAGGTGTGAAGTAGCCTTGGATGGTTTTGTTCGCGGAAACAGCGCGTTTCTTGGGCTTTCTCTGCGAGCGCAACGGGCTGATATTTGTGACCCGCGCTGCGTACTGAACAACTGAATGGTCAGGAATGGGGATGAGATTCTTGTGGGGTGGATTCTCCTGGTTGCTGGTGCTGAAGAAAGCCTGAAGGATGACATTTCGTTGATTCAGCATTGGGCTTTTGTCCCTTTTGGTGTTTCGTGGTCTCCGAGAATCTTCTTTTTTGGCCTTTACTGATATACCGCCATCGTGAAGTTCAGAGTATAATGCTTCAATGCATATCACCTTGATGGTTAATATTTTTCTTAATTAGCAATTCACACTAGTGGTGAGAATTCACTACCAGAAATGTGATTTTTTTGTTTTAGTGATTAAGCATTTTCTTCTAAAGTGGCAGACAATTTTTTAGTATAATCTGTCCTTTTTCCTAGTAGTTTCACCAAATTAACAGCTATTTAAGTGGCAACAAACTGAACGCCCACAATTTTGCTAGGTAGTTACCCAAAATATACCAAGAACCGCCGGCCACGTGTAAACAATCCGTATGGAAAATTAGTGGTCTTGTAGTAACCAGTGACGGAGAAAATGACGTCATCGCCTGACACGTCCCGTTTTCAGCCCTTTTCATATGATTTCTGCTTATTCAATATTCACTTGTCAATCTCACACTTCCCTGATGTAATGACGTGAGTGATCGTGTCCAATGCGGCACTCCTTACCTCCAGTGACGGAGCTTGGAGATAATAGAGAGGGCCGAGGCCGATCCCTCTACTCCTTGGTGTGGCCGTAGCTCCCAAATCGAGTTGCCTCATCAGGCAGCTACAACCGAAGATGGGCCGATCGATCAGCTGAAGCCTGAAGGCGTCCATTTTCGGCCCGACGAGCGTGAGCCCAATTCACACACGTACTCGTCCGTCACGATCACCTCCCCTCCCCATCCGCGAAAAACCAGAGAATTTTCGTTGCGTTTCCGGGACGCTCTCCCGACCTCCCCATTCCCACGCCGATTGTGCGGGCGGCACGGACGCGTCCACGGAGCCCGGATAAGCAAAACCACCAATGCCAAAAGCGACGGCACGAGTCAGCCAAAACGAGGTCGCGGCCGCGTCAACCACGCCGACGCCGGCCGCCGCGGAGGCCGAGTCAGGTAAAAGCCGCGGCGGACCTGCCGGGCGCGGGTGGATGGACTAGCTCGCCGGTCGTCGTCCCCTCCGATCCTCCAGCACTTGATGCGCGATCTCGTGGCTTCGCGGGGGCTCGGTCGCGGTCGCACCGCCCCCGCACCGCACGGCTCCCGTGTGTGGGCTCTCTCGGCGCCGCACTCCCAACCGAATCCGCGACTTGTTGGGTTTGTTTGTGAAACCCCTTGTCATCATCATCGATCATCTCGCTCTTGCGCGTAATGCGTCTCGTCGTCGTGCGAGGGTTGGTGGAAGCGGAGTACCGAGCACGTATCCCGTTCATGTCTCGTGCAAGCTCAACACGAATCATTACAGTGTCTTCTTGAGTTCAATCCGCAATGCCTTTCGCCACATACAAATGCCTTCTAGTCTTGATGAAGCCGTCGACAAATTCATGGCCCAGTGCAGAGAGCTCCCGCTCTGTGCGGGGTCTGGGAAAAGGGTATCAGTGGCAAGCCTTAACTTTCCAATCTTGAAAACCCATGCTAATTGGCCAAACAAATGTTTTAGCAAAACAAATGTTGATAATTGCAGCCTAGTAGTATTCACTTACTCTAGCGCTAATCTTATCATCTGCACAAAAGTTTTTTTTTTGAACTTAATCTGCACAAGAGTTCATGCCACAATTTCCCCGATACGGCGGCGATACCTCTGCTCGCATCGTCTCACCGACTCTCACCTGCCCTTCGAAAAAGAAGGGGATTACGAACAACTAATCCCGGGGCCCACAAATATTCGAGGACCTCGAACCGAACTCCCAATAAATTAGGGGTCCTTAACGGCAAAAGCCCCCGTCAAAACGTTACAAGTTTATTCGATTTCGTGCCCCGTCCGCTTGACGACCCAGCCGCGCCCCCTTCTTCCTCCTCCCTTCCTGCCGGTGCGGCGGTGCCGGCAGCATCTCGCTCGGCGGGGCGCGCGCGCGAGCGCGGCGGAGGCGGTTCCCGGCTCTCCCCTTGGGCCCCGCGCGGTTCCGGCAGAGGGATGGGCACGCCGGAGTTCCCCAACCTGGGGAAGCACTGCAGCGTCGGCGACTGCCACCAGATCGACTTCCTCCCCTTCACATGCGACCGCTGCGACAACGTACGTTTCCTGCACCCTCTCCCGTTGCTTTTCTTTTTGTTTGGATACATATGGTGATGCTTTGGGTACTTGCTCCGAATTGGACTGTTGTTGCAAGCAAATTTGCGCTAACCTGCGCTATAGAATTGTTGTTATGTGGATTATGGAACCTGAGTACCTGACACCTGATTTTTGTAGTGGATACGGTGTCCCGGGTTAGATCTTGGGAGTAGTACTAGTTTGGGGGGCAAACATCGACTAGGCTTTACCACTTTAGGATAAAAATGATCTGAATGGTGTCTCCTAGGCACAGACCTAAGGAGATGAAAAAGGAACCTAAACAACTTATGTTAGTGACCGGGCAACACCGAATCCATCTTTTCGCTGAGATTTAGATGGTGTATCGAACCGTTGACTAGAAGAATGATCCTATGCACGTCATTTGATCAGTTAGTTTATTACGATAGGCCATTACAATAGTCACTGATCCACACACCATCATTTTTGGGGTCCAAAGTAACCTGCTAGCTCCCCTTGGTGCATACCAAAGTATTTATATATTTTTCAGAATCGTATTATCTGAACTTGTACTCATAAAACTTAGCCTTTTCATTCAATTTGAAAGTCTACCAGCTTTGTCATGCAGATTGTGTGAAGCCCTCAATGCTTCACACAAAAAGAAGCAATTAGGAGGGAAAATGTTATCTATATGTTAATGCCAATGACTGGTTGCTAACTTGCAAATGTAAAGTGTCTTATTGGAAAATTTGTTTGCTTCATTCACAAGCCTTTGTTTTGGACACGAATAAAGTCAGGTACAGGATTTTTTTTCTTCTATTTGACGAGGACGGCTATATGTTTACTTTGAGTGATACTGATAATAACTGAATGAATGGAATGCTAGGAATAACCACATAGTCACACACTTGTACATGATTCCCACTAACAAGTTATGTCGGTCACATGCCTGAAATCCTGTGTGCAGCAATCACTTAGGATGCCTGCAAGTTGCTGTCGGTTCTTTTCCCCTTTTGATGTTCATTTTCTGTAAAAGACATCGCAGCTTGCATTTCCTAGATTATGTGTTGTTACTGGACTTAATTGTGTCTGGAGGAACTTTGAATTTAGATTGATTTACCAGCACCATGCCCTCTTTGTCGCAAGGTTTAAGTGTAGCAGATAGACAATTTGGGTTCTATTTATTTTTCTTCATAATGAACTCTTTTGGCGTTTTTTTTTGAATGAGAGATCAATAATCGGAAGTCCATAGTAAACAATTATATGGAAGGGTAATGCCTGAGGTCATTTTCCATGTCTCTAGAGAAAAAGTAGTATCTACATTAGTTAGCTGAGGTAAAACTTATGTGTTGCTAGTCTTTCTGTCCATATTTAGTCTCTATAGTTATCCTTGCTAATACTGTCAACCAGAGCCCTAATAGGGTTGTTGCTTGTTGGACCATTATTTAGGTCTTTTGCCTTCAGCACAGAAGTTATACTACACACCAGTGTCCAAATGCAAATATGAAGGATGTCACTGTCCTCATCTGCCCACTCTGTGCTAAAGGGGTTCGGCTCAATCCGAGTGAAGACCCAAATATCACCTGGGATACACATGTTAACACTGACTGCGATCCATCAAATTACCAAAAAGTAACAAAGAAAAAGAAATGCCCTGTTCCCGGTTGCAGAGAGACACTGATGTTTTCCAACACAATCAGATGCAAAGATTGCACCAAAGAACACTGCCTGAAGCATAGATTTGGGCCTGATCACAAGTGCCCAGGACCAAGAAAAGTGGACGCTGGCTTCCCCTTTGTAAATATGCTAAGGAGAAGTCAGAAAGCAGAGACACGCCCGAACAGCAATAACAGCAATAGTTCTAAATGGTGGAGCTCCAGCCTTGTGAATGCAGCAACGAATTTCAAATCGTCAGCTGAAGCTGGAATGCAGAAACTGAGCATTGCGACTAGCCAAGCCTTCCAGAAGGCTAAGGATGGGATCTCCCCAAACAGCAGCAGCAGCAGCAGCAGTGGTGACCTTGTGGAGGAATGTGTTCATTGCCCAGCAAGATTTTCCACCGTGGGTGCCTTAATTGAACATGTTGAGAAATCCCACCAGAAGAACCTGCAACCAAGTCGCGGCCGAGTAACAGTTGATGTTTGCCCCAAATGTAGCAAGGCGTTCCGAGATCCGGTGTTGCTGGTGCAGCATGTTGAGAGGGACCATGGAGGATCGTCAAGAGCATAAAGCTGCTCGTGTGCATGCCTGTGTAAACTTCTTTTCTTCTCATTTCTCCATTGGGTTATAGTCTATTCTTATGGGCTTGAAACTTGCCCATAGAACAAGTATAGTAGTATGTTGGATTGAAGGCAAAGCCGTTGTCCATTCCATTGAACCTACTTTAGTACTTTGGTCGTTCCAGGTTCTAGAAATTTAAGGATGATTTATTAAGATAATGACAATACATGTTGCAACTGGTGTACAAAGACGGCGACCTGATACTGGTCCTTTGTATGCTAGGTTCTGCTCCTTTTCTGCACAAGAGCACAAGACTGTTCTTGCGTTTAATACCACCACACATGTTCAGGTATACGTGTTCCATCTTCGGTTGATGGGACGCCATTTATGTAGCACGAAGATATATCCTTTCCCTATCCCGACCCATTCAATGTTCATTGACGCTTGCGGCTGGAAAATCATGTGATTTCTTTGCTCCAAATAAACCCCACAAAAATAAAGCAGGACCCTTTGTCCCTTTCATACGAAAATGGCTTTTTAACAGTTAAGAAAAATGTCCAAATCAATAAAGGATAGCGAGCGCAAGAGTAGAAGTGGGGAAACAAATAGTACTATCGGTCCGTCTATCACGGTAGAATTGTACTGTCGTACAACTCGCGTTGGCGTAGGACTCACGCGTCTTTTTTTGATGTCTGTACAAAAAGAAGTATGGCTGCTAGGTTTACCAAAGTTTTTTTTGGCACCTTTCTGTAGAACTAGAGGGAGATTTAGAATGAGTGGTCAATCTGCTGTTGAGTTTGTAAACTCATGAGCTGAATGTCCAGCAAAACCGTATGCTTTCCATAAAAAGCAGGGCCTAAAGGTCTATGATCTCAAAAAAGAGAGTAGGACTCACTTCTCAAACAGACCCTAATAAGACCCCCCCCCCCCCTTCCAAGGGAGTAGAATTGTAGTATCTACACTGTAAAAGATCTCTCTCACACTTGAATTTTTCAGACGTAGGATACACAATGGATGGTTGAGATGGATCCGGACATCATCTTATCTTCTTCCTCCTTTTGCTAAACTGTTATACATGTCTTAAGGAGCCGCGCCGTAAATCAGACCTACCCAATGCTTGATTGGTTGTTGAATGGTTTATGGATTTGGTTGTGCATGAAGGTGTGGAGGCCATATTGTGCAAGGCGCCAAGCCAGAGCTTTATAGGGTGTGTGTCGTCGGAATCTGAGTTGGGCCACCCATTTTGTCTCACAGGACAAATTTGTCGGATTCTGCAGCGGAAGAATTCCTTTGCTCAAACACCAACCCACAAACCCGATGACCCACCAAAAAAGAGGCCAGTCCATTGGACGGGCTCAGGGGTTATTTAACTTATTTTCAAGTCGGACACGGGCTGCAATTTTAGCCTGTGGGCTGACCTGATGGCCTGAAAAAACAAGATGATAAAAAGCCCCAATAGAAAATCAGCCCACCACCACGTCCCTATGGCCCAGCAACCTCCGCCTTGCAGCTCAACGGCTTGCACCGCAGATATATAAAACTCTAGGCGCCTTTATCATCCGGCTGGAGGAGAAATGAAATGGAGAATATCTCAATGGACCATTTAACATGACTTTTTTCAAAAAAAGGGGCTAATACCATTTTTAGATATAAAAGGGCTATGCAATTTAAAGATGAATAATGATATGCACATCATTTTGCTGATACCTTGTACCAAGATACTATGTAATAATGGTAGTAAATATGTCTAGTTAATATGCAAGTATCCAAGACCAAGATATACACGTCCTTTCACAGACAACACATGGTAGCAATGGATGTACTCGAAACAGTATAAATAGACACTTGTGTTCTTCCTTCCCTCCTCACCCAAGAAAGCAAAGCTCAGATCTGTTTCAGTGTTCAACCATGAATGTGAAGATCGCAACGACAACTGCCTTGTGCTTGCTCCTCCTGGCTTGTGGTGAGTCAATCCATGCAAAGCTTTGCATGATGGACTATTGTCCTTCAAAACTATATGCTCTGCGATCGATTTGATATTGAATGGTTGATGGATTTGATGTGTATGAAGGTGCGGAGGCTACACTGTGCAATCTGCGAAGCCAGTCCTTTAGAGGTCTGTGCTTAAGGAATATGAGTTGTGCCGCCCACTGTGTCTCAGAGGGCAAAACCAGCGGCTTCTGCGGCGGATGGGTGCCAGGTTTCAAGGACTGCTATTGCACTTTTGAATGTGGCGATGGCAGCGGCGGCGGCGGCGGCGGTAATGGTGGAGGAGTGCCACTGCCACCAGGGGGTGGGGGAGTGGCAACGCCACCAAGGTTTGTGGTGAGGGCTCGGAGGGCCGAAAGCCCTGTATGAGCTACGAGACTCTGATCTTAGGCTCTCTGATTGTGTATCGAGTGACATGGGGTATCTCTTTCATGCCAACTCAAGTTCTCAGTTGTTGACAATAACAATAAATGGAACAAAAGAATAGAGTTTTATTACTTGACAGTCAAGTGATTTTTTATTTTGCTTATATCAAATATGTGCCCCTATTTTGGCTTTGATATTTGTCAATTTTTGTCGATGCATTAAATTTGCGCACAAAATAACTAACATTGAGATGGTCGCTGATTGCTGATAGTACTAAATGGCAATGGTACTGTATGTTGAGAATCCTCCGAATCAAATTAAATGTAGGTAGCAGTGAACAATATTGTTTGAAGAACACATGTTGCAGAAGAGAAAGGGTAGAATATCTGCAAGTTTAGGGAAGAACTGTTTTTTAAAAGCCAAAGAGCTGGATTTCTTTTGGCAAAAACATTTCTAACAAATATCTCTACGACGCACACACAATATCTTAAGATTATATCTCTAACAATATCCACACATAGAGAAATTCTTAAGATATCTCTACGTGAAATATTTTTCTAAGTTGATATTGTGTTAAGATATAGAGAAAAATTATTGAGATTATATCTCTATGTGTGGATATTGTGTGTATAGATATCCACAATATCCACACATATAGATATAATCTCAAGAATTTTTCTCTATATCTTAACGCAAGTATTTCTCTATATCTCTAACAATATCCACACATAGAGAAATTCTACTTTCTGGATGACATATGAGATGGCCATAAACTGTAAGTAGAATCCTCACAAAAAATTAACTGTAGGTGCTTGGAGAACTCATGTCTTAGAAGATAAAGGGTGGAATATCTGTAAGTTAGATAAGGACTTTTTTTGCGATTCATCTCCGACAAATATCTCTACAACGGATGCACACTCTATCCCTATGGATGTCTTTGAAAGACAGCTGGTTCTAACATCTATCTCTAAAACTAGTTTAAACCTATACAATATCTATTTATCTATTGGTTTTTTAAAAGAAAGATACAATATCGACTGGTCACATCACAACATGAGATATAATCTCAATATAAAAGTATTTCTCTACATCTCTAACAATATCTACACATAGCACTTTACTTTCTAGAGGGAAATACGTGCCAAGCACGTTCTCTGAAAAAAACTTTCTAGAGGGACAATAGCATGCAAATCACTTATGTTTGCACATATATTATGTCGTGTAACACATACAACAACATAAGTATAAGCACATTAATTAATAACTTTCCTTTTAACCGGGTAATCAAAATGCTCCTTTTATAAACACATTAAATAAATGTTGCTATAATAAATTGCTCAGTATCTAGATACCCGGTGGGGCACACGGTTGTATAAATAGGCACTTGTTCTCTTCCCTTCCTCTTCACTCAACAAAGCAAAGCTCTGTTCAGTTCCAGTTCAGCCATGAAGGGTAAGATCTCTGGGATGACTGCCTTGGTCCTGCTCCTCCTGGCCTTGGGTAAGTTCTCTATCGAGCTCATCCAAACTCCAAAGCATGAAACAAAATAAATCATTTGTTCACTTTGACTTTAGCCAATGAATTTAGCATTACTTAAGTCTCAATAGGACATGAAAGTATCATTCAAGTTGTACTACTAAATTGTCTAAAAAATATTATACATAAACGTGCAATAAGAAATCTCACTGCAATTTCATGGAAAGTTATGCTAAAAAGCTATCATTGAGAAGTTGTTCTAAAATTTTTTCATTAAATAGGTTACATGGAGAAGTTACGTGTAAAAGTTGTGTGCGCAGTTATTACTGTATAAAAGAGTGTGGAAAAAGGATCGGTACTCGAGCACATACATAGAACCGGCACAATAATGAATTTCCCCCAACTTCCGAGTATCCCCAGGACCAAGATATGCACATCCATTTCGAAGATGCATGGATCTATAAGAAAATTTATTAATATCCTGGGGATACATGTATAAGCTCATTAATAATTTAATATCCTAGTCACCAATTGATGGAGCTATAAGAAAGAAAAATTATTAAGTAATGTTTGAGAATCCAAGACCAGGATATGCACATCCATTTTGAGGTGCATGCTGACACTAGATGCACCCCCGAGCCGAGCAGTAAATATGTAGGAACCTTTGTGCCCTTCTCTTCCTCTTCACTAGAAAACTAAAGCAAAACAAAGCTCGGTCCAGTTTCAGTTGTTCAGCCATGAAGGGGCAAGATGATCACAACGGCCAGTGCTTTGATCATGCTCCTCCTGAGACCTTGGGTGAGTGATCGAGTTCATCCAAACTCCAATGCACAAAACAAAATGAATCATCCAGTCTCACACTCAGAATCAGCAAATTAATTAATTAGCATGTGGCAGCGGCAGCGGTACATGTGGTTGACTTGGGGAAGGATGAGCTGGCGGCAGCGGCAGTTACTGCGGCGAGGGCTTATAGAGCTGAAGGCCATGCTTGAAGGTAGAACAGATCCGAGACAGAGAGTGCTAGCTCACTGCTAGGACATGCTCGATCCACACCTTTGGTTACTGTGTTTCCGAGAGTGATCAACTCTCATGTGCTGTTGTGCATGCCATCTCGATCTTGAGTTGGTGATGAAAATAATGACATGGTTTATAATCACTTAATTACCTTGTGTTGATTGTCGTTTGCTAATCTGTCAGGTCTGTACTCGCTATCTCCTGTGAGATTGTTGGTGATACATTACTTACATCTCCTATGAGATGGCTTAGACTATTTTCGTAATGACAGTGGTGGGTAATTTTTAAAAGAGCATAATAAATCCAGTGACTACAATGATTAGAGTCTACTAGATTGATGGACTGGTGTTTCTGATTTTTATGGGAGTTTCTAAGATTGATCCTTTTTCTAGCATATTTGTGTTTCATAAAGATTAAATGAAGACTTCAGAGGAGTCTTCAATTAGAAAAAAGTAAGATGGATACTTGTTTCTTCCATATGGCATCGTCGTGAGAAGGGGAAGGGTCAATGATGAAGGACAACATTTTGTCGATATTGTTCTAACAATCAAAACCAATATGTTCTATGTCAAAGAGAGGTTCATCTCTTTCTCCATCTAATGGCTAGGACCATGTCCCCATAGGAGGACTGGTGGCGGGCTTATATCAATTCAACAAGGATGAACAGATCGATCAATTTATATTTTCATTCTAGGGTTTGACATTACTCATGGATCATATCATTTCAGTTAATTTGATACATACCATTGCCAAGCCAACCATGCCGCACGCCCCAATGAGTGTCAGAATTCAGTAACCTAGGCAATTCATTTATATATATACGGGGCTTCGTCATGCGTTCTGGCCCTACGCGGGTCCTATATTACTGTTCATGTGGGCTCGTGGCGCTGTTGGTGTGGGTCTCAGGGTGCGTTTGGCAGGTGAAGGGAAAATGCATGTGAATTATAGGTGGGAGTTGACAGAGGGAATTCACGAGGGAGTTGGACTTCTAGTCTCAATCCTTCGTTTGGCTTGTCACAAGGATTAAGATGAGAAGTAAAATAAAGACTTCTTATGTTTTGTTTGTTACGTGGGTTTGGAAATGGGAAATCATATCATAAGTTAGGATGAACAGTTGTGATTCATTGATCTTCATCTAAAATACAATTTCCATCCAATTCCCACCCCTCCCCCTGGTAAGTCCTTGGTAGGAGTTGGCCCTCTAAACTCTCTCTCCTCGTTCCACCAAAACTCCCATGTCCACCAAACAATAATTTAAGACTCTTGCCTCTTAACTCCCATTCCCTTGCATCAATTACCCCCAACCAAACGAGCCTTCATAGTACTGTTTTGTGTGGGACCAACATGCAATTCCATGTGGGACCCATATGGGTCTCATTTACAATTTATGCGGGCCCCATGATATATTTTGAAAAAATATCAATATGGGTCCTATGTACTATTTATGTGGGTCCTATGATATATTTTATAAATAAATATCGATGGTTTTTCCGTGTTGTTTGCAACTACATTTATGGATAGTATAAAATATAGGGAACTGTTCATGTGCGCCCGCGAGAGTGTTTGTGTGAGACTCACATGTAATTCTGGGTGGGATCCACGTGGGCTCATGTACAAGTTATGCGGGATCCGTGATATTTTGAAAAAAAAATATCAACATCGGTCCCATGTGCTATTTATATGGGACCCACGGTAAATATTAGAAATAAATATCAATGGTGATCTTTTTTCTATTGTTTGCAACTATATTCATGAAACATATTTATATTTTTGCATAATTACAGGGGTAGAGATAGAGATTGACCGAAGGGTAAAAGATAAGCTAGCCATCCGCGCATAAATAATGTAACTCCCACAAACATCATGGTGCAAGGACAAATGAAAATATGAATATATCGATGGACCATTTTAACATGTTTTTTAATTTGAGTAGTAGATAATGGCATATATGGATAATTGTGTAATCTGATGCCAATATACAGTATTTTTCATGTTTTAGGGATTTACCATTACTATTTGTCCAATTTTTTTTTGAAGGAGTACTATTTGTCCTTTTATAAACATGCCACTGAAATTTCACATACACTCGTGATATGCTATCCCTTATCTCTTGATTTTTGGACCAAATTGCCCGTCTCAGATTTTTTAACAAATTGCCCATCTCTCTCTCTCTCTCTCTCTCTCTCTCTCTCTCTCTCTCTCTCTCGCTACTATTAATAAAATTTAAGAAACCAGATGATATGCAAAGATGAATATGATACGCACATAGTTTTCCTGGTACATGGTATATATATTGCCATATTGGCACTAAATAATGCACATAAATAAATCTATCTAATTGATATGCAAGTATCCAAGGCCAAGATATAGGACATCCTTTTTCAGATATGGTACAGATGAAAATTAAATACTAATCAATATACCCGGAGTAGTATATAGACGACCTTGGCTAAGCGGTATAAATAGACACTTACTCGCTCACCCGACAAAGCTAGGCTCAATTCTTCAGCTTCAGTTGAGTGTACAACCATGAAGGGCGAGATCGCAGCGACAACTGCCTTGGTCTTCCTCCTCCTGATCTTTGGTGAGTGAGTTCATCCAATCCATGAAGAAAGAACAAAACTAAACTGAAAGAGTAGATGATCTGTATATTCATTCAATCTAACTGCCTCGTGGTTGATTGGTTCTTGAATTTCGATTGTGCATGGAAGGTGCGGAAGCCACGGAGTGCGAGTCGCCGAGTGGGACCTTCATAGGGGTGTGCTTGCGTAGTTTGCCATGTGACAGCGCCTGCAAATCAGAGGGTAGCACCGGCGGTTACTGCAAAGGACCATTGTTCAGAAGGAAGTGCATGTGCACTAAGAACTGCGATGTTGGAGGCGGCGGCGGCGGCGGCGTCCAGCCACGGCCAGAGTGGACGGCAATGGCTCGGAGGGTCGGAAGAAGCCATGCATGAGGGGAGGAGCTGCTAGACTCTGCCCGCCCGCCGCCAGGCCTCTGATTGAGGTTGAGGATTCATATGACATGGTGGGCCGGCTCTCCCTCTTGCGCGCATGCCAACTCAAGATCTGAATTCTTGACGAAATTAAGTCATTCGTTGTTTTGCAATATCAAACTTGTGTTTGTGTGGGCTTGCTCTGAGATTTTGTCGATTTTTGTCGAACTACGCACCGAGATGGTCAGGCATTTCAATGGAACAAAGTCAGAATTCACGATTAATAAAGAACAAATAAAAAGATAAACTGAAACTGATTGCCAAAAATCATAATTATCGAAACAATTATGAAATTTCGATTTCACCCATGACAGAGCAACTCATCAACAGAGCGTCAGTTCAAGTCAGATCTTATTCTGCCACTACTTTCTTAGCACACAGCACCACTGCATCAGTTGTTCGTCTTCCACGTGAAGGCTACTGGGCTCCTGACTTGATGCTTGTCGTTCTCCCAGATGATGTGCCCGAACTCCCACCCTGCTGCCTTTGTCTTTCCTCCGGCTTGGCTTCTGAACTCGACGGTGTAGCTCCTCTTCTCGTACTGCTCCTTGAACTCCAATGTTGCCGGCGTGACCGTCACCTTCACGTGCTCCGGCGCCACGACGGTCACCATGTACTTCTCGGCCTCCTTGGCTACCTTGGTCACGGTGCGGGTCAGCGTGCGGACGTCGGTGCGGCCGTCGAAGACGACGACGAACGACGGGTAGTTGAGGCCGGCGGCGCCGCCGGGGAGGTCCCTCGTGCACGTGGCCAGGTCGGGCGCGAACCGGCGCAGCTGCTGCGTGGTGTAGTTCAGGGCGCACAGGAAGTCGACGAAGTCCCTCGCGCCGGCGTCGTACACCAGTCCCGGGTCCATGGCCAGCTGCGGGCGGACGTGCCCGGCCCCGATGGCGAAAGGCGTTGCGGCCGTGGCGCCTCTAACGCGGTCGACGACCGCGTCGTCGAGGATCTCCCGACCGGTGTTGTCGAGCGTCCCCGCGGTCGTGACCAGCGCCGAGCGGATCATGGCCGGCGTCCAGTCATTGTGCTTCTTCTTGATCAGCGCCGCGACGCCGGCGACGTGCGGGCAGGCCATGGACGTGCCCGTATCCAGTACGTAGTTGTTGTTCCTCTCGTTAGCTGGAGAGATAGCACCAGTCCAGGCCGCAAGGATGTCCACTCCCGGCGCGATGACGTCGGGTTTGAGGAGCTCAGGGACGACCGGGTTGGGCCCCCGGGACGCGAAGCTGCCCACCATCGGCGCCCGGTTCTCGCCGATGACCGTCTCGCAGGAGAAGCTGAAGGACGCCACCGGATACGGCGCCGAGGCCATGTAGGCCCTGAGCTTCTCGGCCATGGTGTAGCTGACATAAAGACCAGGAAGGGTGAAGGTATCGGCAAGGATACCGGACCAGCTGGAATTGACCTCGACAACTAGCCCCGCTGCACCAAACTGTGGCACAATTTCAGTTTCCATATCATCTGAGTTCATGCAAAACACAATGTTGCCCATGATTTTGTCTGGCGTCAGATCCTCCTTAGAGCACGAGCTGGTCACTAGCGGGACTCTGGTGGTGAAATCGGCCTTCATGGCGTAAAGGGACTGCCCGGTGAGCACCGTGCCGTCCCCAAGGTTGAGGGTCGCCGGGAACAGCCGGTCCACGGTAGCGGCGCCGACGGTAGTCATCCACGGCGCCAAATTTTTTACGGTTGATGCCGTGGGTCCTTCGTTGCCGCCCGCGAGGACTACGAAGACGCCTTTGCGTTCGGCACCAAAGGCTGCAATGGCGAGGACGTCGTTGTGGAACGGAGATGGGTTATCATCAGCAACGGACAAGGATATGATGTCCACGCCATCCTTCACCGCGGCGTCCACAGCCATGGCAACGTCCGCCATTGAGGGGTATACCGGGCGTAACTTGTATATGGCGATCCTCGCCTTGGGCGCCATGCCCCTAGCCGTGCCCCGCGCAAACATGAGGATTCCGGTGTCGCTGACCTCCGAGCCGGCGGCCGTCGACGCCACGTGGGTGCCGTGCCCAGACTGGTCCCTCGGGGAAGGGTTGTGCGGATCGAAGGCCTTGACGCCGACCAGCTTGTTGTTGCACAAGCTGGCGTTGAAGTCCTCGGCGCCGACGCACTTGCCCCTCCAGCTCGAACGGACGGGATCGAGCCCACGGTCGTTGAAGCTCGGGCTCTCCGGCCATATGCCGGAATCGACGATGCCGATGATGACGCCGTCGCCGAAGTTCGTGTCCCTCCAGGCGCCAAACCCGGGGTCCAGACCCAGGAAACCCGGCGACCTCGTCGTCAGGAGATGGAGCGGCCTGTCCTTGTACACGCCGGCCACGCCCACGGACGGCACCCGACATGCGCCGGGCCTCGTTGCCGGTGAGCTGGATGGCGAACCCGTGCATGACGGTGTCGTAGGTGTACAAGATGCGGCTGGAGTCATCGGCCACTGCACGAGGTGAGTGGGTGGCCACCATGGAAGCGTACCAGTGCCCCAGGGTGGCGAAGTGGGACGGCTTGGCGAGGTGGTTGGCTTGGACGATGTAGGTGCTCGACGGCTCAGGCTTGTGCTGATCAGTGACATTCTGTGGCTGTGGAATGGGAGCAGAGTGGCAGAGCTGCGGAAGGAGGAGAAGCATTGGCAAGTAGAGCAAGGGAAGAAAGCTTATGGAAGCCATTGTTGTTGAAGCTTGCTTGTGGTGAAGGAATATGTGTGATGCCGAGAGGCCTCTTATTTATAGGGACTGATCTCTGTCAAATACAAGTCACAAGCACTATGTTATGAAGTGTGAAGCAGCACGCAACTGCCGACAAGCAACGCAACAGTCATCTTGCATCTTCCATGTCAGAGCAGTGGACACTTTGCTTATACTGCCCCGTTTGGTTTTCCAGTGCTAGAAACTGTTCACAACTTTGACCACTAATTAAAGGTATTAAATAAAGGTATTTTACAAAACTAACTCCAGAACCCCTGCACTAGGAACCCTGAAGAATCTAATGAGGTCTTTGACCGCATGATTAGAGGATGATTAGAGGATGGTTACTGTAGCATCACTGTAGCCAATCATCGATTAATTAGGCTCATTAGATTCGTCTCGAAAAGTTACGCTCATCCGTGAAGAGATTTTGCAAATAGACTTCATTTAGTACTCCATGCAAGAAAGATTCTCTCCGTGCTAGATGCTAGACTGGAAAACCAAACGGGGCCTACTACCAAATACTCTTAACTTATTCTTAATTTGGGTGTCAATAGTTTATTCTTTGAAACCGTAGCAGGGGCAGTTGTTACTACTGTAAGTGTAAGGTTCACCAAAATCTCAGAAAGCTTGTCACAAATGGAAGCCTTCGATTGGAAGCACGGAGTGGATGCTCTTTGGGTGTCCATTATTTTGCAGAGAGACAAAGTTACTTCAACTGACAGCTATTCTCAGCTGAAAGAATTCTTTGAAGCAAGCAACACTGAACATTCTCAGCTATGTGACAGAAATCAGAATTTGTAACTGTCTCTCTTTGGTACAAGGTGATGAGGACTGAGGTTGGTTGCTGTTGGCAGATTGATGTGAACAAAACAACAAGTTGCCATGGCAGAAGAAATCAGAATTAGAAGGTGACGCTGGAAAGGCTGAACAAGAAAGCATCTCCGTGTCGTTTTCCAAGTTTCAAAATGCTTCAGTGTTCTACCATTTCGTGCCGGAAATCAGAATTAGGAGGACTAGGCCACCAATCCGTGCTTCCGCACAGGCTAATATTTTTAAAAACTATTATATTTAAAATTATTCAAAAATTAAACTTCTATCTAATAATCAAAATTGTTTACATACTACTCTTTTATTTTTGTCAATACTTCAACATAATGCTCATATAAAGATGTGTACTTATCATTTTCTATTTGAAATTGATTTTTAATTATTAATAACTCTATACACTTTTTCATCCGCATTCACAATCCGTACACTTTGTATCACGTCTCCATACATTATATTTAACATAAAAATCAATATTTTTTATTACTTTCTCACATAACTTTACCTATTTCTAAAGAGACGATTGCTTCTTCCTTTTTCTGTCCGTCCTGATAGGTGGGTCCCACCTATTGCGACGAACTGTAACAACGGTTCTAACTGTCGGCCTCAGTTTTCTAATTGGATTATAGTCCTAACTGAACCCATCAATCTTTATCTCCTACCTCTCTATCTCTATCTATATATATCTTTACCTAATTCTAAAGGAAGGAACGTTTCAGCGGTCTGTCATATACGTCTCACGATTGGATTAGACATGCTTCATCTTGTCCTCTGATCGGATTAGGAGTAGTCCAGTGTATACCGCAATCATATTATGAAAAGCAAGTTAATTACTTTAATTAACTTGCTTAGAAAAAAGATATAACGGTCTTCATCCGTAGCAACACACGGGCAAGGTTGCTAGTACATGTATAAATGGTCTACATGGTGACACTCATGATGCGTATATACCTTAGCTTATTATTTCTATGTTAACAATGATAAATTACAATAATTTAAAATCATATATCAGTTTACTTTTGGACTTTTCGGTAGAATACACATGAAGATAATTAGATTAAGATTTAGATGTTTAGTTTAGGTTATCTTTAATAACAACATACGTAGGTTACTTAGATACAAATTTTGAATGTCATTTTAAGTTATCCTTTGCAATGATATGCATGAGTAAATTAGATAAAAGTTATAGGGTTAATTTAAATTATTTTTTATAATGGCGTAGCTCGATAATTTAGATATATTTTTTAGAATTTATTTTAGAATACTTTTATAATCATAGTGGTGGATAACTTTTTAAAAAATATAATAGACCAATGACTATGGTTAATATAGTTTACATGATTGATGTTTCTGACTTTTGTGAGAATTTCTAGGATTTGTCTTTTTTCTAGTGTGTCTCGTGATAACTAATAAGGAATCTCCAAATAAAAAATTAAGGCTACATTTATACCAAGGTATTATGAGCTATCTCTCATTTATTTAAATATTCAAACACAATGCCTATATAGATATATACTTATTATTTTTATCTGATTGTGATAGATATTTGTTAGTAATTACTCTATAATGTTTTCATACACATTTATAATCTTTAAATTTTCACTTTGCATCACATGTATGCCTTGAATTTATTTAATGAACCTTAAGTTTGAACTATAGTTTTAACATAGAATTCTATATTGTCGTCACTTCCCCTATATATTTATAAATGACAACGCACATTATGCGTATATAACTTAATCACTATATAATATACCAATAGTGTATGAATACATGATTTAGAATTTTATATTGGTGTATATTTTTAATTAAGCTGATTTGGATTTCAATGTAGGATTACCTCATGTTATTTTTAATAGTGATATATGTTGGTAATATAGATGTAAAATAGTTAATTTAAGTTATTTTTTAGGTATGGGTAATTTAGTTGCAAATTTATGAGGTTATTTTAAATAT
>CM014271.1:9831329-9844679 GCA_004135705.1 Alloteropsis semialata | reverse complement strand
AGATTACAGCAAGACAGATCCAGACAGATAGGACTAAGATGGGCGCACAGCACCGGGGGAAGAAGAGAGATTCCAGAATACATAGACTGAATCAGCCTATCATTTCTGAAATCGGCCTCGCACAGAACAGAAACAGTTAACGAAAAGACCTACAGTAGCACGGACAATCCAAGAGGACATACAGCCTCACTGAGCAAGATGACTAAGATAACAAAAGAACGCGGCAACAGATTGCACATCCATTAAAGACTTCACTCCTCTTCCTCTTCATCAGACTCCACATGTGGCGCCGGGAGCATCCTCACAGCCGAGTCCTCCTGATTCGTCAACATTTTGCACGCCATGGCCAGCAAGATGTTGATCCCGTCCTTCACCGTAGCCTGAAAGTCCTCCTTGTACAGCCCTGTCCAAAAAAGCATCAAAGAGCAAGCGAAACTCAAAATTTCGGCAGGGTGCTTTGGAACTTTTCTCTCAAAGCAAGCTTTATTTCTAGTCTTCCATATTGCCCAACATATGGCAGCCAGTCCAAAGACATGAACCACGCCACCATCTGGCAGCCACTTGTTAATCCATATCCAGTACTGTTCAATGGGAATTAGGAACATTATTGGCACCAATGCACATGGCTACCATACCCCACACAAATTTTGAAACCACACACTGAAACAATAAGTGATCAACTGTTTCCACACAATCACAGAACTGACAGGAGGGATTGCCAATCCAGTTCCTTTTCCTCATATTATCCTTTGTGAGTATGGCCTTTTGCTCAATCAGCCACAGAAAAATTTTAATTTTATATGGAAGCTTAGCCTTCCAGATTTTGCTAAAGGAGTTTCCATTCTGATCAGCACACAAACGTTCATAAACTGATTTAACAGTGAAACTCTTCTTAGCTCCCCATTTCCATTGAACTATATCTTCTGTATCACATAAAGCAAAGGTCAAAGCTCTCATTCTTACCACTTGCCATTGATCAAATAAAAAATCAGGCAGCCATCTTCTGAAATTCATCTGTCCATCAGAAGCATGGAACTCAGCAACAGTTAAAGATTTATTTTCACAGAGTTCATACAGAGTAGGAAACAGAATACACAGCGGTTTACTTTCACACCAAGGATCATACCAGAACATAGTGTTATTTCCATTTTTTGTTACTATTGCCCTGCCTTGTAAGTAGATGTCTTTGACTTTGATCAAGTCTTTCCAGATTGGTGAGTCACCATGTCTGGCATGTACATTTCTAACAGTTTTATTGTGCATATATTTAGCCTTTACCAACTCTTGCCAGATACCATTTTCATTTTCCAACTTCCACCACCACTTACAAAGTAAACTGATGTTCATTTTCCTTATGTCTTTGATACCCAGACCCCCCTTTTTCTTGCTCTTACAAATCAATTCCCATTTAACAAGATGATATTTCTTTCGCTGACATCCCCCTTGCCAAAAGAAGGTCCTTCTTTGTTTATCAAGGGCTTCAATCACAGTTTTGGGTAGAAGGTAGATGGACATATGGTAGATAAATGAGCTAGACAAAGTAGAATTTATTAAGATGGTTCTGCCTGCTATAGACATTGTGCCCCCAATCCATATGTCAAGTTTTTTCTTGTTCTTTTCCTTCAAAGGAACCCAGTCAATTACATGTAATCTGCTTGGGCTCACAGGGACCCCTAAATACTTAATAGGAAATGCCCAATTTGACGGTTGAAGAGTTCAGAGAATTGTATTGCAGTGTCATGATCTCCATTTACTAAGACAACTTCACTCTTCTCAAAATTGATCTTAAGCCCAGACATTATTTCAAAGAAGTACAACAGAAGCTTTAAATTTCTAGCTCGTTCCATATTGTCCTTGATACAGATGATAGTATCATCAGCATATTGTAAGATGGCAATGCCCTTAGGAATCAGAGAGTCTGCTAAACCAGTTAGTAAGCCATTTTGCTGAGCATGCTGCACCATCTTTGTTAGACAATCAGCAGCAAAGTTGAAAAGGATAGGGGATAGAGGGTCACCCTGCCTCACCCCTTTGTGACTTGTGAAGTAAGGGCCTGTTTGTTCATTTAGTTTGACACAAACTGTACCCCCAGTTAAAACTTGACTGATCCAAGTGCACCATTTTGAATCAAAACCCCTACACTTGAGACAATCTAGCAGGAAGTTCCAATTTACTTTGTCATAAGCCTTTTCAAAGTCAAGTTTGAGGATTACCCCAACTTCTTTCTTTCTCTTAGTTTCATGCAAAATTTCATGTAAGGCCATTATACCAGTCATGATGTTTCTACCTTTCATAAAGGTTGTTTGTTCTTTGCCAATTAATTTTTCAGCAAAAGGGGATATCCTGATGGTGAGCACTTTAGTGATCCACTTGTAAAGGCAATTTAACAAACAAATGGGTCTGAACTGTTGAATTCTATTAGCATCCTTCACCTTAGGCAGCAGGGTAATGGTCACATAATTTAACCTAGCCACATTCAACTTCCCATGGAAGAAATCCTCAAACATTTCTATTATGTCATCTTTTATAATGACCCAGCATGATTGATAGAACTCAATGGGAATCTTATCAGGCCCAGCAGCCTTATTTTTTTCCATTTGAAAAAGAGCTGCTTTAATCTCCTCCTCAGAAAATGGCTGACACAGAATTTCATTATCAGAGTTATTAAGTGATATATTACCTTCCCACATGCTATTGTCCAGTGGAATAGCATTACCCAAAGCTGGTCCAAACAGAGTTTTATAATAATCAGTTGCGTGTTCAATTAGATCTTTGTCCCCTTCAATTGTTTCATTCCCATCTTGTAATGAAAAGATGGTATTTTTCCGCTTTCTACCATTAGCAATTCTGTGAAAAAAATCTGTGTTATTATCCCCCTTAAGCAACCAGTTTTCATGAGATCTTTTATACCAATAGAGTTCTTCCTCCTCAAGAATGCTCAAAAGTTCGGCTCTAATTTTAATCCTATTTTCCATCTGAATATTAGATAAAAATGATTCTTCTTCAATCTCCTCCAACTCTTTCAACTCATTTTGGATAGTTCTCTTTCTCTTTTTTACTTCACCTTGGAGATTAAAGCCCCATCCTTTAAAGAATTATTTGAATTTCTTAAGTTTCAGCTGAATTCTGTCAAATGCTGAGTCAGCATGACATGGTTGTGCCCAGATTTTTTGAACATTATCTTTAAAATCATCCTTTTGTAACCAAGATAATTCAAATTTGAAGCTCAGAAATTTCAGTGGAGGTGATGCATCAGTGCTAAGGATGAGGGGGTTATGATCAGATATCTCCCTAGGTAGCTTTTTCACACTCACTCTAGGGAATAAATCCTCCCAATCTTTACTCATCAGATACCTATCCAATTTAACCAGAGTTGGATCAACTTGATTATTAGACCAGGTATACTTTCCCTCAGACATCACAATCTCAATGAGCTCAAAAGAAGAAATAACTGAATTGAAAATGCTAGAGAATCTATTATTTCCACCCACATTCTTATTCTTCTCAGAGCTGAATCTGATGACATTGAAATCCCCACCAATAAGATAAGGATCTCTAGATTTATTACAGAAAGAAGCTAACTCTGTTAGGAAGGAAGTCTTGTTTTCATCTTGGGCAGCCCCATATACTGTAATAAGATTCTATTTGAATTTCTTTTGTTTGTCCCATAAATGCAATTGAAGCATAAAATCTCCTTCAGTGAAGGACCCAACCTAATTTCAATGGAACGAAATCGGAATTCACGATTAATAAAGCACAAATAAAGTGATCTCCTCTGCAGGTTAACTGAAACCGATTGTCAACATTCATTAACTCGCAACGATAATGGCTTTCGATTTCACCCATGACAGAGCAACTCATCAACAGAGCGTCAGTTCAAGTCCTATCTTATTCTGCCATTACTTCCTTACGCACACAGCACCACTGCATCAGTTCTTCGTCTTCCACGTGAATGCCACCGGGCTCCTGACTTGATGCTTCTCGTTCTCCCAGATGATGTGCCCGAACTCCCACCCTGCTGCCTTTGTCGTCTTTCCTCCGGCTTGGCTTCTGAACTCGACGGTGTAGCTCCTCTTCTCGTACTGCTCCTTGAACTCCATGGTCGCCGGCGTGACCGTCACCTTCACGTGCTCCGGCGCCAGGATGGTCACCTTGTACTTCTCAGCATTCTCCGAGACCTTGGTCAAGGTGCGGGTCAGCGTGCGGACGTCGGTGCTGCCGTCGAAGACGACGACGAACGACGGGTAGTTGAGGCCGGCGGCGCCGCCGGGGAGGTCCCTCGTGCACGTGGCCAGGTCGGGCGCGAACCGGCGCAGCTGCTCCGTGGGGTAGTTCAGGGCGCACAGGAAGTCGACGAAGTCCCTCGCGCCGGCGTCGTACACCAGTCCCGGGTCCATGGCCAGCTGCGGGCGGACGTGCCCGGCACCGGTGGCGAACGGCGTCGCGACCTTGGCGTTGCCGTCGCGGTCGATGTCCCCATTGTCTAGAATCTCCCGGTCGGTGTTGTCGAGTGTCCCCGCGGTCGTGACCAGCGCCGAGCGGATCATGGCCGGCGTCCAGTCATTGTGCTTCTTCTTGATCAGCGCCGCGGCGCCGGCGACGTGCGGGCAGGCCATGGACGTGCCCGATTCCAGTACGTAGTCGCTGTCCCTCGCGTTAGCTGGAGTCCCGGCCCCAAGAATGTTCACTCCCGGCGCGATGACGTCGGGCTTGAGGAGCTCGGGGGCGACCGGGTTTGGTCCCCGGGACGAGAAGCCCGCCACCATGGGCGCCCGGTTCTCGCCGATGACCGTCTCGCAGGAGAAGCTGAAGGACGCCATCGGGGTTTGCACCGACGACGTGTAGGCCCTGAGCTTCTCTCCTGCCGCGTAGCGGAGAGCGATAGCCGGAAACGCAAACGCTTCGGTGTCTGTACAATCTTCATTTAGGTCCACGTAGACGAGCCCCGCAGCACCAGCGTGCCGCATGATTTTTTCAATACTGAAGTCCACACCATGATCACCTTCATCTTCATCCTTGTCCACGCACACCACGATCTTGCCCATGATCTGGTCAGGCGTAAGAGTTTTCGTCGAGCACGAGTTGAACACTAGCGGGACCATGGTGGTGCCGTTAGCCTTCATGGTGTAAAGGGACTGCCCGGTGAGCACTGTACCGTCCCCAAGGTTGAGGTTCGCTGGGAACAGGCGGTCCACCGTAGAGGCGCCGACGGTGGTCACCCACGGCGCTGCGTTAGTCACCGTAGAAGCTTCCGGTCCGCCGTTTCCCCCCGCAAGGACGACGAACACCCCCGCGCGCACGGCGCCGAACGTGGCTATGGCCAAGGCGTCGTCGTAGAATGGGCACGTGTGGTAAGGATCACAGAACCCCATGGAGATGGAGATGATGTCCACGCCGTCCTTCACCGCGGCGTCGATCGCCGCGATAACATCTGAGGCTGCGCCGATCGCCGCGTACATGGCGACTTTCGCCTTGGGCGCCACGCCCCTCGCCGTCCCCCGCGCGAACATGAGGATGCCGGTGTCGCGGACCTCTGAGCCGGCGGCCGTCGACGCCACGTGCGTGCCGTGCCCAATCGTGTCCCTCGGGGAGGGGACAGCACCGTCTCTCCTCGCAGAAACGTTGAAGACCCTGGCGCCGACCAGCTTGTTGTTGCACAAGCTGGCGTTGAAGTCCTCGGCGTCGACGCACTTGCCCCTCCAGCTCGACCGGACCTACAAACGTTCCTGTGGGAAGAGCGTCACGTGCCCACCCTTACCGTAGCCACCAGATGTGCTGTAAGATTCGGGCACTAAAACGTCCTCTGAGCCTCCCGTTTGCTATTACGACAACATCACGGTTCTTGTTTACATGTGCGTTCCCACCAGTCGGTTTCTTCATTGGGCCAGCGTCGGCAGCTTCGCCTCTCCTTTCCCCTCCGCTCGCCTCGTCTTTCCCCTCCGCTCTTGCTTCTCAACCCGTCGCCTTTCCCCTCCGCTCTTGCTTCTGATCTGCTCGGCTTTCCCCTCTGCTCGCCTTCTGATCTGGGTTGCGAGCTGCGTTGATTTTGCGGCCGCTTACCGCGCGTGGATCTGTGCTATGGAGTCGTTTGGCCTGTGACGCTGTTCGATTTGGAGATTTGGGTGTTTCTTGATTGGGTGCCGTTGGGACTGGATCTGGATCGGAGCCGGCTTTCTTTTCGGTGGTTCTGCGTCGATCTGTGTTCTGCTTGTCCAGGTCAGTTGTATTTTCTTCTTGCAGTATGTATTATGCCTCTAGGTTGGCACACAAGAATCGTCAAATTGGTTGTTTTGCGATTTGGTGTTGTCAGATGAAACTGTGGATTGGACGGAGTAGGGTTCAACGAACGAAAGGGAGAGTCGGATTTTCGGTTTTGGGTTACCATGAATATGTTGCTAGGGGATTTGTGTGCACTGCGCTGCGTCCTCAGTTACCAATGCAATCTTGGTTTTGTTGTGCTTTACTTACCACAGGGATTCAAATTGATGGCCTCAATGGCTATATTGTGACATGATAAACTTGCCTTGTTCCTCTTCAATTGTATATGCGCTACATGTGTTTACGACCGAGATTCGTAGAAGCAGCGAATACTGACGATTATACGCCTCGTAGGTCAATTCTGAATATTTAGGGGAGTAGTTTTGTGTTGCTGTAGTTCTCATGTTTCATTTTTATTATATATGCTGTTTCTCCTATTTAGGTTTCTCAACAAATTCATTGTTTACTTCTGGACTATTTATGCAGCTTCTTCAGTCCATTGAGTCTGAGCTGCAGTTTATGGAGTATAAACATTTGACTGTGTACTCTGGGGAAATGAACCTGGCCAACGCACTTGTAGCCACACCTATGGTAGGAGATCAGGATCTGTTTTCAGTAAAGGACATGTACTTGGCTATTGCTGACAAAACCTCAGTCTCTGTAATACCTGCTAAGATTTATGCTGATGACCCGCACTACATACTTGAGTTTGATTCATTTGAAGAAATGAATATTGTTGAGAGAATGGGTACAATTGAAGGAGAAAAGTTTGGTTTTGTGCTAAGTCGCTGGACAAAGTATTACAAGAATTGCACTGCCCCATGGATCAAAGAAATAGAAATTGAGGTGACAGGGATTCCAAACAGTCTGTGCAGATTGGAGTATGTGTCTCCTATAGTTTCTCCGTACTGTGATATTCAGACATTTGATTTTATTGAAAATCAAGGCACCTGTGTCATGGTTGCATTGGCCTGTTCTTATATTGCAATTCCCACAAGTGGAATGATTGGGTTTAGATGTATATATGGAGGAGTGGCTAAAGCTACTGCAGTTGGGGTTTCCATATTTGCTCGTCCCCGGGTCACTGAAGATGATATACTACATGTAATGGAAGTTCATTGTGTTGATGGTTACCATCCAGGAATGGTTCATACAGGTAAGTGGTTGTCTTCTATTTAAATGTCCTGCTGTTAGCCCATGAGGTCAATTACTTGCAGTAATGATACTAACTGGCAGATCTTGTTTGTTATTTGCGTTGCAGCTGCTCAGTTTGGAGTTGACTTGGAAGTGCTTCGTGATCATTACAGCTCTATGCAAGAGGGTAATTATTTCGTGTATTTCTACTCCTTCACCATTGCTAATTGATACGAATTTCGGCGATCTATGGTTGTTTGATTTCATTTATTTGTATATGTGCATGTTTACAATGCAAAGATGAAAACATGACTTATGGCATAACAACAACAGAAGATGAAGTTCACCATGGAACTTCTGATTTCGACTATGAATATGAAGGTCTGTTTCTTATTTGTTTTTTCCTTCAGCTGTTGTGGACATGTCATGTATGATTTACTGCTGACCATGATATACGTAATATTGCTTTTGCAGGATGGGAACTCAGTTCTGGATTTGGCACGGACAGCGACTAAAGAAGCTTTTCGTTCTCATTATTGTGCTTGCGCAACGAATGCACTGCTATGTAGTGAAGTAGTATATCTTCAGTCACAGGTTCAGATCATACTCAAGTGTTTATGCAATGTGTGCTATCCACCCTGCTACCTTATTAGTAGTGCAGCAAATTGAACGCAATGTCCACTTTAGTGTCTGAATGTAATGGCTTGTATGTGCTACATATGTTTGTCACCCGTACCGTGCACGTTATGTTGTTTTTAACTAATCGCTGGATATGAAGTGCTGTATCATATTTGTACACACGCATCATACTTTAGTCCTCTAGAATCGGTGGATATTACGTACCCGATATAACTTATTTAGAGTTTCGTGTGCTTAACTGTTCGGTTGGTTTTCGGTCCATTACCATGAATTTGTGGTGCTCGCATATTTTTTTTGCAAAACTGTAGTGTTGCACTTTTACAAAATCATAGCTTACAAACACATTTACTGCTTGCTGGTGTACCATATGTATCATAACTCACTGAAATTGTGAATCTAGCATTCCATATTATCATAACTCAGTACAATGTGTGCATTATTACAAACAAGACTTGTTCTGCAATATTTGTACTACGCTTGTACCAGTTGGTTACATTTCATTGCATTCGTCTTGCTTGTGCCTCACCAGCTTCAGTTCTCTGCTAGCTTGAAGTGTTCCTCTCCAATTGTATTGTAGATTGTGCCTTCGTTGATAAGTTCCATAAGTAGATTCCTGTATATACCACATGGAATTTATGTTAGGTGTTTCTAGTTGCTTTCCTACTGATAAAATACATGGGCTGCTGTCATGCCACCTTAGATTTATCTCCTCCATTTGCAGGGTGTTTATCATGTACTTTACGCATGCGCCTTCTTCTGAGCTCCTGATTTCATTTGTTCGCCTTTTATGTCATATTTCCAATTTGCATTAATAAATCAATGTTGTAACGTTGCACAGTTGTTACCTGATTGCGTCTGTTGATAGCAAACATATGACAGCTTCTTTGTCCATGTTCATTGATGTACTGCTATGAACTTTTTTGTCTGATTTTGTTATTGGTGCACTCAGTGTCAGATCTAGGTACTCCTTAATTACAGTTAAGAAGTGTGCATTGATTTCATTGAAGTCTTGCACTTTTCTACAAATTTAACACAAAGTTAGTATGCATGCCTGAGGTTCGATTTTCCTGTGCTACAACTACACTTTGTTTACCTTGCTTTAATGGTGTGCACTCTTGTTGTTTCGTTTGCCTCGCTGATGGTGCCATAGAGAACATAGTATGTTTGCAATCTGTGTCAACGTACATAGGTGCAACACAATTTACTAACTATGGATTCCAGCATGTCTCATAGATTCAGTGCTATGTTAGATTCTCTTACTTACTTTGCGTGTTTCATCACTGTTTCTCCTGTCTCAACATCAGGCCTGTTGTACATAATTCGTTTCAGTACTTTATATGACTTTGCTGTTCACTTTGTTTATGCTATGTAATTATGTAGAAATGGAAGAGTACTTCACCAGATTCTGCACAGTATGCTTCCAGTGCCGTCGTACATTGTGAAGTCGGTGAATCGTTCTTCTTCTTTTACAACCACTACCATCCCGCAGATTTTCACCTGAATGAAATAAATCCGGGTTAGTCCACACTCTATTTCTTTACTTTTGTCTCTTTTTTTCTTGTACTAAAACATACCTTGCTTACTTCACTGTTATGAATAACAAGTCTGCCCCTCTGTTTTGGCTTCAGTGCAGCTTCGTTAATTAGCTTAATGGTAACTGTAGCTATGTTAGCTACAGATCTCACACATCTATTCTCTGAATTTTGTACTCTGCCTTGTGCTATGGTTCCCACGAAAGGTCTCATGGGCAGGTTTGTTTCTCTCGATGGTTTGTCCATTTTCAGGGTTCCTGCCTCCCTACAGCCTGAATGACCTGAAGTCTCCTGCCTCTGTATTTTTATAGTCCCTCTGAACCGACCTATCTCTCCCAGAATAGTGCTTGCACTGTGCTTTTGGCCGTGTGGTGCAAGCCTTCGCTTGTGAGATCTGTATGCTGGGATGTGAAGTCGGTCTGCGTGGTTTTCGAATTCAAACGTGCCTATTTTTATTGGCGGGAGCACTGTGTCTGGTGTTGCTAAAAATGAGTCCTGTGCCAACTACTCGTATTTACTAATATTGAAATTAAATCATGTTAATCAAGACATTTAAGCTCATGTTTTTTTCCCTACTCAAATGTAGTGCACTCAGTTGTAACTTTGGTTCATTTTTGCCATTTCCCTGCTTCATTCAGTTTGGTTGATTTAGGCCATTTTGCTGGTTCACTCGTTTCCCCGCTCAACATTATTCCATTATTAAATGGGGTTCCTTCTGAAATTTCCTTTGTTTTTTTTCCCCCTACGGCACCTGCCCTTCCGACCGGCGCCTCGCTATATAAGGGCGGGGGAACAGGGAATAGATATTTCCCACGCTTGCTTCCGCAGTAAGCTCCCCCACCATCCGGCATTTGAACTGTTCATCTTCTTCGTCGCGCGCGTTCTTGCTTGCGGCTATGGCCTCTTCGGGCCGTCCCGACCCTCCACCTCCGAATCCGACCTCCTCTTGCAAGGGGGCGTCCGGATCTAGGAGGGTGCTTCTCCCTGCTTTGTCTGAGGAGACTCGCCCTCGTCTGGATGAAGCGGCTCGGATGGAGGTCCGTATGCTGTCTCGCGAACCTGAATCACTGCTGATGTCGGCGTCCATCCTGCGTCCGCCTTCTGCTACCGCTACTCCGCCTCGCGCTATGGATTCCAGCCATATGTCCGCTGGATCCAGTGGATTGGGTTCTTCCCAAATCAGGGTGACTCCATCTGCCTGTGTCTCTCCCCGCGGGTTTCATTCCTTCCTCGATTTCTTGGTGTAGAGCTGCCTGTGCTCGCTTTCTTTGCTGTGATTTGCTTCTTTCTTCTATGCAGGCCCCCAAACGCAAGTCGCCTGTTCAGATCCCTTCTCTCGGTGGTCACACAAACGGCTCATCCCCGGTGCCCAACGCTAAGGCGGGTGGATCTGGTTCTGCCACATCCACAGCTCGTCTTTTCCCCTCGTCGCATGATGTTGGTTCCCTTGCTGTGGAGGTATGAGTTTAGGGTTTTCTGTGCTATTGTCGGTTTGCCTTCCCTCGGTCCTTCACTTTTTGGTTAGTACCTATTGTTTTGTAATGATGTTGTTTACTTGTGAATGTAGGATGTTGGAGGTGCAGGTCATGGTCTTCATAATGCTGGGTTTGCTCCCTTTTATGGGAATGCTATGTCCTTCATCATGCCCTTCAGTGAAGACTACCTATATGACTCTGTGAGTTTTCTTCACCTTTCATTCTGGAATAGCCATCTCTGTTGGCATTCTGTACTGCTGTTTCCTTTCTTTGGAATATACGTGGATCATTTGATTTGTGTGTCATGTATCTGTTCTGTTTCATGTATTATTTCTTGTAAATTGTGTAGGTCATACCCCGCCGTGTGGCTTCTCGTTTGATGCCACCATTGGAACCCCAAGTTCAAATGTTTGGTTCCACTCGCCTCATTTTTCCAGTGAACTTGCTGCAGAGGGAAGATGGTTCCCTGGTGTTTGGCTGTGGCTGGCGCAGTTTCGTGGCAGCAGAACGGGTTGAAGTTGGTGATGTTGGACACTTTCTCCTTCGGTCTGATAACTCTATGTATATGCATCTTTATGATGGAGCAGGCCGTGAGAAGCTGCTCATGGATCGACCTGCTCAATGGGTGCCTCCTGCACCTGCTCCTGCTCCGGCTCCTGCACCTGCTCCTGCTGCGCCTCCACAAATGGTTCCGCCTGTCGCTGCTGCCGCGCCTGAAGAACCACCACATCCTCTGCTTGACCAACGTGTTTTTCAGGCTTTTGGCGCTAACCGTGTTCCAGGTACATAGCTCGACCCTACCTGTGTCATTCACTGTTCCTCTTCTAGGTCTACTTCAATTTTACTCTCTTTTGTCTACCAGTCTATGTGCCTAATACAATATCTTGTGTCTATGTAGTTCCTAATCATGTTCTGGATGTGACCTATGTGTTGGGCCCCGGACTTTCTATTAATCCCAACCTCATGCAGTTCATGACTGATATTTGGGTCAATCGAGCCAATGACTATGCGCTCTATGTCGTCAGGCTCAATAGGACTCAGGCTAACCGTGCTGTTTTTGTGAGTACTCCCTTTGCTATTATGCTCCATGTGCTACTTTCTTCGATTCTTACACCTATAATATGTTCCTTGTTGTCCTGCTTTTTCTACTTTACTTCACTTTGCGGTTGTTTCACTCATTTGCAGTACTTCAGCACTCGCTATTCTGCCCAGTTTGCTGCTGGAACCATCCCTGCTAGGCTGTACTATGCTGATTCCGAATATGGCTATCGCATCAGTCTCTACAAGCCTCAGCCACATGGTCTTGCGCCTGATGAACAACTAGTGAAGATCAGAGGTTCCTATGGAAGATTTGCTCGTGATTACTGGTTGCTCCCCAATGAGATCTATGTGGTCAAGCTTCACTACTTCAATGCTGTTCTTCGCGTTAGGTTCTACAATCTTCCTGTTTGAACCTCTGGTTACGGACTGCCTGCTTCTGAGTTGGACATGCTCTAGTTCTCTAGTTCTTTTGGCGGTATCAGTGTGTTATGATATCTGCGAAATTAGGTTGACCTAGTTGTGTTCCCTATGTATTTGGCTGGACTTACTGAGCCTCTTCATGTTATCTTAACTTCATGTCGTACTTGTGTGTGCGTGGCTACAATCTGTGGCCTATTATGCTGGACAATATGTCGTATCCTGTATAATTGTTACTATCTGGCCTACTCTAATCATGGAACTTATGAATCTGCTACTATGTTCTCTTCTTCTGAGTTGCTGTTTGTTTCATTGTCATTATGCTGTCACGTTCATGCCATCCATTTTTAGATGCTGCTGTTACAGACTAACATTCTGCTGCTCGTTACTTTTCCGGCCACTGCACTTTACAGATCGGTGTTTCTTGTCTGTATGAGCTGATTAATTACTCTATTTCTTGTTTGTGTTTTAGGGGCTCATGTCTTTGTACCATGTACTGCTATTATGGCTCATGTTCAATTTGGGTTTAGGGTCAAGCGTTCATGGTTCCGCGTGTCTAGTGGACGCTTCATGGTTACGGTTATTGCCAAATTGTTTTTTCAGTCTTTCACGTTTACTTTTTAAGAGTTTTCCGTATACGCATTCATGTCATTCCGTTTTCTGTGGACAAACAATTTTTTATATGATTTGGGTTCTGTGTGTTGGGTTTACTACTTTCTAGGGATTATGGTTTAGGCTTCTAGGTTTCCTGTGCGCCCTGTAAGGTGTACTCTTCATGTTCACGGTTTCGGGTTTACGGTTTATGCCTTTATAGTTTTTTGGGCTTTACGCCGTAGGCTTTGATACGGTTTAGG
>CM014271.1:9773108-9830329 GCA_004135705.1 Alloteropsis semialata | reverse complement strand
TTAGGCCTGAGTACATCCCCTATGTAAGTACTGCCTGTTCCTGTGTGGGTTGAAGTCAGTATGCAATGTTTTACCTTGTATTGTGCAAATTTGAATGCTTCCAATATGTGTGCCTTCATTTTGTGTTGTCATTTGTGCCATGTAGGCGATTGCTGAAATGTTCCACCAGTTGCGTGCAACTGTGGCTGAAGTTCGTGATGAGGTGGTTAAAACTAAGCTCACAATCGATGCACTTCATCACAAGGTGTTTGGTGGTTCTAACGACCTTGACGGATCACTTTGTGACAATCTGTATCTTCTCAAGGAGGAACTGAATTGCAAATATGAGCGAATTGGTGATGACTTCAAATGCATTATGACTGCTCTTGGACACAATCATGCGCCTGAAAGACCCTGTCGTCCACTCTGTACTGTCGAACCTGTCAACGCTTCAACTTCTACAAATCTGTAGCTGCTGCGTTGTCACCTTCCATGGGCTTCTGCAACAACGAAATTACCTCCTGCGCGACTACTCACAGGTGGTAGTGATGATGTATCACCTCATGTGTGCTGAGTTCTAAGTTTTGTGTTATATTTCACAAATTTGTTCCTTCATTGAGTTGTCCTGTTTGATTGAGTCGTGCTGTATGCACTCTGTGTATTGTCTTCGTAAATAAGGCAGCAACATGTGCTGCTTGTACGTGTCACTGTGTGGCCAATGCAAACTTTGTGTATGTGTTTGTACTATGGATTATGTTCAGCTAAATTATTACCATACTTGTTGCGGCGTTGCATTTTATTCGAATGGTCTGCGTGCCGATTACCATTTGCACATGTGGAGATGTTAAGTTGCCATACATATAATAAGTACGTGCAGTACTAGTATATGTTTTCTTACGTCCAGACAAGTAAAATACAAACAAGTTTACTGTGCATCTGAATTTTCGGTACATAGTACAATCACTTCTTCTGTTGTCTCCTCTTTGAGTTTTCCCAGGATTTCACGTTTGTGTTTGCTGGCCTTCCTCCCTTGTATGCTCTAACTGGGCATGCCGTTGGTATGTCAGTATTGCCAAGCGAAATGCCTTCATGCAACTCTGTTTGAACTAATGTACTGTTCATGCTCTCCGCTATGTGTGCATTGAAAGCTTTCATTGCTACATTGAAATTAGCTTCCGACACCTTGTCAGCGCCATTTGCTATTTCTAACACCTTCATTACGAGCATGTTCTTTCGAACACGATCCGTGCTATCGTTCTTCATAACACCTTCTTTAGTACTGCAACTATCAAAGGTAGTATATGCTGCTTCGTTTGTCCACCTTTTCATTAAGTTGTTAGGAGGTATTATCTTTTCATCAAGGTGCACCAGTACCTGCATTTCACATCATTACCATTTACATTTTGTTTTCATGTATGCTACTCTAATATGTGTTATATCATTTACATGCAAATCTCACAAACTAATTTGTTCATACCTTCAGTGCGTGTCTGCATAATAAACCCATGTGGAAGTATAGGCCGCAACTGCACCAAATATTGTCACCTTTATAGTATATGACTCGATAATCGTGCACATCATCTCCTTCTGCATATTCGGAGTGCACTATTATGTACTCCTCTTCATTTATCTTCTGCTTAATTGCATATTTCCCTGATTTATATAGTTCAGTGGCAAACTTCTCGTACATACGTGATGTGTACACTGACATGGCGTGTTTCTCGATGGGCACGTTGATCCTTAAGCGCTTTGTTACCTGCAAAACGAAGCGATTATGGTCATGTAAATCATATCAAATTTTCCCTTTTATGTACTGCTTATCAACTATACTCATTTAGCTAACCTGCTTCGATACATGTATCTGTCTTGCTTCATCATCAATTCTGTTACATAGAAGTTCATTGAACCTGCTGACAAATAAATGCATGGGGGCTGCTCTTTGTATTATTTCCTTCAACATATGGTTTGCACTTTCACTTCTCTGTGTACTTGTCATCCCAGCACAGAAAATTCCCATAAAGTAAGGCTTTGCCCATTTCTGCCTATGCTTGAACAGTCTCTGCATGAATGTATTTTCTTCTAGTTTGTACCTTTTTACGAGCATTTCCCATTTCTTCTCAAACCTAACCTTGCTTGTTTCATATGTTATCACCTTGTTGAAATCCTTCTTAAATCCACTGTACTTGCTATACACATTACCTAGCCTCTTCTTCGCATCCTTTAGGACGTGCCACCTGCACCAACGATGACGAGTACTCTTCAGTGTAGATTTCAAAGCTTTAGCCATTGCTGCGCATTGATCTGTAACCACACACAATTACGTATTCGTGTCAGTAATAAAACTATGTGTACTCCCTTGCTTCTACTGCATACTACATATCAATAACATGTAATCAATGTCGAGGATGTGGTTCAAACCAATGTGTGAGTGCGAACCGTGCAAACCTCTTGTATGGATGCCGAGGATGTGGCCCACATTACATTCACCATGGTTTCAACAAGAATGGTACGTATGCATATAATTCATTGCCGCTAAACAATGACTGTATTATGTTAGTACCTGTAAGCATCGTCGCTGGTGCATTTCCTCCCATTATGCTGACGAACGTTTGAAATGACCATTCGAAGTCAGCTGTGGTCTCAGTTGTTAGTAGGACGCCACCAAAAATAACAGATTGGAAATGATTGTTGACGCCGATGAATAGACCAAATGGTAGCTTGTACAAATTTGTTCTGTAGGTTGTGTCAAATGTGACTACATCACCAAAATGGGAGTAATCCAAACGGTTCTTTCCAGTGCACCACAACATGGATTTAATTCTGCCTTCGTTATCAACTTGGAACTTCACCTCCATATTTGCGTCTGAGTCTTTCATTTGTTGCAGCAGCAATAACGTTTTGCCGATGTCATCCCTCATGTTTTCTTGAGCTATTTGGGCACAAATGCTCCTAACAGCTTCTTTCCGCATAGGTGGACTTGAGATGTTGGTAGAAACTCCAAGAATACTGCACACTCTACCAATGCTCACGTTGTTCTGCCGGAGACTCTTGATGAAGTCCTTAGTAAGAGCGTCTATCCTATTATGTGAATTCCACTGCTTGTTTTCAGGAAATGTCACTGACATAGCATGGTTGTGTGTATCATTAAGCTTGCTAATATACCATCCATTGTCTCCTGTTCTTAGAAGCCGTATCATTGCGCTACACCCTGTCCTCGATGACGAGGCATTGTTGTTGATTCCCTGTGCCAATAAATCGATTAACATTAAGTCTCAATTCATAAATATTCAAATTGGGACAAGTACACAATTTTTTTAGGACTCCTAATGTGATCACCACCTGGCAGCTGCAGATTATGTCAACCTTTGTTCTGTACTCTTCAGAGTTTGTTCTACTGCGACCGTACCGAATTCCAAAACCCTTCTCCCATGAATACATGTTGTAGAAATCATATCCTTCGTCGCAGGTGTTGAATGAAGTTCCAGGGAATGGAAAGAAAATGGCTTCACCTGCGCGGTCTGTTGAATGCCGAAGAGCTCTAGTGATAGCACTTTCTTCCCATGGAGCTGATCTGAAATCAGGTCCTGACTTTGCTCTTTTGCTGCACAAAAAAGGGACCAATATATAATGGATACGATGCAGTAATTTGCGAAAAGGATAATGCAAACGGCCTATGTAGATCATCAGGTTGCAGGTTGGTTCAGTAAATGACGAAAATGAGGACAATTAGCCAAATACAGGACTTACCGTTTTCTCCAAGAATTCGAAGTTTTATTGCTCCTTGAATTGTCAGTGTTGCTTAAGTGCATTGGTGCCACATTTTGTGAGACGCTCGTAATAGCCAGTTGCGAAGTTGATATTGCACAAATTGCACCTAACATAAGTGGATTGTTTCTGTCTCTGCTTAGCTGATTAGGTTGCGGTGATACAGCTCGCGCAATGACACTGCCAATAAAATAAACAAGGCTTATCTGTATGCCTACTCGTCAAATTCATGTGCAAAACACTATTTCACACAGAACAATAATCTGAATTTATCTGAATGTATATACATACAGTTGCGATAAAACGTGTTCGTTCTACTTTCATACACTCACCATGAAGGGTATGTCTGTATGCGAGATTGGAATTCGGGAAGTTACGATTTCTGACCTGTCGTTCGTTGTTGCAAGGAGATTACATTCGATCAGTCGACCATTGCCTTCAGGTTCACTGCAATCCACGGTAGCTCTTGTCGGACAACGAATTGCGGAATGGATCCTTGGATGCAGGACCTCCTCGTCTGCTCGGGTGAGCTTCGGCTGCGCGCGGAACTCGTCCGCCGCCGTCTTCTCCGCGCCCGGCATCCGCAGCTGCCGCCGCGGCTTTTCCTCCTTGTCTGCTCGGGTCAGTTTGGCCTGCGCGCGGGCCTCGTCCGCCGCCGTCTTCTTCGCGGGCGGCCAGCGTCTCGCCGCCGCGCTCTACCGAGTCCACAGCTGCTCCGCGCCTTTTCCTCGTCCTTCGCCCTCGCGGTGGCCAGAGCCTCGCCGCCGCGCTCTGCCGAGTCCACCGTTCACTTCGCCATAACCGCGGAAGCAAAGCTGAGAGAGCTGCGGCAACACGGAAACGATAGCGTGGAGAGGAAGCACCGCGCCAGCTTCGATTTCGATTTGGAATCCGAATGCCGCGTTTGACTCTGTTTCCTGATTTCACGAGCTAACCTGGGTGTCTATGTTCGAGCGTTACGGATCCGCGTCCGCGTAACGGGTTCGAACGAGCAATGCTGGCCGTCGATTCAGGGGGGGCACATAGCGCTACGCGCAGCACAATTTCTAATTGGATTATAGTCCTAACTGAACCCATCAATCTTTATCTCCTACCTCTCTATCTCTATCTATATATATCTTTACCTAATTCTAAAGGAAGGAACGTTTCAGCGGTCTGTCATATACGTCTCACGATTGGATTAGACATGCTTCATCTTGTCCTCTGATCGGATTAGGAGTAGTCCAGTGTATACCGCAATCAGATTATGAAAAGCAAGTTAATTACTTTAATTAACTTGCTTAGAAAAAAGATATAACGGTCTTCATCCGTAGCAACACACGGGCAAGGTTGCTAGTACATGTATAAATGGTCTACATGGTGACACTCATGATGCGTATATACCTTAGCTTATTATTTCTATGTTAACAATGATAAATTACAATAATTTAAAATCATATATCAGTTTACTTTTGGACTTTTCGGTAGAATACACATGAAGATAATTAGATTAAGATTTAGATGTTTAGTTTAGGTTATCTTTAATAACAACATACGTAGGTTACTTAGATACAAATTTTGAATGTCATTTTAAGTTATCCTTTGCAATGATATGCATGAGTAAATTAGATAAAAGTTATAGGGTTAATTTAAATTATTTTTTATAATGGCGTAGCTCGATAATTTAGATATATTTTTTAGAATTTATTTTAGAATACTTTTATAATCATAGTGGTGGATAACTTTTTTAAAAATATAATAGACCAATGACTATGGTTAATATAGTTTACATGATTGATGTTTCTGACTTTTGTGAGAATTTCTAGGATTTGTCTTTTTTCTAGTGTGTCTCGTGATAACTAATAAGGAATCTCCAAATAAAAAATTAAGGCTACATTTATACCAAGGTATTATGAGCTATCTCTCATTTATTTAAATATTCAAACACAATGCCTATATAGATATATACTTATTATTTTTATCTGATTGTGATAGATATTTGTTAGTAATTACTCTATAATGTTTTCATACACATTTATAATCTTTAAATTTTCACTTTGCATCACATGTATGCCTTGAATTTATTTAATGAACCTTAAGTTTGAACTATAGTTTTAACATAGAATTCTATATTGTCGTCACTTCCCCTATATATTTATAAATGACAACGCACATTATGCGTATATAACTTAATCACTATATAATATACCAATAGTGTATGAAATACACGATTTAGAATCTTATATTGGTGTATATTTTTAATTAAGGTGATTATTTTTAATAGTGACATACGTGGGTAATATAGATGTAAAATAGTTAATTTAAGTTATTTTTTAGGTATGGGTAATTTAGTTGCAAATTTATGAGGTTATTTTAAATATTGTTTATAATGACATAATGGGAAATTTTGATGAAGATTAGAGGGTTACTTTGGTTTACTTTATATAATGGTAGAGGTGGGTAATTTTGATATAGATTTAGGGGGTTACTTTAAGCTATTTTCATAATGGCACAGGTGGATAATTTTTTAGAAAATATAATAGATCTAATAGCTATGATGATTTCGGAGATTCTAATCTACAGGCGCCCGATGGGACGGTTGCCTCCGGTCGATCTCCCGACAAATGTGTAGACGTAATCATTTCCTTTCCGCACTTTTCGGCAGTCTAGTTTTTTTCCGTGCAGCGTAGGGAGTCCTCATTTTCTTTTTGCGTGCTTATCATTTTTTTTCTCGCGCTAGTTTCTGGGTTCTCTTTTCATGAAATTAAATCATTCGGGATGGGGGAAGGAGGGAGAAGAAAAGGGTGGGAAAAAAAATAAAAATAACTTTCAAAACTAAAATACAATACAAATAAAAGAAAAAATTGCTGAAAAATTTACTTACACAATTTTTTGAATTTCACGTAAGTTTGAATACAAAAGTTTCCTACAACTACGTAATACACATGTTTTTTGCACTACAGATAAGTTTTAATACAAAGTCTTTCTACAAATATGTAACAAAATGTTTTCATCCATAAGTTTTATAGCAAACTTCCAAAAATAACTTTTACGCTCTAAGTGAAACTTTTGTATGGCAGGGGGACTGAAACCGAAGCAATTTAGGCTTCTATGAAAGGGGATACATAGCCGCCCCAAACCCAAACATCCTTCTACACCCGATAGGACGGAGTTGCCCCCCAATAACCCTGAACACTAACCAGTTCAGCCTTCTATGGCAGGGGGACCGAAACCGAATCAGTTTAGCCTTCTATGGCAGGGGATACATAGCCGCCCAAACCCAAACATCTTTCTGAACCCGATAGAACAGAGTCACCCTCAACAACCCTGAACCCTAATCGGTTTAACTTTCTATTGGAAGGGATCGATGTCGAAACAATTTAGCCTTCTATAGCAGGAGATGCATAGCCGCCCCAAACCCAAACATCCTTCTGCACCCGATAGGACGGAGTCGCCCCCAATAACCCTGAACACTAAATTTAGGCTTCTATGGCAGGGGACCGAAATCGAAGCAATTTAGCCTTTCTATGGCAGGGGTACATGGCTGCCCTAAACCTCAAACATCTTTCTGAACCCGATAGGACGGAGTCGCCCCCCAATAACCCTGAACACTAACCAATTTGGCCTTCTATGGCAGAGGGACCAAAGCCGAAGAAAAATAAATTTTTTAAGACATGCAAAACACCATATTTTCTCAATGTAAATTTAATAATATAAAAAATTTTGATTAAAAATACTGATAGTACTGCTGCTAAGTCATATTCGTAATGTAAAATTTTATATAAAATTTTACAATCTAAAAGTTTATTATAAAAGTTTATCATAAAAGTTTATCATTAAATCTTTTATATAAAGTTTTACATAAATGTGCTAATTTTGTACCTCGTTTATCATATTTGTTGTGTAAAAGTTTTATGTAATAATTTGGCACAAAAGGGAACAGGTGATTAATGTGATCCACTTTGTCGCCATTAAAAAATAACTCATAAACCAATCATGTGGTCATGTGTGGGGACGTATCTTTATATGTGGACCATGACTATGTAGCAGTTTTTTTTTAAAAAAAAAAGAAAGTAGGAAGTGGGCCAAAAAGAAAAAAAACACCCGAGCGCCACGGGGGACGGGGCGACGCGCGAGATCAACCGCGAGTATTGAAACTTACGGTCGAGCGTAAAGTTAACATTGGGTGATGATTTGAGTGTTCCAATTGATGGCCAGATATTTTGCTTTTTGTGAGAATTTCTAGAATTTCTCTCTTTTTCTAGAGTGTCCACCTAGAAACCTAGGTGGCTTCATCTGGAGGCTTCAAAAGGAGCCTCCAATTAGTAATAGTAAGATAAGATGGTGAAACACGAAATCAGAATTAGAAGGATGATGCATGCTAGGAAGGCTAATCTTTTATGGCGTCTTCCAAATCTCATAATGCTTCTGTGTTCTGCTATTTTAAATCTTTAGGGTTCGTAGATGACAAACCTTTTTCCAGGACGCATCTATAATACAAATCCAACTGCCCGCAGCCTGCAGGAAAGATTCGCCCGGCTAGCTGCCAATTGCACAAAATTAGCACGCGATCAAATCAAGTGATTCTTCATGTCTGACTTCTGCAAAGGCAATGTTTTCTGATTTCAGAAAGATCAAAGGCTGGCCAGAGTTCATGTAGCTGCTCATCCATACTATTGCCATTTTCCATCTCAGTTGAAATAAACAACCTGCTCTGCCACGTATACGTATAACTAAGGCATAAAGTCAAATATATCATCTATAATCTTATAACAGATGAGCTCTTATATAGCACGTGTTAATTCTAGAGTAAATTTCACCGTGCGTCTTTAAACTGTTCGTGAGATCTTATCTAGGTCCATGAAATTTTAAATTAGTCATCTAGGTCCACAATCTAATAAAGATGTTGTGGAGGTGCACGTCTGTCCACAAAGGAATCTTTTGCCCATGTGGTGATGCCAGCGTGGTCACAAGTTGCAAAAGAAACCTATATTAGTTTAGACTTTACAGTCTGAGTGTGAGGTCGAGCTCCTCGCCGGCAAGCACGGTGCCGCGTCGGCTGACCTCAGGGCCTCAACCCTGTGCGCTGGCCATTTTAGAAAATTCCAGTTTACACACTTCAACTATTACAAGCGTCTAATTTTCAAGCTTCCACTACAAACCGGACACTGTAGACCATCCAACCATTGAAATCATGCAAATTTGGCCCTTCGGGTGGTTTTAAAGGCGGTTTTCTATTTTCTGGAAGATTTAAAAATTGGTTTAATTAAAATAATTCATAAATAATTCATTTCAAATCAAAAAAATATAAAATTAGTACCACAAAAAATCTAAAAATATAACCTATACGTTGGTGCTCTATTGGGAGTTAGTTGGATCTTATTTGTTCTTGCTCTATTGCTTTATTGCTACTAGTTATGCTTATTATTTTTGGGGCCCAAATAACTCTCTAAAGAGCACTAACATATATGTGACATTTTTAGAATTTTTTTAGTGGTTTCATATTTTTCTGATTTAAAATAAATTTGCACGGTTCCGATACTTGGGTCACATGATGTCCGGCTTTATAGCAAAGGATTGAAAACAAACTATTGTAATGGTTTGATGGTGTAAATTGGACTTTTTCTTTTTTTCTTTAACATTATGCATAAACGTTGTATAAGAAGATTTCCTCACAACATTATCGTGGCAAGTTATGCTAAAAAGTTGTCACTGAGAAGTTATTCCAATAGCTTACGCGGCTATGTGTAAAGTTGTGTGCGCATTTAATACTGTATTAAAGAGTGAATATATCCGTGTGGAGAAAGGAGTACACCAAGATATGCACATCCATCTCGAAGATGCGAGGTCCTGGGGATATATGTATAAGCATATTAATAATATCTTGCTATAAGAAAAATTGTTAATTAATGTCTGAGAATCCAGGACCAGGGTATATGCACATCCATTTTGAGGTGCGTGTTGACCCTAGACGTACCCGGAGCAGTATAAATAGGAACAGTGCCCCTTCCCTTACTCTTCACCCCCAAAACTAAAGCAAATCAAAGCTCAGTTCAGCCATGAAAGGCAAGATCACAATGGTCAGTGGCTCAGTGCCTTGATCATGCTCCTCCTGACCCTGGGTGAGTGGTCCAGTTCATCCAAACTCCAATGCATGAAACAACATGACCCGTCTCTAGTCACACTCAGAAAGTCAGAATCAGCAAATAATGATGTACTAATTAGCATGTGCTTGCATACACGAATATGGCATCAACCCTTGTAATTAGCTACACCGCATTTCTTTCTATATATTGATTGGTTGGTTGGTTCATTGCAGGTGCCGAGGCCGAGCTGTGCCACTGGCGTAGCCCGTGGGAAGGGTGCCAGTCCCGTAATAACTGCCTCCACTATTGCATCAGTGAGGGCTACACTGATGGCTACTGCTTGCTCTTTGGCCAGATCCGGCATTGCGACTGCACCAAAGAATGCACAGTTGGTGGTGATGGAGGTGAGAGTGGAAGCAAAGCCCCACCACATGTACAGGTTGTTGACTTGGGGAAGGATGGGCCGGCGGCGACATCAGTTGCTGCGGCGATGGCTCGTAGAGCTGAAGGCCATGCTTGAAGATAGAGTTGCTCACCACTCTCGGACATGCTCGATCATATTGACCTTTGGTTATTGTGTCTCCGAGAGTGACCAACTCACCATCTTGTGCCGTCGTGCATTCCATCTCCATCTTGAGTTGGTGATAATAACAATATAATGATATGGTTTGTTGATTTGTTGTTTTGCTAATTTTGTCAGGTTTATATAATTCGTTATCTTCTGTGAGATGGTTGGTGATACATTTCTTACATCACACCCTAGCAGGGTCTTAAAAGTGCAAGTAGAGTCCAACAACAAACGAATAAAATGTGAACAGAATGGGTACTTGTTGTTTAGACAATCTATGGCTGATGGCTCGCAAAGCTCAATCGGATTCCACAGTAATCCAGGTAAAGGAAAATTGTCTACTCGGTTGATTTTACAGGCCCAAATAATAATCGACATTTTGCGGTGTTTGCAAATGATGTGAACTGTTTATTGGCTACATGTGAGTAAAAAGGTACATAAGTACAAACAGAGGGGTACTTAAGTATGAAGGGGGTGGAAAGATAATTTGTGTACCAGTAAAGGTCCCTTAAATATTACAGCCTTATATTAGTACTAGTTTAGATCGACAGATTGGTGTGCATAAATGACCAACAGAACAAGGAAACATGGAGACTAAGCATACTGAATTACTGATCGACCAAGATGTTCCATAAAGTAGTTATTGTGCATTTCATAGTTGCATACTTTATCAGAGATACATTTTTTTTTGAATCGAGGCATCCCCCATTTCCATTACTAGAACGGAAATACACGTTGTTCAGATTACAGCAAGACAGATCCAGACAGATAGGACTAAGATGGGCGCACAGCACCGGGGGAAGAAGAGAGATTCCAGAATACATAGACTGAATCAGCCTATCATTTCTGAAATCGGCCTCGCACAGAACAGAAACAGTTAACGAAAAGACCTACAGTAGCACGGACAATCCAAGAGGACATACAGCCTCACTGAGCAAGATGACTAAGATAACAAAAGAACGCGGCAACAGATTGCACATCCATTAAAGACTTCACTCCTCTTCCTCTTCATCAGACTCCACATGTGGCGCCGGGAGCATCCTCACAGCCGAGTCCTCCTGATTCGTCAACATTTTGCACGCCATGGCCAGCAAGATGTTGATCCCGTCCTTCACCGTAGCCTGAAAGTCCTCCTTGTACAGCCCTGTCCAAAAAAGCATCAAAGAGCAAGCGAAACTCAAAATTTCGGCAGGGTGCTTTGGAACTTTTCTCTCAAAGCAAGCTTTATTTCTAGTCTTCCATATTGCCCAACATATGGCAGCCAGTCCAAAGACATGAACCACGCCACCATCTGGCAGCCACTTGTTAATCCATATCCAGTACTGTTCAATGGGAATTAGGAACATTATTGGCACCAATGCACATGGCTACCATACCCCACACAAATTTTGAAACCACACACTGAAACAATAAGTGATCAACTGTTTCCACACAATCACAGAACTGACAGGAGGGATTGCCAATCCAGTTCCTTTTCCTCATATTATCCTTTGTGAGTATGGCCTTTTGCTCAATCAGCCACAGAAAAATTTTAATTTTATATGGAAGCTTAGCCTTCCAGATTTTGCTAAAGGAGTTTCCATTCTGATCAGCACACAAACGTTCATAAACTGATTTAACAGTGAAACTCTTCTTAGCTCCCCATTTCCATTGAACTATATCTTCTGTATCACATAAAGCAAAGGTCAAAGCTCTCATTCTTACCACTTGCCATTGATCAAATAAAAAATCAGGCAGCCATCTTCTGAAATTCATCTGTCCATCAGAAGCATGGAACTCAGCAACAGTTAAAGATTTATTTTCACAGAGTTCATACAGAGTAGGAAACAGAATACACAGCGGTTTACTTTCACACCAAGGATCATACCAGAACATAGTGTTATTTCCATTTTTTGTTACTATTGCCCTGCCTTGTAAGTAGATGTCTTTGACTTTGATCAAGTCTTTCCAGATTGGTGAGTCACCATGTCTGGCATGTACATTTCTAACAGTTTTATTGTGCATATATTTAGCCTTTACCAACTCTTGCCAGATACCATTTTCATTTTCCAACTTCCACCACCACTTACAAAGTAAACTGATGTTCATTTTCCTTATGTCTTTGATACCCAGACCCCCCTTTTTCTTGCTCTTACAAATCAATTCCCATTTAACAAGATGATATTTCTTTCGCTGACATCCCCCTTGCCAAAAGAAGGTCCTTCTTTGTTTATCAAGGGCTTCAATCACAGTTTTGGGTAGAAGGTAGATGGACATATGGTAGATAAATGAGCTAGACAAAGTAGAATTTATTAAGATGGTTCTGCCTGCTATAGACATTGTGCCCCCAATCCATATGTCAAGTTTTTTCTTGTTCTTTTCCTTCAAAGGAACCCAGTCAATTACATGTAATCTGCTTGGGCTCACAGGGACCCCTAAATACTTAATAGGAAATGCCCAATTTGACGGTTGAAGAGTTCAGAGAATTGTATTGCAGTGTCATGATCTCCATTTACTAAGACAACTTCACTCTTCTCAAAATTGATCTTAAGCCCAGACATTATTTCAAAGAAGTACAACAGAAGCTTTAAATTTCTAGCTCGTTCCATATTGTCCTTGATACAGATGATAGTATCATCAGCATATTGTAAGATGGCAATGCCCTTAGGAATCAGAGAGTCTGCTAAACCAGTTAGTAAGCCATTTTGCTGAGCATGCTGCACCATCTTTGTTAGACAATCAGCAGCAAAGTTGAAAAGGATAGGGGATAGAGGGTCACCCTGCCTCACCCCTTTGTGACTTGTGAAGTAAGGGCCTGTTTGTTCATTTAGTTTGACACAAACTGTACCCCCAGTTAAAACTTGACTGATCCAAGTGCACCATTTTGAATCAAAACCCCTACACTTGAGACAATCTAGCAGGAAGTTCCAATTTACTTTGTCATAAGCCTTTTCAAAGTCAAGTTTGAGGATTACCCCAACTTCTTTCTTTCTCTTAGTTTCATGCAAAATTTCATGTAAGGCCATTATACCAGTCATGATGTTTCTACCTTTCATAAAGGCTGTTTGTTCTTTGCCAATTAATTTTTCAGCAAAAGGGGATATCCTGATGGTGAGCACTTTAGTGATCCACTTGTAAAGGCAATTTAACAAACAAATGGGTCTGAACTGTTGAATTCTATTAGCATCCTTCACCTTAGGCAGCAGGGTAATGGTCACATAATTTAACCTAGCCACATTCAACTTCCCATGGAAGAAATCCTCAAACATTTCTATTATGTCATCTTTTATAATGACCCAGCATGATTGATAGAACTCAATGGGAATCTTATCAGGCCCAGCAGCCTTATTTTTTTCCATTTGAAAAAGAGCTGCTTTAATCTCCTCCTCAGAAAATGGCTGACACAGAATTTCATTATCAGAGTTATTAAGTGATATATTACCTTCCCACATGCTATTGTCCAGTGGAATAGCATTACCCAAAGCTGGTCCAAACAGAGTTTTATAATAATCAGTTGCGTGTTCAATTAGATCTTTGTCCCCTTCAATTGTTTCATTTCCATCTTGTAATGAAAAGATGGTATTTTTCCGCTTTCTACCATTAGCAATTCTGTGAAAAAAATCTGTGTTATTATCCCCCTTAAGCAACCAGTTTTCATGAGATCTTTTATACCAATAGAGTTCTTCCTCCTCAAGAATGCTCAAAAGTTCGGCTCTAATTTTAATCCTATTTTCCATCTGAATATTAGATAAAAATGATTCTTCTTCAATCTCCTCCAACTCTTTCAACTCATTTTGGATAGTTCTCTTTCTCTTTTTTACTTCACCTTGGAGATTAAAGCCCCATCCTTTAAAGAATTATTTGAATTTCTTAAGTTTCAGCTGAATTCTGTCAAATGCTGAGTCAGCATGACATGGTTGTGCCCAGATTTTTTGAACATTATCTTTAAAATCATCCTTTTGTAACCAAGATAATTCAAATTTGAAGCTCAGAAATTTCAGTGGAGGTGATGCATCAGTGCTAAGGATGAGGGGGTTATGATCAGATATCTCCCTAGGTAGCTTTTTCACACTCACTCTAGGGAATAAATCCTCCCAATCTTTACTCATCAGATACCTATCCAATTTAACCAGAGTTGGATCAACTTGATTATTAGACCAGGTATACTTTCCCCCAGACATCACAATCTCAATGAGCTCAAAAGAAGAAATAACTGAATTGAAAATGCTAGAGAATCTATTATTTCCACCCACATTCTTATTCTTCTCAGAGCTGAATCTGATGACATTGAAATCCCCACCAATAAGATAAGGATCTCTAGATTTATTACAGAAAGAAGCTAACTCTGTTAGGAAGGAAGTTTTGTTTTCATCTTGGGCAGCCCCATATACTGTAATAAGATTCCATTTGAATTTCTTTTGTTTGTCCCATAAATGCAATTGAAGCATAAAATCTCCTTCAGTGAAGGACCCAACCTAATTTCAATGGAACGAAATCGGAATTCACGATTAATAAAGCACAAATAAAGTGATCTCCTCTGCAGGTTAACTGAAACCGATTGTCAACATTCATTAACTCGCAACGATAATGGCTTTCGATTTCACCCATGACAGAGCAACTCATCAACAGAGCGTCAGTTCAAGTCCTATCTTATTCTGCCATTACTTCCTTACGCACACAGCACCACTGCATCAGTTCTTCGTCTTCCACGTGAATGCCACCGGGCTCCTGACTTGATGCTTCTCGTTCTCCCAGATGATGTGCCCGAACTCCCACCCTGCTGCCTTTGTCGTCTTTCCTCCGGCTTGGCTTCTGAACTCGACGGTGTAGCTCCTCTTCTCGTACTGCTCCTTGAACTCCATGGTCGCCGGCGTGACCGTCACCTTCACGTGCTCCGGCGCCAGGATGGTCACCTTGTACTTCTCAGCATTCTCCGAGACCTTGGTCAAGGTGCGGGTCAGCGTGCGGACGTCGGTGCTGCCGTCGAAGACGACGACGAACGACGGGTAGTTGAGGCCGGCGGCGCCGCCGGGGAGGTCCCTCGTGCACGTGGCCAGGTCGGGCGCGAACCGGCGCAGCTGCTCCGTGGTGTAGTTCAGGGCGCACAGGAAGTCGACGAAGTCCCTCGCGCCGGCGTCGTACACCAGTCCCGGGTCCATGGCCAGCTGCGGGCGGACGTGCCCGGCACCGGTGGCGAACGGCGTCGCGACCTTGGCGTTGCCGTCGCGGTCGATGTCCCCATTGTCTAGAATCTCCCGGTCGGTGTTGTCGAGTGTCCCCGCGGTCGTGACCAGCGCCGAGCGGATCATGGCCGGCGTCCAGTCATTGTGCTTCTTCTTGATCAGCGCCGCGGCGCCGGCGACGTGCGGGCAGGCCATGGACGTGCCCGATTCCAGTACGTAGTCGCTGTCCCTCGCGTTAGCTGGAGTCCCGGCCCCAAGAATGTTCACTCCCGGCGCGATGACGTCGGGCTTGAGGAGCTCGGGGGCGACCGGGTTTGGTCCCCGGGACGAGAAGCCCGCCACCATGGGCGCCCGGTTCTCGCCGATGACCGTCTCGCAGGAGAAGCTGAAGGACGCCATCGGGGTTTGCACCGACGACGTGTAGGCCCTGAGCTTCTCTCCTGCCGCGTAGCGGAGAGCGATAGCCGGAAACGCAAACGCTTCGGTGTCTGTACAATCTTCATTTAGGTCCACGTAGACGAGCCCCGCAGCACCAGCGTGCCGCATGATTTTTTCAATACTGAAGTCCACACCATGATCACCTTCATCTTCATCCTTGTCCACGCACACCACGATCTTGCCCATGATCTGGTCAGGCGTAAGAGTTTTCGTCGAGCACGAGTTGAACACTAGCGGGACCATGGTGGTGCCGTTAGCCTTCATGGTGTAAAGGGACTGCCCGGTGAGCACTGTACCGTCCCCAAGGTTGAGGTTCGCTGGGAACAGGCGGTCCACCGTAGAGGCGCCGACGGTGGTCACCCACGGCGCTGCGTTAGTCACCGTAGAAGCTTCCGGTCCGCCGTTTCCCCCCGCAAGGACGACGAACACCCCCGCGCGCACGGCGCCGAACGTGGCTATGGCCAAGGCGTCGTCGTAGAATGGGCACGTGTGGTAAGGATCACAGAACCCCATGGAGATGGAGATGATGTCCACGCCGTCCTTCACCGCGGCGTCGATCGCCGCGATAACATCTGAGGCTGCGCCGATCGCCGCGTACATGGCGACTTTCGCCTTGGGCGCCACGCCCCTCGCCGTCCCCCGCGCGAACATGAGGATGCCGGTGTCGCGGACCTCTGAGCCGGCGGCCGTCGACGCCACGTGCGTGCCGTGCCCAATCGTGTCCCTCGGGGAGGGGACAGCACCGTCTCTCCTCGCAGAAACGTTGAAGACCCTGGCGCCGACCAGCTTGTTGTTGCACAAGCTGGCGTTGAAGTCCTCGGCGTCGACGCACTTGCCCCTCCAGCTCGACCGGACCGGGCCGAGCCCGCTGTCGTTGAAGCTCGGGCTCTCCGGCCATATGCCGGTATCGACGATGCCGATGATGACGCCGTCGCCGGAGTCCGTGTCCCGCCAGGCGCCGAACCGAGGGTCCAGACCAAGGAAGCCAGGCGACCTTGTGGTGTGGAGATGGGGCGGCCTGTCCTTGTACACGCCGGCCACGCCCACGGCGCCCGACATGCGGCGAGCCTCGTCGCCGGTGAGCTGGACGGCGAACCCGTGCATGACGGTGTCGTAGGTGTACAAGACGCGGCTGGAGTCATCGGCCACTGATGCACGAGGTGAATGGGTGGCCACCATGGAAGCGTACCAGTGCCCCAGGGTGGCGAAGTGGGGCGGCTTGGCGAGGTGGTTGGCATGGACGACGTAGGTGCTCGATGGCTGAGGCTCGTGCCGACTGAGGTTCTTGGACCTTGGAACAAGAGCCGAGTCGGTGAGCTGCGGAAGGAGGAGAAGCAATGGCAAGTACAGCAAGGGAAGGGGTATCATGGAAGCCATTGTTGATGTAGACGAAAAGCTTGTGGTGAAGCAATGCCCGTGATGCCAAGGGTTTTATAGAGACTGAGCCCTCTGGAGTCTGGACTATGTGACGTATCTGCCGACGTGGACGTGCAATGCAACAGGCATCTATCATCTTGCCTGTTAGAGTCGTGTAAACTTCAAGCTTGCACCAAATAGGAGTACACATCTGAGTTCTCATTCCTTCTTGAAATCACTGCGTTTACTGCAAGGTTTACAAAATTACATGAAACTCCAAAGAATTTATGCCTGTCGTCAAAACGCGCCATTGCGTCCCGTATAGAAGAAATTTGGAAACCTTAGCATGAAAGCATGGAGTGGATGGCAAATGTAGCTACCGTGTAGCGCTTTTCGATCCATTACTCTGAACAGGACAAAGTTTTCAACTGACACAACTACTATGAGCTTGATTAATCGCTGAAACTGCATTTGCGACGAAATCAGAACAATATGAGCATTCTAAGCTGCACGACGAAATCAGAATTTGCTGTCTCACTTTGTCGACAGATTTGAACAAGGTGGAAGCGCGAAGAAACCGCGGACCACCAATGATGGCGAAATTCTTGATCAGAATTAGAAGGACGATGCTGGAAAGGCTCAACTGGGGCATCTTTTTCGGCGTCTTCGAAGTTCCAAGTGTAAAACGCTTCTGTGCTCTGCCATTTTAAGCCTAGATGACAATGATAAACCACTCCAGATGACAATGACTACTGCTGCGTGTATATGTTACGCAACACGCAAGTATCGCCACTCCTTGCAAGATGTTTCGGCCAAGATCAAAAATTCAATGGAAATGCTTCATACATATAAACTGTCTTGTTTACATGATAAAAATCCATAAAACCTTCAGAGTTAAATGTTATATCCACACCCCAAGTCACCCGTGACTTGCTGCTATCACTCCCATGGCCCCATTAACCATATGAGATTCACTTCGATTTTTTCCAGCATTTAGCAACTTGGGCGGTTGAGCTCCAATGGTAACTTGCAACTACTAACTGCAATAACAGTTGCTGGCACTCGAAAGAAAGTCGTACTCAAATCTATTATGGTATACAAGAGTACAGACTCCCTCCTAATCAAGCTTAATATCAATCCCCACAATAGAAAGACAGGGTTTGCTTATACAAATCAAACTGCCGCAATTGTATCTGATATGCTGTCTATAACAATCCAAAAACTGATAACGTGGCTAACTCAGGTCGACCAGAAATGCCAGATATTTTTCTTTACCTGTCGGCGAGAAAACTCACTAGATCTTAATTAATAGAGTGAAGAACTATAAAAGTTACTCAGGTGCCCTTGATGATCAAATAAAACGTCAAAATACAAACAAACCAACCTAGTCCAACTGTAAAAACAGTCTTTTAAAAACAAAAGCAATTATACAGATTATTTCAGATTTTGCAAAAGAAAAGGAAAACCTATAACTTCATCTGGCCAACACCTCCCCTGAATGATCCATACAAAGGTCTCGACCTCCTGAAGCTGTATATATCAGTTATCTCACACGATTGCGGTGGTGGAGGATTTTGCACCAACGTTTGGTATTCGGCAGAATGGAGACCACCGTACACTTGTATACTAAGAATCTTCTTTTGTGGTGCACTGACTTTCACATGATCGTTGAAGAAGTCTATCAACTCTTCCTTCTTGAGCTCCCTCAGTGCAGAAACCTGCAATGATAGGACTTGAGTTCACAAATCATACACAAGGACAAAATCAAGGAGTACATACCTCCTCTTCTTTTCTATCAAATTTGAGGGTTCCTTCAGAAATCTCTCCCCAGAAGAATGCTGATTCCTCACGTATGTTTTTGTATTTCTCCAGTTTCATATCAATAAGAGCGCGGACATTACTCTGCAGGAAAGGACATACAATGCTTACAAGGTAGAAACAGTTTCTCTCGTGTTTTTGTTGTTTTTCACTTTTGTTATCTCCTTCTACAGTTCTCCAAATAAAAATGCCACTATGTGTGTGTACAAAGGATAGAAGTCAGAATCCAACCCAACATTATGACTTCTCCTAGAGGCCTGGACGCTCCAGATGCTAATGTTTGGCGCAAGTGCCAAAAGTACCAAAATCATGTCAAAGAAAATCCATAGCACAACAAAAATTGCACCAACAGTGAGATGCAGTCAACACCTCAGAATAAGATAAGATGGATCACTTGTTCGTCCTACCCTTGTTCATCACCAATGTATGGGTGAAGAAAGAGTTTCATATCCTTCACGATTAATAGAAGTATATGTGGTTAGAGATGCAACTTGCTTTGACATTCTTCCGGATGAAAAAACTAAACAACTCTTAACGGCGATAGGCAATAGGTTTGCAATTGTTATTATTCCTTGTCGGTCAAGATATCACTACTAATTAAACGCTTCATGTATGGGTTAAGCATTAATATTAAACATCCTGTAAGGCCAGTCTCAATGCACAGTTTCATGGCACAATTACCAAGTCTGAGAACTAGGTAACTGTGCCTGATAGGTTTCATGGGGATGAAACTCCCCTCACATATGATGAAACCCTCTCCTCTCTCCTCATAAAGGCTTTGCCATGTCAGCAAAATTGCTGATGGGTCATGTTATTTAATGCCGATGAAACTGCTCATGAAACTCCCACTTTAACTGGCCTAATAACCAGGCAACAGGAATCATCACTACAGACTGAAACATGTAAGCAAAAGAGCTAGGTCAAACAGTAGGTCCATGGAAAGAGAAGCACATCAAACCTTGAAATCTGCATCAGACATCTGGTAAAGTGTGCTTTCAAACATCTTAAGAAAATTTTCAACTCTAGCATCCAGATTGGCAGGATCCTGTTGAAGTCGAACTGAACTTATTAGAGCTGGCAAGTAAATTACACGTGCACAAATACTAAAATTGTGAAGACGAAAGATTGAAAAGCTAAAAAGATGGCAGAAATTGATAAAATGAGTTTATTTACCTTCACAGTTGACTGTATTATAAATTGCAACCCACGGACACCTGAATCGTTTCTGGGTAAACACAGGTGCATATTTTATTTCCAAATGCAACACAGAAAAGAAAAGATAGAAGATAAATTTTCATAATCATAAAATAATACAATGGATCAACCATACCTTTGCCTAAGCAGCGCTATGTAGCCAAGTTGCTCAACTGATCGCAATTGATGGAAAGCTGGCTGCTTGCCAACAAGAGCAAGTAGATGAAGTAGAACATTTTGCTTGACATTATCCTGATGAGTCTGCACAGATGAAGATATTGTTTCTAGCATTACATTGTGTACTATACTAGACTATAGAATAAAAAGCACAAAGAGGAACTGCAAGTTCAGGAAGAGGCTCAAACTGCAAAAATAAACTAACTTATGCTATGGCAGGTAGCAATACTGCGGACACACTGGAATTGATGCATGCGTCACAAAATAGAAGACAGGAGTACATGCGCATATGCATCACACAGTTAACATGGTGCAGCACTGTGATATCTCATTAAGTTACCGCCTAAATTTGCTGCTATTGCAGATTCAACATATGAATCTGTCAATAGCACAGAATTAATTGGTATTACTAAAGGTGGTTTCACTGAGGAACAAGCATAAAAGGCGTGCCTGAATATAGTGCAGAAGAGCAGAATTTTCATCTTGGTGATTCAAGCACATTGCTGGATAATAGTATCTCAAACCCTTTTCAAGCTTTACAATCCGCTTTGCAAGATGCTGTGATGGGGATAATGGCTGGCAAACATTGATGGGTGCATTGAACAAGATATCTTCAACATGCTGGATGACACTCTTTGCTTCGTTGGGTTCAATGTTACCTGAAATTGTATTTGCAATTGCTAAGAAGAATAACAATGCAGACCATCCTTTCCGTAAAGAAAACAATAGACAGAAAATTTTTTTAAAAAAAGGATTATCGAATTAATTTTTTTTGAGCAAGTATCAAAATATTCAAAGTCAACTAAATAGGATAAACCTGCAAAATAACACTCGATGAAAGTCTTGGCCAGCAAACGAGGCAAAAAAGTTCCCAGATCATTAGCTTCAAGGTGAGAAAGTGCAGAAAATTCCTCATCCCATGGCCATGCTTGATCTTCTAGCATCAGTGAACAATAATACAAGACTTGCTGATATGGCTGACGAAATTTGAAATTTTCATACTCCTTTGTCATAGCTTCCTGATGGCAAAAAGAAAAAGGCTTTAGTTCATAAGTGGATAGAAAGACAGTTTTAGCTTGTGACTGCATCGCCTGGAAAAGATCCAGAGACCACAGTAGGTTGAAAGGGAACAACAGCAGAATGCATGACCAGAGGCACTTTTTGATATTGTAGAAAACCTAGGGTAACAGAAACTATCAACTCTGTTATTAGAAAATAAAAATTCACAATTCAGGTGTGCTTTAATAAGCAATAACTCTGGCCCTGTTTAGTTCGGTGAAAGTTACCAAAAAGTGGTAACTTTCTTTACACTGACAACCGTGCCCCCTCTCACAGAACACGCTTCCCAACGGTAACTTTCTTTCCAAACTTTCTCAAACTTTCCCAACTAAACAGGCCCTCTGTCATTTGATTGCCATAACTATTCAGATCAATTTGCTTTGCATGGAAACATACTACTTCCTCTAATCCTAAATAAGTATATTAGGTCACTGCACAGTCTCCAACACAGCACCTTCACTAGCTATAGATGGTAAAAACTAGAAAATATTTGACTTAGTACAAATATGGGATCAGAGACAGTAGAACAGAGTGGAAACACAAATAAAACTTAAGAGAAATTATTGCATTTGCACATGTATCCAGTCCCAAACACTAATTTTATTACCTTTTTCATTTAATAAACAAGATATAACAGCTTATCCTTGTGCCAAATGAACCATTAAGGAACACAAATTCTGGGGTTGAATTGGACTTTTTCCAAATTGTATATTTGAATGTATACCCATCCCCAACTCTCTCCTAGAAGTTCTAGGCATGTAAATAAAAGAAACACCAAACAACATGCAGAATTGCACGGAAACTATTGTCAATTACCTTTATCACAGAAAAACGGTCAACCTTAACTTCAAACTCTGCAATTTTGCTGATAACAGTCTCCAAAAGTGTTCTCATTTTATCATTGTAGCCAACCATAGTTACCTGCAAGACAGCACTAACATTGGATGATAATGGAATTAAGCTTTCCATATAGTACAAGACAATACATTTACTACATGTTAGATTAGAAGGAAGAAACATCAAGGCTGGCACTCTGGTGCCACGCAGCTTTATATGAGCATATCAGCATTTCAAGAGACGTTAGAATTACAATCCAATAAAATGTAATTTGTACATTGTAAAAGCACGCCAAACATCAAAGAAATCATAGAATGGGTTGGTATTCTGAGTAATGAAACTTCATACTTATAGTGTGCATGCTGTACATTAAGGTCAAATGCTTGAGCAAGATCCGAAATTATTGAGGATCCGAGGTCTTGATATAACAGTCCAAGTACTATACTTTTACAATAGTAAAATTTACAAATAACCAGATTATAGAACCATTAGATTTTTTTATAAAAAAAAAACTCCATCCAGCCAGTTTTAGTTGACTTTTCAGAGATGCAAATATGACTACATGCAAGTAAAAATCCCTGTCTGAAACGTCAAATAAAAGTGACCAGAGGTGGTATATGCTTAAGGACTATTTGGAGAATAAAACAAACTTTTCACTGGAACATTCATAATCATGCATTGTTATTTTAAATCCAGATTAGTAATGATACGAAAGGCAGTCAGTTATTAAAAATAAAAAGTAAATCAAACCTGAAAACCAGTATCATTTGGCTTAACAGCGTAATAAATGCCAGCAACTTCAGCGTCATAAGCTGAAAGCAAAAGCAAAAGCAAAATTGGTGAGTCGTAACGAAAGATAGGGTGCAAGACTTTAATAAGCTAGCCTAAAAAACAATTGCAACCTTCCATGATATAATTTTTGACTCATGATTGCATGTCTCTCATAAAGTGCCTGAGACTTGAGAGATGTAAAACACAAAAATAGTAGTATTTCACATCCATTCCAAATTGTGTTATTTCCGTATTATGTAATTGGTTGTATTAAACATAATACTGGTAGGTGGATACCAGAGTATACTGATATATACGCAATATGAATTTATTGTTTATATAAGTTCACATAGACAATTAGACGTACAACACAATCTGATAATCCCATTTCTAGTATCTAATTTATGCAGTATCCATTATAAACTCGATACATGTCAAATCATACAGAAACAAGTGAAAGAATGCACTTAAACAAATTGACCAGCCTTGGTTGCAAGAGCCATAAAAACAGAAAGCAAAGTGCTACATACCATAATCATTCAAATAATCCATTAGCAACCTTGTGAATACATCAGTAAGAACTGCTGACTCAGGTGAGCTTTGGGACAGTGGACAATGAAAATCCATCTTGATATAAGCTTTGGGTGTGGAAAACATTGTATCGGGCTTGTACCACAATCTGGAGAATGGTGTCTTCCTCAACATGAAAGGAAAACTTACCTGGATGTGTCAAGAGATAGAGCATAAGTATACCTGACAGTGTTAACAGTGTTAATAAGACAGGCCTTTCAAAATATTACCTTTTCCTCTACACTTTTTAATGAAAGATCACTTGGAATGAAGATGTTACGTTTTGGCAGGTGTAAATCTTCCTCAGGGGCTTTCTCTACCCATTTCTGTTAAATAATTCTAAAATGTAAGACACATATGTTTCTAACTCCAGGACAGAGTAATGTACACAAGTGTACCTGTATAATGGATGGAGGGACAGCTTCAACAGAATACGATGTACCATACCATGGCTCTGTTAAGTTTGTTTGTCCTGCAAACTTTTTTGATTCCCAGAATATTCTAAACAGAAGTATAGAGAGAAAATAGATAAGCTTAAAACATGGGAGCAGAAGAAAATGGCAAGACAAAATAAATGCTCGGGAGTCAGTTCATTTACAATTCTAGCGTAATGCCTTCAGAATTACCTCACATTATCAGGAGTCAATTCATTTAAAATATTCTCAATAGCATCTTGTGAAAACTTTGATGGCACAGATGATGCAATCAACCAATCTTCTGGTGGAAAAAACTGCAACAGGACATAAGGCAAAAGGGCTCCATTAATTGGTTAGCATAGTTTACCGTTATCAAAAGAAAATAAGCATTTGGCATAGCTTATATTACATAAATCTATGAACTACAATATCTCAGTTCTCTATATAAACCCATTGTACAACATCTGTATATGTCGTGAAATTTACTTCCATACAGAGCAGTATACAACATACTAAAATTGCTACATGCCTACTTGCCTAGACATATGCCTATCACAGCCATGAAAATTTCTGTGGAAATCATAGGTCCACCAGTGACACGCAAGTTTAAAAAATAAATAAACTTTACTCGTTGGTAGGAAGAAGTGAATAAAAACTCTTCACTGTAACAACATGTTGGCAATTTCTAGTTTCCCAAAGGTATGTGAAAATAAAACCATTATACATGAGGGAAGCAGTTGTGGAGAATAAATTTAAGATAAGCATGCATGTAATGACCAAGGTATGACTAATACCTGCATGTTTGAAGAAATATTTACAACATAATGGATAGGAGGGCTCTTGTCTCGATAGTGGAATTCTGTCTCACAGATAGTTTGAAGCTTCATGGTCCCACCAAAAAAAATAGAATAATCCATTAGTACAGGAAAAAGGGAAAAAAATGTGTGTGTGAGAGAGAGAAAGAGAAAGTGGTATGGCTAGTTTATTGGACTTAAAACACTGATAAACACGATGAGCAGATTGATAAGCAACCTGCTCGCCCTCCCTATGAGGCTCTGAGCCTTGAGGTTTATCTTCTGCTTATCCCTAATCTTAGAACTCAACTCACGGCTGCCTTTATAGGCTAGGCATCTAACAAATCTGCTAACAGATCTTATCCAAATAACTAATCAACCTTATCTGCTAACAACCCTAAACAAACTAATCCTAATCTACTGCTGTTGCACCACGTCGAGGGGCCAAGGCTGGCCCCACTTGCCACAACACTTCAGCCCCCTCGAAGGCAGCTCGTCCTCGAGCTGTCATTGCTGAGGCGTTGCAGTCTTACTGAAATAATGTTGATGAAGCTAGCAGGATTTCAGTGACGATGATGCAAACAAGTTCGGCTGGCTTGGTTGCCATAATGGCCAAACATGAAATATTCGCTCCTGCTGCTAGTCTGACAGCACACCATGTAGAACAGTCCGGACCAAGTGCAAATTCTGGCCCTAGACGGAGGTGCCCAAACTGATGCCCGGCCCATGTGAGTATCAGCCAGCATGAAGAAAACACATGACGTTGCAGTACAGCAGTCAGAAAACACCCATCCAAAATGCAGTAGTACAATGCCCAGGGACGGAGGCCACCATTGTAGTGCTCCACTAAGCCCAACACGATACTGTGCAAATGATGGTTCAATGGCCAACATGACAGGTATGCCAGGCTCATGAACAGAAGAAATGAGGCTCCAGCGGTCCAAAATGAGCAGAGTGCAGCCCAGCCAGGTGGCGATGTCGTCGTTGCGACGGAATGCGATTGGATCTCCCCTGTCAACCCCGTCCCGCAGCGCCTGCCTGAGTCCTTCCTGAACAAGATAGTACAACACAGGTAGCCTACAGCGACAGGCTCGAAGATGCCCAATGCCAACGGGGGTGTCCGCGGTACAGCGACAGGCTCGAAGATGCCCAATGCCAACGGGAGTGTCCGCGGAAGGCAGCTGGAGCGGCAGTACCCAGCCAATAGGATCCGAGGCTGGTGCGGCGACATGGTGGCCATGGTCGCGTTGATGGAGGCGTGGCTGTCTGCATTGAGTCCCGTGTGTGACGACGTGCATACCCTGCCCCCACAGAGCATGCGAGTATTGGCAGCGCATCTGCGAGTTGGCAAATTGTCCCCAACCATGAGGATGAAGGCGCTGCCAGCTGGGGCGGATTTTCAGGCTGAACTGTGCAGTTCCTGTTGCTTCTGAAGAAGCGGCCATGATAGGCAGCCCAATTGATGCCGCAATTGTCGGGGCTGCTGGTAGGCCATGTGCTGCCACAACAGATGTGGGTGGCGGCGCCGTTGGGGCTGGTGGCACAACTGCCTGCACCGGCGATAGAAGTGGTGCACTGGCGATGGGCAGACAGCCGGTGTTGGTGGCGCGCATGCAGCCTTGGTTGCCTAGCATGTTGATGGTGAAGCCGTCGGTGGGGAAGATGCCGTGGCCATCAATACTGCTGATGCAGCCATCGTGGCCGTGGATGGTGCTAACGCGATAGCAGCCGCAGTCGGCAGGGAAATTGTTGGCGGAGGGTCTGCTTGCATGACGTGCAGCAAGGGAAGCTTTGATGTCGCTGGTGTCGATTCGCCTGGCGGGGGTGCTGCATTGATGACCAGTGCAGCTGCTGATGAGGTTGTTGGGGAAGATGCAGAGGTGGAGGCGACATTGGTTAGGATCTCGGCAATGGTGGAGGATGAAGTCGCTGGCGGCGCCGCAGGTGTCGATTTGACACACGTATGGCCGCTGGTGGCACAACCCTCTTCACCATTGCTGGGGATGACGTGGTGACAGCTGCTGCCAGTGCCATCAAGGTTTCTGGGGCTGTTGTTGTCGCCATCATGGTGGGCGGCGTCGAGATGGAGGCGATGACGGACTCAATCGCCGAGGTGATCCTGGCGACAGCGCCTTGGAACTCGGCTTTGGTGAGGAGTTCAGCCATGATCGTTAAGGTGCGCAGCAGCAGAAATCAATGGAGGAAGGCAGAGGCTAGATGCAGGATCCCTAGTCTGATACCAAAGATGATATGGCTAGTTTATTGGACTTGGAACACTGATAAACACCATGAGCAGATTGATAAACAACCTGCTCGCCCTCCCTAGGAGGCTCTGAGCCTTGAGGTTTATCTTCTGCTTAACCCTAATCTTAGAACTCACGGCTGCCTTTATAGGCTAGGCATCTAACAAATCTGCTAACAGATCTTATCCAAATAACTAATCAACCTTATCTGCTAACAACCCTAAACAAACTAATCCTAATCTACTGCTGTTGCACCACGTCCAGGGGCCAAGGCTGACCCCACTTGCCACAACAGAAAGAGAGAGAGAGAGAGAGAGATCAACGTCTTTTCAATGTTTTTTTATCGAATATGCAGGAGAGCTGCATATCATTTCATTATTAGGAGAAGAAAGTGTCATACAGAGACCCAACCACACACGAGCGCACAATGTTCAACAATGCATTTGTATGACTTGGTCATTTTATTTTGCAAGTCAAAGAAGTCATTCCAATTTCACTTTAGTTACATAAGTGACAAAAAGAAAAGAATGACTGTTTCAAACCAGCACCTATGTTTAACTGGGTGATAAAGGAACAGGCATTACACTACAAGTATACCCCAAAATCAGAAGACTACCTTGTAGGGTCAACTACAATAGAATATCATATCAAACAACTAAGTGTGAAAATAAGGACTAAACGCCTACAAGGATTGAACAAATCATAACATGGTTATATCGCTGTATCCCATCAAAAAAATTAATTTACATGCCGATTTTTCTGGCCTGGTAGACTAAATTTCAAACTTAAATTTCAAACTATGCCACTATTCAGGGAACCAAAATAATCTTTGACATGCATGCACAAAGCTTTAGCTGATGTTGCACAAAAATGTTTACTGATTTTGGTAATGTATAGCATATTCCTTTCTTTATTGTGTTTTAGCATATTCCTTTCTTTATTTAAAAACACATATTCCAGACTAAATTTACCTCATCAAAGATCCACTTCGGAGTTCCAGATGTCTGCAGCAGAGTTATATATCTGAAAAGTAGTCCGACAGTATCCTCCATGTGCTCTATCACCAGTAATCAGATATGTGATTTTCACTTACAATTCAAAACTTGTTTGAAATAGCCGTTCAGAAATTAGAACTAACCTTGGCCTTCATCTGTGAGCTGAATAACAACAGAGAAGAAAGAAAAATCATAACTCCAATCTCCTTCGCCAGCTCCCAAACTTATAGCCCATCCTGAATAATTGAGCAGAATTAGAAACTAAAACCATGACAACAAACTGGAGAGGATAAAAATAGAGTTTTCAAGGTGAGGAATGAACATATCAGCAAACAAGTTTCATACATGAAAAGGGAGTAAACCGTAACAGTATATAGGCAAAAAGGCATGAAGAGATTATACAATATCCTGATGGGCTAAGCTACTCTGGTTACTCCTTTCAGTCCCAAGTGATTCCTAACTAACACATGGCACAAGCACAATGGTTTAACAAAAATGTCACATAGCTACTTATTTATATACTTAAAAGTTTAGTCTGTAAAACTCACTTATTCATATATGCATACCGAGATAAAAGTAATTAGAATTATCATGTATCAAAAATAAAAAAACAAAATGCAAAAACAAAATAAGGAACAAAAGTAGGGGGGGCACGAACATGTTAGTACTGAGATATAAGAAAATTAGAACCCTCAGCCCAGCCCACAACACATGCCTCCACCTTCTGCTGGCATGAAGTAGAGGTTCCTAGACTGCAGAAAAGAACACTGACGCATAACTTACCTAACTTTTTAAGTATGTAAAAAAGAGACCCTTCTCCTTCATGGCCAATTAGATGGCTAATGTACTTGCAAGGGCCTTCTTTGTAACACCGAATATTGGGAGTGATTGGCCACAGGATTCTCAAAGTGTGACCTTGTTTTATGGGAACTGCTTTGACAAGGATCTGCAAGTTAACAACTCACATAAACAAGCGCACAAACATCTGCAAGTCTGAATTGTCAACTCGTATTCTGTAAATAGTAAACCTGGAGATGTTCACTTGAACATGGATGACCAGGAAATGAAAATGGCTTCCTCCCAACGTCTCTAATATCACAAAACTTATTTTCAACAATGTCCTGCAAGTTATCGAGATTATCTGCAAATACAAAGAATGTGAGAAGGAAAAGAACAGAAAAGGACTTCCAATGCAGGTAAACTGTAAGGAAATGCAGCACAGTTTGATGGAAAACCTTTTCCATACACAACAAGTTTCATCAAGTTGGCTGAGTAGTGTGAATCATAGAATTTAATAAGCTCAAGCCTTGTGTCCAATCCTTTCTCCTTTGCTTTAACTTGAAGAGTATCCCAGTTTCCTAAATCAACAAGAATTCTGAAAATTAGTTCAAACATAGTCCAATATTTCCAGAAAACAACAATGCATATCATAACCCGATTACATTAAAACTTTGTTATTTTTGAAGCGAAGAGAAAACATTTAAGGTGGTTGTAACTGTTCATTGACTGATATATGTAGCATGAAATATACTAAAATTAGAGGGTAACTGTTGTCCATGCAAACAAAAGTTAGTCATTCGGTTATTCTAGAAATACAAGTTCTTCATATCATGAACTCCGTTAATTTTAATGCCAACAGAAAGAAACGCATATCTACTGGGAGCATTTGTTGTAGCATTTCAAGATTTTAACATAAAGCAAAAACTGAAATAAAAAAGGTATCTGGAAGTAACCGTGACAACTAAAATCAACAGGTGTCCGGAAGTAACCGTTCATAGAATTCTCACGAATGCAAAACGAAGAAAGACATCATGTTGTTCAAAGAAATGTAAAGTTAGGTAGCAAGAGAGTGGTGTATTCTCAATTGCATTAATGATATGTCGGAAAAGAAAGGAGATGGATGGAAAGAAAAGGCAAGGAAAAAAAAAACATTGTTCAGATACCAACCAGTGCCGAACTTATGATAAGGGTGATTCTCTGCTGAAAGATGGTTCTGAAGCTGAAAACAAGAAAGGGCAAATTGTTAAGAATCTAACACAAATAACAATAAATCAGATCGCTGTGACTAAAATGTTTGTTTATTCTACGTGAGCTTGGAAAATGCAAGTACCTGACTCATTCGCCAAGGATCTGATAAAAGGTTTTTCTGATTTTCTAAGATTGGAGAAAACAGGAAAATAGCAATTAGAATTTAAAAGGTGATTCTAGCAATAGCCGAGAAAAGAGAAAAAGTAGCACCTACCAGAGTCAACAGCTTTTATTTCCCTAAGTACAGCATCTGGAGACATCAATGGCTTGATAAAAAACTGTGCAAACCTAAGATGACAGAAGCACAAGTGAAACTTCACACAAGAAAACGAAGGTATAAATAGAGAAAAACAATGAATGGTACCTATCTAAAGCGTCATGCAGGCTATCACTGTTAACATCGAAATAAAAGTTTGTGCGCTCAGTACTTGTGAAGGCATTGGTTGAACCACCATGCTACAAGAAAACACCCGTTATCAAAGTCGCAAGTACCATAAGTAACACTTTGTCATAAATTTAGTGTATGAAATATGTAATCATGTCATGAATATAGAATAGTACTCCTCATCTCTCATCAATGTTTTGAGAGTTCATACCTTACTGTATCTTTCCGTTAGCCGAAGCAAGCCTAAATTATCACAGGCTCAGTTACAATGAGCAGTATGCATAGATTTGTGCGAGTCCAGACAGAAGGCTTTTCCTAGTTCTATAAATGGTTTAATGGTCTCAATTTCAGCTTGGCGCAGTTTTAATTAAACATATGGATGGAACCTGTTCTGCTGCAGCAGCCTATTTACTCTAAACTAGAATTCTTGATGGTAGCCAAATATCCTCTTAAAATATAAATAGAACTTATCTGTGGCGTATGCTCCTTGCCAAGAGATCAAACAAAGACTACAGTGGTAATTTGGATCACAGGTTATGTTTGTAAGGACTTGTTTCGTATGTGCCCAAATTTTGGCTAGCGCCATTACTTCGGCACTTATATAGATTGTTGCAAAAACTGTTGGCAATCCCAAACCTCGCAAATCTTATCCCGTGCATTTCTTGCCAATCTTTTGGGCAACTAAACATGCCCAATTCGTGGAACCATGTCTTTTTAAAGTTTCGGTAATATCAATTATAGGTTGTTGTTAGTTTAGGACTCAGATAGCATCAAGTGAAAATATTCCTTGGAATTCAGTTATTTTGCTTTTTCTATTTTGAACTTGTGGAAAAACAAAGGTTTAGTTTTCCGGGACTCACTATTTCAGTTACGGCGTGCTGATTTTATCTACACTGGTATGGTCTGGGGGGCTTTCAGGTCTAAAAATTAAGTAAAACAAAACTAGCTTTAGCAAGGCACAGGGTCCAAAGTACATTTGAATATTCCGTGATGGTTGCCCTATTCTGGAGTTCAGCTTCTGCCCATCGTGTTCTTAGCACTTCCACTGTGTCCACAAAGCCTCTAAAGAAAGAATTGAGTCACTACTCACTACTACCGACTTGAGGAAATGCATCCAGGAACCAACAGAGAAAGCTTATGGGCTCTTTGGAAATGCGAGTTCAATCCAATAACAAATTACAATAGAACATATCACAGACCTCTACAGGGATCTAAATGTTAGTAATATAAACAAGAAAAGGAACATTTTCAACCTGGCACAATAAGGCATACCTCTGCAATGTACTTTGAGTAACTATCTTCTACTGGATATTTTTCACTAGCATAGAAAAGCATGTGCTCTGTAAAATTGAAACAAAGCATAAGTGTCATGAGCAGTCGGAGGACCATGACAATAAGGATAAGAAAAAAATACGCAACAGCCCACATACTATGCAATTTCATCACGTTGCTACTAAAATATAACAATGGGGTCCTAATTCCGCAATCAGAGGCCAACTCCTTTGATGACTGGTGGGCAGCAGCAAGTAGTAGAGTAGAGGGTCAAGTTAAAGAAGGGCTGAATTCAATTGTCATTCTTGGGGCCTGGTCAGTTTGGAACCATCGAAACCGCTGTGTTTTTTATGGGATTCCTCCAAGTCGAATGAAGTTCTAACAAGGTCAAGGGAGGAGCTAAACATGTGGAGGCTAGCCGGGGCTAGAGGAGTCTCAAATCTCCTTTCCCTGGGGCCTGGATAAGACAGCTCTAATGCTAGTGCTAGTGCTGGTTTTGGGTCAGGTCTCTTTTATGTCTGTTTTTTCTGGAGAGTAGAGTTTTTGTATGGCTAACTGTGTTTTTCTGGCAGGTTTTTTCCTAAATTAAAACCTGTTTGTAACTTGGAGTTTTCCTGATACCCTTTTTCCTTCTTAATCTTAATATATTGATACGCAGCTCTCCTGTGTGTTCGAGAAAAAAAAATATAACAATGCTACCAAACAGATATAAAAGGAGCAACAACAAGTGACATCATAGGTGTCATTTGTATATATCAAGACCATAAATATTTGATTATCACCTCAAAGGATCCTAAAATAATCCAAAAAAGCAAAAATTGTATAGCTACAATTCAACAGACCTATAACTTTCAGAGAGTGTCAAGAACCCCAGAGTTCATTGCCTACCCCATCATAAGAAGTAGTAAGCTACCCAACTGAACTTTCAAGTAGCATATACCATCCATTTAAGTATTGAAGTTGAAGCAATGTAACGGTATTCTTCAAGCATGAATTTCATTACTGATATTTATTTTTGTTGTCCTGCTTATACAACTTCAGATGGGTAAGCCATCTGGATACTTTTTCACCACTTAGCCTTGAGACATTTGCGGATTTAATGGATAAACACTGGACTTGGTTGCTCCAAACTAAGGGATCCTATGGCTTTCAGCACTACTTAGGGTGGCTCCAACCATTTAACATCAAGCAATCAATATTGTTTGTAAATTTTCAAAATAGCTGCAAATGCAAAGTTTGTTTCACCGCGACATGTTCACTTCACTCATCAAATTCAGTGATATGTTAACATGGTGGTACTGGTATAATTTTATTCTGGTGTTCTTTCTTCGGTACATAACAGTATATGCTCAAGTGGAATATGGCAGGTTTCACAGAAAGTCTAAGGCCTAGCTGTGACAAAAAAATAGCATGCCGGTACGGACCTACATCTCTTATACACCTTTTCATGGGACATGGGCTGCCAGAAAAATATCTAAGGCCAATACTAACCCTCTTGTGTGTATGGTTTGTTGGATACATAAGAAGAATGATTGAATCCCTTAAACACCCAAATGCATAATACTCAAGCAAGCAAAATCCCTTAAACACCTTTTCATGGGACATGGGAGATATATGCTACATGACATAAAGACTGCTTCTAACAAGCTACGAAAGTAAAGAGATAGCCAAGTCCAGAGAGCACACAGAAACATTAGCATTCGTATTTCTCAAGTTGAGAAAATCACGACCAATCAGGGGAAAAGGTAGAAACGAAAATCAGGATCAAGCTGAAGCAAACGACTCCAGCTGCAGTGTACACCAAGCGAGTTCAGATGCAGCGAGACGAAACAGAGCACTCACCGAGGAAGTGCGCGAGCCCCTCCAGACCATCGGGGTCGCAGAAGTACCCCACCGAAACACTCATCGATGCCGCCGCCTGGAAAACAAATCACAATTCACAACCTCGAATCAAAATCCAAAACCCATCCCCAAACCCCGTTCAGTCCATCCTAGCCCGATCGAAGTAGCAGACCTTGTCGGTGTCGGGGTCGCTGATGAGCAGGCACTCAAGCGCGTTGGGGAGCACCACGCGGCGGTACCCGCGCTTGTCGTTGCGGGGCTTGGTGATCTCGACGTCCCCCGTCGCAGCCGCCACAGCCGAGGCAGGCGGAGGGGTACCGCCGTTGGCCGGGTCTCCGGGGGCGTCGGTCTCGCGGGGCCTCGAATCCATTGCGGCCTCGTCGCCTCCGCCGGCTCACCGATGAGAGTCCGCGAGCGCAAGGCTTGGGGAGGAGGAAGTCGGCACTTGGCAGTGGAGCAAGAGCAACCGGGTTTGATTTGGTTTGGCTTGGCTCTGGCTCGCCGCTGTTGGATTTGAGGAGAGGGCCGGGTGGGGACGGACGACGACCTGCGGCGCGGCCGCGCGGGTCTGGTTGGCTAGCCGGTCGCTTCACGGCTTCAGGACGGGCAAACGGGCTGGCCTGCGCTGGGCTGATTTGGGTGAGCCAATCGGGAGGTGGCACCGGTCCACGTTGAGAGAGATCCCACTTTGAGTCACTGTGCAGGGTGCACCTTTCGACTATTAGTCAAGCAAACACATTTGTCTTTGAAGTGTCATAGTAGCAAATTTCTCTTCATCTACCGCCGTGGCGGATCGAGGACTAAAATCTACCAGTGGTGAATCTATTACTACCGGATGTAACACACTAAAAAGTAAGTATGCACACAAGATAATTGGAATCGGTGAATAAAAATAGTAAATAGAAAATTAGAGTATAACATGGATTCTGAAAACAGTAATTAAATGATCAAAAATTGAATCAGAACACAAGTTCTATTCTAAAACAATTACCCAACTCCAATAAATCCAATCCACTAATCTTTTCCGTTCCCCTCATATGATTTGCTTGAGCATCTTGCCATCAGCCTGTTCGGTTGGCTGGCGGCTGGTGGCTGGTGCTGATTTGTTGTGAGAGAAAAGTACTATTGGCCGGCTGGTGGCTGGTGCTGATTTGTTGTGAGAAAAAAGTACTGCTGGCTGGTGGCTGATAAGCCAACCGAACAGGCTGACGGCACGGTGCTCTTTTCTGGCTCCCTGAAGCTGGCAAGCAGCGGCAGCACATTGGGCTTTTAGCTTAATAACGTCATGATCTAGACAAACAAAATTGAGTATCTATACTATAAAGAGAATAACTTTTGAGGACAATTCTCACCCAAAAGCTACCCACCTTACCTCTCACAAATTCCTTTGATGGGCCCACGATACAGTCCAAAAAGTTTGACAGGAGGGGGGGGGAGATGGAAAACTTGATTGTTAGAAAATAGCTGCGGCAAAACATTTTAATTTTTTCTCACCGCGCTTTTTAGTTACCCACCCGTGTACCCACCATTCAAAATTCCAATCCCGCCCCATTTTCGGGTATTTGTTTCCTTATTCACTTCGTCGTTGTTCCCTATTACCCTCCCTTTCTCTATCTTCCGTTTCCTATTTTGCGTCTAATTACCTTGCTCTGGCACCAATCCCGCCCCTGAATTTATGTTCCTTTTTTCACGCGGATGAGAGATGACTGTTGATTTCCTTCCTTGTGGCCTTGCCGGTCTCGAGCAGTAGACCTTCCTTTTTTTCTCTCTCTTCTTCCTCATATCCCCTTGCCGCATTCTGCCTCCCAACCAGCAAGGACCCCAGACCCCCTCTCCGGCGGCGGCGCGGGGGGTTTGTCGCGTGCGTGAGGGAGCGAGCGAGCGAGATGTACCATCTGGCGGCCGGCGCATCGTACCAACATCCCATCCTCAGCGTCTCTCTCAGAGTGCCTCGGGGACGGCGGCAGCGGCCGGCCATAGCGCGTATCCCCACCGCCATCTGCATCGCTTTGGGACTACGGTGGCGGATGCGGTTGGCTTCCCCAACCCGGTTGACCTCGGCGGCAGTCGCCCAAGCGATGACCCGGTTGCTTCGCACACGTGCCAATCTAATGCCGCACAGGTTAGGGATTTCAATTTAAAAACATTTACATATTCAAATTGTGATAGATTTCTCAGGTTGTATGACGATAGTCTCTGTTGACTGTTCTATAGTATTGGTAGCCGATAAGATTTTGCATGAAGCATGCCCAAGATCTTAGTTTCAGATCACACGGATATTGTTGCAAAGTCTTCTTTAGTGATGATGGAATGGATTAAAGAAAGCAGTGGTTAGCGTGCAATGCTCTCAAGTTTATCTGTCGCAGGAATGAGAAGCTTTACTCTTGAGGTGTGTTTCTTTTAGTTGACGCCAAACTTTCTTGTTTATAATCTGAAATAATTTTCTTATGTATGGAATTCCTAGGTTGTTGCATAATAGATTACTAATAAGTACTATGAAAATTGTCTTGGCCATTTAACAGGAAGCTACAATTAATTTGTTTACATTGTACGTGTAACTTGGAGGTGATGAATTATTTTACCTGAAATGCTTATGACTTGCCTATATGTTTTTGGTTATAGCCCTTTGGACATCAGGAGCTGCTACGAGCATCACGGTTGGGAGGTGAGTTCATTTTAGCATTTGGGCATATAATTTTTTTATGGAATAGATTCTCCGCTTCCAGGAGCATGTAATCCCGCATATATATGAACTATACATAACACTTTTTGGCATGATGTGTCCGTGCTAGATTAAACCCTGGGCCATGAATTTTATTTTTTTGAAACATGGTTAAACCCTGATCTAATTGGGCATACAATATTGAGTATCGCTGTTGCTATTTTTAATATTATTATTATTGTTTTTTCTGCATGAATATTTTTTCTTGTTTGTTTCCCATTCAATCTCTGCCATTCATTGTAGAACGATTTTTTAGGTGCACGAGGTTGATGGCCGATATATATACTTTTGAGTGGCACCTGACGCCAGGCCTAGGTACTTCATCAGACCATGGTTGTCGTGGACTTTTGGCATAAATTAGTGGCGGCTTCAAACAGGTTAGCTTTTATCCATCATTGCTTCAATGGTTCAATCAACCTCTGATAGTGTGTACTAGCAAATAAAATCTAGCCTGATCCTTACTCATGGCAAATAAAACCTGCAAGAGAAAAGAGCGTGTTCTGATTCAATTAATGGATAAATTTTGACATCAGTCCAACTGCTGCTGCAAGGTAAGTTGTATCCCATACATTTTGCCACCATTTCTTTTTTTTTTCTTTTAATTTTAAGTTTATCATTGCCCATCTCATGCTCTCTAATACCTTGCTTCAGGTTCAGCTTTGATATTTCCTCAAAAACTATCATGTGAGGGAATGCATATTTGATTGGCCTCTGGATATGATAGGTGAGGAAACTGTGGTATCATTGGTCTTTCTATTCTGGCATGCTTTATTAAATCTGATCATTATTATTTCTTTTTTCCTGTAAATTCAGCATGCCTGTATGTTTGTACTAATTGTTTCTGAATTGTTTTCCATGTGATTCAAAATATATGCCCACAATATTTTTAATTATCATTTCGCAGCTCGGTACTCGGTATTTTACTTTTTTTATGCAGTAACACGATTGTATTGGAAAGAGGAACTATACACATATTTTGTTTGATGATTAGTGCACTTGCTGTGTGAAGAAGCAACAACATGCAGTTCCTCTGAATCCTTTTGTCCTGTTGCATGACATTATTTGACCTGATATTTCTTGACTTGCAGTCTACATGCAAGAGCTTGCAATCCTTTCCACTAGGAATGAGCACATGGATGTTGTGAATGCACTGATTATTGAAAGGTTCCCTAATAGTAAAAAATGGTGTACTACAGTTTTGGTAGCTGCATCAAAAGCTTCACTATTTAAGAAACTGTGATGACCTTGGACTCTTTATGATCAATGTTCCTGGAATTTTGCTAGCAGAAATGTTATGAGAAGGAAATGGGTGCTTGTGAAGTTGCTTGGTGTTTGTGAAGTTGCTTGAGGTGAAGATCGAGGTGCAGGAGCTTGTNTGATGGAGGGCATCGGGGCCGGCGCCGTGGGGAGGCTGGCGACGAGGAACTCGGTCAAGGACCTGCTGCTCGGCATCGGGAAGGGAGGCGGCGGGTGCGAGCCGCTGCACCTGATCCCGGCGGCCGTGCTGACGGTGAACCGCGGGGGAGAGAGAGAGGCGTGGTAGAGGGAGCTCGGCGCGCGGCGGGGGAGAGAAAGGGGCGGCGCGCGGGGGAGAGAGGGGCGGCGCGGGGAGGGAGAGACTGCGGGTGCGGTGGGGAAAAGAAGGAGATAAGAGAGAAAAAAGAAAAAGAAAAAATAAGAGGAGAGGAGATGGTAGTTGAAGATTGTTGATTAAAATATAGGGTAGTTGGTATAGAGTATGAGATATAGAGGATGACGGGTGCTCTACCGTGCGAGATTTGGGATCAGTCAGTTGATTCTAGCCCTGATAGCTTCAGTGTGGGACTCTAGACGTGGGACTTTTCGTCCTTTATAAAAAAAATAGCATTCAGTTTTCTTTTTCTTCCTTGCTCTTTGTAAAAAGTATTATTTCTACACTTCCACCACATGTTGCCCGTCCTCCTTTCTCCACCCATCGACAGAGGGTCCCGTCAAAATCTATATTGGCATTCCTCCGCTGTAGTAACCTCTATTTTCGATGTGCTATTATTAGATTCTGCTAGTATTGATTTTTGCTATTGGCCATCCTTCACCAGCAAAGTAGCGGTGCTAGTTGTATTTTAGATTTTCAAATAAAATCCAAAGTTAATAATGCGTTCCAACCAACTCCTCTAAAATTCCTAGGTTTTTCAATCCTCTGTTCTAGCACTGCGCTTATTTCTTATTTGTGTCTTATCTTCCTCGGTTTAAATTAGGCCTGACGGTATAGGTTTTGATGGAGCAAAGCAGAAAGAAGAGAACAAAAGCAACTAAACCTGTGTTAACCAACCGTTAACTAACCAAATGTATTATAATACTTTTATAGGAGAAACTCTGCTTAATGATTGCATTGGCAGCTGAGCAATGCGTGTGGGGCACATCAGATGAACAGCCGGGTCTTTTTGAAATAAACGTCAATGTGTATACAAACAAGTTCACAATCCTGACTGGTTGATTTTCTGATTCCATCAGATCTCGGGCCAATATCTAAGCACTTAGAATAGAAGAGCAGTTGCAGATGCCTCCAAACTATATTGTATTGGCCAGCTAAAATTATGCTCAATCGAACCGTTCAAAAGTTTTATATATTTGAAGTACGTGTGATAGAGTATTTTTCAAATTCAAGGTTCACACTCTCCTATGCTCGGCAGCTTTGACGCTCAATTAAGGGGGTGTTTGTTCACCGCGTTTTGCAAAACGGGTTGCATTGGGTCACATGTACAGAGAGAAAAAAGTGCATTGAAAAACGTGTATTTTGCAAAATGCTCCATTCTGCAAAACGGAGGGTGAACTAAACACCCTCTAAGTACGGAGTATTATTCGATACTATCGGCCAGTAACATCCGACAAGTTTAAGGCTCACTTTAAAAATACACTGGCCCCGTTTGGTTTTTCAGTGCTAGATACTGTTAACATTTTTGACCACTAATTAAAGGTATTAAATAAAGGTATTTTACAAAACTAACTCCAGAACCCCTGTACTAGGAACCCTGAAGAATCTAATGAGGCCTTTGACCGCATGATTAGAGAATGATTAGAGGATGGTTACTGTAGCATCACTGTAGCCAATCATCGATTAATTAGGCTCATTAGATTCGTCTCGAAAAGTTACGCTCATCCATGAAGAGGTTTTGCAAATAAACTTCATTTAGTACTCCATGCAAGAAAGATTCCCTCCTAGCAATGCTAGATGCTAGAAAACCAAACAAGGCCACTACTTCAGGACTTTAAGCCTATAAAATTTTATCCAATCTGTTGCATCACTAGAGTCTATAGCTTGAGGTGGTGCCTCTGGGCCTATGGCGGCAGTTGGAATATTAAAATGTCAGTGAAATTTACGGAAACTTATTGGAGATAATTTAATATAACATTCAGCTACTTTGCGAAAATCAGTGTGGCTAGATCTATGTGTAGCTCCACATCACAAGCCTACTATAGAATGTAAACATAATGATCACCCCTCAAAATTTTTCCAAATTTATTGAAATCTGCTAGAGATTACTCCATTTACTTCATGCAAATTAGCGGGCTATCAACACGTTCCACGTGGAGTTCCACGACAAAGTGCATAAGGTTGTCGTGACAAAGTGTTGGTTGTCATTAGTCAACTATTTTGGGTAACCCAGTGATCTTTGGGTGAGATGGTGATTATTCTTTGGATTAACTCAAAACCCAGCCAATTAATTTTGGGTTAAATAGTTCGGAAACCGGTTCACCCAAAGGCCACCCACTTCAATTCCATGGCCAGAAGGAACACAATTTCCCGCACTATGCATCACGCAATGCTAATTAGGGCACCTGCAGCGGTGTCGTTAGGCTCTCGACAAGGTGAGAATCGAGGAGAGAGAAGGAGCGATCGCCAGCCCTGGTGAGAGCCGCTAAGCACGCATCCCAGTGCCGAGTGGGCCCCACGCTGACGGACGACGCGAGGAAGAACCACGGGTCCACGGCACAAACTGGGCGCGGCGACCGGACGGGGAGAGGAGCGAGACCTATGCCCCCACCGCCTGCGGCGTGCCTCGGGCGCCGTGGGCGAACCGCGAGCTTCGGTCGCCGCCACGGGTGGGGCAGAGCGCGGACCTCGCTGTTCGCGTGCCCTCTGGCCGCCGCCGCGAGGGGCAAGCTGGGCCCGGCGAGGGAGGAGCCACCGCGACGGCGAGCGGGGCCCAGAGAGGGAGGAGCCACCGCGACGGCGAGCTGGGCCCAGGGAGGAAGGAGCCACCGCGACGGTGAGCTCACGAGCTGCACGAGCGGCTCTGCCGCGGCCTCGCGAGCCGCAGTGCCACTGCCGTTGCCGCCGGTCGCCGGAGCACGCCTGCGCGGCCGCCGGAACTCGCCGTTGCCGAGGGCGGCGTGTCCGCGGGGGCGAGCGCGGCCGCCGAGCCGCTCAGCGCAGGGCGAGGTTGGGGCCGGGTGGGGTACGGCCGCCTGCGCAGGGCTATGCCGGCGTGGCCGGCGGCGCGAAGCATTCAGCGCGCGGACCCCGGCAATGAGCGCGGCTCCCTACCACAGACCACCGTCGCGAGGCGTGCGTGGCCGGGCGCATACTGGGACGGCACGGCGAGGCGACCACGGGCGCTGGCTTGACATGATTACTCGCCTGCTCGGGAGAGACCGAGAGAAAGCTCGAGAAGGAGAAAACTTCGCTTGCGGGACCTACCAGATTATTTTTAATGTGTGTTATAGACTTATACCGTTGGAGCCCTCACACCTATAGGGCTCTCTACATCCTACGTGTACAAAATTATAGAGAGCATGCTCTCTACACTATTGCGGGTGCCCTTATATGGCTATTGTTTAGCCAATTATCGAACAAAACTACCAATTAAACAGGTAATAGCCAAAAAGAAATCATAGCTGAAGCTACTGGGTTGTCTTTTTTGAAGTTTCTTGAGAACCTATAAGAGTTCTTGGAAAAAAAAACGTATTGGTTATGATGTCAAGAAAGTAACAATCTCAATGCAGTTATAGGCAACACACAGATACTTATATGTTTTGACTATGGGGTTATTTGAGATCCGTAGCAACGCACGGGCACGTATTGTGTATAATTAGATGGGAAGAACTGAGCATGATGCAATGTTTAAACAGGCTAAACAATCATGTAGGAGAATACCTTTTTTGGCCCACGTTAAGCAAACATTAGCCCCCATCTAAGAGCGACAGGAAACTGGTGTGGCAAACAAGTGTTGGCCCAACGCCAAACATTAGTTAGGATTAGCCAGAAATTGTTTGCACACTTTCCTAAGCTTTTAACTCATATTTTTGAATTGTTCAATTCGAATTGTTGCTCTATGGCCCTGTTTAGTTCCGCAAAATTTTTCATCTCTACAGTAAATTCGAATGTTCGGATACTAATTAGGAGTATTAAATATGGATAACTGACAAAATCCATTTCATAACCCCCACGGTGAAATTGTGAGACGAATCTATTAAGCCTAATTAGGCCATGATTAGACAATGTCGTGCTACAGTAAACAATTTCTAATGATGGATTAATTAGGCTTAATAGATTCGTCTCGCGATTTCCCGTCCATCCGTGTAATTAGTTTTATAATTAGATCATGTTTAGTTCTCCTAATCTTTGATTTAAAATTGTTACAGTAAATTTCGCAAAGTTTTTCACCGGAACTAAACAGGCCCTATAATGTACATATCCATTGATGATATATTTTAATTTGAATGGGCCATGCGTCACTAGTTTTGGCTCTATATAGTTTAAATCAAGTGAAAATAGAAAAACGCATCATAAACTTCATAATAGAACTATTAGTCTAGCTAAAAGGGCCGGTTGAGTGTCTGTGGGCCGGGCTGCTAATTAAAGGGCTGTGCGGGGTGGATTGTTGGGAGAGGTCTGTTGAGTCGGCTCATACGGTCCGGCTATGTTTGACCATCCACGACTAAAGTTTAGTCAAGATTAAATTTTAGATAACTAAACATTTATCAATACCCTATTTGAATCCATGGACTAAAAATTAGGTGCGACACATGGGAGATATAAAATATCTATTTTACCCCAAAAGGATAAGTAGAAAATAGGGGTAATTTGGTCTTTTCCCAATTAGTTGTCTCCTTTCGCTGGCTTTATATCCGAATTATATAGGTATGGAGAACTAATTAACTAAAGTTTTAAGGTGTCATTATTTTTTTGTCCATCTTTTAGTTTTGATGCTTTGGATCACATATGGACTAATAAAGATTAGGCATAAAATATTTAGTCGATGGATTTAAATAGGTATTATTCCGTTTGGTGAGAATTGTAGAGGATGAGAAGGGATTAAGCATGGTTAAATACCTTAGCCAATAAGGAATTAACAGAAAAAGCTCTAAGACATGGTAGCCCCCATGAATGTGGACATCCCGTTTGCACCGCCCCCATTCTGAGGAGGAAAAAAAAATGCGTGCAGGGGTCCACCACACCTGCCAGATCCGGCTTGTTCGGCTGGTTCGGCTGGTTTCCAGCAGCAGTACATTTCTCTCACAAAAAATCAGCACCAGCCACCAACCACCAATCAGCCAGCAGTACTTTTCTCTCATAGAAAATCAGCACCAGCGGAACCAGCCAAAGCCAGCCGAACGGGGTACAAGTAGTACGCCGCTAGGGACATTGCCGTCCTTGTCCTGTGGACGAAGCGCCCATCTTCCCGGCAGCTCTTTCTGAAAAGATTTTGTTAATCATTCTGATGCGCTCAATAATTGTGTCCCCCGGCGTTTATATATTCTACGTCTTTCAGGAATGCAGATGCCGTTTCCCCAATGATAGCCAATTATTCAGAGTATAGGTAGGCCAATAGGGTGCATGGGCGCATGGCTGAAACCAGAAAATGCTCACATTGCCATACTCTATACCACACCACACAGTGACATTGAGGCAATGTGATTTCGATAAATTTTGCTCCAGGAACTGGTGCCACGGCGACAAATTACTCACGTTGGTTGAGGATGTGTCTATTTTTCTCCTTCGTTAATATAAAGACTGAAAGCCAGGTGGTTACTAATTTGTGCCTCTATTTTTTCCTGATATAAAGTCACATGGTTCCTAGTTGAGTTTTTTTATATATTTGTTTGTTAAAAAAGACACTAGATACAGATAGGGCTCAATAACACCACACTACAGTGACGAATGAAGAGCTCAAAACATGAGGAAATTAATTGACAACCGGTAGAAATCCCCAAGGCAGACTAGGATCCACAGAACCAGAAACGGCAAAACAATAAAACGAACGCAGGTCCAGGTGCTCCTGCAGAGGCTGCAGTCCTTCCCATACGACGACAGACACACCATTCAACGCCAATGCACTAACGGACACCACGGAAACCCTCTGGTCAGGCCAGCACGGCCGCGGCCAGCGCGAGCAGCAGGGACGCGGCGGCCGCGGAGCGGGCGGCGACGGTGCTCGGCGCAGCGTTGGGCGCCGGCGCGGCGCCGCTGGAGGGCTCGGGGGCGGGCGCCGGGGAAGAGGCAGCAGAGGAGCTGACGACGCGGATGTCCACCTTCTGGCCGCCGGTGCAGTGGCCCGGGATGCCGCAGATGAAGTAGTGGTGGCCCGTGGTGTTGAGGACGACGGAGTCGTTGCCCGTGGTCCAGGTGGCCATCGGCTTGGAGGCGTCGCAGCTCTTGAACCCGGCCTTGCTCACCGCCATCACGTTGTGGAACTGCTTGTTGTACGTGAACACTGCAAAACCGTTCGCAACACAATGGTCAGGCACAGGCAGGGATATTAAACTGATGAGCTTCCATGGCCTACATTACTAAACTATCCAGCTTGCTGCTGTTGCCCAGACTATGCACTTCACTGATCATGCTAATAATTTCAAGGTCCCCCTTATGCACATATAAAACGTCAACGTCCTCATGGGCAAACTTTGGTTGCTGATGAATTATCCTACTCCCTACCAACCCACTCAAGCTCAATCGCAACCAAACCAGCCGATCTTTTATCAAAAGGCAGCAGATCATTCCACACTATCTGGCAGTCTGCATCCATGACGACAGGAGGCCACAAGCAAGGTCACTCTCCATCCAGCTACAGCTTGCATTGACTATGGTCAACAAAAGGTCTCATTAGCTCTTGGTTTTCAATAGAAAGGAAAAGTCGAGAGCAGCTGATGCTGAGCTACCACACAAGAGATTAACCCATAATAATCTCACAAGAGGTATAGCCATGTCTAAATCGGCACCCAGATTGACCTGTGGCCAGAGGCATCTCCAGTGCAAGGAATGGTATGATCACCATGCTGACTTTACAGCTCACGGGCCTACCCACAATCTGCATCCACATTGCAAGAATGACACTGTGGCAGATGCCCAATCAAGTATCAACTGTATCATGCATGCACAGTGCCAATAATACAACCCTTCTCTGGATGGGCTATCCGCATTCGGAGTCCTGAGTCCTGACCTCTAGTTATTAGTACTATAGCTCATTAACTAAAGATGGAACGCGCGCCCTCGTCTCTTTGGAGTTGGACCCCACGGAGGGCCGGCCGCAGCTACCAACCAGAAAAGAAATCGCTCGATCGGACGAAATCACGAAAAAGCGGACCATGGATGAGACGGGCCATACAATACCATACCATACCATACCATGAGAGCGCATGCATCGGTGAGTTGGCCACAGGGCCCGGCATTATTTGACAAGTAGCATGCAAAAGCCAAAAGAGATTCCAGGCAGGCAGATGCAGAGAGGAGCACATCGCACATTCGCACATGGCACCGGCGGGTAGCTGAGTGCTAGTAGCTCTGATTGCATGGTTCACCAAGGAAAGTTCACTGCATTGGTGAATGGCACTGCTGTTGTAGGCTTGCCAAGCAGGCTACTACCATCTTTTTTCCAGGCAGCTGATGGACCCTTAGGAGCCAGCAGGTAACCACTGGGTCAGTCTACATCATTGGTGGGATGGGGTGGTGGCATTTGCCATTGGAGGGCAGCCGATCGCACCAGAAAGATATGCTCACCAGCACCAGCATATGCGTCCCAAACTCCCAATGCCTCATCGGTGCTAAGGGACACGATGAGCTCAATCTGAGCTCAAAAGGCGGAATGGTGCAGAGATGTGGAGGGGCACGGTTCATTTCTGGCAATCCTAACGCTGTCCGCACTCGTCATACTCTATTTTCATCCTCTAAACGAAATATTCCATCCTGGTCATCAAGATTCTCTCCTCTACATCCAGTTCTCCTGCGGCCATCATCCTCATGCTCTATACCAACTAATAACTAACCCAGCATGTAGGACCCACACGTCATATTTTCATTTTCCTTTTTTCTTTCTCGCTGGCTCGATACAGGACGTCCTCTGCGTCCGCTTGCAGTAGCGGACGCGGTAACCTCCTGCCTTTTGGCGTAGGGGATACAGGAGCCCGCTGCAGCTCTCCTCCTCTATGTGGCTACTGCAGGATGGATATAAAGTATCCGGTGCAGTCAGCCTAACATGGGTTGCCGTCTGATCTGAGAAGGTGGGAGAGAATGATTTCCCATCTCAGTGCTTGCAAAGCCTGCCCATCTTATCTGGACTTCTTCCTAAGGATTCAAGGGTGAGTGGTTGGGACAAAGTGGGAAAGTGCTGTGAATAGCCGAGTATTCTTGGACGGGAGGGACGTACATGCAGAAAATGTTCTAGTACTCTCTACTAGAAATTGTATCGCGTCTACTGTACTCGGTGAATTAGAATCTTTTTATTTATGTTCATCATGTGTACCGCGTGTGGGGTTTATTTAGCATTTGCTCTCTCTCTCTCTCTCCCTCTGCGTACCTAAAGATGGTTATTAAATGGATATAGCGGATTGAATTAGATCGTTCGTGCAAAGCACTCCAGAATGACTGCAACTTTCGTCTGCTGGGGCCTGGGGTCCAGCAAAAGCGGCTTCAAAAATTTCTTTCTCCGAAGGAGAAAAAGTTCCTTTGAACGATCAGCAGCCATGTCTAATGGCCGCTTTTACTAAAAGCAAGAAATGCGTGTCCCTGAGAGAACTAATCAAACTAAAGGCGAGCTGATAACAGCATCATGAGCCGGCCGCCTAAGCGTGCCCTGCTAATCCCGTTGGTGGCGTGGCGTCACAGAATCACGAACTGATCTCGGCCTTTTTCTCCGGACACTCCTCGCAGGAAAACAAGGCAAAAGCTTTGTTGACCTCTCGATGATTCGGGAGCACAGCTGCACAGGACAGCGCACGTCCTTTAGCTATCGAGGCGGCGAGTGCAGAGTGTCTGACACTTTGCGGTGACAATGCTGTGTTTAGTTGGAGGTTGGAAAATTTTTTGGAGTATTAAATGCAACTTTGACCATTAATTCGGGTATTAAATAAAGGCAGTTTACAAAACTACCTCCACGCCCCTAGGTAAATTTTGGAGAAGAATCTAATGAGGCCTTTGACCACACGATTAGAGGATGGTTACTGTAGTACTATTACTGTAGCAAATCATGGATTAATTATGCTCATTAGATTCGTCGCGTAAAGTTGCACTCATCTGTAAAAAGGTTTTACAAATAGACTTCATTTAGTACTCTATGCATGTGAGATTCTCTGCATTTAATGCTGGGTGAAAATTTTTTCACCGCCATCTAAACACGGTAGTGACATCGCAGGCCGGGAACAGAGACAGAAGGCGCGGAGCACTGGAGCAGGTGTTTTGGCTGGTTCGGCGAAAGCGCCAGTGCAGCCGCGCAGGAACGATCGCACAGATGAGAGCGCGGGCCAGCTCGAGCGGGGGCAAAACGCAGGACGAGATGGGGCGGCGGGCACGGCCGGGCGGACGCGGCCGAGCGTGGATCGGACGGTGAAAGGAGACGGCGCCGCAGTGGCCGCCAGGCGCGCGCGCCCCCACCACGATGAGCCTAGCATAGCCTACAGGAATAGCAGAAGCCACCGAGCCCGTCCCGTCCCTGCCGAGGAGCGATGACTGACGCTGGCGGAGGGCCCGGGGCCGCGCTGCTGTGGGTGCCCGACCGGCGTGACCTCCAGCTGGTGGCAGCAGCGCCAGCGCGTGCGCGCGCCCCACCCGCGAAAAGCGCCGGGACGGCCACACCACATGGCGGGCGCCGGCCGGGCCACCAGCCCCAGCCACCAGGCCGGAGGAAAGAAAGGGTGAAAGGACCGTACGTGTCGCGTCTCCCTGGAGCTACTCCCCTCCTGTCCCGATCGTCTTCGGGAAGCCTGCCGGCCCGTCGCCGATTCGCTAGCCTGGCCAATTCATCCTCCCTGCCTCACCCAGATCAGATCGATGTGCGCGCGCGACGCTCCGTCACGTCGGCCATCGTTGAGCATTAAACCTCGACACGGTCATCAGCTATCAACATTAACCTTCATGGCCGTACCGGTACTCCTGCACTGCACGCGCGGGGATTTTGCAGGTGTACCGCCACTCACTACTGCGGTCGCACGAGCCGCGCCAATAAAGCCGGCGCCGCGCGGGCGGGCGCGGGGTTGTAAATGAGGCCTCGGCTTCGGTCACCGCTCATCGCTCGTACACTCTCGTACTCGGGGTGGCAAAGGCAACCGAGTTTTTGGATGCTTTCATGTGTAAAAGGCTAGAGAAGTAAAGAGGGAATGCCACCTGTAGATGCCAAGGTTTTGTGGATAGCGACGCGCCGGATCCGGTGCAGCTGCGTTCGGTGCGGTGCGGTGCCGCACCACACAATGTGCGCGCGGCCTTTAGCTGCTACCAGCTCTATGACAGAGGTCCAACTGTCCACACGCGAGCGAGTTTTCGCTCGGGATTGGGCTGTGGCGCCCGCTTCCAAATTCCGGGCTGCTGGGCACTGACTGCTATTACTCTCCTCCATGGCCGCTACTGGAAGCCTGAAACTGACAGAAAACACTCTGCTTCTGGTGGGAATGTATATCCTGCTCCGTCTCCGAGTGCACGGTGGAGATTGCACCGAGACTCGCAAGAGTATGTGCTGATTTAAAAAAAAAAACTTTGGAAATTGGTCTGGCATGCTAGCCCATAGGCCCAACTACAGCACCACTCCCTACTGCTTCGGAGCTCCAGTTCCTAACCAGGAATTCTCGCGAACCTTACATGCGCCAAGAACATGGGACGGGACTCGCAGAGCATCTCAGCAACGCAAACAACGAAATTACTAGAGCGGGCTTAAATTTCTCTAAAATTCTCGGTTCTTATTTCTAATGCGCCCTAGAATTTCGAAGAAGAGGACCAAAAAAAAAAAGGGGAACCAGCGGGAGCGAAACAGAGTGCTCGAGTGCCGCTCGGCGAGATAGACACAGGATGCCATGAGAGAGGGAGGGAGAGTCGAGTATTGGAGCAGTCGAGACGACGACGTACCGACGGTGTCGTTGACATGGAAGGTCTTGGAGGAGGCCCAGGCGACGTAGTCGGGGTTGCCCAAGATGGTCCACCCGATCTTGTCCCCCACCTCGTACACGGCCGCCGACGCCACGCCGGCCAGCACCGCCACCGCCAGCGCCGCCACGGCCGCCCTCCTCGCCGCGCCGCCACCCATGGCTTTAGCTCTGGCCGATCGAGGCACCACCAGCAGCGAAGAAACGAGCGAGCTTCTCCTCTTCTCCCCCTGTTTGCTGCTGCTGCTGTGTTCCTGCTCGCTCGGCTCTAGCAGCAGTGGGAGAGCGCCGGCAGCAGTGTGTGCGGCACTGGAGTCACCAACCTGCCGGTTAAATAAAAGCTCCCCGTCCCCGACTTTCCAGCCCAGCCCGCAGGCAAAAGGTTCCCGGAAATGCCCCTGCGCCCAGCGTCTGGTGCGGCGCGGCGAGGTGGTGTGGTAATTCCCTGGCGCTCCGCTTTGCCTGACGGGGGTACACGCCGACCCGGTCCCGTGTACGCGCCGTCGCACGCGGGTCGCTGTCCACTGCTGTGGCAGCTGCCGCCTGCTCTTGCTCGCTCCGATCCATCGGAGCGAAGGGCCACGAGCGAACGAGTGGAAGCGCGCGGATGCGGACGCCCAGATTTTGCTTCCTCCGTATACGTACGCAGGAGCAGTCAGAGCGTCTCTGCGTGTGTGATATTCTCCCGTAGAGACGCATGGCGCAGAGGATACGGCCGGGAGCGGGGGACCCTGGAGTCTTCCTGCCGTCGGTACAGCATGTTCGTTTGGCTTATCAGCCACCAGTTATCAGCCACCAGCCAGCAGTACTTTTCTCTCACAATAAATCAGCACCAGCCACCAGCCAGTCAGTAGTACTTTTCTCTCACAATAAATCAGCACCAGCCACCAGCCAGTCAACAGTACTTTTCTCTCACAACAAATTAGCACCAGCCACCAGTCACCAGCCAACCGAACAGGCTTGTATACGTGTAGCACGAGCACACGGCGTATGCGCCCGGGCTTGGGGCCTTCCGTTCCGTCCGGGGTCCCCAACGCTTTTGGCGTGTGCGGGCCATGGCTGTCGGTGGTGGGGCACCGGGTGCATGCGCGCGAGCTGTCAAGAGATTTCGTTCCGTGGAACATGTCAAAACAGCTTGACAGCACGAGATCGACACGTACTCCTACGTGGGCGGGCACACAGTTCGCGTGTGGCGCCCGGTAGAGGGTGTAGCCGTGTAGGCTACGGTTAGGTTGTTGTTTAGGGTTCTTGTGCCACGCTGCGCTCTCTAGCCAGATTCTTCTAGCTTGCTGCTAGGAGTATGATCTTTTTGACAGGATGATTACGACAGGCGCGAGTGTTGATAGGATCAGTGACGGGCGCTCATCGGCCGATCCTACACGTCGCGCACGAGCTTCCGGAGACGGGGGAGGCCGGACCGGGTCCGGACGGAGGCACCCAACGAAAAGTTCCTTCGCGAACCTGCGCGCTGCTTGGGAGTTGCTGATGGAACCATGAGGTCACGCCGAGGGCGAGCGAAATGGTGAAGGCCCAGAGTAGCAGGCCCGTGCTCGACTACGCCCTTCGGCCTGTCTCAGGTACTGCCTCCAACATCCTTCGGCCCTTAGCTCAAAAAAAAACCATATCCTTAGGTCCGGCCTGTAAAAACCACCCGAAGCCCATTTTTGGTCCAGCCCAAGGCCGCGCTCCGCGAGCCCTTACCCTGCCTCCGCCTCTCCAGTCTCCAGCCTTCCGCCTCTTCCCCCTTTCCCCCACGGCCCACGCCCTGCTTGTTGGCAACTTGGCTACGCGCCTCTCTACAGCGCCGCGGCCTGCTCCTTGCACAACACCACCGGCAGCCAGCCGCCCTGCCCCAGCGCCCAGGTCGGCTCCTCCTCCATGCTATTTCCACCATGGGGGCACGCACAACTTCTGATTTCTGAACATCCGGGGCCGCCTTGTTCCGGAATGGACTTGCTGTTGCTGATGGAAGTGGGTTGTGAAACTGAAACTCTCTGTCACAGTGCTGAGTCTGCTGCCGGTGTCTTGCGATTTACTCACCGGGTCTGTAAAATTCAAACGCGCTGAGGTCCCGAATTAGCTGGGTGTCAGATGGGAACGGCTTCAATCTACAGTGTCGTCACTCAAATCGAGGGAAATTCTTAGCGGCCGTATCTAGCTTTGTGATTGATGCCGGCCACCGCTGGCCGTGCGCTGTGCTGTAGTATGTTTCAAACTTTCTAATGTACCTTTAACGCAATGATCCGCGGCTCTGTTCAGAAAAAAAAATCTACAGTGTGAAGTCACTGAAGCCTACTGTTAGTCACTCGAGTTTCATTTATAACTTCTCTTCGCTGCAATGGACAATTCGCTAGGTTCATTGCTTGCCGCACGGCACGATCACTATTTCTCTTTGCACTTAAGATACATAGTACAATTTTTTTTTGTGACAACTCCATAAATAGTTGGTACTCATTTGTGTTCTGTAACTAGAGACAGACAGACCGCAGCTCATTTTACAGATTCTGAAGCAAGGGTAGTACGTAGTGAAACACATTCTTACATATTCAGTTGGTTAGGAAATTTGGTCATTCGATGCATGAGTGGTGTTGGAATCGGTGCATTGTGGTCATTTTAATTCTTGCTGGACTTTGATTACTATTCCCATTTGATAGTGACTACAGAGATTCTAGAATGTTTTGTCATTGTTGTAATTGGAAAAACTTCATTGCAGCATGAAGTAGGCTTAAGTTGGTGCTGAGAGCAGCAAGCGTGCAAAATGAGGCGGTTGCCTAGGTTTAATTGGACAATAGCACTCATCGCATTAAGATTGTATGAAATTTTTGCCCGTAGCAACGCACATGCATTGAGCTAGTAATGTTTCATTGTTAAGAGACAGAGAACTCTCTGAAAGATGATGTGGACACAGAATTGTTCTCTTTGTTTGACCTTTTGAAACTCGATCAATCCAAAATGTTCTGAAAGCTAGAATCATTTGTAACCCAAGGTAAGTGAACCATCCGGTGCGTTCCTTGCTTTTACTACGCTTGTACTAACTTGCAAGTAAATTATCTTCAGACAAGTCTCCTGTCCAACAAGGCGTGTATGGCACCAGTTATGGGACTATTCTAGCTTGCGATGAAATGCATATGCTGCATTTCTTATGTAGGAAAAGAAGCTTTCTGAAGATAACGTAATTTATCAGCTGATAAAGGATACTTTCTTCTTTTCTTCCTGTAGCTGTACTGAGATTTTGAATGACGTGTCTGTTAGAAAGCCTTCAGATGGATGGGTCAAAAAATTGTCCCCAAGGAATTTTGCATTTATGGAGTACTAAATGAAGTCTATTTACAAAATCTTTTCACAGATAAGTGCAACTTTGCGCGACAAATCTAACGAGTCTAATTAATCCATGATTTGCTGCAGTGATGCTACAGTAATCATCCTGTAATCGTGCGGTCAAAGGCCTCATTAGATTTGTCTCGCGAATTTGCCAGGGGGTTGTGGAGGTAGTTTTATAAACTGACTTTATTTAATACCTCTAATTAGTGGTCAAAGTAGGGTGAAAAAATTTGCCCCATCATCTGAACATCTCATATAATTCTGCAGAAAGTCACTGATGGGTACAGGAAAAAGATAGAACCCATCCAGAAGCAGAAGGACGCATGTACTTTTTATCTATTCTTGGACCCTTTTCCAAACCAAGGCATCGTGTGTTGCTTGTTCTATGCTTCCTGTCACAAGCAATATAATTGGTTGACTACCGCATTTGACTAAAAGCATGTCATGTTGTAATGAACTTCTGAATAAAATAAGTACACTTGATGCTGGAACAAGAACTTGCAAAATTCTTGAGCTACACGCTGATTGTTATGACCCTAGGAAAACGAAACAAAATGGTCTAAATATATTTTTTTTTCAGGAATTGATGAAAATTTGGATCTCAAGCTGTCAAGCTGACTGTCCACTGATTTTTTGAAACAACGTCTGTCTCCACTGGTGAGTTACGATTCCTCTGAAAAGTACGAGCCCCTGTCACCTTGTCGAGGTCGGCAGCTTGGTGCTGCGCCGGGGATGCACATTTTGGGTCGGAGCTCTGCAGGAACTTTTGGGTGCAACGCAAAGTTCAGGCAATGTTGCTGTGCTTTGTTTTTTGTGACGCTCGTAAATACTGTAGCCTCGTCTTGTCGGACAACTACAGTTTGTATACATCTCACCATCTGAATCAAATCGCTGTGAATCTCGATCTTACACTTAAGGCTCAATTCTTCGCTTTGAAGCTGATTGGGTGAAAGCAACATCTTGTTCTACGAATAGACAGCAGTGACTGGCATGTGGGCCTCTGTCTGGGAACCACATCATGCAGCCTGGCCCGGGTTTACGTATCAGGTCGATTCGTAATCCTCATCGGAAATCTGAGCTTTTAATAAATGCTTGATTGATATTTTCATCATCATCATCAGAGCTGACAACGACGCGCTGTTTGGCACGACCGGTTCACCGGCTGTGCCCGGTCGTGGCGAAAGATACCACCAACCCCCTGGCATGCACTGGCTCGTCGGCGGAGGGGTCGACACGTCTCGCGCCGACAGGGACACGCTGCGACAATTACGGACGCTGGTGGGGCGCCTCAGCAGAGGGGGGTGGGGGGGCACACCTGTCCCTGGGCCTGCTAGGGGCAGGGCGCGGGTCCCACGCAGCTGTGGCCCGGTGGGACCAAGCAGGACCCATCCTGTCCTCTTCTGCAGCAGTCAGTGGGACCGTGACAACAGCGATGGTGACTCTGATAATTACGAGGCATATCCGTTCTCCAGAGCTAGCAGTAGCAGCGGCGTATAGACTGGTCAGCTTTTTGCTGTGCTCTCGAGCTGTTCTCCCTGTCAGTCCGTCCGTTTTTTTTTTCTGAAAAATTAGTAGGAGCACTGCTATGTCATATAAGAAGGAGAACCAAGTTTGTGATTACATAGGTCGATATTACAAGATAACTAAAGATCTCAATCTCAAGCAATAAAACTATCATTAAGAAACAGGTGGTGGCGCAGCCACGTCGCAGGCAATGCTCCTTAATTTCATTTCTTCCTTCATTAGCGCGAGGACTCGTTGCGGCGGCGCAGAGCATCCCTCAAAGACTCCTGTTTCGCTCCTTCCATATGTTCCATGCGGTGTAGATCAGTATTGTTGCCTTTTCCCGCTTGACGTTCTTTGGTGTTCCTGTTAGTGCTCCATTCCACCAGTGCTCCATTGTTACTTCACGATCAGGGACCGCCACCAGTCCAGCTGTCCATTGAGCCACCAGGACCCAAAGCTCTTGCGCATACACACAGTTCAGGCATAGATGTTGCGCCGTTTCTGAAGCTTGATCACACAGGGGACATATTGGATTACATTGCCAATTCCGTTTAATGAGTTTATCCGCCGTCAGCAACTTGTTTTGCACCAAAAGCCAAGCAAAAAAACGGTGCTTCCCTTCTGTTTTTGCTCTCCAGATCGCCTTTGCGTCAAAAGTACAGTAGGTGCCAGCGAACTGGATGATATATGCTGATTTCGCCGTGTAGTTACCATCCGCCGTTCACTTCCACCTGATTTCATCCTCTGTATCTGTAAGTTGGACATTCTGTACCAGGAACCAAAGAGACACGAATTCTGCTATTTCCTCAGCCGTTGACATTCTCCATAACCCTCTAGTCCATTTGTCGTCTTCCAGGTCATCTCGGACAGTCATATTCTTCCTCCATGCAAGCTTATACAGGTTAGGGGCCAGGTCTCTCGGTGCACGGCCACTAATCCATGCTGATTCCCAAAACTTTGCTAGTTTCCCATTGCCCACTGTTACACATGTACTTGCCCGGAAAAGCTGTTTGTCTTGCTCATTGCAGGGGACCTCGGTGCCAACCCAAGGTCGATCAGGCTCCCTCCATTGGTACCAAAGCCAACGCAGCCTCAATGCCCTACTGAAGAATTCAAGATCAGTCACTCCAGCACCTCCTAGTCGCTTAGGTCTCTTGACTTTAGCCCATCGCACCAGGCAGTGACCTCCATTTATATTTTCATAGCCCTTCCAGAGAAAACCCCTCCGTAACTTGTCCATCTTCTTCACCATCCATTTTTTTGGTTCAAACGCAGTAAGAAAATAAGTAGGGATGGCAGTGAGCACAGAATTTAGCAGCTTAGTCTATAATTGGCTGGATGTCCACTCTATTTAGCTTCCTGTAGTGCAAGGGGAGGCCGAGATAGCTGCAGGGGAAGGATTTAATTGGACAGGTGAATCCCTCTAGTATATCATTCAAGTCAATCCCATCGCAACTTATAGGATAAGCTGCACACTTTGCACGGTTAGTGATCAAGCCCGATGCTTTACCAAAAATTTCCAGTATACCGGCAACAGCACAAACTTCTTCTTTTATTGGGTTGAGAAAAATGGCCGCATCATCAGCATATAAACTTGTTCTTAGAGTTGCAGCTCTGTTAGTGATGGGTGACAACACCTCCTCTTGGGTAGCCAAATCTAGCAATCTTTGCAGCGGTTCCATAGCCAGTATGAATAGCAATCAGTCCGTCCGTAGCGACGTCAATCATGCGCAGTCGTTTCCCGTGTCGCCGTGACGTGTCTCTGAGTACTCGTAAGATTTGGGGGGTGTTTAGTTCATCCTTTGCCATCCATTTTCTAAAATACGTGTTTCTCAATGTATTTTTTCTCTCTGTGCACGCGGCCCAATACGCCCTCATTTTGCAAAACAGCAGGAACTAAACACCCCCTTGATATAGGGGCTGTTTAGTTCACCTCATTTTGCAAAATTTTGCAAAATGCACTTCTTTTCTCTCTGTGACACGTAACCCAATGCAAAAATACTATGCAAAACGCTGCATTTAAACGCCCCATAATCACAGGGCGCTGATTAGGTCTTTGCTTAGCGACTTGTAGACCGGGAAAGCACCATGGAAATTCCCTGAGCGTGGGGATTGAACTATTGAAGGCCCTGTTTGTTTTCGATTATAATCGGCTTATCGGTGAAAATAAGCGATAATCCCACCAAACGCCTCGCTTATTTTCGCTTCTGTGGTAATCCGCTTCAGAGATTTAAACTACGAGAAGCGAGAATCAAGAAGCGAGAAAATCTTCGCTTCTCCGGTACACGCTTAGATTATAAGCTAAGCGAAAACAAACAGGGCCGAAATCTACAAGATAGAAGCAGGCAAGCAGCAAGGAAAGGTGAAAAGGCAATGCTAGCAGGCAAGAATCGGAAGAACTGCGTGGAAGACAAGGAAAAGACAGCGCTGAACTGCTCAAGCTCAGTGGCCGACGAGATTCTAGAACGTTTTCGTAAAAAAAGTGCGCGGCAACATGACACGCCAGCCAAAAGAAAGCTGTGACATTGCAGGAAGAAACCACCCCCCAAAATGCACCCACTGCTTGATTCAAAGATTGGATCCAGCGAGACGAAAATGTAGAGCATATATACAGCTACTCCCTCCGTCTCAGGATATAAGGCACGCACGTAACTCAAGATTCAAACTTTAAAAACTTTGACTTACGATTAATCTTGTATAATAAAAATTTTGTCTTACAACAATGATATCATTGTATTCATATTTAAAAGTAGTTTCATATGACTATAGTTTTATTGTTGCAAACATTATACTATAAGAGATATTAAGAGTCAAATGTTATTATTGAAGACTGTGCTAAGTTTGACCGCGCCTTATATCCTGAGACGGAGGGAGTATAATACAAGGAACCGAGATCAAACTCAAGAATCGAACCTGGAACGAGACAAGACAAAGGTCGGATCAGATATCTTGTCCCGGAAAAGTCAGTGGAGAGAATAGAGGCCGAGAGAGAAAGATATTGGCCGGCGGCGGCGACTTCGGCCGTGGACAGATCACGGCTGGCCGGCGGGCGGCGGCCGCTGGCCCCGTCAGGTCGCCTCCCGCGAGCTACGTCCGTCGAAGTGAAGCAGAGCGCAGGCCAGGACACTGGGCTGCTGAAGACGACGGCGGCCCGATCGTCGTAGTGGCCTTTTGCAGTTGCAGGGAGAGGCCACAGCGTGCCTTTCAAGGTGCTGTCCCCTTCCAGGGTGCCCCTTCCAAGGTTCCCCTTCCAAGGTGCGGCGCGCAACGGATGACGTGTAGACAGTGAGAGCACTGTTTGTGCTTTCTTGGGCCCACAGTGCATGGCCCATTGATATATACGCTGTCGTGTCAGACGGTAACTACTGCGCATTTATCAAGTGCACACACTCGTGAAACTAGTACTATACAAAATTTCGCTTAAAGTGCAGCATTAAAATTTCGGGTGTTCAATTCCGTGAAAAAATTTTGATGAAAAATTTTGCAAAAGAATCTTACCATTTAGAAGTACTAAATGTAGACTAATAATAAAACTAATTATAGATCTCGTATGGAAATCGCGAGACGAATCTAATGATGGTAATTAATCCATAATTAGTGAATATTTAGCGGAT
>CM014271.1:9714775-9772108 GCA_004135705.1 Alloteropsis semialata | reverse complement strand
AAAAAGGAAAAAGAAAAGAAAAAAGAAAGAAAAAAGAATGGAGATAGAAAAAAGAAAAGGAAAAGAAAAAGTGAGGAGAGAGGAGATGGTAGTTGGGGATGGTTGAATAAAATATAGGGTGGTTGGGATAGAGTATGGGATTTAGAGTATGACGGGTACGGGAGAAGTTGGTATAGAGTATTAGATTTGGATGACCAGGATGAAATATTTTTTTTAAAGGATAGATATAGAGGATCACCAGTGCGGACAGGCCATGGCTCAATTCTTCGCTTTGAAGCTGATTGGGTGAAAGCAACATCTTGTTCTACGGAATAGACAGCAGTGACTGGCATGTGGGCCTCTGTCTGGGAACCACATCATGCAGCCTGGCCCGGGTTTACGTATCAGGTCGATTCGTAATCCTCATCGGAAATCTGAGCTTTTAATAAATGCTTGATTGATATTTTCATCATCATCATCAGAGCTGACAACGACGCGCTGTTTGGCACGACCGGTTCACCGGCTGTGCCCGGTCGTGGCGAAAGATACCACCAACCCCCTGGCATGCACTGGCTCGTCGGCGGAGGGGTCGACACGTCTCGCGCCGACAGGGACACGCTGCGACAATTACGGACGCTGGTGGGGCGCCTCAGCAGAGGGGGGTGGGGGGGCACACCTGTCCCTGGGCCTGCTAGGGGCAGGGCGCGGGTCCCACGCAGCTGTGGCCCGGTGGGACCAAGCAGGACCCATCCTGTCCTCTTCTGCAGGAGTACAGTAGCCACTAGCAGCAGTCAGTGGGACCGTGACAACAGCGATGGTGACTCTGATAATTAGGAGGCATATCCGTTCTCCAGCGCTAGCAGTAGCAGCGGCATATAGACTGGTCAGCTTTTTGCTGTGCTCTCGAGCTGTTCTCCCAGTCAGTCCGTCCATAGCGACGTCAATCATGCGCCGTCGTTTCCCGTGTCGCCGTGACGTGTCTCTGAGTACTCGTAAGATTTGGGGGGTGTTTAGTTCATCCCTTTGCCATCTATTTTCTAAAATACGTGTTTCTCAATGTATTTTTTTCTCTGTGCATACGGCCCAATACGTCCCAATTTTGCAAAACAGCAGGAACTAAACACCCCCTTGATACAGGGGGTGTTTAGTTCACCTCATTTTGCAAAATTTTGCAAAATGCACTTCTTTTTTCTCTGTAACACGCAACCCAATGCAAAAATACTATGCAAAACGCTGCATTTAAACACCACATAATCACAGGGCGCTGATTAGGTCTTTGCTTAGCGACTTGTAGACCGGGAAAGCACCATGGAAATTCCCTGAGCGTGGGGATTGAACTATTGAAGGCCCTGTTTGTTTTCGATTATAATCGGCTTATCGGTGGAAATAAGCGATAATCCCACCAAACGCCTCGCTTATTTTCGCTTCTGTGGTAATCCGCTTCAGAGATTTAAACTACGAGAAGCGAGAATCAAGAAGCGAGAAAATCTTCGCTTTCTCCGGTACACGCTTAGATTATAAGCTAAGCGAAAACAAACAGGGCCGAAATCTACAAGATAGAAGCAGGCAAGCAGCAAGGAAAGGTGAAAAGGCAATGCTAGCAGGCAAGAATCGGAAGAACTGCGTGGAAGACAAGGAAAAGACAGCGCTGAACTGCTCAAGCTCAGTGGCCGACGAGATTCTAGAACGTTTTCGGGAAAAAAGTGCGCGGCAACATGACACGCCAGCCAAAAGAAAGCTGTGACATTGCAGGAAGAAACCACCCCCCAAAATGCACCCACTGCTTGATTCAAAGATTGGATCCAGCGAGACGAAAATGTAGAGCATATATACAGCTATAATACAAGGAACCGAGATCAAACTCAAGAATCGAACCTGGAACGAGACAAGACAAAGGTCGGATCAGATATCTTGTCCCGGAAAAGTCAGTGGAGAGAATAGAGGCCGAGAGAGAAAGATATTGGCCGGCGGCGGCGACTTCGGCCGTGGACAGATCACGGCTGGCCGGCGGGCGGCGGCCGCTGGCCCCGTCAGGTCGCCTCCCGCGAGCTACGTCCGTCGAAGTGAAGCAGAGCGCAGGCCAGGACACTGGGCTGCTGAAGACGACGGCGGCCCGATCGTCGTAGTGGCCTTTTGCAGTTGCAGGGAGAGGCCACAGCGTGCCTTTCAAGGTGCTGTCCCCTTCCAAGGTTCCCCTTCCAAGGTGCGGCGCGCAACGGATGACGTGTAGACAGTGAGAGCACTGTTTGTGCTTTCTTGGGCCCACAGTGCATGGCCCATTGATATATACGCTGTCGTGTCAGACGGTAACTACTGCGCATTTATCAAGTGCACCCACTCGTGAAACTAGTACTATACAAAATTTCGCTTAAAGTGCAGGTATTAAAATTTCGGGTGTTAATTTTGATGAAAAATTTTGCAAGAGAATCTTACCATTTAGGAGTACTAAATGTAGACTAATAATAAAACTAATTATAGATCTCGCATGGAAATCGCGAGACGAATCTAATGATGGTAATTAATCCATAATTAGTGAATATTTAGCGGATGGTTACTGTAGCATCACTGTTGCAAATCATGGCCTAATTAGGCTCATTAGATTCGTCTCGCAAAGTTACCTGGGGTTATGGAATGGGTTTTGTCATTAACACATATTTACTACTTCATGCATGTAAGATACCCTTGGGAAAAATTTTGGTGAAATTTATTTTGGGAATTAAACACCCCCTAAAGTGCGGGATGAAAATTAATAAAAGCAAGTGGCAGGGTGGGGAAAAGATGGACTCCGGGGCCTGTTTAGTTTCTCGTCACATCAAATTTTTCACTATTCATCAAAGGAAATCTTACATGCATGAAGTAGCAAACGTGTGTTAATGACAAAACCCATTCCATAACCCTCAGGTAACTTTGCGAGACGAATCTAATGAGCTTAATTAGGCCATGATTAGACAATGTCATGCAGTAAACAATCTCCAATGATAGATTAATTAGGCTTAATAGATTCGTCTCGCGATTTTCCGTCCATCCGTGTAATTAGTTTTATAATTAGACCATGTTTAGTCCTCCTAATCTTAGGTTTAAAATTGCTACAGTAAAATTCGCAATCGTACCTACCCAGCTAAACAGGCCCGGTATCTGTAGCGACCACCTACTGCAAGCTACTACTAGTATCAGTGTAGCACTAACGGCGCGCAGAAGATCCCAGCCAGCCCTGCCCCGCCACACCTGTTCCCTGGTCTACCGGACCGCCACCACACAAGCCGGGCCCGCGCACGAGAGGCCCACAAGCCAGAAACAGGCATTTCATCATCAGTCCGGGGCGGGCGCGGCTCTGACAAAACGCCAGCGGGCCCCAAGGAAGAGGAGACCGCGGCCCACGGGAAGCCAATAATGGCGCGCGGCGGCCGGCGGGGCCCGTGACGCTGCCGCGAGACAGGATCGCGGGCTCGCCCGTGGTGCTGGTGTGAAAAGATTCGGCCATGGACGGCTCACGGTTCGCCGGCGGGCGGCCGCGCGATCCGCCACGTCGGCCGCGCTCCCATTGGACGGCGCGGATTGGGTGTCTCGGTCGGAGATCACGAAAGGATCACGCTGCGCGGCCTAACCTACAGAGCACCACATGCGGCCTGGTGTCAAGATAACGGCTCCTGACAGTGATCCTTTGTTTTTGTCGTCATCAGTCAACAAACGTGACTAAGGACTCGATAAACGTGACCACACACACCGTGCAAACATGGACGGGTCGCTCCGGTCGACAATGCCGCCGCCAAACGGATGCGAGATCACACCCTTTATATCTTTTTTCTACAGTGCTGCGTGATAGCGTGCTTTCTAGCTGAGCGCAGGGAAAAATGAAGGCGAAAACGTAGCAAAAAAGCAAAGAAACGGCTCCATCCAGGCGTTCGTGTGGGCCGGCCGTGTGGGGGCGCGTTAGTGCGTAGCCCCGCATCATGTCTATGCGGTGGCCGATCTCCGTTTCTCCGGTGAAACCAACTGTTTCATCGCCCGGGATCATACGGCGGCGCGGGAGAAACGTAGCTCTCCATTCCGGCCAGGTGAGCTGACGTCGCGAACTGATCATCCACGAGCTGAGGTAGCCGTGGAGTGTGGTTGCGTGCTGCACCGGACTCTGACCGAGAGCCGATCGGTCAATGACTAGTCGGTGCGCGAGCGACCACATGTCGACACCCTGTTGATGTTGAGAAAGACAAGTTGCTCCTCTCCTCCATGGGCCTGCGGCGGTTAGTTGTACACGTGCTCGGGACCACAAGAGTTTGGGCCGAGGAGTGGATGACGGGATGCTACGAACCAGTGTGTTGGTTTTAGCCGTCTCGCGTGGCAAGTGCGGCACGCATCTTCGACCTTGTCAAAAAAAAAAAAATCTAATCCTCCGTGTGTAACTGCCCGCGAGGGCGACCGCTGTTTCTGTCTTCCACTTCCACTTCCAGAGTGGAAATCTCGGTTTGCTGAAATGGCTACTTGCCTACCGAACCTCGTCGTCATTGTTCTAACTGTTCACGGCGGCTGCGGCAGTGCTGTGGCTTGCTGCCCCACATGCGAACCTAGGCCCCGCAGGCTCAGCCCATCACACGACCCACTAAACCTTATCGCGACGGGACCGCGGCGTCCCAGGGCCCGCCCGTATGTTTGTAGGCCCCGGTGGTGGATCCCGTCCTTCCAAGGATCGTGTGCGCAGGGGTGTTTGTAGGTTGCCTTGTGTGGCATGTGACCCTCCTCAACACTTTAACTGCAGCGTACAGAACGTTACCAAGAAAAATAAAAATGGAAGCTACAGCAAGGTAGGCTTGACAAAATGACAAGTGAGAGCAGGGATGAGCCACGCGTTCGGCCACGAAGTTGGTTCTGTTAGGACAAGAGCTTATTCTGCCGACGTGAAGTCTGCTCGCATCGCATAGGCGATGATTGGAACTTTGGAAGCGACTGCACTCAACACCAAACGCAGCGCCACCAGCACCAGCAAGTACCAAAAAACTTAGCCTACACTTGCGTTAGAGTAGGGCCACTCTGCATGGTGCATGCTAACCAAAGCGGCAGCATATGATTCGAGAGGAGAAAACAAACCAGAGGCCCACATCAGCAAGTACTCAGTACCTAGCCTAACTATCTACGAGGTAAGTATGGAGTTGTCGTGCCAGCACCATTCACCCGAGGTGAAAGAAAGTTCCGTGCTCCACCAAATGATTGTGCGCCGCGAGTGGTGGGTCCCACTGCTGATTGAGAAAGAGAGCGAGAGGAACGGAGTACAGACCAACACAGGTCTTGTCGATTGCCTACTAGATCCTAGAGGAAGTGTGCATATATATATGGCCGAAGCCGAATATGCAGAGCTAGAGTGGCGCGTTGCCTATCATTGCGTGCTTGTCCAGGGAGAAAGAGAATAGTCTCGTTTGCAACAGTTGCATGGATGCGGAAGAGCTGAAAAGCATTGGCGCCAACTTCCTTTGCTTCGTGTTGCAGCAGCAGTGCAGCCAGCCGCCTATGGCGGGGGCGCGGGGCTGTACCCCGCTCCATCGCCGTCGCCGGCCGATTCCTCCTCCCGTCTGGTCGACCGTCAATCCCGGAGACGGCGGGGTCCTCGCCGTCGATTTTCGGCCGCTCCAGGAAAACCGCATCAGCCCCGGATATGCTTTCTTTTTCCCCACTGCCCATTTGGCATTTGCTTATGGTTTTGTTCGCTGAATCGCTCTCCTAGCTAAGCAGCCACCATGGTCCGGATCAGGACAGGAGCCATCAGGCATGGCTCTTCTTCGTCCTTCGGTTTCTACTCGCACGCGCACCTGATCACTCTTTACGATGTTCGGCAACGGTAGGTAACCTTATGCTATCGTACGAGCTAGAGGCCAGTCCTTCAAGCTAGAGGTGGAGATGTGGGCAATGGCAAGATTCGTTCTTTTCCTCTCCCCGAAGCGCAAAGGCCCAAACCCCTTCATGATTAAGTATTTGTCTATTTGGTTATATCCTCCGTGACCGTGAATGAAGATCGTTTTTGAGTAGGCAGAGGTGGCACCTGGCAGGCGAGCGCATGGAATCCCATCACGGGGCCGGACAGCACAGGCACGGGGACGTGCCTGCCACGCGCCGCTGTGAATATCCTGCGAACTGGGGCTTGCTTCTGCACTGCAGGCTTGCTTCGCTTGGCTTATCAGCCACCAGCCAGCAGTACTTTTCTCTCACAACAAATCAGCACCAGCCACCAGCCACCAGCCAGTCAGCAGTATTTTTCTCCCACAACAAATCAGCACCAGCCACCAGCCACCAGCCAACCGAACAAGCTGGAGCAGGGACTGCAGGGTTGCCTGGTCGGGTGCGTGGTGGGCTCCACGCCATGCGGACTCAGTAGAGCAAGACTAATAATTTAGCGTGCTGCTGGCTGAATACAATTGCCATGTCATTTAAAGCCAATAACATAGCTAGCTCATCTAATGGGTTGGCTATAAAATTGGCTAAAAGATTATACACAAATATTTAATGCTTGCATGTGCATAGGATCTGTTGTGGAATATATCTATGTAGCCATTCATTAAACAAAAACTAAATAGACACACAAGATACACTCATCCAGCCAATGGCTCTTCCAATGTCTACATCATGCAAGAATGAAGTTCCAGTTTTCATGACAGCATGCACTTGTCGTAGCATTTTCTTGACCAAACCTACAACACGAGAGATTTCCCTCATGTTGTTTGGTGTCCTACAACAACAAAAAAAAACCATCTCACAGTAGAATGGGCATCTCAAATTGGTCCGCATCAGTATCACAAAGCATTCAAGCCTGTTAGAAGCACCAATGACTAGATTTGCAATGGCTTACTTACCGGGCTTGAACCAAACTCAGTAGCATTGAGCATAGTCCTCCGTGTTGTCAGGCTTAAGGATAGGATGAACTGAGGTGGCGGCGGCGGCATCATGGACGGAGGCGCCGCAGCAGGATGGAATAAGTTGCCGGAGTACCATCTAGCTATGGCTTGGGAACGGATTTGATGTCTAGATTTTTGGATGCGGCAATGGGGACAGATTTGGGGGTTCCGAAGGTAATTTGGGGGGTTTATTCTATGATTTGGCTAGGGAGAACTCGATCTGCGGGAGGTGAAATCGATTTGGCGTGCTGGAGCGAGGGAAGACGGGAGATTGGGAGGGACGCAGGGGATCTGGAGGAAGAACGAAACGCCAGCCGTTCCGCTCGCATCGGGTTTCAAGCGGGCGTTTTGTTCTCGGTGCGCGTGTTTCAGCCGGGCGAGGAGCGAAGCGCCCGCTCTGTTCTCTCTCTCCTCTTCTCTTCCCTCCACCTAGGATTCTGATGACGTGGAGAACCTTTCTGCCGGCTGACCCTGTTCGGCTGGTTTAGCCAGAACCAGCCAGCAGTACTTTTCTCTCACAGAAAATCAGCACCAGCCACCAGCCACCAACCAGCCAGCAGTACTTTTCTCTCACAGAAAATCAGCACCAGCCGAACCAGCACAGCCAGCCGAACGGGGTGAGGACTTAGGGCTTGTTTAGTTGGGAGTTGAAAGTTTGCGAAATTTACTGTAGCAATTTTAAATCAAAGATTAGGAGGACCAAACATGATCTAATTATAAAACTAATTACACGGATGGACGGACGAATCTATTAAGCCTAATTAATCCGTCATTAGAGATTGTTTACTGTAGCACGACGTTGTCTAATCATGTCCTAATTAGGCTCATTAGATTTGTCTCGCGAAGTTACCTGGGGTTGTGGAATGGGTTTTATCATTAACACACGTTTACTACTCTATGTATGTAAGATTTTTTTGATGAATAGTAAAAATCCAAAAAATTTGAAAAGTTGGAGTAAGTAAATGGCCTTATTATACTTGCTCGTAGAGGGCCAGAGGTCGTCAGGTAGAGCAGGAGCACTGGAGCAGCAGCATGCAGCGGGCAGCGCGAGGCCGATTCTGCCGGGCGGGCCCATCGGTCAGATGGAGCAGACGACCATCGATGCGGAATCCGATGCGTAGGATATGCTGCTCCTATCGCTGGAGGGTGGGTCCCGTCCATCCGGATGTGGTGGGGGTACGGGTACCTTGCACGACTGGCCTGGCAAATAGGAAAGAGTAAATTCCGTATATGTCATTGAAAAATTAGAGTTATTTTATATGCTATTGAAAATATAGCCGTTTTTTCGATGCGACTTGTTACGTGATTGCCATTGCCGTCACTTTTGTCGTCACGGCGTTAACTTCCGCTCTCTTCCGTTCTGTCTCTTCTCCCCCCGCATCCTTCCACGTGGACTGTCGTAATGGGATGGAGCTTCCGTCCGAGCTATCAGGGTCGAGGCTCTGCTGGTCTGCTTGCCCCGATGCTCCAGCCGCCCGCGCCGCCAACACCGGTCGCCTCCTTGCCTCCATCCTGTGCCGCACTAGGCCCTGAGCCGCGCCGACCACCGAGGCCCCGCAGCGGCGCCGCCATCCGCACATAGGCCCACGGCGCATGGCCTTGCGCGCGGAGCCGCGAAGGCGCCCAAGGCATTGCGACGTTCGGCGCCACTGCACGACGGCCTTGCCAGGTTCGCACGCGGACCGCTGCACAAGCTCCCAGCAGACACTTCGGCGTTGAGAAATTGGAGAGATGTAGCAGCGTTGGTGATTGACTGATTGCTCTGATCTGAATTTAATCAACTTCAATCTACGGAGAGAGAGGCAGTGGTTGCCTGGTTGGTGTTTTAACTTCGCATCGGAGGCTGGGAATGCAGCTTAGATACAATTTCTTTGTTGAGATCGATGGGAACAGAGAAAGATTGGACAAGGAGGAGCTCGTGGATTTGGTGCTCACTGCTGCTAGCTTGCTTGTTTGCAGATACATGCGGTAGGCAGGCAGGTGGCTGGCTGGCTCCCTATTGCTATCTGCTGCTTGTGGTTCCGAGCAAGCCACGGCAGTAGGCGGACGGCAGGAGGCGCTGGGGATGCAGTTTGGCGGCAGGGCGAGCTCAGTCATGTTCGCATGCGGAGGCTGGCACAGACGACACTAGCGGAGACGGCCTCGGCGTGGAGGACGCGAGGAGGTGGACAGCGGCCGGGGGCCCGGGGTGGAGACGGTCCGCGGCGAGCGGGGCGTCACGGCGTTGGGGACTTTTACGCGGCGGACCGTGACTAACGGGTGAAGTTAACACGTTGTGGCTTCTACCTTTTAGGGTAAGGTAGACCGTTAGATATACATTAAATCCAACGGTATATATTCTTTTTTTTTGAACTTTTAGGGGTAAGGTAGACCTAGATATACATTAAATCCAATGGTGTATTTTTTTGATTAATGTGAGAATTTTTGGGCCCTTAGATATACATTAAATCCAACGGTGCATATTCTTCTCTTTTTTGGATTAACGTGAGAATTTCTTGACTCTCTCGGCGAACGTGGTGGCTTCTTTTAACCTTGTTGTATTAAGATAATAGATGATGGCACATAGGGGATGAAATATGGACTTTGGATGGCAATGAAGGGATGACTAAGGCCCTGTTTAGTTCGGTTGAATTCGATCGAACTGACTGTAGAAAAGTGCATTGGGAGTTGAAAAAGTAGAGAGAGGGCACGTAGTTCAATGCGTTGCTTTTGATTGAATTGGTGCTCTTTTGACCAAACTAAACAGGGCCTAAATTTTCAATGGCATGTCGAGGATGGCTCTAATTTTTCAATGGCATAGACGGAATTTTCTCAATATGAAATGGCTTTGCTCATGCACATGTTGATGCATGCATGCGTTGGGCGTGGTCAGGTGTTTCGCCGCGAGCCCACACGGTGTCTCTTGCATGCCTTTTCGTGGCTGACTGCCAACCTTGCTCCGGACTCACTCAACGTGCTTTGCTTATGCCAGCCCGATCATAGCCGCCGGCCGGTCAGTCAGCATGAGGATTGAGGACGCGAAGACAAGCAGGCTTCCGCTTTCAACAATAGTTTGCTTACCACTTACCAGCGCGCTCGGTCCAGCATCTCGGACCGGAGCCACTTCAAAATACATGCGGGGTTAAACTAAAGACGCCTCTTGTTGATTAATTGATACAGAAAATTAGACTTGTTTCAGTGCCTAGAGCAACGACGGCACACCCATATTTATCTCCTGACGATGATTAGCACGTGCAGGCCAACGTAACACTCACAATCCCCAAATAGGCCTGGTGTTGAATATCCAAAACTCATACCTAAATCCACACCCACTTCAAATGGAGAGGGTATAGGTAGAAATTTAATTATCCATTACAAATGGAGAGGATAAGGTATAGGGAGAAAACTCTTTATCCACTAGATATAAATAGTATTTAGTACAAAATTAATTATCCACTGGATATGGGTAAGAATAGAGAGGGAAAGAATTGGATAATAGATATTTGGATTTGGGTATGAGTAAGAGTGGGTTCACTGTACCTTCCTCGGTCCCAGTGGCAAACCTATCCCCAAACCTTGGCCTTGTTTGGTTTTCTAGCATCTAGCATTGCTAGAAGGAATCTTTCTTGCATGGAGTACTAAATGAAGTCTATTTGCAAAACCTCTTCACGGATGAGCGTAACTTTTCGAGACGAATCTAATGAGCCTAATTAATCGATGATTGGCTACAGAGATGCTACAGTAATCATTCTCTAATCATCCTCTAATTATGCGGTCAAATGCCTCATTAGATTCTTCAGGGTTTCTAGTGCAGGGGTTCTGGAGTTAGTTTTGTAAAATATCTTTATTTAATACCTTTAATTAGTAGTCTAAGTTGTGAACAGTATCTAGCGCCGAAAAACCAAACGGAGCCTTCTTGTGGACGCCGTCGGTCGCTTCCCCCGCCATGTCAGTACAACTGTACAAGTACAGGGGAGACAGCGACAGCAACGGGCAACTCGCGACAGAATTCACACACACCTGATAATAAAGGAAAAAAAAGATGCAGACGCATTGGCATCTCTCTCCGTCGAAGGCAATTATGCGCGTAACGATAGGGACCATCTGGCTCGCGATTTGGCTGGAAACCACTGCAACAACGACGCTTGATGTTTCCAGATGTCGGCCGGGGAAGGATGCCGATGCTAGCTCCTTTTCCATGGGCGGGTCACCGGTTGGGCCAGGTCGCTAGGTCCCCGTTCGATGGTTCAATCGCAAATCTGCAGGACAACTGATCTGATCAGATGCGTGTGGCCAGGGATACGGTGTCATGTCAGATGTTGGGACTAACGAATCTGCTTCAAGCCTTGCTGAAATGCAACGAGAAATCCAATCGTGCGCCAGGATTCATGGCGGAATAACGCCGTTTGCAGCGTATTTTGTTCTACTCCCGCTAATCAGTGTGTGTGGACCGGGCCCGCAAGTTGACGCGGATGCGGGAGGCCCACCAACCCACCACGAAACCTTATCGCGACAGGCCTGCCAGGCCCATACGTCCTCTTGCGGCAGGCCGTGAACGGATTAAAAAAAAAGTAAAATGCACCAGCGGTCCTTGAATTTGTTCATGTGTGTTATTTAGGTCCCTAAACTCTCAAAATGTATTTTCAGATCTCTAAACTTGTTCCAAGGTAACATGTGTCCCTAATATCTTAAAATGTATTTTTAGATCCATAAACTTGTCCCATGGTGTCAAACAGATCCCTAAACTCTCAATATACTATTTTTAATTTAATAAAAATATTTTTTTACTCCTTTAAGTTAATGAAAATTCTTTTGCTACTTTTAATTAATAAAAATACTATTTTGATTTTAATTGAGAATGAAAAAAATTATCTTAACAAAGTTATACAAAGTGCATGCAAAATATAATTAGTTAGCAGAAAATATTAAGATTAGCATTGATATTTCCGTGTTAAACGAGAAAACTATAATATCCACTGTTGATTTTTTAATGATCCAATGGTCTTGATTAACCCATGAGCGTGATTAATAAGTACCTAATTCAGTGTAAAATGGTTTTAGTGGTAAGATTTCTAAATAAATCGACTGAAAAGTAGTTTAATAAACAGTCTATTTTGAATATAATTAATTATTAGCGATTTTAGGGTTATGAAAATTCACCTTGAGAGTTTAGAGACCCAAATGACACACTGAGGCATGTTTGGGGAGCTGAAGGTACATGTTGAGAGTTTACGGACCCAAATGACACCTCCAGACAAGTTTAGGGATCTAAAAATGCATTTTGAGAGTTCAGGGACTTTGATGACACCTGAAGACAAGTTCGAAGACCGCTCATGTATTTTATAAAAAAAAAAAGCCGACTGTCTGCGAAACAGCGCCGCGCGATGGTGGGCCTGACCAGTTCGGGTAGCGTGTGCAGCGGGTGTGTCGTGTGTGTGGTGTAGCCTAGCGGGGCAGAGCTCGCGAGCTGAGCTGCACACGCGCCCCATCCCAAGCTCCGGCCCCGGGGACGTGGGACTGCTCGGATGCTGGCCACAGCCAGCCACGCCTAAACATGGCGCCGCCTAACTTGTGTCGGAAATATTCGGCGCCTAACCTTCGGTAATCTGTGGCAAGAAAAACACCGGTAGAACCGCTGGATATTTATGGCACGTCTAAAGCAAATGTCCAACCAAACACCACCTGAAATTGTTGTGGCTGCCATAATCTGTGGCTTGGCAATTTGTGGCAGAAATCCAAACACCCCCAAGTGCGCAAGGGTCTTTGTGGACAATTGTGAGAGTAATTGCACATCCCACCGCAAAACTAAACTTTTGGATCGTGTAATTACACATTTTTCTTTGTATTTTTATAATACAGAGTTATACTTTTGCTGCCGTTTGGTATTGTATAGATATATCTTTTAAGAATTTATTGTATAAGAAGCACGGTTTAAAAAAATAGGCTAGTTGTATTTACAAAAAAGATAAAAACTACACACTAAGTATTATGTAAAATAGCTTTGGAATATGGTTCTGCGATTCTCAATATGTAAAATACTTTTGCTCTTTAAATATAAGGACTCTTGAGTTTGTTTAATGTCAAATTATTTTAAATTTCACATGAAAGACCAGTGACATTTACACCATTTCTTTAGAATCATTAGAGATCCATTGGGAATTTGCTTAAACTTGAAATGTTTCACTTATAACAAAAGTCAGAAGTCACTTGGTTCCTATGTAAACGGTGTGCACCAGATGTCCAGATTTCAACTACGGGCACCAGGTAAACTCATATTCTCTCTAGTACGAGTAACTTCTAATATGCCATGTAACTATTTCCACTAATGTATCACATCATTGGATGCGAATAAAACTCTCAGGGGACTGCCCTGGTCCTCGGGCTTTTTGAAATGCGCCTTTTTCAGCTCAGATTTTATGCTAAAGGCGGCAAAGACACTCTACTAGTGGTATAGGTGGCTTGTGGCTGGATCTATGACAGCCGGCCCAAAACGACCACAGGAATTGATGGGAGAAGGGAATCAGAATCAGAGGCTCCACATCAAAGCAGTGCTTGCCAGACGTTGACGTGCCGCCACCATTTACCGAGGAGAAAAGGCATGCGCCGAATGATCGAGCCCTGAGTGGGGCCCGTCCCTGATTGGGAAAGAGAAATGGACAACGGTGGCCCAGGATTTGGAGGCCTAGATTCTACTACTGGAGTAGCGTCCTGTTGACAATCAAAATTGGCATGAAGACCAGGAGGATTGCAAGGCAAAAGACGGCGCATGGAGCAAGACAAGAAGCAAGACAGAAGACGGCGCGAGGTGCTGGCACGCCCGGACCGGTCTGACCGGTGCGGGGGACCGGTCAGACCGGTCACCTGAGTTGTAATCCGACTAGGATTCTAAAAATTGGATTCCGAGATTGTAACGAGTTGTAACTTGGTTTCCTTGCGGGACAAGACCTACCCTCCCTATAAATATAAGGGGATTCGGCCGATTGAACACACAACAATCGAATCAATCAAATCTACTACTTTTTATCCTTTACTTTTTGCATCTCCAAACCCTAGCTTTTCCAACCCTACTTGCTGTTCTTCCTGCGTCTCCGCGACGTTTGAAGGCGTCCTAGGTGGCCTGCCGACCCTAGGGCACCCCTGACGGCGTTCTCCCTGACGGATCCTTTCGGGAGGCGTTTTTAGGGTTTTACCCCGTAGCTCACCGCCGTAACCGGTCTGACCGGTGCAGGTGACCGGTCTGACCGGTCAGCGCGGAGGCAGCTGCAATCTGGTCCTTTGCGACCCGCGCGAACTAGCGCACTCGTGTGTTGACCGATTTCTGCGTCAACACATCCAATGACAGTATATATACTGGCGAAATAGTGGGCATTGCATCATTGCAGTTGCAGTGCTTCGCTTCCTTCTCTCGCGCTGGCGTGGAAGAAGCCTTCGTGCTCCATCTTCCCTCCTCGTCAGGCGTCACCACCATGGATCGTCGACTATCCACCGCGCCCAGTGGCGGCCTCCATTCGGTGGGTATCGATCGACTCCTTGGATTCGTCGGGCGACGGGAGTTTGCGCTGATTCCACTACTGTTCGGTGTCTCTTTTGGCCACCCTTTTTCTGTGATGCAATGTTCACGCCATTGGTATCTGAGTCCAGTCTCTGTTTTCTCGATCTGTTACTACCACACGCCACACGGTGGTCTGAAGAACATTGTCATGGATTGTCGCACGGTTCAGGCGTTCAGTTCAAGTGAATGGGGCCATGGGGGTGGGACAGCTACGCTACATCCGCTAGCCGATTGGCCTCTCCTGTGGCTTTTCTGTTTCTCTTCCTCTACTCCACTGATTTCCTATCGATTTTTACAGCACTCTAGGGAGAGGCAGGCATGCAGAATTGCAGATACAGGGCCGCACCGCAGGGGCTTGAGGGCCAGGCACAACTGCATTGAACTCCATCACGGGCCCGTACAGAGAGACACGGGCAGGCGCGGCCGTGCCACGAGCGGCGCCTGTGAATATTCTGCGCCGTATTGATGATGGCTACAGTCACGGACTCGCCGGCCCTGCAAGCTTACCCCTACTGGTAAAGAAACGTACAGCCACCGGAGCAGCGGCCAGTGGGGGATGCCTTCCGCCCCCTTGACTATTGGCTATTTGGTGGTGGTGGCGGCTGGTGGGCGCCCTCGGCTAGCCTTGGGCTCCATAAGTCCATGGTCCGTCGGCCCCTCGCTGCCTTGCTGGCTGCTGCCGCAGCCTGCCGGTGCCGGGACCGAGCTGCAGCAGGTCCAAGCGACAGCAGTGAGAGAGCCTGCCTGCCTGCCTGACTCGAGCGTCAGTGGCTGGTCGCCGGTGGTCTCCGCCTCTCCGCTCCGCGGCGCCGATCCTGCCGGGCGGGCCCGTCGTCGCGGGATCCGATGCGTGGAAGGCGGGGTCGGGTCCCCGTCGATGTGGTGGGTCACTGGGTCCCCGTGCTGCTTTGCTTGGCCGTTGATGAATGCATGTGGGGAAAGGGCGGTGGTCACCAGTTTCTGTTTCCGGCGAGGTCGGGGGCCGGGCTCGCCTGGATCTGGGCCCGACTCAATCAAGCCATGGATCAATGTAGAGTTGCTGCAAAGAAATGCTGCTGTTCCGGCCGGGGTTGGTGGCTCGGGGCCAATGCATCGCATCTTCTCGCCACCAGCTGAAACGGAGAGCGCCAAGCTCCGGGACGACGCCACCGGACTCCCCCGTGGAGCAGATGGTGGGTGGGTGTGGATCAGTTGATGGAACGATTCGTCGGATCAGCCGGGCGCGGGAGCGGAGCGGCACAGCGGCGCCCGCGCTTGTTGCTCGGACAGCGCGCCGGGAGGGGAAGGGAGTAGATGCCGGGCGCGGCGCTCGTGCTTGTGCGTGGGAGTGGGAGGCAGACGAGCCCGCGAGGGAAACGCTCGCCACTGGACTGCACGCCGCGCGGCCGTTTCAGTGGCGAACGACCAAATCGGTGGTGCGACGGGGCTGTCTGCGCGCGGCCACTTATGTTGGGTACGCTGCGTGATTCCACCGCTCGGCTCGGTCCCTGCCCTGCTGACCGCGGTGGTGGGCTTCCCCGAATCTCCCGCGCCGGCCGCTGGAGCGGCTTGCTCTTGACATCCCAGGCACATTCAAATGACTACCGACTCGGTACGAGCATTACCTTTTTTCTTTTTTGAATAATGTACGTGCATTATTACCACGGTACCACCTGATACGGGAAACATCAAACACGCAACGAAAATGCTGCGCAACTTGCAACGACATACGACTCCGTACACAATTCTCCACCATGCTCGATAACTACTAAAGTAGTACTCGCCCTTTTAGATCACGTAAGAGGGCGCTTAGTTTCTTTATTTCCACATAGTATTTGACTATGTGTTGTGTACCAAAATTACAGTTATTATATTCTCCCAATGGACAAATGTTCTATCAAGGACATGGATAAACATAAGTAGCGTCTTGGCATCTCGTTCCAAGATGACTGAATGGTAATTAGACTATAAGCATGGTAGATTAGGAGCCAAAACAACCTTATAATCTTTTTAAGTCTACATGTTATGGGCCTATTTGATTGACAGATAGAAGTGTGCCACGCCACAAAATTTTATGTTGACAACATTGACCAGTTGTGGCAATTATTGGTCACAAAACGGATGTACTTCCTCTGTTCCAAATTGTAAGTCATTCCAACTTTTTGAAAAGTCAAACTTGAGAACTTTCTTGAAAAGTCAAACTATCTCAAGTTTGACCAAGTTTTTACAATACAGTACAAACATTTATCATACAAAATAAGTATAATTAGATTCACTGTAACATATATTTTTATAGTAAATTTGTTCGATACAATAAATCTTTGTGGTCTTCTCTATTTTTTTGGTCAAACTTAAAACAGTTTGACTCTCCAAAAATCTTGAAATGACTTATAATTTGGAACAGAGGGAGTATAACAGATGCAAGATTACTACATCTATCAATGCAATCAATCTTTCCAGGATCGATAATATATCCGCTTAGTCTGCTTCCGCTCATCTAAAATATGTGACGAAACTCAATGGAATCCCATCAAGCAACCAAGCACACCCAAGTCGTAGCTATGTGCGCCAATGAACCGAAACACACATTTTCTTTCAGAATACACGCGTTTTTCATGAGAGCTGTTGCGGCACAAACTTTTCCGAATTGCCGAAAATCTGGTCCTTGACGCAACCTGAAGCCTGAGTCACACCGGCTGAAAGCAGAAGCTCTCTCTCAATAGTAGTATATTCCAACGGAACTGCCCCCGGCGCCGGAGCGGCATGAGGTCAACAAAGCCAGTCAGCACGGCATGACGGACTCCACACGGAAAGAGAGAAGGATCGACTGGATAAGAGGAAGAAGCCTATTCTATTCCAAAACAAACGCCTGACGAAAACATTACCAACCTGAGCCGAAGGCTACCCGAAGAAAGCTCTGACCACAGCCGGGCAACCACTCGGATTTCACGAGATGACAAGGACTCGTTTCCTCCCAAGTCCACAGCTCGTGCCAAACCGAACCGCCGATGAAAACTAGCAAGAATCTGTGACTTGCAGGGAACCTCCTCGCTTTGCCACGCCATGGACAGCGACACCCGGGAGCGAGAGGCACCCACAGCCAGTCAGCCATTTTACGCACCTGCTAAAAGGGGAAAAGCAAGAGGCGCTGCTGCCATCTCTCTCCCAATCCAAGGCAATTATCTTATCTCCCAATCGACAGGGACCACCGGGCCAATGCCTGCCCGCTTGCAAGATCTCGCGGCGACCCACCTGCACATCGGGTGAGCTCGCCACGCCGACGCCAGTCGCCAGGTAGCGAAAGCTTCCACCGGCTACGGCCTTGTGTTGGACACCGATCCGCCGCTCAGCGGGAGAGATTCAGTCACATGTCGCCACCACCCTCAAGCTGGCGAGAGGGCGCCGGATCTGGAGTTGAATTCTTCAGCAGGGTCAGGACATATGGTGCGCGGCCCCAGCAGAGCACCTCTCTCCCGTCCGGTGCCCACTTGGGACAGTGAAAGCGTCCAACACCAAACGAGCGCCTCCCGTCCCGTCCCTGTGCTCGCTGGATGGAGATGGAGGTGGCGATGACGAGAGACCTCCGGTGTGGTTGGTGCTCCTGGCTCCCGCGGATACTTTTCCACGCTGCTGCCTGCACGTCCAACGGTGACGGGCACACAGGCACGTGTGTTCGCCAACAGCTCCAATGCATATCTTTCTATCTCTACGATATGGAGGACGGCGTCCTGGCATCCACAGAAATCGTAGAGAATGCTGGTGCACTGCTGGTCTCCCCACATGCACTGCGCTTTCGGATGAGTATTGCACAGTCATCACATCAATAATTTGTCATCACATAGACATGGACCAGAGCAGAGGTGCTGCATCCATAATCAGTCACTTTCATTCATTCATTTCCTTTTCCCCCAAAGCTACTTACAACAACAAACCCGGAAACAGGTCATGCCATGACACCACCAACCCAAAGCCATGGCTGGCTTCTATTCTACTTGGGATAGATATTTTCCTTCTCCCCTAGCAGCTAAAACAATCCAAGCAGAGTGTATTCTGACAGATTATATGATGGGAGCAACAACAACTGCATCACAAAGTTACCTGATCCTGCATTCTAATTGAATCTTTCCTGCATCAGTTAAGCTGAGAAACGAAAAAAAAAGATAGAGCAATGCCACAAGAGAGACCGGCTTTGGGCATCCATCCATGCATAAAAAGGGGGATAAAAGAGATTTCTATGCACCTCCTCCGGCCATTCCCGCCATGGGAGGATAACCAACCAACTACACAAAAGTATCACTCCCATCAACCATTCTGGAATCCGAATACTTCTTAAGTTAGCAAGGCTTCTGCACGGATGGAACGGCCGCGCCTTCCTTTGTGATCACCACAGCAACCAAGCGGTCTTCGAGCCACTGCCACTGTCGTGAGTGCTTCTCTTCTTGCGCATCCAAGAGCTCCAGCCGCCGTTCGCCCTTCCACTGAATGGTTAGCTTGCCAGTTCAGTTTACCACTCCGAAGCATGAGCTTACGGATTGTCTACTTTCCTGATGAACAAAGGAACTTGTTCTGTAAGCTAAATGAACTGAAACTGTATGAATGTCTTCTGGTGTTAAGATCTAGTCAGTCAAGTACCAGCAGCAGGCTTCTGATCACTTGCGGGTTTTACAGGCATCGGCATTCCTCCGAAAGTTAACTGCGCCGCTGACATGTGGGAGTGCGGCACACCACCCGCAGACTGGGCAGTTGGCCCAAGATGCATAAAACCACCAGGAGGATGAAGCGCCTTAATGTTATTGCCAGCGGTAGCTGCAAGAGGGGTTCCCTGGGTCAGTGGGGATCACCACATAGGAAATCGACATGGAATGGAATCAGAGCAGAGCATCGTGAACGAACCTGACATGGCATTCTGTTGGTGGGGCGCCTGCTGCTGCGCCTTGTCACCTGGGCGCTTCTGGTAGAGGCCGAGGGCAGCAGGGCCCCCAGCTCCTGGAGCTTGCGGCGTGTAAGCATTGGATATGAAGAAATGGCCTTGTGGGAACGGCTGCTGTTTCAGTGATGAGGGGGGCATGTGTGACTGCTGCTTGCTGCCCACGTTGGAACCCGGCGACACGTTGGGCTGATGGCCAAGGATCGATGGCATAGCCATACTGAAGTGATTTGTTGGAGTTGACTTGGAGCTTGATGTGGATGCAGGGTTCTTTGCTGACTGTTGTGGTGATGGCAATTGGACAGGCTGCTGAACACCCTTTGCACTTCCAGGGGCAGGTGGACTGCCGCCAGTGCTTTTTGACACTGAATTGGAAGGTGAACCAGAAGCCACAGGAGCATTTGAAGATCGGGATACATCACCTCCTCCGGTAGAAAGGTTGGTTACCGAAGGCCCCATCTTTGATGAACTCATCGTTAAAGAATTCTGGGATTGGTGACCAGGCGTGGAGAGAGCCTGCAAGGGAACCTTTGCTTGCTGCTGGTGGAGACCACTGTTCTTCATCACAATCAAATTAGAGGGTGGAGCAGCAGGGGGAGTCGTAGCAGAAGATGAAGGTGGACCTCTCCCTGAGGACACCTTTAACTGAGGAGATTGAACTCCCCCTTGGGTAGCACCTGCTGGGTACATCATATTCTGAAAGCCCATGTTCAGACGGTCGGGGTACCCACCTGCATTATTTGGTGTACTTGGTGCAGCAGACCTGGGCCGATTCAGATGGTGTTGCTGCTGCAACAGCTGATGATGCTTCTGATGCATCTGAAGGAAATGCTGCTGCTGCTGCTGCTGCTGCTGTTGCTGCTGAGAAATGGTGGATGAAGCAGCAGCTGGTGTAGAGGCAGGTGTGGAAGAACTTGTGGATTTACTTCCCATACCAAATGTATTTGGAGATTCAGCTCCAATAAGGCTCAAGGTGCGGGATGAGCTCTCATTTGTGCCAGCACTAAGGAAAGGAGTCACATAAGACTTGTTTTCTGTCCTGGTGAAGGACAGTGAATGCTGCTGTGAATCACCCTGGTACTTGGTAGATGCCGATTTCTTTCTCTCGCTGTCTCCAGTGTTCGGTGTGGAGGATGGATCCCCAGCGATAGATTTCGTTTCTCCAGTGATCTGGTGTTGGGGCTTGTGCTGTGTGGCTTGGACAGATTGAACTGTAGCAAAATTAAGCTGAGGATAACCATGACGTGCTGCTTCTTGATGGCTCTGGAAAACTGGATGGTTATGTGCCAAAGCAGAGAAGTCCAGACCAGTTGGGGCAGACCCAGGAGGACCAATGGAGCCAAAGGGCATCACGAAAGGCTGAGAAGACGCAAGATCAATCCTCACACCCTGGCCTCGGCTGACTTGTGGTTGCTGCTGCTGCTGATGGTGTTCACTTAACTTCTTCTCACTCTGACTGGCAGCAGTTTGAGCAGCTGACATCATCGCAAAATTCGGAAGATGAACTGGAACAGCAAAATTGTGTTCATAACCACCCTTCTGAGGGTGAGACTTGTCATCACTCGATGGGCCATCTTGCCCAGTCTTGTCGCCCTCCTGACGGTGTGTGAGGCCAGGTAGCAGGACAGGGCGCTGATTGCTACTGGAATAATTCTGGGAATTACTGGCAGCAGCAGCCGCATTAGCATTTGGTGCATATCCCAATAGCCCTTGGGATTGTTGTGGCTGATGCTTCTGTGATGAACTGGACGAGCTTGGCATTGGGGCCTTCTGATGATTTTGTTGCTGCGCACCTTGCTGCTGTGACGGTTGCAGCATGTGAGGAGAATATATATGCCCATTGAAGAATGGAACAGCTGGGCCTGGTGGTGCCATGCCTCGATATGATGGAGGCCCTCCAGCATGGGCAGCAACCTGGAACGGGTAGGCACCATTCTGTAAGATTGCCAAGAACTGGGCGTCTGGTTGCAAGTTGGCAAAGCTCAAGTTCATGGCCGCAGCACCAGGGTTTGCTGCCGAAGTGTGGGCACTAGCAGATGGTGGCATCGCATTGCTGGCTCCAGAAGATTTTGCATCTCCAGCTCGATTCGCAGCATTTGCAGCTGCCACTGCTGCAGCATGTTGCTGATTGAAGGGAAATATGAATGCTGGGCCTTGCTGCAAAATGGAGTAAACATCTTGTAAGAAAGAAGTCCAACTGAAAGTTTTGGAAGCAAACCAAACAAAAGTAAAACTTTTGCATGCACGTACCAGCATATTAGGCATGGGGGTGGACTGCTGTGTTTCATGAGCCGGGGGTTGCTTCCTTTGACTTGATTCAGCACCAGAAGCATTGCCTATTGCTTTATCCTTTGAAAGACTCCCCTGGAATGGTGAGGTAGCCATTGAAGGAGCCTTTGCTTCTTGCATTGGAGTGTGGGCCCTAACAGGGTAGCTCCCCTGCATTGGGTTCACGAGCAGGGAGGCTGCATCTGTAGGTGGCACAACACCCATGTTGAATGGTCTCGCACCAAAGAATGGCCCTGATCTATTGGCAGCAGCTGCTGCTGCCACAGCTGGTGGCCAGAAAGAGTTCATCTTTGCAACTCGCTGCTGGTGCTGGATAAATTGTGCAATGTAGCAATGTGTAGCACATCGCTTTGAGCGTGTTGGCGGTGGAAGCAACGCAGCATGCTGCAATCAGGGGACTGTAAGATTTCGAGGGAGAAAAAACAAATGCAGATATCCGCTGCTTGAATTATGCAAGAATACAATACCTGTAATCCACTGGAAGACCCTGGCTTGACATCCATAGGATGATGAAGACCAGCTGCTGATAGTCCTGGGACTGGACCAAGGTAACTGCCAAGACACAACACAGCATGCTTTAGAAAGCAATCCACTGAGCAGCGGCGTACATTACAACTCCAGCAGCTAAAAAAACTCACCCAAACGGTGGTGGGAAACTCCCCAGCCAGCCTCCAACAGGTATTGGCATAGGTGGCGTAACGGCAGGCATGGCTGCAACACAAGAAAATCCAGATAAGAAAAAGGAAACAAACATCTTTCCAAAACCAAGGACCAAATGCAAATACAGCAAACCTACAAGATTTCTCATGCTTTACTTCAGATTTTGAGGGCTTCTGCTGCTGCAACTGTGGTTGCTGCGGCTGCCGTCGCTCCGATGGTGATTTTTCATCTCCAAGGCTGGGCTTCTCCAAATCCAACTGCAGCGTGAGCTTCTTTGGCGCAAACTCATCAGCTGGAACTCTTTGCACCTTCTGATCCTCCAAATCAATATCCAGCCCTCTCCGACTCCTTTCGCCATCTTTCTTTTCAGAATTCCCTCTTCCCAACTGAATGGAACCGAAGGAAAGTAGAAAAATATCAATCAGAATCCAATATCCAATGCTGCAGCTGATGATGCCAATAAAAAAAAATGGTGAAACTGAAGTGCACACCATGTCCATCTCAGAATCCAATCCCTTCTTATCTGCATCAGGGTCGGAGGAGCCATCTCTATCAGGAGATAGCTTCCCAGGAGGGGGAGCCTGGAACCAAAAATAAACAGATGAGGCGAAAGAAGTCAGAAAAAGAAGCCAAAAGATAACAAAACACCAAGCAGCAATTGCAGCAAAAATTGTCACTTTCAACCTTTGCCCAACAAATTCCGCAAGACCAATTCAACCACACACACACATTTGTCAAAAAAACACACACACACATAGACAAGGAAGCATATACCCACCATGAGATCAATGCAAAACTTTTCTTGCCGAGACCCATCCGATGCCAGCTCACTGGAAAAAAAAATCGTTCACACAAATTGTGAATATACTAATCAGATCGGCACAATCCAAAAACAATAATGGTCATGGCAACACCAATAATATAAAAATCCAAGAGGCCCACATCTTTGTCGTGGCTGTAGCTTCGCCGTTCCTGGCCTCGGAGCCCACCGTCGTTGCTTCACCGTCCGGCTTGCCGGAAGGTGCCGCCGGCGGTTCTGTCCGACTCTCTGGCCTGCGATCCCGCCGATCTGATTCACCAAGCCGGAGCTCTGGATCTCTGCTTCTACCACGGCCCTCCATCTTCTCTGGCTCTCGTGAAGTCTCGAGTTGGACAGCAGCAGGGGCGGCACTAGTGCCACTTTCTGCTGCAACCGAGGTAGACGTCTTTCCTTCTGATCTTGGCGCAGGAGGTGCTTCCGGTCTTGAGGACGTCTCCGCCAACTCCGGCTTTGCTGGGCTCGCCGGACGGCTCTCTTCGTCGTACTTCACCAGCCGCGGTCTCTTCCTCTTCGGAGCTGTAAGAGCAGGCGGGGGAGTCGATTAGACCCCAGAAAACAAAAATAGACCCCCGAAAACAAAAATTGCAAAACAGGAAGGGGAAAATTGGCAAAAAGGAAAGGGGAAACGAACGCAAAACCACCAACGGAAAGAGCTACACACCTATAGTGGAAAGGGAGGCGGAATCTGGCGGTCGGACGCCAGAAGACGAGGGGGCCGGCGAAGAGTTCCCGGACTTGGCCTCCGGCGCGTCTCTGGGCTCCAACTTGTGGTTGCTCTCCTGCTTGGGAGGGCAGGGGAACTGCCTGGTGAGCCCGAACAGCACCTCGGCGACCTCGATCTCCTCTTGGATGAACGATGGGGACTTCGAAATCTTGGGCGGCGGCGGCTGTGGCGGGGTCGTTGAGGGCGCTGGGGACGGCGATGGCCGCTGCTTCGGCGCTGGCGCTGAACTGCTCCCTCCGCCACCAAGTGGTTTCTGAGAGGCACAGCAGAAGAGAAGAAAAATCAGTAATCAAGAGCGAGCGAGAACTGAGGAAATATGCAAGGAGGCAGGGAGATGGACGTCGCCGGGGCTGTGAACGCACCAGCTTCTTCCGAGCAGGGGCGGTGGTTGAGGCCGACGCCGGGGAGATCGGCCGTGACGAAGGCCGTTGGATCTGTGAGGCGTCTCCGGCGACGGCGCTGCCTCCGCTGGTTCCACCGCCAGGGACAGGCCACTCGTGGGAAGAGCGTTTCGTAGAAGCTGCCAAGAACACAACAGCGGCAGCACGATTAGCGTTGGCCAACCGACGGCGAGGCTGGAAAGTCCGGCGCTTTATGGTGCGTACCTGAGCGAGCCTTCCTCGGCACAGGCACGCCGATCATTTCGTCGACCGCCTTGGAGACGATGGGGCTCTTCGGATTGGAGCCGCCGCCCTTGCGCTGCATCTGCTGCTGCTGGCCGTGGTGGTGGTGGTTGTGGTAACCCCCACCGCCACCGCCGCCGCTGCTGCTACTGCTGTGGTGGTGGCCGCCGCCGGGCTGCGGCGGCGAGGGCGGCGGCGGCGCGGTGCTCGGCGAGCGCCGCGCCGAGGGCTGGTACCGCGGCGCGAGCTCCTCCTCAGCGTCGTCGTCGTCGTCGCCGAGGCTCTCGTCGGAGGTGTCGTCGGCGTCGTCCCGGCCAGCGCCGCCGCCCCCGCCGTTGAGCATGAGGCGCTCGCCGCGGCGGCGCTCGGAGCGCGGCGAGTCCCTGGGACCTCCGGCGCCCCCGCTGCCGCCGCCGTTGCTCCTGAGGCGCCTACGCGGCGGCGGGCCGCCCCCGACGGACACGCCGCCCCGCCTGCTGTCCCGGATCCTGTCCATCTCAGATCTGAGACATGCGGCGCCGATCCCCGGCAAATCCCCGCCGAGCCGCCGGATTCCGACGAGCACCGCCTCCGCGCCGCAGATCCGGGGAGCAGCGCCTCGGGAATCCTCGCGAATCTAGCAGCTCCGCCGAGGATTAGGCGGCGGAGGACGGGAGGAGAGAGCTCCTCGGCTCTCGCTCTTCCTCTCCCCTCAACAACCCCTCCCTCTATTGCTCCTACTGCTACTCTGCGCTCCTCTCTCTCCTTCTCCGCGCTGCAAGGCGCCTCCTCTCTCTTCTCCACCTCCCTTCCCTCTCTTTCCGGCTGCGTGCCTTGCCTGCCCTTCCCTCTCTCTCTTGGTCTGGGCGTCGTCTCGTCTGGCCGCTTCCCTCCCGTCGGGTTCCCTTTCTAGGCGCCCGCCTCGCCTCATCCTCTTTTTGTCGCAGGCCGCGCCCGCATCGGACGGTCCAGATCCGCGCTCCCTGCTATCCTGCATCCGACGGTCCCGGCGCCGCGGCGCCACCGTGGCGCGTCCCGCCGCCCTCGGATCCGGGCCGGGACCCACGCACCCCGCGCCTCCCCCGACCCGCAATAAAATCTCGCCCCCGCCCTGCCTTCCGCATCAAGTATGGGCCTCTACCGACACGTGGCGGTCGCTGGCGGGAGGGAAAAATCTAAGCGCCCACCGGCAGTAGCAGGTGGGTGGGGGACGGGGCCGAGGAAGCCGCCGTTTAGCCCATTCATTCAATCGATTAATTTACCAGCTAAATTATCTACGATACCAAAATGCAAAAAAGATTTTAAAATTGATGGCTTGTCCGCTTTTGACGGGGCCCACCCGCGCGGATGGACCTGATCTGGACACTGCCGCCGCGTTGTTTTACCCGGGGGAGCTGACGTGGCGCGGCCTCGCACCAGTTGCTGCGGGTGGGATAAAAGGGAAGGAAAATCTCCAGGCAGGCCGTAGCGGTGGGACCGAGGGGAGGGAAGCGTGGGCCCCGCGCCCTTCCCCCGCTTTTTGTTTATTGTTCTGCTCGTGGGCGCCGACGTGGCACCGCGGGTGACGTCACGCCGAGAGAGAAGCCCACTCCCCACCAACCTTCACCGCACCACTCGCCTGCTCCGAATAAAAAAATGAGTACCAATTTACCCCTCCTGGTTTTCTCTTCTTCCCTCTTAACAGGACCGGTCAATTTAGTACACTAGGGTCACGTATACTTGTCCACCAGAGGAAAGAGATCGTGAAGACGTCACCGTTTCTCCCGATCTACTGCCCCTAGTTTATTGCTACGTACTATAAATGACTAATAAATAAATAACAATATGCCCCCCAAAATTAGAGTACAGTGAAATTTTAGGTGGCGAGACGTTTTTGATTCTCAACAGAGCTGTCGCAGTAAATTTGCATGGGATTTTTGTTTAACCCAAAGATTTCCTCTTGTAGACCCTGTTTGGAACGCAGGAATTTCACAGGAATCGCGCAGGAATTTTACAGGAAACAGTTCAATTTCACAGGAAAAATGCAGGAATAGAAAAAAAAAATCCCGTATTCCAAACAGGGCCTTAACTAGGGATGGATTCGGATGTTCAGACATCCGAATTATCCGTATTCGTATTCGACGAAAACGTCAATATGGATATCCGTATTTATATTCGATTTTAATGTGGATGTTAAATGAAAATATCCGAATTCGTTTTTTGTTATTTTTCTCTATCCGAATCCATATCCGTATTCGAATAAAATGTGAAATATCCGATATTATCCGTATCCGTGAAGAATTAACACGTGATGAAGCCATCTATCCGAATACGAATCCGTATTCGATGTATTCGTTTTGTATTCGTATCCGATAAGAATAGACGATATTCACATTTATATTCGTATCTGACAAGATTCGTATTCGATTCATATTCGAATTAAAATATGGTAAAAAGTGATATCCGAATTCGATTCCATGCGTATCCGATCCGAATCCATCCCTAGCCTTAACCGTGGGGTTCCCTTCCCTTCACCCACGGGTTGCTCGCTGGGCCGATATGAACACGTGTGGATGCCGTCTTGTACCCCCACACCGCCAATAAAGGCAAGCGAGCCGAGCGCGCGCGGCATGGCATGGCAGCCCATCAACACCGGCACGCTTTTGGGTAGCTAGAGGCCGGGCGAGCGGGCCAGGCGGGGTCAAAACAGCCCTGAGGGCATGTTTGGTTTGCGACTAAGATTGCCACGATTAACTTTAGACAGCCACAGTTTTTCTAGTTGATGTTTGGTTCCTGCCACATTTTAGTCTGTCTAACTTCTTAGTCACTTGATCCACATGTCATAGACTCAAACTTTTTGCCTAACTTTGCCTAAGGTTAGATGGTCAATTTTATTGCCACAAAAGTGTGGTAAAACTAATTTTAATAAACTTAGGCAAAATTGTGTGGCAAATTTATACATGCCCTCACAGCGCCGCGCTGGGGCAGCGCAGCGACAGATCCGGGGCCTCCAGATACGCCGGGGAGGTGACAGGGGACGACCCTGGCCCGCCCGACCGAGCTGGATGGATCGCGGCAGCGGCAGCGGCAGCTCGGCAGCTGAGCTGTGCACTGTGCTGCTGCTGCTAATTGCGCGGTTAGGTTAGCACCAGCGGTTAGTGGCCAGGTAACAGCGGTCGTCGGGCCCCACGTGTGAGGCCGAGGCGGGGCACGCGTGGGCGCGGTCCACCATGGGCTGTCGTGCACCGCCCACCCCCACCACCACCGCGAAAAGGGGAGGCCGGATGTGGCGGGCCCGCGCAGAGGATAAGCCGAATTTCCATTTCTTTTTTATTTTATTAATAGTTTCTCTCTCTCGGCTCTCGCTGCTCGAAGGCAAGGAAAAGGCAAGGAAAAGCTGGGCTCGTCTCGCGCGCGCGCGCCTTTCCCTGTTAGCGGGCCCAGTGACACGTGGGCCCGCCGGCGTGTCAAACGCAGTTGTTTGTTTTCCCCTCTCTCTCCTGTTGCCGCCCTCGGTGGGCCCGGCGGGTTCGTTCGGTGGTGGCAAAAGCGTGTGGGGCTGACTGGGAAGAGCGGGGCCCGGTGCCGGGTCCGGGCGGGGACCACACGCCACTCACGTGAGCACCGGATCTTGACAAGCGGGCACGTGGTCGTAGGGGGCTGCGGGGCCCGCCCGCGCTCGCCGGATCCTCTGCGGCGTGCCGGTGCCGCCCTGGCGCACACGCGGGGGCAAGCCGCGAGGCGCGAAGGCAACGAGAGCGATGGGTCACCGGCCGGCGAGCGCGGGCCGTGCGAATGGGCGATCCGGGTGCCGGAGCATGCGACGCGCTGGTACGAAAAGTCCTGGAAAATCTTTTTCTGCTTGATCGATGTGGTAACCGCGGGTACGGACTCCGTTGATGGCGCCGTTTAGCGTGCGACAGGGGGGTAGGTGGCAGTGTGACACGCTCCGTAATTTTGGTGCCCGGTAAAATGTTTATTTATAATTATTACACAGCTGCTGCCATGGCGTGGTAGAGCAGGCACATGCGTGTACTGTTTGGAGACAATGTTATTTATTGGGGCAGTTTTTTTCTCTGTTCGACTTTGTCGGTAGGCTTGTTTTGTACTACTGGTACTAGTAATCGACGGTGGGATGATGATGACTGCTGATTTATTGGACAACTTGTGATGTGGTGGTTGTTGTCACGGTCAATTTCCTCTTTTTCAGCACAATGTGAGAGAGATGGCAATGTACTACAGTCCACATTGTAGTAGACGACCAGAACAGGAAAAGGGAAAAAGAAGAGCATCAACACTGTGGGTTAGGCAGAATCGCACGAGGAGAAATTGAGAGAGAATTACAGAAGCTGAATTGAAATGGCCAGAGAACAGGGAATCGGCCACACGAACATGAGCATGCCGCAGCACCGCAGAAGCCCCTGTGATGAAGAAGGCATGATCCTGAGTCCTGACGGCGGATGAGGTTGCCGGCAGGCCGCCTCGAGCGGCGCGCTCCGGCTGCTCTTCTGACGCGGAAGCCCCAGACGAGCAATCCGTATTGGCCCGGCCGGTTTCGCGCGCCCGCGCCGTCGACATCTTCGCGGATGCACACGGCAGCGCGCCAGCATGTAGTCAACCAGAGCGCCATGAATGGCCAATACGGATACGGCGGCCGCCGAGCGCCAGCTCAGCTAGGAGCCGTGACCCACCGGCGGGTTGGAGCCTTGGAGGCGCGGTGCCACCTCCGGCGGGGAGACAGCGCCAGCGGCGTCGAGGAAACGAGAACCGGCGAACGGTCCAGCTTTCTACGTACCTCTTGCTCTTGGGCAATATACACCACGGCCACTCACACCGGCATGAGCAGTTTGTCCCGGCCAGCAGCCGGCGCCGACGGCCTCGCCATGGACGGCGCCACGCACGACGCTGCCGCCCCTCCGACCGTCGCCGCCACCATGAGCGCACTTCTTCCACGAGAAAAGCGCATACGGGGGCAAAGCCGGCATCCTCGCCGCCGGCCGCCGGGACACTGCACACTCGAGGCCAGGCAACAACCGGCCTCTGTCTTGGTGGAAGAAGAAGCACGCCAAAGAAACGCGCCTCGCAACTGCCTCGCTTTTATAATGCGGGAGAGGGGAAAGCAAAGCGATGTTCTAGGCGTTTCTTCCACGGTGCGGTGCCGCGGTCCTCGTCTCCACTGGTGCCGTTGCTATCGTCTCCAAATCCATTTTTATAAGCGCGAGCGTATTAAAAGGGACAGCTCCCTTGTTGCGCTCACCCTGGCGGATTTGTATATCGGGATCCACTTGTTTAAAGGCCCATGCTCTTACGTGTAGGCTACTTCCTCCGGTGATGGTCTTTTGAACGCACCCAAAGGCGCATGAACCCTTCTTGGATTGATTAGTTTTTGGTTGGGCAGGGGAACTCTCACTGATTACCTAAGCATGTAGCCATGTAGGCTTGTAGCCGTTAGCACGACTTTTTTTTAACCAACAGGCATTGTAAAGCAGGAGAAAATACAAAAGGTACCCTTGTAGACTACCCGTAGAATCAACCCGAGGACAAAAGAACAAAACAAGAGGGTTTTTACAGTGGAATCTGTTCTGAAATTGAGTCTTTGAAATAGAACATGTGCTTATATTTTTTTACTAAGTAAAAGGGAGATGATATCACCGTTGACTGCGAGGCGTGTATGATAACTTTGTGAATGTGTTCTATCAGTCTAGTCTTTCAGAGGTAATTAGAGAGGCATAACGAGCGTGTGAGTTCTAGAAGTACTGTGAGTAGTGGACATCCGTACCTGAGTTGACGACCTTTGAAGGAATTTAAAAGATCCAATGTAACTTGGCATAAGTTTTGCTTTTATTAATGAATCATAGTACATTTTTTCTCCTAATCAAGTCCTATGTAAAATATTGAATATCTTGACCAAAGGAAATATATGATAATTGTTTTCGGTGTCACTAAGCAGACACATATTTTGGTTTAGCCCTTTCTCACCAGCCAAACACTAACTCATTTATTTGAAATATTTAATTATGCACTAACTAGTATCAGCTTTTCTCGATATTAATTGGAATTACATGTCAACATGGCAAATCAAGCATGACGAATCTCTCTTAATATCAAATGCAGAAAATGGTATCCGTATTGCCATCCAGTTGATCGGGTAGATCTAGACACGTTTGTGGTCCGCAGCCTTTCTGTGTGGACCATTTCTCATGTAACCGAAACGGCGAGCTACCTCATGGCATATGACAAGAATATATACGCATCTCTAGGATAAATTATCTTGTCTGCATATTGCAGGCCTATTCACGAAACGGTCCCTTGATCGCTGGGTCCAACCTAATAGCATATCATTTGGGTAGGGGTGATGACCTTAGCACACACTCACAGGTAGATCAAAAGGAGGGCAAGCAAAGCCACACATTAGTATAATCCACACTCCTTAATTATTTGACCACACATGGCCTAAGCAATGACCCAGGTGATGATGCATATTGCTTGTTTTCTATGCTCTCATGCAGACTGTTTTGTCCCTTCCTACATCAGTCACTACTTGCCCTTTTTCCCTCTGTGTATGTGTGTGTCTTTGGTGGCCCACATTCCTTTCACTTTTGTTAGATGTCCAAGCTAGCTCTTAGCATGCCTAACTTAGTGCGTTTATGTACACCTGGGGATTTATCACATACAGATATAGCTCGTGGAGAAAGTATCTCTTTTGTGATTTTGCAGGCTATTGATATAGTCATCGGCGAAAAAATGTCACCTTTTTTATTTTCACGGAGGCGGCACTCTTCAGTGCCCCCTCTCACAGGACATGTTTCTTAGTACAAAATTTTTCACAACTTTTCACCAATTCACCGGATTTAAACACCCCCCAAATGGCAAATAGTAGGACATTTTTGGATGGTTTCTTTCGCCTTTCCCCTGTTCACGTCATGCATTTTTTTCTGTTTGCTCTTGATGAAGAATTGGAGATTAGACTTTAGGACAAAGCATGCTCTTTTGATAAAAAAAGGAGAACATTCTTTTGTACTCTTACTCCTTTTGCTCTTTTCTCACGGTCATCTTTTTCCTTCTTTTCTTAGCCCATGTTTGTTTGTCTCATCTTATTTTCCAAAGTATATCAAAGCCTCGGGCCACTCATAATTGCCCATTTCATACTCAACAAAACTGTAAATTAATATAAAGTTATATACATTATCTGGATGATAAATAAAAAATAGAAAACGATAGAAACGCTAAGAACTGGTCTTAGTGAAATTTTGTATATTACCTCAACAATTTCATTTACTCTGTTTTTAATTATTAGTCATACTATCTTAAGCTTTTAAGGACATGTTGTCTTTGAGTTACCAAAAATATCATCATACATATGTCTTATGTGCACAATACAAGAATTTAAGTATTTGCACTTAGATGCTAAAATAGCAATTTAATTTCTGAGGAAAGTGGCGTACCCAGTTATTGAAAGCTAGCTAGCTACATAGTTCATGATGCTAAGTTAGTTGACTTGACTGGTCCCCTGAAAACAATTAAACGAAAACTACTAATATCTTTCTGTCGATCAATAAAATACTTGAAATCTAGAACCGTCTTTGTCCAGTTCATGGATAGTAATCCGTCAATTTAATAAGATATCAGGGAGGTGACCATATAATAATTTGGATAGATGGGGATACAATAGTTAAGGATTTCTTGTATCACTAGATGGCTAAAGGATACGTCTGCTCCCTTTATATAATTAATAAATCCACGCTGTACTATCATGTCACTTAAAAATTGGAGGCACGCCTCACAGTTTATCTAACTAGTCAGAGAGCCTAATGCTACAATGATTCCACATAAAAATATATGGTTGCCAATTCCACTAGGCATCTGCTAGTATATAGTCTCGATCGCTTGGATCCGTACCCGAGAAATACCATGGATCTCCCCAGTGTCCAGTTCAGATGCAGCACTACTTTACGCTATTTTCAAATGGACAAGTGCACATGGATATATGTATTCCGATAAACTATTCGGAGCCATATGATGAGAAGTGAACAGACGTGATCAGGGCACGCCTCACCATTATCTCATATCATTTAGCATCTAGCAAAATCATTATAAGGGGTTTAGGGAATTTCATCCCTAATTTTCTTTTCTTTTAAAGCATTAATGGGTGAATTTGTCTTTCACCCACATAAACAACTCAATGCACATGAATGTGCTAGGTGCCCTGTTAAAAATTAAAGGGTTTTCATATATTTTTGGAATGACCAAACTTAACCAATTGGGAACTCAATCAGGTGGAGTACTGAATTGGGGCAGCAGAATTTATGTGGGGATAAGAATTTGCCATGGGAGTTCAGTTTTAGAAACTTCGAGTCACAATGTACTCTTTGTAAAACAGATTAATTAAGTGTGAGAATATAATAAAAAATTGCAAAAACTAGACTTTTACTCGTGCATATTAATCTGATTTCTTCATTTGTATGTATACTTATTTTATATAATGCAATTAAGTACACCGTTTTATAGTCATTATATTATGATTATAATATTAGGCTTGGATCTAGAGACGAAGAAGGAAGAACAATTCGTTGTACTTAACCAACTGCTATTCCACCTGAATAATCCCATGCTACTTTTCTTAACCTTTGTATGCTATTTTTTTGGTAACGCATAAATCATTGTTTTTTTAATAAAGAACGGAAGGAAGAGTGTAACTCAACTACTCAAGCTAGTTCTAGTAGGTGGTAACTTTTCAGTAAGTATATTAGTTATAAAAGTTTTTTGTAAAATAACAGGATGATCAACCATAGAAAAAGAAGTAAAATATAATGGGAAAAAATAGACTCCACGAGATTGGGTAATGGAGTAATGATGACGACGACTCATTGCTTCAAACCTGGGAAATGAGGTTGAAGAATTGGTCTTGATGATTATCTCACAGAATCTACTTTTTGAAAGTTGGACCAGCCTAACTGTCTCTCGGTCTCTCCTCTCCCACTTTTTTTTTACTCCAAACTACTCTGTCCGGTTTTTTTACATGTCTTATTAGCTTTGTCCTAAGTCAAAGTTGTTCAATATTACCCAAGTTTTTAGAAAAATATAACAACATCTACAATATCAAATTTATTTCTTTGAATCCACTATTTAATATATTTCAATAATACATATAATTGGTATGATAAATATTGTTATATTTTTCTATAAATTTGATCAAATTTATATAACTTTGACTTAGGAAAAAACTTAATACGACATCTATTAAAAAACACAGAGAGTAATACTGAACTAGACTACCTGCTTCTGGATAGAGATTCTCTATTCAACCATGCATAATCCTCTATCTGCATTCAAAATATGATGTATATATATAGCCTAGTTATACCGTGGACTAAGTTTGTCCAAACTGTCACCATCTAAAATATTTTGCATTTTAACAAGAATTTATCGTTGCCACCAACCATAAACCATCATTGATAAATTTGAAATTTCATTGTTAAGCTCAAAACTCAGGCAATTTGTATTTTCGTCTTTAATTTGTAAAATGGCACTATTACTTATATTTACCTTAAACTTGAGATGATATATGTTACTCTATTATGTAGAAGATGAGTCTGTTTAATATAAATAATTAGCTAATTTTATTTTAAATCGACGTGGACCGGGCTGACAAGTTGTGGTAATTACATGATTATTGACATATATTTATTAATGGGAAACCTACTCACACTAGCCGTACTCATAAGATCATATCAATCAAACACATTTCCCACAGATCACCATGTCTGCTTGATGAATACATTTCTTGGTTATATTATTGCACCTTGTGTTATTTTGAGATGTCCTAGTGGTACTCAGCTGCATCCTATAGGCCAAGTGAGGGAGCGGGGACTAGAAAAGGCCTGAAAGGCTGAAAACATGATAATGAGGTTCAAGAAAAGAGATGCCCAATGCTTGAAAGGCTCTTTCTTGTCCAGTTTCTTTAGCATACCGCCCCCAATAAACTAATGCTATGGTAGGCAACTCGATGTGAATTGGTTCTAGTCCTTTGTGTTCTTTGTGCTTACTTTATTGCTCCCAAGGCTGTATTAAATATCTGGGATCATGTTTCAAGGTTTAAATTTCTGTCAAGCCCCACATTGACATGGACAAGCAACCCAAGTGCTGCTGCCACCTCCACCAGAGCTTGATCCTCACAAGCTTGGTGCCACATAAATTTCTCAATATTCTACTAGCCTGATGCATGAATATAATATTCTTTATGTGTTTACCACTAGGTACAAAATACTTGGTGGTAGGCCAATTATTTAGGGCAAGTGCAAGCCTGGGAACCTTTGTTTGACCACTACAATTGTAGCTACCATGAGCACACATCTGAACCATATTGTATAATGCTGGTGCTAATGCACGGCCAATTCCACACCCACAACCATTGTTTAAGCCCTAGCACTTCTTTATGTGCCAAGATTATCCTCATCATTAAACAATTGCTCTCCCTTCTGCCAACTTGTTTTTTATATTAGTGCCACATCGATTACGTTTACAAGTACGTGTTAATGGCTACCGTATAGGCGTATTATGGTAGCTGCAATGGTCTGAAAGGGACTGAATTGAAGTCTAGAGCGGTTAACATGAGTAGCGTGGCAGGAAAGAGTGATCTAGAATGGCTGTCACTAGTGCCTAACAACGTCTTAAATTTTAATAACATCAGTGTACTTCCGGAGAGCAGTAGTTGTTACACTTGTTATATATATATTTATATATATTTGTTATAAAGATTAAACTATACCTGGCATGTTACTCCCAGAATACCAACACTGCAAAGAGACACCAATAATATTTTTTTTTGCGAGAACGACACCAATAATACTATAGAGCTAGGTAGAGCTCATTGATATCATCTCATGTACCATTGTACACTAGTACCCGCATGTAGTCATGTACGATACGTGTACAGTGTAGTATTCGTTTTCTTCGGAAAGAAAAATGCAAGTATTATATTTTGGCGTGAATCCCTAGAAACCTACTGCAAAAATACGGTTTGGTACGGGTACTGTATTTGCAGATCTGATGGGTAGTTTAGCACGAATCATATTCTCCTAGCTTGCAGGCAGGCAGGCAGCCTTTGTACTCTTCCTCCGCTTCCGCTGGTAGGCAGTCACCACGCTAGTCGCCACGCTAGGATCACACTACGCCTCACAGTAGCGGCATGGGCACTGTAGCAACCATGGAGGGTAAAAAGGACAATCCCCTAGACCAGTAGGCAGTGGGCAGGAAATAGCATGGGCCCAGAACAGGTGTGTCGCCGTGCATATGTTACTGTTTCTCAATCATCAGTCGGTGCAGTAAAACCTGTTTCTCAGGTGATACACCTTATTATACAGTACAATTGGAAATGGTTCCTATGCAGGTCAAGATCAGTGAGCATTAAACGTACACACGTTTTCAGTTGTGTGCAGTATGCGCTCGGGCAAACATTTTCTCCCCTTTTTTTCCATATAAAATGAGATTTTTTTAAGAACAACAAAAAAAGGTCAGAGCCTAAAAATGCATTTTAATTTTTGCATCAGGACTACTCCTTCCGTTCCACAATATAAGCATTTATTGATTTCCGTGGATTACGTTTGACGATTCGTCTTATTCAAAAAATTTATGAAAATATAAAAACAATTATGATATACTTGAAATATATACGATGATAAAACATGTCATAACAAAATAAATAATATTTTTATAATTTTTTTGAATAAGACGAATGGTCAAACGTAAAGAGCAGAATTCAACAAATGCTTATATTGTGGGACGGAGGGAGTACACCTTAAGCAATGCAAATCACAGTGTAACCTCTAGTCTCAAAGGCTAGAGGCCTAACCCCTACTACAGGCCTACACTGGTGGATGAAGGTTCAGTTCATGTTGGGTAGACAGGCCAACATTTTTATCCCTAGCTGTGTAGCCCAATATTCATCACAAATGACAAACAGCAGTGACATGTTCATTTCTCATTTCTGGGCAAAAAGAGACCAGATGAATGACCTATGAGTGAGGACTGAGGAGTGGACTTGCTCAATCAGCAAGTAACAGCTTTCAATCAACCAGAAATAGTTGAAGCAGGCTCCAAATCAGGGTCCATCTAGAACTCTTGCCCATCCTTTTCCTCACCAGTTTTTCTTGCCACAGATTAATATGGCCCAACCCCAACATACTTTTCAGGGAACTAAAGGAAACCAATAATTTCCCCTAGTGACGATTGCGTCAGGAGCTGGACTCTGGTGCTGTGGTGCATGCAAGCAATGCCAACAACCAACTACAACATCACAGGAAAAAAGGAGTTGATAGAGATTCAACTTTCTCCATTAACCACCTGGCATGTGGTGCTGGCATTTACAGGAACAGAAATAGAGTTGCGTCACGATCAACATAGAAAAGACAGAAATGCAGAGAGAAATCAGCAATGAAGACAGGATGCATAATTTATACATTTGATATTTTCCTTCCTTTTTCAGTTAATATCTTGGTTGCTATGTACAAAGCCCACAATTGTAGGTGGGCAGCATTACATTATCAGTAGTAATTTTTCTCTCTTTTCAGGGTTTTGAATGAAGCAATATGTAGTGCTCCGCAATAGTGCAGGAGAGCCTCAATCTTGCCCTAATGGCTGGGCGGTGTGGTTATGTACAATGTATAAATGCTCTTTCCTGAAGAATAGTAGCAGCAGACTGTTGGTGACAATACTTTGGATTTCCCAAATCAGTTACCGCATTCTTCATGCAAGTTTCCTGCCTAAACTTGAAATAAGTATACACACAAATGAAGAAATCAGATTGAATACCCAGGCTGAATCATTTTGTTTATCCAGAAGAAGGTTCAGAGGCAGAAAGTTCGGTCTCTGACAACTTTTTACTGATCTCCACGTCCTGTTGTGTTCTGAGATAACCCTGTGCTGTAGAAGTAACTATCTGGATAATGAAGTTTATGATCATGAGCCACACGACAGTGTTCCAGATCAAACCGAATGACAGATTCCACTTTCCCTAAACATGGATCAAACAATATGAACATTTAGAACAATTGAATAAGACGAACCAACATGGCAACAGGATAGTAAAATAGGCAGAAAAAAAATCAGCGGAACTTCAGTGTTAAATGCCTTATCATTATCAGTAATTCAGTATATATTTTTTTAGTACTGCTACATGTACAAACATTGGAGTCTCAAGGCACAACAGTTAAAATCAACTAGATGGGAGGCCCATCAATGCATGGCATTATTAAGATGCATGGTTGTTGTGTTGCATGCAAAATGGTTCTGCATGACGCATTTCCTTTTAACCGTTATCAGCACCAGAATTGCCCCCAGATCAGGAGCTTTGTTTTGTAACCACTTAAAGAACAACTTTCCATGGTACGATATACCATGCTCTGCACTTCACAGCCAATGATAATTTTGAAATATGACTTGCAGCGACTATGGCCAGATCACTTTAAAGATTGGAACAAGTGAAGCTCATGGCTGCAGCAAATGTTGGGTTTCGGTGACTGCCACAGTTGAGTGAAATTCATACCTTCACAGCAATAGAAGTTGATGCAGCAACATGAGCCGATAAGAACTTATCCTTGGCGGTCTTCAGCTTGACAACTAAAGAGGGAAGGATGGATGCCACTCCAGGGACATTGCCAAATGCCCATATAAGCCTTTTCTCCACCAAATCAAGAAGTTGGTTGTTGCAGAGAGTTATCACCAATGTTGTCTAAATAAGTAATTTGTAAAATCTAGTCGGTTTAACAAAGATGAGATGAAATCTGTATGATACTATGATTACAAAACACAACAAAGTGCTACATAAGAACTGTACCAAAAAAAAATTGACGAACCTGGATACAAACTTTAACAATAGCCTTTCCAATCAAAGTTGCTAGAAAAAACTTCCAGAAAGGTATGTTAAATTGTCCACACAGCATACCAGCAAGATCAAACAGAGGGTTTGGCACCTGACAGAAGAAAGAGTTAAGTTTTTCCACACGTCATATCTCATAAAAAAGGAATAGTGTCTCAAATAGTAGGGAACTTCTGCAAAGATCATGCACAATGAAGTTAAGATGTTTCTCCACGTCTATTAAACAATAAGCCATGCTAGGCAATATTTTAAAACATACTATTTCTCTCGCAATTCTAGTCAAGTGTGAAATATGAGTTCTGCAACAATTTTACACGGCCTTTTCCCAACAGCCTAAACTGGCAGGGTGCTACAAGGTAAGTCAGCATCTGGGGAAAAAGCAGCATACTGAAATGTGACTGAAACAAAGAAATTTGAAATGAGAACAGAAAGACACTAACCGAAGCAAGTAGCAAGATCACAGTGAAGCTTAGATGAGACATGAGCCATTGCTTGGCCCGATGTAAAGTTGATGATGGAGAGCCTTCTGAAATTGGAGCATTGAAATCTTCTAGCTCGTCTATTGTGCGGCCTGACATGCTAGCTGTGGTTCATTTATATGAAAGGAGTCAGCAACATAAATAAGTTTGCAAACAATGGCATAATCTTATAAGGCACACTAAACCTAAATATAACTCTGTGTTATGGATGGTTATGGTCAACTTACAAGCCCTGATAACCCCGCTAATAAGAGTTTCAAAACTCTTTAAATAGATACAAGCTTATTATTCCTTTCATACACATAAGCCCCATCAACTTCTTAGTGGAAGGGGTCTTAGCCTTTCCTATAAGCTAATAAGACGGTCAACCCTTATTCATCTATAATCATAGAAGACATCATAGTTTATTTCTACAAAACTAACAGACAAGAAAAAAAAGGCATCTAATGACACTTGCATGTTCCAATTTTATATTTGAATCTTAGTGACAGAACTTTGCAGCAGAATATCAAGAAGTAAACATAATTTTAATCTGTTACTCTGGAAGAAAAGTCCACAAGTATATATCAGCTAAAAATGGTATATCACGAAAAGAGGAAATAATGGAAGGATTGCATATATTAACTAGCCCTTTGACAATCGATGGTTCAAAGTGGAAGAGGTGGATCAAGTAGACAGGTAAGACAAAACAAAGGTAATAAAGTAAATTATACTATACTTGCTAAGTGGCAAGTGCAAAGCAGTATGGATATGGACAAAACCTGCTCTTGAGAGAAAATATGGAGGAAGCTCTCCAAGTGCAGTTCCAATGCCCCAAAGAACAGCTTCGAGGTAAACTTTCTGCAGTATTTTGCTGAATGGAATTGTTTCCTGATATATTGGGGGTCCAAACTCCAGGCAGCCTTTTTCTAACCATGACGGCATCCTTTTAAGGAGAATAGTGTCATAAGGAGCAGTTTTTAAATCAACCCTGCCACACTGAACTGCTTTGATAGTAAAAAAGGCAACATGGGGACCTAAATACAATACAAAAGTGTGCAAACCAGAACCTGCAAAATAATTACATGTAAGCTGAAATTCTTGTTATATTTCAGTTAATTAACTAATTAAACTCCAAATACACAGTTTCACTGATCTGAAACTATTTTCACTTACCTAATCCGATGGATGAAACCACCCCTAGTATGATCCACCACAGTCCAAATCTGACATACCAAAGTACCTCATATACATGCTGCATCAATGACAATATACCATGTTAATCCAAGCTGCAAAAGAGACCATGTACACTACTGCATCAGGAGATATTGGAAGCAAGCTACCATAATTAATGTGAACAAGTTATAGCAATGGAGCTGAAATTCTCTTGAATAATATGCAAGCGCATTTGCCAAATGGCAGATAGTCTCAGGACAGCACGAAAAATAAAAGGTTAAAAATCTAAAAAGCAGAGAACATAATTTGGTTTATCATCCAGTTTCAAATATTTATATATCACATAGAAAAGGCATAACTTTCCGTTAGCTATATGCTCACACCATAGCATGATTCATTGTCTAATAATCTAGCACCTAGATCACTCAGACTGTTCTAAATAATGTTAAAAAGTGATGTTCTAATAACTTTGAAAGAAGATGATACCTTTTCATGTGGGCCATCAGTGAACAAGAGCAGACCCCAGGTAACAACAACCAAAAGAAGCGCAATTTTCAACCAAGAACCTTTCTTCAGAACAGATGAAAATGTTCTTCTCAAACTCTGACCAATGGCTAATACAAAGAATGCCGATGTCTTAAATGGCTGTGACGCCATTGTTAGTCTCTCGAGGTCTGCACGATGTTTTTGCCGGAGCACTGAAATATAAAGTGCATTGGTTAGAGCATGGACCTCATCATTATTTGGTCGACAGAGTGTGTGGGAAACCTTTGATTTCATCTCATCCTATAGTGAGGTCGAAAACACCCTCCTAATTTTTATAAGTTTCACTTATAATAATTATCCAAGTTCTGCTGCACATGGAAAAAATGGCTTTGGGCCGTGTCATTTTTATGCTGCGGGGAAAAAAATCCACGCTGAAAAATTGATTTGTATTGAAACCATAAACCAAAAGGACTAGGCAACCAAAAAGAAAAAAAATGGCGAAATCACCACTCCTAGATGCCAATCTTGCTAGTAAAAATCAGTTGGAAGATAAAATGAAGAAAAATTAATCCTCTCAGACGCCATCTGCCCCCAAACGAGCTAAAATCGAACTTTAAAGCTGCAAAACCCTCAAAAGCGCTCTAAACGATCCAATGCTTGAAATCAGAGATTAAACAAACCAAAACCAATCATGCAATTTCGCCAGACAAAAGAACGGTACTTGTGCAGCTTTGAATCACGATCACTAAAAGAATCTAACAAAAGTTTTCTCTAAAATAGAAGGAGATTAGCAATTACGTATCGCCAATTCGCCACTTGCACATAAGTAAATTAAAAAAGGCGAAAGATTCCAACTTTCAAAGAAAACCTCAACGACACGCGTTCGCCGCTCCACGGCAGCTATAGCAGCAATAGCGGTTTTCCATAAATTTCCACCACAGATGTTGAACAGGGCAATATGATTTAGGAAACCCAAGAACTAAACCAATGCTCCGCTCCTCGAGAACAATGGCCGACCAAACAACGCGATCCCTTCCCAAAGATTGTCAGGCGACCAACTCACTCACCAGATATGCCCTTGTCCTCGCCGGCGTCGACGGTGGGCCCCATCCCGCGGCTCCGGGTTCCTCTGTCTCCCTCCGCCGCCTAGATCTGAGCAGCGCGCCGTGGCGTGAGCCCGCCGCGGCTCGCAGCAGCTATATGAACCGAGAAAAAAAGGGCGCGAGCGAGCTTTGCTTCCCGTTTGATGCAGGAAACGCCTCTTCTCCCGGGGATGACGGAGAGCACGAGCTCGGCGCCAAGGAATCGCTCCTTTCACCGGGAAAAAAGAGGAAGAGAGCTTTTTCGCAAGCTGCGAGGGTAAAAAGGCTAGGCGAGAACGGCTTTCGGTTATTTATATATATATATGCGGTTACGTGCCCGGGGTTTCACGATTTACCCCTTCAGGTCACACAATGCCTGGCGGGAGTTTTCTACTTTCCTTGAGGGGGCCGATTGTAAAGATAAGGGGAAAGCTGACGCGGAGTCATGAACTACTTGTAACATGTTTCCATTAAAGGCAAGTACGTTGCTACAGTCTTATGCAATTTCACGTAGAATTTTTTGATGATGTGAAAGAAAGAGAAAGAGGTGAGTGAATGAAATAGTTGTTTCACGAGGCAACCACCTCAAAACTAAAAATTAGAACTATAAGACCACTCAAACACCATTGTACGAGTTGTGATTGTTATGCAACTCACAAATACTTATTTTCTATGTACAAATTAAAAAGTTGTTATTACTACGAGACAACTTATAAGACAATCTACTGTACTATATAGTCTATTAAGTCATCTCAAGATTACATGTCACTGCATGAGACCATCTATTAGACGACATCAATGTATTTGCCCTAAAAAGTAAAAACTAAAAAGGAATAGTAACTGTTCACCGATGCCTAATAGATTTGTTCCTTATTTTTAAAAGAAAAAAAAGTGGCATTGCTAATCATCTGCTGATGCTGGTGCGTTAGCACAATTCTGTAACAATTTTAAATACAACCAAATAATAATTTGGATTCTTTAACTCATAAATGAGATATTACCGGAGTCATTTTGAGCTCTTTGGTTCATCTGTTGATTGTAATGCCTGTATGAAATTGATTATATTATAGTAGGGCTTAAGGGTTTTTTTTTTCACATCATAGCAGGTTAGCATGTGGTCATTGGCCAAACCTTTTATTTTATATGCAAACTAAGGTTGACGATGGATGATGGCAAGTGGTCGATGACTGGTCATCCTCACTTGAATTTTACGACTTGTCATCAAGAACGGCCTCCTCTTCCTCCTTTCATATATATTTTATTTCTAGGGATCATTTTTCATCTAAGGTGTCTTCTTTTCTCGAAGACAACTTGTTCATTGTACGGGCTACTTATTCAGGGAAAAAAGATAAACCGATGAGCAGGAGTTTTCTCGAGGGAAAAAAACTGATCGACATGAAGGTTGCTTGGGCTAAAGGGCTAAAACTAGACTTATGAGACACTTCTTCCTTTCTTTTAAGAGGTATTTTACGGTGGTTGAAAAGGTACCAGAAGGTACCACGAGGTACTTTCCTATTTTGATAAGGTACCAGAAGGTACCAAGAGGTACCTTTCCAGTTTTGATATCGGTCCCATCAATTTTGGTACCGGTCCCACCTATTTTGGTACTTTTTTTGAGTACCTCTTGGTACCTCCAGGTACCTTTTATGTTTCAACCGTTGAATTTAGCTTGATGGACGGTCGTAATTTGTTTCAACCATTGTAAAAATGCTTTTGTCGAGCCACATCATCATTGCTAGCTTTGTAAAATACCACACGTACAATCCATTACAACCTTGCCACCTTTTGGTTCATATAAGTTAGCCATTACAATCTTGTCGCCTTTTGGTCGTGTTTGGTTTCTAAGTTACCCCATCCCGACGTAGCAGAAGCGTGCATCTTAGGAGTTTAGGACCAACCCTATTTATTTGATTGGAAGCATATATTTTTCAAATTAGATTCATTCATGCAAATAGGCGTTGGTTTCCTCACAGTGAACCCCAATATGATTTTCGCCGCTTAGCCTAGCCAACAAATGCGCATGATCGTGACCATGAGTCTATGTGTCACTCTCATAGGCTGGAAATATTAGACCCATTCATGAACCACATTTTCTTTATGCACTCATGCAACATCATGAAAACTCTTCCTTTCTAAGGATTTGTACTGCCTCACCCTACACCCATTCATCCAGAATATATGGTGCAGGTCTACAGAAACTATTCGAGCAACCAAACACACCCAAAGCGTTTTTGAGTTCTTTGGTCCAAAAATTCTCATGGATATTTTCGTTTCACGGGTTTTAAGAGTACCATGTCATCTAAAGATGTTTAGGTTGATGAATGATACAAGACCGCCAAATCCGAAACTCCAAATGCCCTTACACGGTTTTATTTTTTTTTAGTTTCATAGCATTTAACTGTTGCATTGCGTTGTGAGTTATACTATGATTTCATTTATGTTTGCAAGACACAAAACTCAGTCACTGTGAGATCTCATTTCGTTTCGAAGGGTAGATAAGTGTGTATACAATGTTCCATTTTTTTCTTCTCGTCAATAAATTGCTTTCCATGCCATAAACTCTTGCTTGCCACGTCATAAATTCTTGTGGGAGAATGGCCGAGCATTTTTGTCTTCCAATCCATATGTCATGTCACAAGCCAGTCAAAAAAAGAATTTTTGCGGCCGCTCATCATTAAAAAACCGACTCAAATTGACCGTAGAATGAAAATTTGGCGTACTGGATTCCAAACTACTAGAAAGACATAATTCGAGCCGCCGGAGGATTGCTACACTAGTCATCTCGTCCTTGATATTTACAACATACTCCATCAAAGACGGCAACAATTTATTTGGATGTGTAATTGTCTGAGAGATCACCTCAAACTCTTAATACACGAGGTCGACCGCCGCCATCCTCGTCCTTGCACCATGTTTCTTTTTTCCACGCAGCGCCGCCTTCACGCGTCTGTAGCACGTATTTATTTTCACGTGGCCTGTTCTGTGGTCTCCGACCGAGACATGGCGACGTTGCTGCCATCGGCCGCCATCATTGCCGCCGGCCTGCGGCGACCTCCGCTCCGCCGCGAGGAGCGGCAACCGGCCACGCCGGGGATCGCAGGAGCCGAATCCTCCAGTTGGGGAAAGCAACGCGGCGGAGATTTCGTGCACGCGAGGAGCGACAAAAACCGCGCCGAGAACCAACGAGGACGACGCGAGCCGCGTGACGATGGCGTCCTCCGGCCCCGCCCCGCGTGGAAAGGAACCATCCGCGTCGCCGGAAGCGTATCCGCATCGTGGGCGTCAGCCGCAAGGATCCGGGTTGCCTGCTAGAGGAAGTTACCTTCAGGCGAAGCATCGGCTCTTGCCTCTTGGGCAGCTTCGTGGTTCAGACTTTAGAGAAGCTGAGAATTTCTTGGTTGTAACCTGTCGCTGTAGACGTGGGCAGATGTTCGGAAGAACAAGAAAAAAAAACAGGATGTTTAGTTCAGCTCGTTTTGCAAAATTTTGCATAACGCACGCTCCCCAATGCACTTTTTTCTCTCTGTGACACACGACCCAATACATAAAAATACTATGTATAACAACATCTAAACACCCTCTTAGTGCTCATCAGATGACAGCTACTGGCAGATGAAGGCTTTCCACAGATTTTGTTGTGATGCAAGTCAGCAGAGCAGGAGGGTGAAATTTTTTTCACACTCCTTTGACCACTAATTAGGGGTATTAAATAAAGTCAGTTTACAAAACTACCTCCACAACCTCCTGGTAAATTCGCGAGACGAATCTAATGAGGCCTTTGACCACACGATTAGAGGATGATTACTGGCAAATCATGGATTAATTAGGCTCATTAGATTCATCTCGAAAAGTTACGCTCATCCGTGAAGAGGTTTTGCAAATAGACTCTATTTAGTACTCCATGCAAGAAAGATTCCTTTTTGCAAAAATTTTTCAACTACCACCGTGTTTAGATGGCGGTGAAAAATTTTTCACCCAGCATTAAATGCAGAGAATCTCACATGCATGGAGTACTAAATAAAGTCTATTTGTAAAACCTTTTTACAGATGAGTGCAACTTTGCGCGACGAATCTAATGAGCATAATTAATCCATGATTTGCTACAGTAATACTACAGTAACCATCCTCTAATCGTGTGGTCAAAGGCCTCATTAGATTCTTCTCCGAAATTTACCTAGGGGCGTGGAGGTAGTTTTGTAAACTGCCTTTATTTAATACCCGAATTAATGGTCAAAGTTGCATTTAATACTCCAAAAAAATTTCCAACCTCCAACTAAACACTCCAAACACAGAGCGTCGAATATTCAGAGATCAGACCAGACTTCACAGTGGAGTCAGAGCAAAGCATTAAATATGAATAACTTTTTTTGATTGCTACAGTAAATTTGAATGTTTGGATAACAATTCAAAGTATTAAATATGGATAACTGACAAAACCCATCTCATAACCTCCAGATGAAATTGCGAATCTATTAAGCCTAATTAGACCATGATTTGACTATGTCGTGCTACAGTGAACAATCTCTAATGATGTATTAATTAGGCTATCGTGATTTCCCCTCCATCAGTATAATTAGTTTTATAATTAGATCATGTCTAGTCCTCCTAATTTTCAATTTAATATTGCTACAGTAAATTTCGCAACCGGGTCTAAACATGCCCACGAGCACGGCAGAGAAATAGCGAGTACCATCGGGAGATTTGCCCATCGGTCAGCTCTTTTTGGTTGCTACATGAATACACTGCACCTACCAGCAACCTAAACAACAGAATTCAACCCGGCATGGATGCCCGGACTTTTTGATGTATCTGGGTCGCGCAGCAGTTTCTCATTCTGCTTCCTTCTTTATGGAAGGAAGTTCAGGTCCAGACGTGGAAGCAAATAGAACAGAATAGTGGGCACGGATATAAACATTCGTAGAATGAGTTCTGCCGGAACTAAAATATCGAGTTCCCTGAAAACTTCCCAGGAACATTTACCTCAAAGGTCACGTCCCATTTAACTTTTCAGAATGCTAGCTATATTTTCTTGGACATTATCTTTTGCACTTTTGTCAAAGGGGTCGTCTCCAACGTAAAGATCTAAGATAGACCTGCATAAGAGCTTGCTCTGGATGCTCCCCACTTCCTCGCCTTCGACTATGCACATAGAGAAAACGAATGATTAATTATGAGCATTAAGCACCAATTTAGTCCATGCTAGAAATTCATAAACAGTCGAAATAGACAATTAGAAAAATGCACAAATATATCACTGCATAGAAATGCCATGACACAAGGGATATAGCTTCTAATAATGAACAAAGATGACTTTTGGAGCTGCAGGAGACAGGTTTGATGTTAATACTTGTCATTTTCTGGAGCAATATATGCAAGCAGTAGGTGACTGGTGATGCAATGCCAAGCAGCTGTTGATGGCAGTTGCTAGGCTGTGATTGGTACCACAGTGGTGCGAGGGAGGAGAAAGGGCAGGGCAGGAGGAAGGGTGGTGCAGGAATCTGCTGTGGGAGAGAGTGGTGGAGGTATGGTGTACACTGTGCAGCAGCTGTGACAAAGGGTGGAGGATGGAGGTGGAGCATTACAGCAGCTGATTCTGTTAAGGGTATAATAGTCAAGGGTAATATTGTAATGTCCTAGTCTAGGTTTCCTCATGTACTCCATCCATATGTAATTCCCCATTGGGCTCAATACAATCATCCATTCATCCTCTGTTATTCATAACATGGTAGATTTAACATCTTGTGATTAGATCGGGCATTTAAAAACTTAGATGGCTTGAAAAATAATCAGTCAGATGTTCCCTCTACAGTCTACATAACTCCTCAAACAATTGGAAAATTAAGGGCTCATCTCCTGCATTGTGGAAAGGGGTATGGACTGTCTACAGTATCTCCTGGCATTGAGTACAGACTTGTCTATCTGATCCAGCATATGAGCAACTATGTCATTTTGTGAACAAAGTTTAAGAATGTTGCCAGGTACTCAGGTAAGGGATACATGTATATTCACTGCCACATAAAGACATTTAAAAACTTAGATGGCTTGAAAAATAATCAGTCAGATGTTCCCTCTACAGTCTACATAACTCCTCAAACAATTGGAAAATTAAGGGCTCATCTCCTGCATTGTGGAAAGGGGTATGGACTGTCTACAGTATCTCCTGGCATTGAGTACAGACTTGTCTATCTGATCCAGCATATGAGCAACTATGTCATTTTGTGAACAAAGTTTAAGAATGTTGCCAGGTACTCAGGTAAGGGATACATGTATATTCACTGCCACATAAAGACATCTTTCTAACTATTTACATAATTCCCCTCCACAGAAAAAATACTCCACCTAAGTACTGAAATCAACAAAAAAAAGGGAAATTGAGAATAAAATGAACTTACTGCTTATTTTAAGCACATGGTTTGATTCCCTTGAAAGCTCAATCACAGACCCCTTTGGTAGTTTGTATTCATCCTTGAAAAGTGCAACGAAACTGCAGAAGATCAAAGGTATAAATTCTATGTACATTGAAATTTGAATATATGACAACAACAAGAGTGACATAATAGCATCATTTGCCTAAAGAGTTCTTAAGTCTCTCAGCTAGAGTAAGAAATTCATGTCATGTAACACTTCATAAACTTGAACAGTTAGTTTTAGTATCTAACCAACTTATTAAGTCTCAAACTCTCAACACCAGAGTTTATGGTACAGTACCGACATTCTTGCAAGCCTATCAATTATTCATATTGTGCAGAATATATAGCAATAAACATTAAAAATACCATTGGCATGTATCTTTTTCCAAAATATTAACCCCCCTTTTTTATATTGACCTATCAGTGCTCAATTATTGGTAGCACAAATGTCACATACAGCAGAAGGATCACAATTAACCAACAAACTAATTTTTCCAGCGAAATGAAAATTTTACACATGAGATAAACAAAAGGTCCCTGTTTGTACAGGATGAATGCAATCGGAATTTTGGAGGAATGCACTTCCTAAAAGGTTTCCTGTGTGCTCCAAACAACCCATTCAAGATTTGAATTTTGGAGGAATGCACTTCCTACAAGATTTCCGGTGCTCAAACAACCCATTCAAGATTTGTGAAGACGGATATGATGCGAGTCCTGTGATCAATATGAACCTGAATGCACCACTTGTGGTCCATTTCTTCAGTTTAGCCAAACACAAACTTGACAATCATGACACTGTTTAGTTCCCCAACTAAGTTTGCAAACTTGTCACATCGAATGTTAGGACACTAATTAAGGGTATTAAACGTGGATTAATGATAAAACCCATTCCATAACCCCCAGGTAACTTCGCGAGACGAATCTAATGAGTCTAATTAGGCCATGATTAGACAACGTCGTGCTACAGTAAACAATCTCTAATGACGGATTAATTAGGCTTAATAGATTCGTCTCGCGATTTCCCGTCCATCCATGTATTTAGTTTTATAATTAGATCATATTTAGTCCTTCTAATCTTCGATTTAGAATTGCTACAATAAATTTCACAAACTTTCTCACCGAACTAAACAGGTCCTAAACAATGTTATTGGAAAGCACTGTATCAAGCTCATCAACAGAGGTCATGAAGAAGTTTCTGCATTTGTCCCACAAAAACGCAACCGAAAGGGACCTGCATTACAGTTACCTCTGAAGCAACTCCTTGGTGTCCTGTCCACCAAATTTCTGAAGCCTGTTTCCCACACTCTTCTCAAACGCGCTGCGAACCGAGCCAATGCTCAACCTCCCATATACAATCTGCAGCTTCACCGTCATCCGTATGTCGTGCTCTAGCGCATCACTGATCAGCTCAGCACTTTCCTTCAATTCAGAGGCCGAGAACTTACGGTATTTCTCCTTCAAGTGCTGTTTCAAATCGTTGCCATCCGCGTACACGCCTACACAAAGCGTCATTTCAAAATCCCCTCTTTATAGCGCTTTTCTTCGGATGGAGAGACCAATGGTGTACGTTTTAGCGGATTACCGAACGCGTAGACGTCGATGGACTTGAGCCCGAGGATGCTGGTCTTCCGGAGGCCGACGCCGAGGAGGCGGCGCCCGGCGGCGGCCTCGGTGGGGAATGCCACGCCGGTGCGGGGCTCGACGGAGCCGGAGGCCGCCCCGTCGGCCATGGAGAGGGAGGCCCAGATAGGGGCGGATGGGGAGGGGAGAGGGACCGGCCGGCCCGCGGATTTGGCCGTGATGGTCAGGCTGGCCGCTGCTGCCACGGCCGCCGCGGCGGAGGCAAGCGTGGCGGCGATGGCGGCGCCGTTGTGGGCCCGAATTGGCGGGAGGCGGGGGACTGCGGCGGTGGGGAATCGGAGGGAGACCATGGCTGCGGCCTGCGGCGACGAGAGGCGAGGCGGAGGGTGGTGGACTGTGGGCGTGCGGCTGCGGCTGCGGCCGCGCGGGGGGCGGAGGACTCGATGTGGGAGAGCAGGGCCGGTGCCGCGTGGCGCGGGTGACGGGGTGAGCGTGGCGCGCTGGCGGCGGTGACGAGGTGGCCCCGTTCTTTTTTTTTGTTTTTTTGGTACATTTTTTTTTCTTGGCGTCCATTTCAAATTCTCAAGCTTGAAATGAAAAAAATTAATATTTTTATGTATATCAGCTGAAATTTTCTATGAATCCTTTATCGAAAATTTTAACTGTTGATGAACTAGCTGGACATAGCTGAATCGGTACCTTTAGATCATTATAATTCCATAAGACGTCCAGTTGTATAATTACTTCATGTTACTGTCTAAGCTCTATTTGTTTTCACTTATGATTATATAGTCTAGCTTATGATTAAGGTCAACATGGTAAAATGTCATCATGGACCACTAAATACTTCCAAATAAGTTGCACATGAGTAGCTTATTTCGGATTATTTTGTGCTCCATGGTTATTACCTTTGACTATATTACCCTTCAACCATAGATTATATAAACAAACACCCCTAATAAAACAGGCAGGTCTTTAGCTTCTCGGATCGAGAGTTGAAAATGCCGGCTAAATAGCCCAAACACATACATGTACCCGTATGCATCGTTATCTACATGTAATCAGTTTGCTGGGCCGTGGGCCCCTTGAATTTTGGCCCCCGGGGCGGTCGTGCTCGTTTTGTTGGGATCGTGCGGTTGCAACAAAATTCCCAGCTTTCGATCCGATTGGCGCCGCACGGTTAAGATTCGCGAAATGTATCTATTTCGTTTCTTCTATAAAAATGTGCCCCACGACCCATCGTTTGTTGCACCCACCTTGCTTGCATTGCTTGTGTGATCTGATCGATCCGTCGTCGCCAGAGAGCAGCAACAACGCCATGGAGAAGACTCTCCTCGCCGCCGCCTGCTTCGCCTTCCTCCTCCTGAGCGCAGCCGCTGGCGTGGAGTCCCGGCGGTGCCACTGCGATGACGACGACGATGACAACTCCGACCAGCCGTCGTCGTCGTACAAGCTGTTCGTGTTCGGCGACTCCTTCGCCGACACCGGAAATCTGGCGAAACGCGAACTGAAATGGGAGACGCGAGGCTGGTACGTGCCCTCCGGCATGTCGGACGCGGACCACGGCAAGAAGCCGACCGGCCGCTGCTCCGACGGCATGGTTCAGTCTGATTTCCTCGGTACGTACGTACGAAGGCTCAGATCAATGTAAGTATGCATTATTGGGCGTGCATTCATCTCAGTCGCGTTTGATTTGCTGCAGCCAAGATTCTGGGGCAGAAGGAGGCCCCTCCGCCGGAAAGGATTAGGCGGAAGGCCGGCGTGGACCTGTCCTCCGGCATCAACTTCGCCAACTCCGGTGCCGGCGTGTTCCCGGGGAGGAACCTGGACACGCAGATCGACGGGCTCCGGAGGCTGCTCCGCCGCGGGACCATCGGCAAAGACCTCAGCCAGTAGGTTGCGCTCGTCTCCATCGCGTCCGGCGCCGACTACGCCGACGCCCCCAGCGATCTGCCCGACATGGACCCCCTGGTCAGTGCCCCTGCCTGATATCTCTATTGATCCATCAACCTTGCATGCTTGTGATGTGATATATGCATGTTCTGACAAAAAGCTCGATATCGATTATCGATCGCAGTACATCTCGAACGTGACGGACGGGATCGTGGACGGCGTGAGGCAGCTTCAGGACCTGGGCGTCGACACCGTGCTGGTGAACATGCTGCCGCCGCTGGGCTGCATGCCCTTGAACACCAGGGCCGACAACTACACCAAGTGCGAGAAGGACAAGATCACGGGCGTCCACAACACGCAACTCCTGCACAAGCTTGGCGACGACGACTCGGTGCTCCTGCTCGATCTCAACTTCGTCTTCAAAAGCATCGTCACTCCCAAAACCGGTAAAACCATGTGCAAATCACGCCGTCGATCGTCCGGTCGTCTAATATAGAACTGTACACTACTGATATAATGTGATATTTTCCTTTCAACTTGATCGATCGCAGAGAAGCTGTTCCATCATAGGCACAAGCCGTGCTGCGAGAGCTTCGAGGAGTACGGAGAGCATGGGTTCTGTGGGCAGGTTGACGGCGAAGGCAACCTGCAGTACACGCTGTGCGACAGACCAGACAAGTACTTCTACTGGGACAACACCAACCCGACGCAGGCAGGATGGAAGGCCGTCATGGAGCAGCTCGAAGGCCCCATCAAAGAGTATCTGGACATCTAGCTCTTTGGCAGTTTGTTTGGTAGAGATCGAGAGTCTTGCAGAGTTTTGTTAGGTTAGGTTTTGAAGATTGGGCGTGTTCTTGGTGTAGCCATTGATAGGTGTCCAGCAATTCTATGCAGATCTAGCTATACAATTGGCCCGCTAGGAATATTTAGTTCAGATTAGGTCGTTGCTGCTAGATTATGGGCCTGTTAGGTTGGTATTTTGTGTTCTTCCATGAATGAGCATCTCGTTTGTTGGTCGTCGTATAAATAAAACAAATAATTGTGCTGGTTCACTTCTGCCATGATCTTCATTTGAAAACGAATGATCTTTTTTCTGAACAGAGAGAAAAGCAAACAGATTCAATTCTCACCCAGAGAACTCAAGAGAACAATGTGATTCTCCCATGTGGATCCAGTGGTTGTGGAGACCACCAGGAGGATCACACTCAACTCCTTCGGCCTTGTTTAATTAAACCCATTCTTTCCTCCCAATCTATGTTAACTGAAGTGGAAAATAAACTAATTTCCACCTCAAGTTCCTTCAAATATGTTTAGATTGGAGGGGATTTTCATGTATCCACATAAGGTCTCTGGTGTTCTCATTTTCCATGCTGACAAATAATTATTAATAATACTATGAATAAACAGAATAATAAATTCTTTCGTACATATCCCAACACGAATTTGGGCCTTTGTGTTCTCATATTCCATTCTGACAAATAATTATTACTAATACTATGAACAAACATAATGAAATTCTTTGTACATATCCCAGCACAAATTTGGGACTTGAGGCAGATGAGCTAAAGGAGCAGCTGAAAGGAAAAACTTTGATTTGCCTATTTTTCATTCACAATTATCTGTACAGGCAGCAGCTCCGTCTCTAAAGCTAGGGCTTTACCAGCCTGATAAAGTTGATTGTATAAGAATTGCAACAATGCTGCCAATGAGAGGATATACACATCACTTCCGAGTCTGAAATATCAATGAATTTCACGGCCCTTGGTCTCAAGAGGAAAGAGGGCACATGCCACTCCTGCAAGAAAGAGTGCCAGATCCATCACAAGCACTGCTTCTTTCTGATGGTGGTTCTGTAGCAATGCAGTTATCATGAGAGGAGCAACAATGCTTCCAATTCGGGCAATGACATTAGCGAACCCAACTCCAGTGTTGCGACAAGATGTAGGGTAGATCTGCACAAAGTTTGACATTAAAGGGATGATGAGAATTACCTAGTGAATTCTATAGTTGCATTGTATGTTTCACAATATATACATCTTATAATACTACTGGTACAAATTGTTGGATGCTCATCTAACACCATTTTTTTCTTGAATATGCTTCATTATTTATAATCATCTCGTAGACATCAAGACAGAGCACCATGGGCCTGACTACATATATTAAAATTGGTAGTTTGTAGTTATGAACACATAAGGGTACCATATATGTCATGTAATCTGGGGAACATATCAAATGGAGACCGATATTAAATATGAATTTTCAGCAGTTAGTGGTGTTTGGCAATGACCTCAGGGGAATAAACATGTAGAACAGCAAAGGCCCCCATGATACAAGTGCGGGCACAGAAGAGAAGGATGATTGATAAACCTTCTCTCAACTGTAAAGAAAGCGGTGCAAGAAAGGCACAGCACAAAAAAATCATGCCTCCCAGTGTCATTCTCCGACCAATCCTGTCAATCAGTAGTGCCGCCAAAAGAAGACCAGGAAACTCTGCCATAAATAAAGCAAGGCTTTAGCTATTGAAGTGCTTCAATGAATTCTCCTTGGAAAGTAGCATTGCAACAGTTTTAAATATTTTTATTTTCTTTGGAAAATTTCAAGCGTTATTCAGAATAAGATAAAAAAAGGAAATGATGCCTTTACAACCGTGTTTGCAGTTATTAAACATACTACAGTTTACCTTTTTTTTGCTTTTATCTTCTATTTGCTATAAGGATATGATTTTCGGACATTGATAGTAACCAGGATCCCAGAACAGTAAATCTAAAAATTCCAAATGACAGCAGCAATCGTGTGCAAAGAAAAGAATAATATGTACAACATGCAAATCAGAAGTTTCTTCCAGGAATCTTAATTAGCAGCGGAAACTGAAAATCCAAAGGAAACATTCATCATGCTGATCAAACTTTATTCGGCGCATGATATTACCTGCAAAACTGGTCACCAATACATTTATGTAAGGGCTGGAATCCTTTGGTTGACTCCTACCACTGTTTAGTTCAGAGATTAAATATACTAGTCCATAATAGGCAAAATAACATGCAAAATGGACAAGCCAAATAAGAAGGGTTGATCTGATCAGATCACGCGACCATAAAGCTTGAAATTCATTTTTATGATTGGATTTCATGCTTTTGTCCCCATCAATATCGGGACTGTCTTCTGTCACAAGTAGAAGTGTTGTGACAGATGAATCATAGTTGCCGTCAACCCTTTTGGGTTCAGATGTTACAGTGCCAGGAGGAAGAGTCCTGTTGTTCATTCTTGCTATTCTCTCCAAGACAAGCATAGCTTCACTTATTTTACCTTTTGAGCAAAGGTATCTTGGTGATTCTGGTATTACACTAGAGAAAATAAGAAGGATGAAACAGGGCGTGGAGGACAATCCAAGTAACCATCTCCATCCAAGTATTGGCATTATAGCCTGCATTCAGCATATATTTTGCACATGTGACATATGATTAATGCTGACACCAGTAAGAAACAGAAGCTGGTTCTGAGATAAAACTGAATTAGGGGTTTGTTCCTCACATATCATTTACACTTTATTTATGTTTTCCAAAAAATGCAGTTCATCTTTTCAAATCACTGCCTACATGCTTTTGGAGGTTTTGTGCAGGTATCTGCTAAAACCTTTTTTTAAAAAACGAACTAGTCAGGAGAGCTGCTGATTATACTAAGCTGCTCAATGAGTCGAGTTTGGTAAAATGGGAATCAATGGGCTGATTTACTGATGTTTCAAATGTTGGTAATTTAGATTATTTAACATTTTGAGTAGTTCTGTTTTTGGAACGGTATATGAAGGACTGCTTCAAAACATGAACTGATAAAGTTGAATTGTTGTTCCTAGCTGAACAGAATATGAAGAATTGGTCCAGAGTATGCATATTCTGTATGCAACTATGGCATGCCATACATTCTGATCCACATCACATAAAAATCAAACTTTGGCATCTATGGCTGGGAAGTTGCACATGAATGAAAATATACTAAAAAGTTGGGCATAAACTTATAACTTGACAATAACTGAAGTTGAGTGATGGAAAGCAAAATACCCAAGCAAGTAGAGCCTCTAATATTGTTCCAATGGTCCAAAAACAAGTAAAAGCAGCTATCCAGGAGCCTCTGCTTTCAGCCGGAACGAACTCCAGGAACCAAGTAGGGAGTACATGGCTGGCACCCAGGCCAAGGCCAACGACGAAGCGCAAAGCCAGCAAGGTTGCATAATTTGGCGAGAATGCGCACAGAAAACCAGGTACACCGCTGACGATGGCAGTGAAAAGAAAACCAGCCCTTGCAAAAGAAAAAAAAAACATAGAAAATACACGAGAGCGTGCTATTATTAGGAATATTTTTATTTTTTTTATACGAAGAAACCTACTCAACTATTCTTCAATAGAAAAGTTCGTTCTTTTGTTCCAACGACAACAGACAACAGAGTGGATGGACCAATTGTTTTCTTGCTTGTTCTGCAACATGTCCATGGATCACAAACGAGATTGTCATTATTCATTATTGGCATGAATTTCAATGCGTTTTTCTCCCAATTTCCTGAATCACTATCACTCCGAAAGAACCTTGCTGCACTACTGAACTGAAGTCTGAAGAACACTGAAGCTCTGAACATACCGTCTGCCGTATCTATCTGAACCGAGGCCTCCAACGCACGCCCCGAGGAGCATCCCGGCGAAGACGACGCTGGTGATGAGGCCCTCCGCCCCGCCGGAGACACCCCACTCCTCCTTCACGGACGGCCCCACGAAGGACAGCAGCATGACCTCCATGGCCTCCGCGACCCAGCCGGTGCCCAGGAACCCGAGCAGGAGCGCCTGGAACCGGCCGAAGCCGAGCCGCGACAGCGCCTCGTCTGTTGTGTAGGCCTCGGCGCCGGTCCCGCCTCCCTCCATGCCGGCCTGGGCGAGGGAGGCGCGCCGCCGGGGGCTGGGAGGGGAACGGCGACGACCGGGCGACAGCGCTGAGCAAAGCAGCGGGAAGTTGGGAACCGCGCCAAAATAATGCAGCCGACTGGCGTGTTGGAAGGCAATTATTTATAAGCGTGGCGTGGCCCACGTGTCATGACTCGCGCTGAGTTATTCTCCCAAAAATATCGTTCAGAAGTCTGCGTAAAATATCTAGAGTGACTCCAGTTAATTTCTATGGCGCCTAAAAAACCACACGCACATGTGTGTGCTCGTATAGTATATGTGATGATGGAGTGAGTTTTCCATTTACTCTGTCACAAGAAAACCATATTTTTTTCCAAAAATATATGTATACATAACTATTCCTTACAAAAAGGTGCATACATATTCGTCGCAAAAAAAAGACTAAGTATCATTTGCTGAAATGGAGTGCCAAAAATCGATAGCACAGAAGGGACAACTACAAAAGGCACTATTTAGCTCGACAGATTCGCATATGTCACCGGTCATCTCAATAGTGATTGTAGCGCTTACATCACACTTGTGGAGGTTGTTAGTGTTTCCTTGTATATTAGATGCTACAAATATGAGAAGAAACTAAGTTGGGAGAGTATTCGATGTGATAGATTTGGAGGTAAAGATCAACTCAGCAGCAATGGTATCACTTGTTGTATTTTCTATGTGGCGGTCGGGAAATGAGAAACACGAGAATAGGGTAATTAGGAATGAAATTGAGGTAAGACACAGTGACAATGGGGGGTCGAGGATGTGATGGGAAGGTGGTGTTTGGCATGTGTGATTAAGTTGGCAATGTTGATATATCCCTTGTTTTTCCCTTTTTGTTTATTTGTTTTTACTAAAGACTGAATTATGTTCTAGTCTTGTGACATGTGAGCATTGTCTCAGTAATAGTAGACAAATTATATTTCTTTATTACGAGAATAATGAATGGTCACACTACTGGAGAACTCGTCATCGGTCACGGTTCGTAACCCTCATAGGTACCGGTTCTGGAACCGGTACCGCGACACCGTGACTAAAGGGGGGCGGCCTTTGGTACCGGGTCCAGAACCGGTAC
>CM014271.1:9686465-9703546 GCA_004135705.1 Alloteropsis semialata | reverse complement strand
GAGGTCCAGCAAGACCCCACCGTCGACGACGCCCCCAACGACAGTCAAGGCAGGCACCAGTTGAACCCTTTTTGGATCAATAAAATATTATTATACCTTGTTTGTGCATTAGCCATAAGAAGGTATATGTTTGCTTGGCTGTGTAGCTCCTAATTTTATGCATTACTCTATCCTTGACATAGAACAAAACCCCCTAGATGAGTATGCTTGATTAGAGGTCACGTATAATTGCTTATCCATGCTTAGTTTCGGTAGAAGTCGAGAGGTGGCAAGGTCACCACCGCTCGCGAGTTATAGCTTATGCTTGCCTTAATTAATACTTGGATAGCTTGGAATGAAAGTTGAGCTACATAATCTTGATGCGAGACTTGAGCAAGTGTGCTAGGGTCATGTGAGATGGAGCTCACTTGGCATAGACTTGCTTGGGTTGGTTTAGGACCAATCATTGTTACAGCGTACTTGAGCACATTTCCGTACAGACCACCTGCTGATTGTGGGTAAGGTAAACTAAGTAGCATAAGTCACACCGAGTCTTGGCCGGATTAAGGCGGGGTGGGATGAGGTGTGATCAGGCTGTGTCCGGTACACCTATACACTTCCGGCTCTTCGTTCATAACTGGGTGTGGATATGTGAAAGGCCGAGGGCATGAATTAACCCTTATCCTCGGTACCAGGGTATGGACGTTGGTCTTGTGCCTCTCGTGGGAAAAGCTGTACCCCCCTGCAGGGTTATAATCTATTGCAATAGCCGAGCTCCCGGGTTAAGGAGCAAGCTCTTGTTACCTTGTGTTCAATGTAGAGTTACCGATTGGAGTTCATGGAAGACTGAGCTCATTATTCATGATCATCTCACTTATAGTATTTGATTGATGTTTGGCTTAGATTATAGACTGCTAGGTCTTTACTTGTTTATGTCATTATAGATTTTTGTAGAGGCTTTTATGCAAATTACTTTTGATCCATCCTATCCACTTAGCCAAATGCATGTTTTTCCTTTGGATAAGTCCTGCTGAGTACCCTTGTACTCACGGTGCCGCCGTTAAGTTGTTTTCAGGTGATCCGCAAGCGGAGGCCATCTTTGAGTACTTCTTTCCCGCGGACGGAGGTGTGGATGAGGAGTGATGGTCATGGCTTTGGAGAAGGCACTATCGCCACATGGTGCTAACCTTCCCTTTTGGGAGTGAACTGTAGTATAGGTGATAAAACTCTTTCCGTTGCAAACTCTATTAACTTGTGCTGTAATTTAACTCGAACCTATTTATGTAAAGGAATGGACTCGGTTGGATTGCTATGGTTATGATGTTTTTGTTGTGCTTAGTGAGGTGTGTTTAAATCCTGGGTAACGCTCATGACACATCTCAAGGACTACCGGGATTATTCTCTTTTAATTGAGTTGATCAGTGGTGATGACTCGATTAAACGAGGGTAATTTGGGCGGTTCCTCACAGCGTGGCATCAGAGCTGGTTAGTATCCTAATCATGGTTAATCACCTAAAATTTTGATGTGAGGCACGTTAGTAATAGGGTGGACCTCCGTTTTGGGTTGTTGAGAGATGCGTATGTTGCGGCATGTCATCATGTTTAATTTATTATCATGTTGCATTTCATTAGACATTGACAGGTTCATAACCTTGCATTGTTATGCATACATGTCTCTATATGTCCTTTATCTTGTCCAAGTATCTTGTTCTATTCCTCTATGTTTCTTTATCTATCTCACAACCCTTATCAACTATCTTTAGTAATCTATCTCTCACACAATTGTGGTTGATATGGTATTCTTGTGCAATGCTTCCTTGTGCAATTATATTATATCAATTCTCTCTCCGGTCGCTAACCTCAATTGTGGTTGGTGACAGGATGGCTGAAAATGATCAAGTTGGTAATGGTGCGGGTGAAGAGCCTGTGCTTCCTCCTCCGCCCCCTCTTCCCAATGTGCACCCTGCTATCTTGGAGTTGCTTAGGAGATCTCAAGACAACCATCAAGCCCAGAATCAGATCCTTCAGACCTTGGTGAACCATCTAGCTGGCCAAGATGGTGGTGGTGGAAATCCACGCCGAGGTCACTCAGCTTTTCTTGCCACCCAGCCTCCAACCTTTCGGGGATCCGATGAGCCTTTGGATGCGGATTTCTGGCTCTCTACCATTACAGAGAAGTTGGGGCTCTTTCCAAATGATGATGCTGAGAAAGTGGCCTTTGCGGCCCATCAACTTGAGGATGCCGCTGGAGTCTGGTGGAAAGGTTACAAAGCCCAAGCGGCAGTTGGTCATCAGATAACCTGGGATGAGTTTCAGAAGGCCTTTCGGGAGTATCATATTCCCAAGAGTGTGATAAACATTAAAAGAGATGAGTTTCGAAGCCTGAATCAGGGCAATCAGACAGTGCAAGAGTACACTAATGCCTTCAACTATCTCGCTCAATATGCCAAAGATGACGTCTCTAGTGATACCAGGAAGATGGACCGCTATTTTGAGGGTCTATCCTTGAAGCTTAAAGCTCACCATTCCAACACTGATTTCCAGAATTTCAATGATTTAGTGAGCAAGTCGATCAATGCAGAGTACCGGTTAAATGCACTTGATGCGGATAACCGCAAGAGGGCTGCCCCTCCCTCCAGGGGTGGTAGTTCTCAGCGTCCACGCACAGGACCTTCTCCTCCATCTCGAGTGCCTGGCTATGGTGCTCCTCAGCCCATGTGGATGACACGTCGTCCTCCAGCACCGCAAGGGCAAACTTCTCGCCCTATGGGACAACCGGGAAGCAGTGGTGGGAGTTTCCCTAGAGGGTCGTGTTTCAACTGTGGTGGACAAGGGCATTACTCCCGTGAGTGCCCCTCTCCAAGGAAAGGTGGAGTCCCCAATGCTCCTATGTCTTCTCCCCAGAACCGTCAGAACGTGAAGACCGCTCAAGCACCTAAACGGGGGAAGCTGAATTATGTTACTGCTGAAGAAGCTTGTGAGGATGAACAAGTGCTCGTTGGTATGGTTTCTCTCAATTTAATTAATACCCGAGCATTATTTGAATCCGGTGCATCTCATTCTTTTATGAGTAGAAGGTTTGCTATAGAACATCAATTCCCAATTAGAAAGGTATCTACTCCTTTTCACATTGATGCCCCGGGGGCAACTTTAGTGACAACAGAAGTGGTTAATCTAGCTCAGCTTGAAGTGATTGGGTTTTCCTTCATTATAAACTTTGTGGTCATTGATCTTGAGGACTTTGACATAATTATTGGCATGAATTGGATGAGTAAACACGATGGTGTTATTAGGTGTAATCCTCGCTCTATTGAGCTTAAGCACCCATCCGGATCTAGGGTTGTTCTTTTTCTTCACAAGAAGAGTGGCCCTCAACTTTATGCTCTCAATGCTATTGTTATGCCGGAGTTAGAGGCAATTCCGGTTATATGTGAGTTTCCGGATGTTTTTCCAGAGGAATTACCGGGGATGCCTCCCGACCGGGATGTGGAATTCGTGATTGAATTACTCCCTGGAACGGCCCCGGTATCTAAAAGGCCCTATAGAATGCCACCTGATGAATTAGTGGAACTAAAGAAGCAGATACAAGCTCTCCTTGATAAGAACTTTATTCGTCCGAGCTCCTCACCTTGGGGATGCCCAGCTATGTTTGTGACAAAGAAGGACCAAAGCCTGCGTATGGTGGTGGATTATCGGCCATTGAATGTAGTGACCGTGAAGAATAAATATCTTTTGCCCAGAATTGATATCTTGTTTGATCAATTAGCTGGTGCTAAGGTTTTCTCCAAGATTGACCTTCGTCTGGGCTATCATCAAATCAAAATCCGTGAGGAAGATATTCCAAAGACAACCTTCTCTACTCGATATGGGCTCTATGAGTACACGGTTATGTCTTTGGACTAACTAATACCCCGGCATATTTTATGTACTTGATGAACTCTATCTTCTTTGAGGAACTTGATGTCTTTGTGATAATTTTCATTGATGACATTCTAATCTTTTCCAAGTCAGAGGAAGAGCATGCCGAACATATCCGCATTGTTCTTCAGAAGCTTCATGATCATCGTCTCTATGCCAAGTTCAGCAAGTGTGAGTTCTAGCTTAAGGAAGTGTCCCTTCTTGGGTATATCATTTCTGAGAATGGAGTGGCTGTTGATCCAAGTAAAGTAAAGGATGTTCTGGAGTGGAAACAACCAGAAAATGTGAAGGATGTCCGAAGTTTTCTTGGACTTGCGGGTTATTACCGTAGGTTCATTGCTAATTTCTCTAAGATTTCCAAACCAATGACTGAGTTGCTGAAGAAGGGTGTTCCTTTTAAGTGGTCAGATGCTTGTGAGCAAGCTTTTCAAACTCTCAAGGCTAAGCTCACATCCGCTCCTGTTCTTGCTCGGCCGGATATCACAAAGGGCTTTGATATCTATTGTGATGCTTCAAGAATTGGATTGGGGTGTGTTCTTATGCAAGAAGGCCATGTCATTGCTTATGCCTCTCACCAACTGAGGCGTCATGAAGAAAATTATCCAACTCATGATCTTGAGCTTGCCGCGGTTGTTCATGCCTTGAAGATTTGGCGGCATTATCTTTTAGGTAATCCCTGCAATATCTATACTGATCATCAAAGTCTTAAATATATCTTCACTCAATCAGAGCTCAACCTAAGGCAAAGGAGATGGCTGGAATTGATCAAGGACTATAACATGGAAGTTCACTATCACCCTGGCAAGGCCAATGTGGTTGCTGATGCTTTGAGTCGGAAGGCTCAATGCCATTGTTTGAGTGCCCATTCCGGAGTCAACACACTTTGTGAAGATTTTCAGAAGCTCAACCTTTCTATGGTCGAGCATGGGTCACTTGACTCTTTGGTGATTACTTCTGATCTTATTGATGAAATCAAGAAGGCTCAGCGAGAAGACAAGAATATGGCAAAGCTCAAAGCTAGTCTGAATGATGAAAAGGCCAAGTGCTTCAAATTGGACAAGGAAGGAATCCTTTGGTTTGGGAAACGTTTGGTGGTTCCAAGAAAATTGGAGCTTATAAAGAAAATTCTTGAAGAAGCTCATGAATCCCAATTCTCAATCCATCCAAGAAGCAACAAAATGTATCAAGACTTGAGACAGAAATTTTGGTGGACTCGTATGAGAAGGGAAATCACTCGCTTTGTGGCTGAATGCGATGTCTGTCAAAGAGTGAAGGCCGAACATCTTAAGTCAGGTGGAACTCTCTAACCTCTCCCTATTCCTTATTGGAAATGGGAAGACATCTCTATGGATTTCATCGTGGGTTTACCCCGTACTCCTCATGGCCGTGACTCTATTTGGGTCATTGTGGATCGACTTACAAAGTCCGCACATTTCCTTCCGGTGAATACCACCTACAAGATTAAAAGATATGCTGAACTCTACCTTACTAAGATTGTTTGTCTTCATGGGGTACCCAAGACCATAGTGTCAGATAGAGGCCCTCAATTTGTTGCTCAGTTTTGGCAAAGCCTCCATGATGCTATGGGTACTAATCTCACCTTCAGCACAGCTTATCATCCTCAAACTAGTGGCCAGACTGAACGAGTGAACCAAGTTTTGGAAGATATGTTAAGGGCTTGTGCTCTTATCTATAACAAGGATTGGGAAACTTGCTTGCCGTTTGCAGAATTTTCTTATAACAATAGTTATCAAGCAAGTATTGGTATGTCACCATTTGAAGCCTTGTATGGAAGAAGTTGCAGAACTCCTCTCAATTGGCCAGAATCTGGTGAGCGTCAACATTTTGGGCCCGATATTGTATTGGAGGCCGAAGAAAAAATAAAGGTTATTCAAGAAAGACTTAGAGCTGCTCAAATTCGCCAAAGGCAATATACGGATTCACGGAGACGACCCATGAATTTTCAAGTTGGCGACTATGTCTATCTCAAAGTCACACCCTTTAGAGGTACTCGTAGATTTCGAGAAAAAGGGTAAGCTAGCTCCTCGCTATGTTGGCCCATTTAAAATCCTAGCAAAGCGTGGGGCCGTAGCTTATAAGTTGGATTTACCTCAATCTTTATCTGCAATCCATGATGTGTTCCATGTGTCACAATTGAGAAAGTGCTTAGTTCCTTCTATGAAGACCATTAATGCTGATGAAGTGGATCTTCAACCGGATCTTTCCTATAAAGAACATCCGATTAAAATTCTTGACCGAGCTGAAAAGAAGACAAGAAACAAGATCACTAAATTAGTGAAAGTGCAATGGAGTCGCCGTCCTGAACGTGAAGCTACATGGGAACGAGAAGATCAACTTCGACAATCATATCCTACCCTCTTTCCAGAAGAGTAAGTTTTAATCTGTTTTCCTTAGGGTTCTATCCTGCTTTTATCTCGTGATCGGAGTTAGATATGGAGTTTTTTCCTAATCTTTTTCTATCTTGTCGATAACCTACCTTCCTTTCCCTGTTTGCCCGCCCGTGAAATCTCGGGACGAGATTTTCTCAACGGGGGGAGAGTTGTAACGAACCAATTTTTGGGACTAGCGGACAGTCCGCCTGTTTTTGTCCGGACAGTCCGCCGGTCGCGGACAGTCCGCCCCTCTCTCGCGGACGGTCCATCCGAACTCGTCAAAATCAGTCCAGAACCTTATCCGTTCGTCATTTCTCTCTCTCACTCGCTCGCTCTCGTTCTCCTCCGCCCCATGGCGACCGGGAGACTCTTCTAGGGTTCCTCCACTCCCGAGACACCTCAACCTCGCCAGAGCTTCGCCGGAGAATCACCGAAGGCCACTGGTACCCTCTCTACTCCTTTCTTCCTCCATGGTTTGAGTTTGGAGCCTCTCTCAAAGTTTTTCCCTCTTTTCCCTAAAAGCTCAAGTGAAGAACTCGCCCGATCTATTTTGATGTCTCTTTCCATCGGTTTCTAGCACCTCACCGGAGTTCAATCCATCACCGGTGAGCTATCTAATCCCTCGATTCGCTCTCTAACCTCTTTTGATTTGGGTTCTAGAAAACCTAGGGTTCTAAGCACCATTGTTGAGCTCGAGCTTCTAAATCGTTTTTCCGCTTGAATCCATTGCTTGGAGTTCCTTCTATACATCTCTAGGAACCTCTAGAAACAAACCCCGCTCGAAACCGTCGCCGGAGCCGCCACCGGCGAACTCGCCAGTGCGCTGCGACGTGCGCGCGGACGGTCCGCCCCCTGGGCGCGGACAGTCCGTCAGTCGCGGACGGTCCGCCGGTGTTCCGCGGACTATTTACGCAGGGCCGTTTCCGGGCAATCTAGACACTTTTTCTACTGCGGACGGTCCGCTTCCTCTGGGCCGGACGGTCCGCCGTAGCCAGCTTTTGCTGTCTTTTGCCAAGCGTCTTCAATTCTTCTACCTATCTATCTAAACTATCATCAAACATTCTCATGATCTTGTGCATTGTTAAATCATGTTAGAGCATCTCATTTTCATATCATCGCATTTATTCATGTCATATTTATTTATTTATTTATTTATTTTGCATCATTGCATTTCGTGTAGAGACCGAAGTGCAGGAGCAGGAGGTCGGCGAGGTCCAGCAAGACCCCACCGTCGACGACGCCCCCAACGACAGTCAAGGCAGGCACCAGTTGAACGCTTTTTGGATCAATAAAATATTATTATGCCTTGTTTGTGCATTAGCCATAATAAGGTATATGTTTGCTTGGCTGTGTAGCTCCTAATTTTATGCATTACTCCATCCTTGACATAGAACAAAACCCCCTAGATGAGTATGCTTGATTAGAGGTCACGTATAATTGCTTATCCATGCTTAGTTTCGGTAGAAGTCGAGAGGTGGCAAGGTCACCACCGCTCGCGAGTTATAGCTTATGCTTGCCTTAATTAATACTTGGATAGCTTGGAATGATTTAAAAGTTGAGCTACATAATCTTGATGCGAGACTTGAGCAAGTGTGCTAGGGTCATGTGAGATGGAGCTCACTTGGCATAGACTTGCTTGGGTTGGTTTAGGACCAATCATTGTTACAGCGTACTTGAGCACATTTCCGTACAGACCACCTGCTGATTGTGGGTAAGGTAAACTAAGTAGCATAAGTCACACCGAGTCTTGGCCGGATTAAGGCGGGGTGGGATGAGGTGTGATCAGGCTGTGTCCGGTACACCTATACACTTCCGGCTCTTCGTTCATAACTGGGTGTGGGTATGTGAAAGGCTGAGGGCATGAATTAACCCTTATCCTCGGTGCCAGGGTATGGGCGTTGGTCTTGTGCCTCTCGGGGGAAAAGCTGTACCCCCTGCAGGGTTATAATCTATTGCAATAGCCGAGCTCCCGGGTTAAGGAGCAAGCTCTTGTTACCTTGTGTTCAATGTAGAGTTACCGATTGGAGTTCATGGAAGACTGAGCTCATTATTCATGATCATCTCACTTATAGTATTTGATTGATGTTTGGCTTAGATTATAGACCGCTAGGTCTTTACTTGTTTATGTCATTATAGATTTTTGTAGAGGCTTTTATGCAAATTACTTTTGATCCATCCTATCCACTTAGCCAAATGCATGTTTTTCCTTTGGATAAGTCCTGCTGAGTACCCTTGTACTCACGGTGCCGCCGTTAAGTTGTTTTCAGGTGATCCGCAAGCGGAGGCCATCTTTGGGTACTTCTTTCCCGCGGACGGAGGTGCGGGTGAGGAGTGATGGTCATGGCTTTGGAGAAGGCACTATCGCCACATGGTGCTAACCTTCCCTTTTGGGAGTGAACTGTAGTATAGGTGATAAAACTCTTTCCGTTGCAAACTCTGTTAACTTGTGCTGTAATTTAACTCGAACCTATTTATGTAAAGGGATGGACTCGGTTGGATTGCTATGGTTATGATGTTTTTGTTGTGCTTAGTGAGGTGTGTTTAAATCCTGGGCAACGCTCATGACACATCTCAAGGACTACCGGGATTATTCTCTTTTAATTGAGTTGATCAGTAGTGATGACTCGATTAAACGAGGGTAATTTGGCGGTTCCTCACACATACCTCCTCCTACCATTGCTTAGTTCAGAAGTTAGCAAAATTACTCCATAATAAGCAAAATAATTAGCAAGATAGAGGAACCAAAGAAGAAAGGTTGATCTTATCATATCATATGACCAAAGTGCTTGAAATGCAACAATGGCACTGGTCTTGGGACTTGTGTCCTCTTCAATTCCAGGATAATCCTCTGCAATCAGAGGCACCGTCTCAGAAGTACCAAGATTGTTGTCAACATGTTTTTCTGGGGTGTAAATTAGTATGCCTGGAGGAAGAGTCCCTCTGTTCATTCTTGCTATTCTTTCCAAGATGACTGTAGCATCCTTTGTTCCATCTCTTGAGCAAAGATACCTTGGTGATTCAGGTGTTAGAGGAAAGAAGATGAGAAGGGCAAAGCATGGCACCGAGGACAATGCAAGCAACCACCTCCATCCAAGCAATGGCATGACAGCCTGCATTAAGAAGATATGATGCCAATATATGTTAAATATACTGTAAATCTTGCAATGAGTAATATCCATTTTTCTCTGCATATTTTCTTAGAGGTAATTGAGTTGCAACTGATTGAAGGCAAAATACCCACGCAAGAAGAGCCTCCAAGATTGTTCCCACAGTCCAACAACAATGGAAAACAACCATCCAGGTACCTGGGTACTTCTCTTGGCAGCAGGAACAGATTCTATGAACCAAGTTGAGAGCACATGGCGAGCACCCAATCCGAGACCAACAACAAAGCGAAGGGCGAGCAAGGATGCATTGTTTTGTCTGGGTAGGATCGTATCGGGATACTGACAACCATGCCTACAAGTTATCATAGGTTCATAACTTCATAAGAAGGATTCAAACCGGTGCCTTGAATCGGTACAATTTCAAACAGCAACAGAAACTGGAAAATCATGCCTGCACCAAATTTCTTATATCGCTCGAAAGGAGATGCGCGTATTAGGACACCGAGGAAAGAGAAATCCTGCAGACTGGTTCCCGGGAGAAACAATGCAGGTTCCAGATTTTTGTGCTACGTACCTTCTGCCGCATCTGTCCGCGATGAGGCCTCCGGCGATGGATCCGATCAGCATCCCGGCGAAGACGACGCTGCTGATAAGGCCCTGATCCGCGCCGGATATCCCCACTTCGCTTCCACCGCCGGCCCCACGAAAGAGAGCAGCATGATCTCGAACGCCTCCGCGACTCAGCCCAGGCCGGAGTAGGCGAGCACGAGGGCCTGGAACCGGCCAAAGCCGACGCGCTCACGCCTGGAATCGGCCGACGTGTAGTGCGTGGCCGCTTTGCCTTCTCCAGCCATGGGCGGAGGGAGAGCACGCGAGCGCCGCGGCGCCGGCGGGGCGGAGGACGAATCGCCGGAGTGGCGACGGGGTGACGAACGGAACAGAACGGAAGCAGTTGACTCGGCCGAGTCCCGTTCCGTGATTTCCTGCGTGGAAGTATCCCATTGGCTGGTTGGTTGCCATGGGCGCAACGGGCTCCCGCCTGGTCTGTAGGAAGCCCATCAAAGATTTTTGTTCTGTTGGGCTCCAGGCACGCGGTGGTAGATCCACAAAGTCGTCCCGTGTTCATCCGGCTGCGGCCCAAACGGCTGTTGCGTCCGCGCCTGAATCCGACGGCTGGCGTCTGCACACGCGGCGTCCATCGGGAAGCTCGCTTTAGGGTTTTGCTTCGTCGCGCTCCCACCGCTCATATAAGGAACCGGCGCCGCCGCTTCCACCCCGTTTCTTCCTCTCTCGCTCCGTCGCCCGCCTCGCACCAGACCCCGACGAGGTATCCATCCTACCGCCGGCGAGGCCGCCTCTCCTCTCTTGGAACTTCGTGTGTTGATGCCTTTTTGTTGTGCATTTCACCAGATCTGACCCTCCATGCTTTCTATGTTTTCTTGTTGTTCCTGCAGGGAGTTGAGTGATCTCGGTTGCAGCCATGAGGTACTGCTGATTTCTCTTTCCCTCGCCGCATATCTTGTGTCGTGCATGGATTACTTCTGATAAAAAATAGGCCTCTTTAATGTAATCGTCTTGTCGATTCCATGCTACGGTTCCTTTAGGAGATGTGGCTTTGCTTCGTTGGAAATTAGGCAATAGGACTAAGGATGATATGAAAAATTCGAAGGCCCTTATCACGTGTACGCTTAGTTTGTGCTTAATTTATGTTTGACTTCCAATCTGTGCGAGTCTGTGATTCAGTGTTTGTATTCTTTCACGTAATGAAGCCCCACATGTCAAATAGGATTCAGCTGGTTTGCTTGTGTTTTGGTTAACTATTCCATCCTTCATTCCATCTAGAATTCTTACTCTTGAAAGTGATAACTGAAACTCTAGAGAATAGTTCCTTAGTCTTGTTGTTTGCCATGTTTGGTCATTTAAGAGATCCATTTGAATGAATTTTTCCTGTTATGAAATCTTTTGCATCTTGTTTAGTTAGTTGTTTTCCTGCTTGCTTTGATTGGAAGTTCTGAGTTTGTCCTAAGGATAAATTTGTAGCACGAAACATGTGAGACAGGAACCCAATGCTTGTAGTCATTCGTACAATGAAGTTACATGTGGCTTATGATTTAGTTGCTTTGATTTTGCTATGATTGGCTGTACCTTAGATGCTTTCTGGAGCTTCTTTATTAGAAGGGGCAATTGAATGTTGTATCATGCTAGAGAAGAGTTGTGACACATGGCTAGGATATATGTCATTTCTCGCATTTTAAATTCTGTCTACTTACCTTATTGCAAATCTGCTGCAGTAAGTTGCAAACCGAGGCTCTCAAGGACGCCATCTCCCAGATTGTTGCGGATGCCAAGGAGAAGAATAGGAAGTTTACTGAAACAGTTGAGCTTCAGATTGGTCTGAAGAACTATGACCCACAGAAGGACAAGCGTTTCAGTGGCTCTGTTAAGCTGCCCCACATCCCCCGGCCCAAGATGAAGGTGTGCATGCTTGGTGATGCCCAGCACGTTGAGGAGGTAAGATGCGGTCAATTTTCTTAGTATTCTACTTATTTATGTTGGACATGCTTATGGTAGTAGTTTAAGTTGAACTGGAAACAAACGTAAAAGATTTGCTTAACTTTGACTATGCATTGTGTGATGGTAGCCCACTCATGTGCTTGTTGTCTTGATTCCATTGCATTTAAATATGTATATGTACTTTGCTCGACTGTATAAAATGTCCTCAGATAAATTATCAGTTTCCCTATTCTTTCTAAAGCAAATATGCCATGCTAACCATTTTACTATGCGCAGGCTGAAAAGATTGGACTTGACTACATGGATGTTGAGGCACTCAAGAAAATGAACAAGAACAAGAAGCTTGTCAAGAAGCTTGCCAAGAAGTACCATGCTTTCTTAGCATCAGAGGCCATCATCAAGCAGATTCCCCGTCTCCTTGGTCCTGGTCTCAACAAGGCAGGCAAGTGGTCCACTCTCTTGTAGTTTCTGTTTGCATACCAAGCTGACATGACCATTTCTCTATCCCCTAATTGTTATATTTACATACCAACCTGTTACATATAACGCTGGTTTCATGTTTCTGTATGTGGATTTGCATGATTTTTGCTGTCTACAGATATGCATTAAAAAACTTGCCTTTTTTTTTAAAAAAAATATTACCTTGCCTGTTCTGAATGGATAGTATGACTGCTAACTGAGCTGTGTGTCCCTGCTTTGTTCTTTTTTTGGGCCATGTATTGTCTGCCTTGGCTACCAGCTGATTGTACCCTGCTTATTATGTCTCTACAGGCAAGTTCCCTACACTGGTTACTCACCAGGAGTCTCTTGAATCCAAGGTGAACGAGACGAAAGCTACAGTCAAGTTCCAGCTGAAGAAGGTTCTTTGCATGGGTGTTGCTGTGGGTAACCTGTCGATGGAGGAGAAGCAGATCCAGCAGAACATTCAGATGAGTGTCAACTTCCTTGTGTCCCTTCTGAAGAAGAACTGGCAGAATGTGAGTGATGAGCTTCTAATCATGTCTATGGCCTTATTGTTTGTGTTGAAGATGGAAATTCAAAATGAAAGTGGAAGTACTAGATTATAACATGATGTGATTTATGTTTTCCAGGTTAGGTGCCTGTACATCAAGACCACCATGGGGAAGCCGAACAGGGTGTTCTAAGTCTTTCTGCGATCCTTTTGAAGTTGATAAAATATTAGGCTCTTGAACTGGGCTTGTCATGAAATTGTCTTGGTGCCTGTCAATGAGAATGTCGAAGAATTTTGACCTTAATGTAGTGTTTTCTTTAATAGAACCTGCGGAGGAATGCTTTTGGGATTATGCAGTCGCAGCCAATGCTATTCTTTTTACTGCTGTGTCTCTTAATTGACACTCTGCAAGATCCTTGGTTTATGTACTACTTTCCTATGCATGGTTTATCGGAACTTGGTGTGTCTGAGGGGGGGAGAAGAGCGTGAATGGCTTGAACTGAGGCGCGTCGCACTGGCTGGTGAAATGATGATTGCTGCCGCCGGGAGTTTTCATGCATTTTCCACCAGAATTTTGAGTGTAGGTAGACGAGCATTCCTGATTACTGAATTTGATAGAAGTGACTCTAGAATTTGATGACTAATTACGAGGAATCTTGACTTGGATTGAGGTTCAGTCGAAGGCTTTCCGGTGAAATGCGTAGCACTGACCACTGAACAATTTGCGGATCTGAAAACCAACATGTTTTGTTGTCATAGATACAAAAGAACACTGAACAATCTATTGAATGTCATTCAAGCACATTCTGCCAGCTGGAACTCCATAGATAAGAAATCCAACGGTATACTCAGCACAGTTCATCGTCTTAAGGACGACGATATACCCATGGCCGAATGGTTGAGGCCAGTCTCCACCCTCTCCTAACACAGAAACACCGGAGCACCTCAGCGAGCCTAGGTAGATGATCAACAATGTCAATCTGCACAGTTGTCACCTCCACCATCATCAGTTTGCTGGTTTTGCAAGTTATATTCCAGCATTTGAGAAATTTGGTGGCATTGGTTGTTCATCATGAAGATCAATCCATTGGTTGATGCCGGAAAGATCCTTAATAAAATGAGAACAAGGGCTCCGTTGGATGATTATTTGTTAGATAATGTATAACTAGAATTTTCTCGCATAATATTGTCACTTTGTTTTTTTTTTTGCGAAAAGCTGCCTTTCATTAATCTGTGTGGACAGAAAGATCATCTACCAGCAGGTCAACAACACAATTGTGCTCGTGACCTGTTTGGTTCATACATGGGCAATCTTATTGCAATTTCTACTAACATGAGCAAAGGAATTTCTACTAACATGAGCAAAGGAAAACTCTTGGAACTTATGGCTAAGTTCCTGGACCTCAACCAGAATATTGTCACTTTGTTAAATACCTAAATATTGCACTGAACCGAGGTGGTTTGGATCTGAATCTATGTCACCGGGTTCATGGTACGGTGCCACATTCCTGTACCGGGTTCGTCGTTCCCGTACCGAAAACATGGTAGAAATTTTGTTCTCTCTTTGTTAAAATCTCTTTTAAATAAAGTATCGCGGGTGTACCCATACCTTGATCCACGTTTCTGAAAACCCTAAACCATCGATCCGAGAACTTTTGTGTCACTGATCTGAATACATTTGATACCAACATGAACAAGAACACAAGAAACTGCTTCAAAATCATCTGTTTTAGATGGCAGATGTTGTAGGTACGTACGGCGTGGAGAGAACTTTTGCAAGCCGATACATACATACATACATAATTGTACATATATGCTACGTATTTGGTACATACTGGGGTACATTTACTTACTTACTTACTATTCACTGTATATTGCTTCAGTCTCCAGTCCGCTTGTAAGTTCTTTTAGTTATCGACTTCTCTAGATTCGCTTTGTTCGCATCTAGTTTCCTCAGTTATCTCGCCTAGGCAAGTTTCTATCGATTTTTATTAGATCGTTAGTTCTTGTTTTGGCCCTAGCACGATGTCGCCGAGTTCATATTTTGTCGCGTCATAGTCCATCGGCTTGTAGTTTTAAATCTATCGTCATGCTGCCATCGCTGTCTAGGTTAAGTCCGATCCGACTGGCGGTGACACTAGATTAGCTTCTACCGGTTTGCTGGCCTGTTCGCGGTCTTAATATCGGTTCGACGCTCGCTCTCGCACGATCGTCGGACCCTCACGGCCGATGGCTCGTATTTGCTTCACCTGCTGAAGTCATCGACTTTGCAACCTGTTGAGGCCATAATACCAGGGTACCCGACCACGAGGATTGCCGACTACCGACTCCAAGACGACCAAGACTCCGAACAAGACACGATGGCCTGATCGCAGAAGGGAAGCCCGAAGACAGTTCGAGTCCTACTAGGTTTAGGTCTGTTTTGTCTTGTAAGGCACGTTTCCCTGGATATAAATAGCGGGGGTCCTGTCCGTAGAGGGTATTCGAAGATTCCCACATCCAAGTTTGTATTCCACATTCCACCCGAGGGTACTGGTTACGCATTGTAATCCGTACTCGACGAAATAATACAAGCAGCAACTGGACGTAGGGTTATTACTCGATCTCGAGGGCCTGAACCAGTATAAAAATCCCGTGTCTTTCTGTCCATCACCGTGATCAATCTTCGCACGAAGCGGGGTGTCTGCCGGACAAATATCTGACGAGTACAACCTCGACAGAGGCGCGCCAGGTAGGGGCCCTTGCGTGAAGAAAGATCATGCCGATCGTCAACGGAATCTGGTTCGCCGACGCGTCGAGTTCCTCGATGCCCTACATGCCCAGTTCCGTCAAGTCGGGAGTGATCGGGAGTTCTGCCTCCGCTTCCGATCTCTACGCTCACCGCCATCTAGTGCCTGCACGGGAGATCCGCTTTGGAGACCTCGTGTTCGAGCACCAAGGCGACTACGAGCTCAAGCTGACAGGGATCCACGATCCCGATCTCACATGCGCCGGTCGGGAAGTCTTCGCCACCTTCACGGAGCCAACTCCTGAAGACATTGCAGATCGCACTGCGCAGTTGGATCTCGACTACAGTGGATCTAGCAATGGGTCAGAACCATCTGAAGACCGCCGCATCCATGTGTTGAACGCAAACGGGACAGAGGCCGCCGCCGAGTCGTCTAGCTCGCGTCGACCCGTGCCTCCTCCACGTTTGAGCAACGCACCGACACTTCAAACGGCTAGAACCCGTACACAGCATGTTGCATCCTCGTTGGCTCCCCGGGATCTCAACAACGATTTCCGGGCCGTCGAACAGGACAACCTACAGATCCGAACCCTCTTGGAGACCATGGAAGCAATGGCCGAAGGGACTCCGATGGCCACCATAGCCAAGAGGGCTCGGGAAGCAGCGGACAAAGCCAAGGAACATATCGAGGCCGCCGCTGCCGCACCACCAGCTCCGTCAAACAGACCACGCGAACCACAGCCGGTTCGGTCCCGATCTGTCAACGGACGACCATACTATCGCCCACACGAGGGGCGCGACATGAGGCCGCAACTCGAGCGCAATCGTCGCACTCGCGACGCTCGGGAAACTCTCAATCACAATCGAGATTACCGAGCACGTGAGGGTTACTATCGGTCCCATCAAGATTCACCGCCACGTGACTCCCGACCAGGCATGGGGGGATGCCTTGCGTACTCCCCAGCCCTGCGCAAGGTCAGGTGGCCCGAAAAGTTTCGTCCTACTAGCATTGAGAAGTATGACGGAACAACCAACCCCCGCGAGTGGATTCAGATCTACTCCACGATCATCGATGCCACCGGGGGTGACGACTACGTCAAAGCCAACTACTTGCCGACTGCTCTGCAGGGATCAGCCCGTACGTGGCTCATGAACCTGCCCGAAGCAAGCATCAAGTCATGGACTCATCTCCGGGAGACGTTTGAAGCCAACTTCCAAGGCACCTACAAACGCCCCGGACATGAGGGAGATCTGCTCAACTGTGTGCAGAAGCCTGGAGAAACCCTCCGAGACTACATCCGCAGGTTCAGCGACACCCGTAACACCATCCCCGACATGGTGGATGATCGGGTGATTGTGGCCTTCAATCAAGGTTGCAAAGACGAGCGAACGGCGGAGGAACTTGCCAAGAAGAACCCGAAGACGGTGGCAGAGCTATACGGGATCCTGGAAGAAACCGCCAAGATGGCGGACGCCCGAGCACGGGTTCA
>CM014271.1:9641027-9680757 GCA_004135705.1 Alloteropsis semialata | reverse complement strand
GGGGCTCCCCATTTGATCGGGAAGTTTCTTGCAGTTTGTACTTCTAGACTCTTTTTCAGCATGCCAGCATGACTGTAAAAGAGCCCGGGGGCTACTAACGGTACTACTACCATGCAAGAAACGAACTTTTTAATTCAAGAAAGCTAGGCAAACGCTAAAATTACCGAACACCATGACTACAAGGAATTACACAGTTCAGAAGGCCGCCCGTGTCTCAGCAACTAAACAATTCCAGAATAGCTTATGGTAACGGGACTTTTTGGCTATGACAAAGCTCTCAGTTAAAAAGATCCATGAAAATACCGATCAGCTCTAAGACTTACGCAAAAACATGCAAGCATATGTTTAGCAAAATATAACTGTATTCTAAGCTGTTAAAGTTTTGCCCTATTACAGGAATTCTGCACATTGTTCAGGGTGATTCTTCCGAATCACTCAGATGGAGACCAAGTTTTTTGACGAACGGTTCCACCAGTGGGGTAAGATTATCAAACAATTCCTCAGCATCTGACGCCGAGCACTTGAAGCCTTTGGAGAGCAGAGAAACATCCAGATCAGGGAGATGGCTCTTCAAAGCCCCGATGGTGTGAGTTGCAGCAACGCAGGCACCTTCCATCAGCCTGGATTCCAAGGATGAACTATGCTTCTCTAATGCTTCAAGTCGGGCGGTCAGATCAGCCAGCTTCCCTTCAAGGTCCGAGTTTTTCTTCTCGAGCACCTCAATGCTCTTGGAGTAAGCTACAGGATCAAGGGTAGCATATGAACAACAGTTTGAAGCTAAAAACTCAATAAGCAAGGCGTAAGGTTTAAAGCCTATACCTTCTTTCTCGGACTGGAGAACAGTCACCTGGGCTCCCAGTCTGATCACCGACGCTTCAGCAGCAGAGGCACGAGCGTCCAGCGAACGCCATTGCTCTTCAGCGGTCGAGAGCACGCTATAGATCGGGCCCAGGGGCGTTGGGACGGGTCCCACGATCTCCGCAGTCTTCTCTGAGCTGTCAGGTTGTGCTCTCGGGTCTGGCTCGGGAGTTTTCTCTTTGGTAGATGGCCTGACAGGAGGAGAAGCTGTGGGATCGGGATGCCTGAATTCCCGAACAATCAAATACAGTGAAAACAATATTTACGAAGAATGTTCATACATGATCACAGATTGTCAAAGATCTTACTCGACTGCCGGGAGGATAACCTTAAACCTCTTGGCACCAGGAATAAGCTTTGATGATGGTCTGGTTGAACGAATTTCCTATCGAGAAATCTCCCGATCATGTTTAGCTTTGGTTATTCGATCAAAGGCTGCGAATAAACGCTCGAATACGATCATGCTTGGTACCTGGGCGACAGGACGAGGCTGATTGTGACTGGGCCGCAGATTGGCTGACCCAGGCGATCCAGAGACTTCCGAATCTGGAACTATCCCCTCCACACTGCGAGAGCGTTTCCGAGTTCGGGGGATATTCGCCTGGGGGCTGCTCGGGATCTCCTTTTCCAAACCAGGTGATAGTTCGGGTGGTTCGTTGATCGGGGCCCTGGTACCCTGATCAACAGGCTGCTCTCCCTCCTCTTCAACATTGATGGCCCCGCTCTGAGGGGGGGCATCAACAATAGTTGGGGCCTGGTCGGGAGGAAAGAGAAGTGCTATATCATTATCATACAAGAAAGAACATTTTTTCTGAGAGACAGTTTACCTTTGCAGGAGGGTTGTCAGCGCTATAAGGTGCTGGGACGTCTTCCCAATCCGGGAGGCCAGCCCCGAACATCTTGTTCAAGCGTTCGGACACTTCTGATTCTGGGACAACTGCTAGTTAAGAGTCATGAATTCAAATGACCGAACTAACTCGGAAAAACAACTGAACAGAAAAATAAATGCTCACCGTCAGGTTTCATCCTGTTCGGATCATTGACGCCCGTGAATGTCCAGGCGTAGCGGTCGTGAGTCATGAGTGGAATAAATCTCCATCTAATGAAGATTTCCGCTACGTGAACCGCCGTCAAACCAGCCTTGCGGAGCTTCAAGATCTGGTCAATGTGCTTCTTCATGTCAGGGGTGAGTCTTGGCACGGCTTTGACCTCGTCCTTGAGATTTGGCATCAAGTACTTCCCTTTTGCCAGTGAGGCTTGGGGAAGGGTGATGTAAAACCAGTGACGTTCGTATCCTTTCCAGCAATCTTTGACTGGAAAGGGGATGTATATCTCCCGATTTCTCAAGGAGAAACTGATGGACCCGAGCATCATTTGATTCTTATAGTATGAAGGGCTATAAAAATACCTCCACAGCAGCAGTGAGGGCTTACTTCCTAACCAGGCTTCGCACAAAAAGGCAAAGACGCTAAGCATTGTCAAAGCGCCGGGCTTAAGGTGCACAAGCTCTATTTGGTAATGTTCACAGACGCTGTGGAGGAACTCAGACGGAAAAACCCCGAATCCGCAATAAAAGAACTCCAAGAACACCACCATCTCGAGAGTGTCGGGGGTCGGAAACATCTGACCTTTGGCATGACGCCGAGAGAAGAGTTCGGTGCTTGGGAGTAATCCAAGATCTTCCAGCTTCTGCAGGTGTTTCTCCGTCGTGGTTGATTTCTTCCAGTACTCATCTGCAGTGGGGATCGTGGTCCCACTGCGGAGTTCGCGTCCGGCCGCGGCGCTGCTCTGGTTCTCTGTGGACTCGGTGCCGGAAGACGACTGGTGCGTGGATGCCATGGCGACTGGAGACTAGCAAGGTTGGAGGAGCAGATGAACAGTGGTTGAGAATGGCGAATGTGGGTGTGAACTAGGAAGACGAAGTCCCAAATAGGTCTCAAGCGGCCGCGCTTGGGGGCTTTATGGTTTTGCAGGGCAGCACGAGCCCCGAAAAACCTGCCCTTGAGCCGCGCAATCCGCAGTGACTGTTGGGTCAAAAAGATTCTTTCCTTTTTCTGCGGCATGCGTCGTTTCGAAAAACTGTGCAGGTCAGATTCAATGCATTTAGAATTGTTGGCTTACAAGGGAAGCTATCAGTTTTAAATGACCGAGCACTTGGTGTGAAGCGAGGAAATTCCCCGATCACATTTGATTAGGGTCAAATTTCCCGAACGCACTAAAGATTGTTAGTTTGTTCGGGAGAAAATTTTTATTCGGGAATTTTGTTTCTGGATGAACAATTTCGTGAACAGATTAACATGGATAAATTTCCAAAGCACAAGGAATTCAATATGCATCCATCAAGTGAAATTTCTTCATTAACTTCGAAAGAGGGAACATTTTACAATGGATTGATAGCTATCCTAAAATCAAAATACTAAAGCACCCTGATCTTGGGTTGATGAATATCAACTGCTGATCAGGGCGATGGCGTAGTCTCCGGTGGATCATCATCTATCGCGTTCTCTTCTTCGGAGTCGCTGACGAGATCCACGAGCGCTCCGTCTCCAGGAATCCCGATCAGGTCGCGGTTCAGGGAGACGAAGAGGCGCCGGGCGAACTCCTCGTCGCCGCTGGTGTCCACCGGAGCAGAAGACGAAGATGCGCCTGCGTGCGCCGCCTCTGGCCTCAGCCGGATTCCGCTCTCTCCTTGTATTGGCTCGTCGTCGGAGGAGGAGAGGGAGATAGGAGATGCCGGGGCTGGGGAGGAAGACGCAGGGCGCTTCCCGGCGGCAATGCTCGATGGAGCAGCCTCGGGAGATGGCGGCGCTACCGCCGGAGCCTCCTCTTCTGGTGGCTCGACTTCGACTCCCTCATCCCCATGCCAGGGGAGAGCCAGGAGCGGAGCCTGAGGAGGAGCGGTAGGTGATGTCGTCGCCGGCGGATCCTCCGGCTTGTCGGGCGGTTGTTCGCCGGAGCTGCGAGGGGAGTCTCCGAAGAGGAGACGAGGAATCTTGAATCTACTACTAAGCTTTTTCTTTCCCATGGCGAGTGGAGGAAGAAGGCTTAGGGTGGAAGTTTCAAGTACATAACAATTCAGGAGATCTGATATTTAAAGACTCAGGGGTGCGACGCTTCGCGCGAGAATCGAGGAGCCGGAGCAGAGCCGTATCGCCTGCGCTGCTAAAATCCCGGGAGACGTGCGAAGTGGATTTTAAATGCACTGGGCAGCAGTTACATCACTCCTGGGGCGTTCCATTTTCCAAGGCGGAACAGTTCTATTTTATTATTATGGCTGATATTTTTCTTTGACCTTATCATTCAGATGCAGGTTTCTACATTCAAGAGTTCGGGAACTTTTCTGGCTCTCATACAGAAGTGATTGACGAGGTATTAACATATCCGAAAATCACCCGAAGAGCAAAAAGACCCGAAGGCTATTGAACAATCAACCTTTTCTGAACAAGATAAGCTCGGGGGCTACTGTTGAGGCCATAATACCAGGGTACCCGACCACGAGGATTGCCGACTACCGACTCCAAGACGACCAAGACTCCGAACAAGACACGATGGCCTGATCGCAGAAGGGAAGCCCGAAGACAGTTTGAGTCCTACTAGGTTTAGGTCTGTTTTGTCTTGTAAGGCACGTCTCCCTGGATATAAATAGCGGGGGTCCTGTCCGTAGAGGGTATTCGAAGATTCCCACATCCAAGTTTGTATTCCACATTCCACCCGAGGGTACTGGTTACGCATTGTAATCTGTACTCGACGAAATAATACAAGCAGCAACTGGACGTAGGGTTATTACTCGATCTCGAGGGCCCGAACCAGTATAAAAATCCCGTGTCTTTCTGTCCATCACCGTGATCAATCTTCGCACGAAGCGGGGTGTCTGCCGGACAAATATCTGACGAGTACAACCTCGACACAACCGATAGTATATAGGGTTCATTGAACCTTCAGCTGATGCGGGAGCCAATTGGTTCAATTTATATTTATTTTTTTTCTTGTCAGTTGAGTGGTCAAACTAATTGGCATGCCTGAACCTCAAGAAGTTAAGGTATTGCACCGGAGCTAAGCAGATCTCGGTTGGTGTGCAAGAGGGCGACCGACTTTTTGCGCCAACAATCTCCTTGTTTCATAGTGTTTTGGTATCTTGGAGTTAGAGTCGAGACATGATGGGTCTTAGAAAGGTCAGCGCCAGGTAGTGTTCAAGTTTTGGGATTGCAAACAAATTTCAGAGGGGTCTGGTAGACCGGTTTTACTGGTTTTTGGCCAAATACTGGTAGAACCAGTAATACTGGTAGAACTATTTACCGCTCCTCGGCGGTAGAACCAAAATTCGGCGAATTTCGGTGAATACCGTCCGAAATTGAGAACCCGCCACATGGCACCATGGTGGTGCCATGCGCTCTCTAGGCCTGGTGGCTCTATCTTTTGCAAACAAGGGGTTCTTGAAAGTCTAATTTCCAGAAGCTTTAAGTGACCTTGTTTTTTTTAAAAAAATTATCTGATCACAAGTTGTCTCAAAATCAGAAACACCTGCCTTTTTCATCAGTCGACAGACAATAATCAATAGATATGATTCAAGTTAAGCATAGATATCAGAAGTAATATGCTAAAAAGTTGCAATAATTCGGCGCCAACAAGGTCGAAATGGTGAGCTAATTTTGTTTCCCATAAACAAGCTGTGCTGAAACTGCCACCAACCAAATTCAGCGGATAACTGGGCTATACATTAGTGCCAAAAATCACCAATAGTAGTGCTAGCACCGCGGTGCCAGTTTTGGATAGAAATTAATGCAATTGAACTTGAGATAGCAGTGCCAGTTTTGGATAGAAATTAATGCAATTGAACTTGAGATAGCAGGGCACTTCATCGCCCACTCATTTCCAGCTGCATAAACATTTGCTAAAATATCCGGTGCCCGACGATGATATATTCATATATAGCCACCAACCCCCCAGCTGAACTCCACAGAAGCTGACACACATCAATCGTAGAAGCAAGAATTCGCCCATAGCCTACCATGCCTTGCACTCTCTCCACACAAAAGGGGGCTCGCCCTTCTGAGGAGACGGCTGCAAGCCACAACTGGTGCACCCTTTCTGACGACCTCCTCGTCACCCAAGTAGGCCGTCGCCTCTTGGCAGATAACGACATCTACAGCTTCGTGAACTTCAGCGCCGTCTGCAAGAGCTGGCGCTGCCCCAACAAGGACGGCGTCGACAAGCCCATCCGCTTCGAGCCTAGCAAGTGGGCGTTAATCGGCCGGCATGGTGACGCCCTCACCTTCGTGAACGTCGAGACCGGCCGGTTCCTCGTCAAGAACATCCCCCTCCTCCGCGGCTACCTCTTCGTCGGTGCCACGGGAGGCGGCATGCTCATCCTTGAGGAGCCGACACCTCCCTACCAGGTTCGCGTGCTCAACCCCTTCACGGGATTACTCGTGCGTTTCAAGGCGTCCTTGCCCCTTACTGGAGGGGTTAGGGAGGCTGCCATGACCACATCGCCGACGATGACCCTCTTCGTCTCCGGCAAGCTTGGCAAAATCGTGTGGGCAGATGAGGATAGCGAGCACTTCCAGGAGTTTGGGGTCGAGTACCGTAACACACCTCTGTCCATGGCGCCCTTCGATAGCAAAGTGTATCTCAGTGACCAGGAAGGATCCATCCTCTCATCCACTGTTGCCGCCGCCGCCACCGCCGTCGAAGGACATAGCCACCGCTCTGCTCAAACAATCTCCATGGCCACCACCATTCCTAGTGATGTCTCAGGTCACCCTGCATGGGATTGTTATCTCGTGAAGTCTGGAGGGGAGCTGCTCCTTGTGACAAGGCCATGGTATGACATACATGGGAAGCCGATAGTCCGTAGGGTGGACACGGAGAGGAAGAGGCTTGAGGTGGTAACGAGCATTGGCGACCGAGCTCTCTTCGTCAGCGATGTCAGGTGCCTTTCTGTTGATGCGAACAAGTTCGAGGCCATCGAGGGTGGCTGCATCTACTTTGTAGATCCAGTCTTAACGGCAGGCAATGGCGAGGCTTCAGTCATGACCACTTTTCGTGTCGCTGAACAAGTGCAGGACGACATCATATTCGATCCGGCTACCATGGAAGGTGGTTCACAGCAGCCATTCACTCTTGCCCAAGTCTTCGCAAATTACTGCAGGTCCATCTACTCTTCTGAACGAGGCTCTAACTGATCATCACGGAGTAGCCTCTAAATCTGAAGAGTGAATGCAAGAGATTCACATGCAATATCTACTCGCTAGAGGAGGGAATATCCAAGTCTGCCATACTACTTTTATATTTCTTGCTGTTATGTTACTACTAGGTTTCTTTAGATAGCAAGCCTCTCTATTTTTGTTCTTAGTCGGGCATTTTTTCAATTGCAGCAAGTGTAATATTATTTGCGAGATGTAGTCATGGTTCAAGAAATTTGTTTTTATCAATCACAGATTCCAAATGCAATGACGAGTTTAAATTATATTTCTCGTTTCAATTGGTAGAAGTGCAAAATAAACACAATGGTACGATATTATGCAAAATTAAGCTATGATGTTGTATTTCATGAATTTGAACCTAGGAACTGGTTATCGGCTAAATGCTACATACGCAGCTCATCATTTTGTTATTTTAAAAGAATAGACCTTCCTGTATTGAAATATTTGTTGAGCCCTTAACTTAGAAGAAGAAACCGCCGTAGCTCGGCTGGCAAGCGGTGTTCCTGTAATGCTTTTGGAGATGTAGAAATATTTGACGAGTCCTTAACTTAGAGGAAGAAACCTCCGTAGCTCGGCTGGCAAGCAGTGTTCCTGTAATGCTTTTGGAGACGTAGAAATAATCGATGAGTCCTTAACTTAGAAGAAGAAACCGTCGTAGCTTGGTTGGCAATCGGTGTTCCTGTAACGCTTTTGGAGACGTAGAAATAATCGATGAGTCCTTAACTTAGAAGAAGAAACCGTCGTAGCTCAATTGGCCATCGTTGTTCCTGTAACGCTTTTGGAGACGCAGAAATAATTGATGAGTGCTTAATTTGAAACAAACTGCCGTAACTTGGTTGGCAAGAGGTGTGGCCATAGAGATTTTGGATATAGAAAGAATTGATCTGTGGTTAACTTGGAAGAAAGAGATCGTAGCTCAGTTGGCGAGCAATGCGGATGTGCACTCTGACCACCAGAGCTCGAGTCCTAGGATCAGCACTAGTAGTGCTCTCCACTCGGTGCTTTTCTCTATCTTTAAGAGTATGCCATTGGTATTCCCAAAACAAAATCCTGATATATATGTTTTCCGTGTTTGTATGTGCTTAAAAATCTAGGTACGAATGAAAGCCACTGGCATAGAAAGGCTAGATTGTCTTGTTAAGTTAACTTCTGAACACATGATTAGTTTCATACAATTTCCCTCTAAGGGAGTCTACCAAGACCAATAATCAAATGGATATTGGAGCAACAAACAACATTGTATCGCAAGCTAGCTAGCACTCTTTTTTTTTTCCGAGAACAAGGCATAAGCTAGCAATCTGGTAACTAGGGCATAATATATGGCATGCATGATCATGAAGTTAAGATACATGATCTCTTTGTTAGTTATTCAATATAATTTCATGTTCGTCTGTCTCTTGCTTGGTTCTTTGTTTATCGTGCCACTGGTGTGGCAGGGTCGGTGGTTATGGGCTTATGGCCTTATGGGGAACGACACAGATCAGACATTGTAATGGATGCAGCGAGAAGAAGACTGTCTTTCCTCAAAAAAAGAAGACTGTCAAATTAGATTGTAGTTTTCTTTTTATTACATGGCCTTTACTGATTCACGGTTCTTGTTTTTGTTACAATAAATCATTTATAAAATGTTGTGGGGTGTCTTTTATAAAAGAAGTAGCAAAACTGCTCGTCCAATTTTACTTTCCATAAATAAATGTCAAAATTGCCTCCATAAGCATTGTATTGCAGGCATGATTGTTAAAATATCATCCAAAATTATGACACCATGCAAAAGTATAATCATCTGGTCCCACATGTCCAACACATACATTGGAGTGCTCTTTTTGGTAATGTCACAACTTTGAGTTGTATTTTAGCAATCAAGTTTGAGCATGATGCTTAACTAATATTCCACCCTATTTGCAATGAAAATAGTTCACTACACAAAAATGTCATACCATTTGCTTTTGGTCATAAATGTAAGTTTGTTACATAAAATTTTATACAGATTATTAGCACAACATTAATATTACTAAATTGATTAGGAAAATATTTCTATTAAGACAATATAATTTTATAGCTATTGCTAGTTATCAATTACAAACCAAATCATTGTTCTAAGAAATTGTGAATGAATGTCAATATATTGTTTATAACACACTCCTATATTAATCGCGCAAAGCAACCAATGCAACCGAACAAGATGTTCTCCCCTCATGGGATAGAAACACAAAATTTGGGCATTTATGTTGACAAGACACAATCTAGCAGTTCGACACAAAACACTCACCCCTCAAAATCTAAACTTGACCTTGGTATCAATGTCAACGCCTAAACATAGAAAATAATCATTACAAACTAATAAAAAATGTAGCATATTCACTAGCAAGCACTCATGAAGCATGATAACTAACTGAACTAGTTGCCAACCTAGCTACTAGATATATCTAGGAAATTCTCGATGGACTCTTCGAGCTCCTCCATGACGGCCTTCCAGCCGGCATTCGTCGGATTGATGTCGTCCCAGTAGAAGTACTTGTCCGGATTGGAGCACACGCTGTACCGCTCCTTGCCGTTCTCCCTCTGGCCACAGTACCCACTCTGGTCGAAGCTCTCGCAGCACGGCTCCAGCTTGTTCTTGAACTTCTTAGACCGTGAGCCTGCGATCATACATGCGGATTCCATCGGAATTAGTAGTGTTAACGATCAATTTTAGGTGAGAGAGACAGTGACGGAAGCTCAAAATCAAAAGTTAATTATTAGCCAAGTGTACCGGAATTGTGATCGACGGCGAGGTGGTTGAATGCGGCTTTCAGGTCGAGGTTGAAGACGGCTTCGTGCTTGAACACCTTCTCTTCGAGATAGGCGTTATGGATGCTTGCGACCTTGTGGCTGTCACACGAGTCGTCGTAGCCGTCGCCCGACCTCGACAGCCACGGCGTGCAGCCGAGCGGGGGCAGCGTGCTCACGAGCAGCTTCTTCACGCCCAGCTTCATCAGCTGCTCCACGGCGTCGGCGATCTTGTCTGTCACGTCTTGGGCCATGGCTTCGATCTGCGACCAGCAAAATTATTTTTAAGAGCGTGATGGAATTACCCAACATGCATATATATAAAATCAATGAGTGGCGACCGATTGATCACACTCACACACAATGTGTGTGGTAGTCTGCTCACCTCGGAGTTGGTCATGTCCTTGACGCTTGCATAGTCGCGTTTGCCGGAGAAGGCGATGAGGGCAACAGAATGCTTGAGGTTCTTGTCGATGATGCCGTGCTTGACCATCGTGCTGAACTTGTTGATCTGGGTGCCGAGCTTGGGCGCCTCGTCCGTCCCCTTGACCACGCCAGCTCCGCCAACGGCGAAGTTCATGCCAGACGGGTCGACTCCGTCCTGCCCCCTCTGGCTTTCTGGCGGCGGGGAGTCCTTCCGACCCAGTACCCTCGCTGCAAAATTACCAAGAGAGACATGATCTGAGAGTCTGAGTCTATGACAATCACTGGTTTCTACCGGGGAACTAATTCGAGTGCTTCACCAAGCTTGTTACGTACCGACGAAATCGGAGAGGACCAAGCCGTTGGAGAAGCGGCCGGTTGCACCCGTACCGTGATCGTAGTCATTGCTGCCGTAGGGGTAGTACCAAGCCCGGGTGGTGCTGGTCAAGTCCGAGAGCGGGTAGTTGCCGGTGTCGGCGTACTCGTCGCCGAACACGAACAGCTTGTACCGCCGGTCAGAGTCGCCGTCGCTATGGCGCCGGGACTCCACACGAGCAGCTGGTGTTCAAAATTTAAACTCCAAGAACAGATCAATGCAATGGCAACAAATAATTAGAAGAAATTAGCAAGAGCTAGAACAGAACAGAACAGTACCATTGAGAAGGAGGACGCTGCAGATGACGACCAAAAGAAGCTTCATGTCGGCGGCGGGCTCAGCTGATTGCTTCGATCCCGAGGCGAGTTGCTGCGGCTTGTGGGTTCAGATCGCGTAGCAATTTATATGTGCGGAAAGAAGTTTGAGTCCTGCCGCGCCGGGCGCTCTTCTTACCAACAGCAGGTGCACACATTGTTGGCGAAAAGTACGAGAGCATTGTACGCTAAGCTAGCTACGGGATATGCGTCTTGACAACCTTATCTAAACTGATCAAGAATTATTCTTCAGAAATCCCGGCCTCGTACGACTGTGTGAACAAGTAAAGTACCGGAGATGAGGTCTCCTTGCATTTGTTCGTCTAAAAGAAGGTCTCCTCACTGGACGGTATTATTGGTGATTTTCTTGGTGTGTCAATCTCATGTACATGTAACTGCCTATTTAGTTGCAATCTGTATGTTCGCCTGGTAACATTCCTCCTGAACTTTGGTCTTATTTAGTTGCACAAACTTTTCAAACTTTTCACTATTCACCCGTCACATCAAATTTTAGGACACTAATTAAGGATATTAAACGTGGATTAATGACAAAACCTATTCCATAACCCCGGGTAACTTCGCGAGACGAATCTAATGAGCCTAATTAGGCCATGATTAGACAACGTTGTGCTATAGTAAACAATCTCTAATGACGGATTAATTAGGCTTAATAGATTTGTCTCGCGATTTTCCGTCCATTTGTGTAATTAGTTTTATAATTAGATCATGTTTAGTCCTTCTAATCTTCAATTTAAAATTGCTACAGTAAATTTCGCAAACTTTCTCCACCAACCCCTTTACCACATTTTTTCCGCTCCATGCCATCATGAGCGGCAGCACTGCTGCCGTCGCCAACTCAGACCGCCATCGTCCACAACAAGTCCACAATCGCTACTCGTCTCCGAGGCTGCCAATGCCGCGCAACCTCTTCCTTCCCACTCCAAGACAAGCCATGGTGTCAGCATCAAGAGCCATGCTCCAATCACCCTCGACATGCAATCCCACTGCTATGAAGAACCTCTTCCTCGATCGAGCACTTCAACATTCATGTCAAAGCGAAAAGGCCGAAGCCTCCACCTTCTTGGCCTGTAGCAGTAGGACCACATGCCGAGGGTTAGCGGAGCAAGGCTCTTGGTGTTTACACAGTGGGTGGCGTTGGAGAGGGATGAAGAGGCTGCCACGACGATCAGGGACGAAGCCAGGAATTTTATAAAGGGGGTGAAAGTGCATCTAGGCTCTCAAGTGGATTTTGGTAAATTGAGTGACAAAGCGATTAAAGGACTAACTTGTTTGTTTAAGTGCATGAGCAGGGATCTATTCTTATAATTCATTTACAATCAATATGCTCATGATATATTTGTGGTTAATCAAAGCAAGCAAGTATGATCCCATGATTTCTAAATTGATTAGTGGCAATTTTATGTTTGTGATGGAGACATGGGTCTATGCATGATATGTGGTCTCTAATTGCTTAAGATGGACTGTCATTAAATATTGGGATGTTAATTTCAATGAAGATTGTTTGGAACATTATTGGTCTCATGTCATGGATGCTCTTTGGACAAGACATGAGACATTATCACTATAATGAAGATAAATATTTATGGATCATCTAAGAAAAGAAGAAGAATATATAAGATTGGATATTGCAAGGCTTCATGCGTGTATGATAAAATGACATGAGCATATGCGCTACATATTGGTCTACAATTGGAAGCTTGCACTATGTGGGATATTCTTTATTGATCAAGAACAAGCATTTGAAGAATCTTTCAAATGGAATTTATTCAATGGCAAAGCAAAGCTAACTTGATGATGCAAGAGTAAGTGGTGAAGAAACAAATCGAGATGACTAGAGCGAGGGACTAAGCAAGCTAAGGTGCAAATTGCTAAGGTGAAGTATCTAGTGTCTGGGGTGTGTTCGAAGTATCATATCCAAGTCTCATCAAGAGAAGCAATGCAATGCATATATATGTTATGATTGATAAAGAGAGTGACCTAAGGATTAAAGTGAATTCAAATATAAGTTATGAAAATCCTAAGTCACTAGCTCAAGGTGGATATGCTCAGTTGAAGATACAATATTGAGAAGCCCTCAAAGAAGTGATTGATCAAGTATTGGCATGATCATTGACCTACAAGCTCAAGTGGTTGAATTATGATTTATCTTATGTCTTGAGTATAGGTATGCCGTACTATCAAGAGGGATGCAACATTGGTTGAATGACAATCTCCAAAAGTGCTCAAGTGAACCCATGTGAGTCTAACCATGAGAGTTTCTAACTTAGTGTGGGTTCTCTGGCAAAACCGGTGGGAACCGGTGAAACCGGTTTTGGTGGCCTCGAGCGTCTAACGGCTAGTTGGTTTGAAATCCGGTAAAACCGGTTTTGTAACCGGTGGAACCAGTTTTCCTCTGACAGAAAAACGGCTAGTTTTTGGAAGGATGGGTATTTATACCCATGAGCTCCTCTTGGAGGGGCTGCTGGTTCTTTTGCGTCCCTAACACATCCTAGAAACCAGCAGAGCTCTCCCCAACCTCTCTTTGTGAGATTTGAGCAATCCTTGTGAGATTCTTGAGTTGGGTTGAGAGAGTGACTTGTGTGTGAGCATTGGAGAGCAATCCAATCCCTTGAGCACTTGTGGTTTCGTCAAGCAATCGTTGAAGCATTTGTTACTCTTGGAGGTTCTTCCTCCTAGACGGCTAGGCGTTGCCCGGTGAGCTACCGAAGTGTGTGGTGAGCCACGGGATCGTTTGTGAAGGTTTCACCTCGCCTCCGCAAGGGAAGAGGTCACTTAGTGGAAGGAGGAGATAGCTTGACCTTGGGTGGTCGTATAAGCTTCCTCAACGGAGAGTAGGATTCACCGTGCCTTGGTGGCTGCTTGGTGCGAGCGGTGAATCCGAACTTCGGGAGAAAAATCTCTTTGTCTCTTGGTTTGAGCTCTTTCCTCATATTGTCATTTCTAGCATATTACTTGTGCTTCCGCTTCGATCTACTTTGGTGTGTTGAGCTGTGTGCAGGGGCTCCATTGGAACACTTGAAAACATCCCTGGAAGTTTCACACCATTTGTGGTTTGTGCTAGAATTCATAGAGGGGATTTATACTTGTTAGTGCAATCTGTGCAGGAACCGGTTTTACCGGTTTGGGAAACCGGTAATACCGGTTTTGGAGCTGACAGTTGGAATTAGTTTTTGTAAACTGCAGATTCGCCTATTCACCCCCCTCTAGGCGACATCAAGGTCCTTTCATTTGGTATCAGAGCTTGTCTTCACATCCCAGCTTAACCGCCGTGAAGAAAAGATGTCGATTGAGGTATATTTTGAGCCACTTGAGCTTGATGGCTCAAACTATGCTTCTTGGTATGGTAATGTTCATAATGCTCTTAGAAATGTAGATCCTGTAATTGAACATATTTTAGTTGCTAGCATTCTACCTCCTAAATTTGATTATGACAACTTTGGTTTGTCAAAACTCACTCAAAAGGAGTTAGCTTGCTCGCAACTCAATGCTTGTGTTACTGACTTTTTGCGAAGATCTGTTTGTGAAGATATATGGGACATCATCTCTAGCAAAAGGGAAATTTGTAAAGATGCCCATCTCATTTGGTCTCTCATCACGGAGATATTTGAAGATTTTGAAAGTGATTATGAAGAGCAAGAAGTCATGAAGTCACCTGAGAAATGCTCATCTACATCAACAATATCTTGTGAGTCTCAGGTGACCTCATCTATGGAGCAAGAGAGCAACAATGAGCAAAACATGGTTCCTGTGCAGGAACCGGTTTTACCGGTTTGCAACTCCGGTTTTACCGGTTCTGCCAGGGAGCCCATGTGCAGCTCTGCTCAAGGCACAAGCGACGACTCAAGCAAAGCCTCCACATCAACATGTTCATCCTCCAGTGATGAAAGCATAATGTGCTTGATGGCCAAAAAGAAGAAGCAGAAGAAGACCAAGAAAGGCAAAGGTCAAATTGATGGGAGACTAAGTTCTTTGACCAAAGAACTAGAGGCTCTCAAATCATCACATGCCTCCTTGGTCAGTAAGTATGAAATCTTGTTAAAGGATTATGCTTGTGCTACTGATTTATCTACTTGTATAGCATCTTTAGAACAAGAAAAACAAATGCTAAGTGCTCAACTCGAGAAGCTCACTAGTGAGCATATAAAATTGCAAGGCACTCACAAGGAACTTGAATATTCCCATGAGATGCTTGTTGTTTCATATGCTTTGCTAGAAACATCTAATGAGGTCATGATTACATCGGTAAAGTATCTTGAACCTCATACACACACATGCACATGCTCTCACATCAATTCTACTTTATTGTGTGAAAAACCGTGTTGCTCCCAAGCAACCAAATCTTGTGGTGAGCATGTTTTTGTAGAGTCTTGTGATGATCTCCTTGCTGAAGAATTGGAAGACATGAAGCAAGAAAGAGAAAAGATCAAGAATGACTTGGTCAAGCTTAAGGGAAAGGGCCAAGTGCAACCTTCTCAAGATAACCGTGAAAACATGGTGAATAAGTTTGAGAAGGGATCAATGGTTACTGGCTTAATCCCTAAGCATGACAAGCAAGTCAACAAGAACAAGACTCAAGAAATGAGGAAAAAGGGACTTGATCACATACAATGCTTCGAATGCTCAAACATGGGGCATTACACATCCATGTGCCCTACCAAGCTTAAAAGTAAGGGAAAGAAGCAAAGAGGATCCAAGAATAAGGCATGCTACAAATGTAAGGAAGTTGGACACTTGATTGATGCATGTCCTTTGAAGAAGGTGGAGCTGCCTGTGCAAAACCGGTTTAACCGGTTACAGGAACCGGTAAAACCGGTTCTGCCTGAGGCAGTGCATCAACTCCACAAGAAGAGTGATCAAGCCAAGTCTGTAAAAGAAAAGGCTAGCAAGAAGCAAGAGATCAAGAAAAAGAGCAAATCATCATCAAGCAAGATCAAAAGCCGCATTTGCTATGTTTGTCGCTCAAAGGGGCATATGGGTAAGGATTGTCCAAATGGTAATGCTCCAAAATCTGATCTTGTCCATTATGATTTTGCTGAGCTTGGGAAGGACAAAGCTGGCACTTATGCTACTAGAGTGATTAGTTCACCTCAAACTAGCATAAGAGCTATTTGGGTTCCCAAGTCTCTTGTCACTAACCTTAAAGGACCCAACATGGCTTGGGTACCTAAAAGCACTTGCTAGACCTGCAGGGGAAAAGAGATGCATTGGGTTTTGGCAAATGAATCAATATATGTGAACTTCTCCAACTTGCCAAAGCATCACTAAATCAGCTATATCATTTCCAATGACATCTCGGTAACATGCTTTAATTGGTTGACTTATACATATTCTTCTTTGTGAAAACAACCATATCATCTTTGGTTATGGATGCTTGGATATGTCTAAGTCTCTTATCTCCACTATTTGTTCCACGTATGCCATAAGATGCTTTTAATGGCTCTCTAGTAGAGCATATTACTTTGAAGTGCAGGAACATAAGAAATCAATAAAAAAAGAATTTCTTGGATTTTATGAAACTACATTTCCACTGATTTAGAGCTGCCTGGAAAAACTGGTTTAACCGGTTTGGCAAACCGGTTTCACCGGTTTGGCCCAGTGTACACTTAATCTCCGATTGACTCCAGATCTTCCGATGCGAAGGTCCGGTAGCCTCGGATTCGCACCAGAAGTTCCGGAAAGGAGTACCAGAATTTCCGGCAGAGGTTTAACTGTCTGGATTCATCTAAAGTGGAATATTGTAAGAAATTCTTTCAGCACTTCAATGGCATACAGATTCATATGCTATCTTTATGGTAGTAAGTTTTCTTGGCACCATTTCAATAAATGCAATTTATTTATGTGCTGGGACCAAATTGTGAAATAAATTCCTCAAATCCATTAAATTGAACAAGTGCATGTGACAAGTGATTCAAACACTTGATGCACCTATTGAGGGGGAGTTTATCTTACAATTTGTGTCTTTGAGACTAACAATTTCTTCTAGTGATCTTGTAGTCCCTTTTGTGAGAGTTTGTCTCTCTTTGAAGCAAGCTATGCCTTTTGTCCAAAAATGGTAAAATTGTATCTATTTCTTACTTGGGCAATGAATTATTCTCAATAAATAGCTGCGTGCCATAATATAGATTAAGCCCCTTTGCTTGGCTTTGTGACAAGATTGATGCATATGAGCTTGCCTTTCCATCTATATACACATGTGCATCAAGAAAAAGGAATTTAACCTATATTGTGGAGTTTCATCTTTTAGTGATCCATTATGCCTCTCCAATTCAAAGGTCACTAAATGATGAAAATAGGTCTTGTGCTATTTAATGCATTTCTCTTCTATGATGCATAAAAAGGGAAAAATATAAAGAGAAAAGGCATTCGGATTATATTGACAATGCACAAGCTTGTTGATATGAATCTTCACCAATGTGAAGAAAGGATTAGCTAGAGGCCAAGGTATGTGTCTTTAACCCATGTTTTTACATTGAGCATCTAGGCCTCATAATCCATGCTAGTGTGTGCATTCTTGCATGTAACTCTCTCAAGTCCCGTTCTTTGTACCTATTGAATGTTTAGTAAATTCCTTTTTTAAAATTGACTAGGTGTCAAATGTTCCATAAAAATGGTGAAAGGAATATGCTAAACATTCTAATATGGTTCTTGACTTGACTTGGTTGCATGCTTGTGTGACTTAGGATAGAGTTTGAAAAATCCAACTAGCATGATAGGACTTGTGTGTTTTTGAAAAATATTTGGTTCTTGGTCTTTGTGACCTAATCAATCTGTTTGTGACTATTGTTCCCCTTGATTGATTGATGGCTAGTCACAAATGGTGAGATTTTTCTCAAGTCCATAAAATTCTTTCTCTTTCCCAACTCCCTTGGAAGAATCAAGGAGGTTTGTTGAAGTTGGAAAATCTCAATCTATCAATGCTAAATCTAGTTTCTGATTCAATCCTAAGGTTATCTATCTCATCAAATCAGGATTCAAGTGGAAAGAAGATCAAATCAACTTTTCTGGTTTTTCTGGCAAAAACTGGTTTCACCGGTTTGGCAAACCGGTTCAACCGGTTTTGGCCGGGGCCACACACCTTATCTCTTTACCACGGGAAAACTTACCCCTTCACCCCTCATTCACTCCACCTCTCACCCAGGCCCGGCTCTCTCTCTCTCCCAAGCCCCCACGGCCGAACCTTGCTTCCCCATGGCGATTTGAAGGCCCCTAAGAAGAAGAAGCTCGGCCCCCTTGATTCTTGTGAAGACATTGGTGCTGGAGGTCGGTTTCACCGGAGTGGAAACCGCTTTGGATTCAAAAGTTCATGCGGCCTAGGTATTCCGAGGTACCAAATGTTCCCATCGCCCGATCTATCTCCTCGTTGCATATCTGTTGAAACCCTTTGAGGAATCACGTCCTTGTATGCCCAGGAAGCTACCCCTTGAATGGTTTTGGATTTGGTGGGCTACATTTTGAGCATGGGCAATTTAGGGTTCTGCCCCCAGGAACCGGTTTCACCGGTTTGGGCAGGCCGACCCTACTTAATCCATTTTTTACGTGTAACCTTCTATCAAGTTTGTAGGACGTTTTCTCATGGACATAATCTGCTGTTTCTACACTTTTGGCCATTCATCTTGCTCAGCTAGAATTTTCTGTGAACTACCATGTGCTAGGTCTGTTGGTCAAGGAATATGTTTTGTGGACATGGATTTTAAGTTCTATTGATCATATCTTTCAAATCCATCTTTTACCCATGACCTAGACATGCTCTTTGTGCTCTGTGCAAAACCGGTTTCACCGGTTTGGCAAACCGGTTTCACCGATTCTGCACAGATCTATGGCCAGCTGATCTTAAATTCCAATCTTGTAATTCTTTTTATCTCCAAATCATTCCTGTGTCATGATCATAATTTTCACATCCTTTTTGACCAGGAGATTATATTTTACCAGAGGAGATCAAAGGAAATGGCCGATGAACAAGGTGGTTCTGGTTCGGGAGGATTTTTTGATGATGATCCTCCTAGGCGCAGTGGGCACAATCTGAGGCCTAGGAAGAAGAGAGCAGCTTCTAGAGACATTGAAGATGTTCATGAAGAAGCTATGGAAACATCAAGTGATGATGATGAGGCTAGTGATGAAAATTATCGGGTTGAGCGTCGTCAAGGGAAGGAAAGAGCTGTTGAGAGCAGCGAAGAAGAAGAAGAGGGTGGTGGAGGTGCTGGTAATGAAGGAGAAGAGGAAGGTGTTGCTGGTGAGGAAGAGGAAGAAGAAGAGGAAGATGATGAGTCGGCTATGCCAGAAATTAGAAAGCCTGTTGCTCCCAGAAGAGGAGAAAATTACCTTCTGGGTGGCATGACTGATGTGGCTAGAAAAAAGAGGAGAGAAAACTATATTGGTACTCCTAAGACAGCCACGGACTATAGGTTTCACACTTTATTCCATCAAGACTACTATTCTAGTGCTATCATTGGAAAGAAGGGTCACATAGAGGCCGAGTCAAAGTGGATTGACTGGGATTACATGGCAAGATTTAATGATCCTATCTTCAATGAGATCATCGAGGTGGTTACCAACACTAGAATCAAAAGAATCATGAAATTCAAGTGCTCTTGGAATAAAGAAATCATTGCTCAGTTCTATGCCACACTATATGTTGAGGAGGGAGTTAGTGTGAGGAGGATGCACTGGATGACAGAAGGAAGGCCTTATAGTATATCATTTGCTTCCTTTTCCAGAAGGTTTGGACTTGGAGAAGAAGATGCATCATATCCCAGGCTGCATAGAGCTGATGGTCCAATGCCCCCTAAGGAGACAAAATTTATATACCCAAGGACTGAGCAGGGCGAGTTTGGAAAGGTAAAGGGTATGTACACCTATTATCAGACTTTGAACAATTTATTTAGGGTGACCCTTACACCTAGAGGAGGTAATCAAACGGATGTGTCCAACTATGCTCGTGATTTGCTTGCTGCTATGAGACCCCCTGGAGTCAACTTTAGCATTGGGGAGTATTTGTGGGAGGAAATCAGAAATATTTCAGAGAGTCCTCAAAAACTTTGTGGTTTTGCTCCTTATGTGATGTACTTAGTTGAGAAGACCACCAAGAGGGAGTTCATAAAGGACACAAAACATGAAGCACTGAGGTTAAAGCCTGCCAAAAAGACCAGGGTCCCATCTCCTAACAGATATGGGGAAGGAGGAGCAGATCAGCAGCAGCAACAGCAGGAGCCTACTGGACAGCCAGAAACCGGTTTTACCGGTTCTGAAAACCGGTTTCACCGGTTTGAGGCTGACCAGCAGCAACCGACTTCATTTCGCTCAAGTGAGAAGCCTTCATCTCCTATTCGACGCATTTTGAGTTTTCTCACTGGGATGTGTAAGAGTCAACGGGACATCTTGGTTGAGCAGCAGAGGGTGAGAGTGGCTGGCAAGAAAGAAAGGGACTCGGTCAAATTGATACACAATGCTATGCATTTGCAGCCACCCAGGTCACCAATCTCTCTAGAGCGTGATGAAGAGGAGATTCCTTCTGTGGAAGAATTAGTGGCCACCTATCAGGCAAGTGGTTACTTTCAGCCTCTTCAGCATCACTTTGGGTATGATGTCTATCAGCCTCCACCACCTCCTCCTGCACCTGGCATGTCCGGAATGTACTTCCCTGGAGCATCATCATCTGCAGCACCACCACCTCCTCCTCCTCCTCCACATGTTGATGATATTGCCACAAGGGCAGCTGCATCTCTCTTTGGACCTCTCACTGGATCTCCTGCTTTTGGTACGTCATGATCTATATCTTCTTGTTCTAAAATCTGTTCTTCCATCTATTCTTGAAGTGACTCATTAATTTAGGTCTTCCTCATTGGCAAGAAGATTCTCCAAGCCACAACGGCGATGGGCAATGATGGATGGACAGGTCCGGACATCACTAATCTTCTTCAGGCCCTTATTGGATGCTTGATGACAAAGGGGGAGAAGAGCAAGGATTAAAGCCTAGTGTTTTGAGTTTAGTGTGCTGTCTCTGGACAAAGCGGTTTTACCAGTTGTGCAAACCGGTGAAACCGGTTTCTGCTGTGTTGCAGAAATTTGGATGAATGTAATTCAAATTTATCGAATCTCTATCCTTTGTGAACTTGAGGAACTTGATTGAGTGCTACTGTGTGTAATGAACCTGTATTTCAATTAAGTTATCTTGTGCTAGTGTGATATGCATGTTTGATTGGTGAAATGTTTTGTATGTGTAATGACTGGGAAGAACCGGTTACACCGGTTCATGAAACCGGTAAAACTGGTTTTGGTCTGGACAGCACACATACACTTTCTTTGAGTTCTGTGATATGCATGTCATTTTTATTATTAATGCTGTTATTTATTCATCTCTTTATATTGTTGGATCCATATATGCTTAGATTTAGGGGGAGCTCCCATGTTTTTCTCTTATATGTGCATTGGGCGTGTGAGGCCGAATTTTTGAAATTCCATTCAAAGCACATATTAAGGGGGAGCTCATAACTGATCTGAGATTTAATTAATGTTTATTCACTTTATCTGTGAGCTTTAATCAGGTTGTCATCAATCACCAAAAAGGGGGAGATTGAAAGTGCATCTAGGCCCTCAAGTGGATTTTGGTAAATTGAGTGACAAAGCAATTAAAGGACTAACTTGTTTATTTAAGTGCATGAGCTGGGATCTATTCTTATAATTCATTTACAATCAATATGCTCATGATATATTTGTGGTTAATCAAAGCAAGCAAGTATGATCCCATGATTTCTAGATTGATTAGTGGCAATTTTATGTTTGTGATGGAGACATGGGTCTATCAATGATATGTAGTCTCTAATTGCTTAAGATGGACTGTCATTAAATATTGGGATGTTAATTTCAATGAAGATTGTTTGGAACATTATTGGTCTCATGTCATGGATGCTCTTTGGACAAGACATGAGACATTATCACTATAATGAAGATAAATATTTATGGATCACCTAAGAAAAGAAGAAGAATATATAAGATTGGATATTGCAAGGCTTCATGTGTGTATGATAAAATGACATGAGCATATGTGCTACATATTGGTCTACAATTGAAAGCTTGTACTATGTGGGACCTTCTTTATTGATCAAGAACAAGCATTTGAAGAATCTTTCAAATGGAATTTATTCAATGGCAAAGCAAAGCTAACTTGATGATGCAAGGGTAAGTGGTGAAGAAACAAATCGAGATGACTAGAGCGAGGGACTAAGCAAGCTAAGGTGCAAATTGCTAAGGTGAAGTATCTAGTGTCTGGGGTGTGTTCGAAGTATCATATCCAAGTCTCATCAAGAAAAGCAATGCAATGCATATATATGTTATGATTGATAAAGAGAGTGACCTAAGGATTAAAGTGAATTCAAATATAAGTTATGAAAATCCTAAGTCACTAGCTCAAGGTGGATATGCACAGTTGAAGATACAATGTTGAGAAGTCCTCAAAGAAGTGATTGATCAAGTATTGGCATGATCATTGACCTACAAGCTCAAGTGGTTGAATTATGATTTATCTTATGTCTTGAGTATAGGTATGCCGTACTATCAAGAGGGATGCAATATTGGTTGAATGACAATCTCCAAAAGTGCTCAAGTGAACCCATGTGAGTCTAACCATGAGAGTTTCTAACTTAGTGTGGGTTCTCTGGCAAAACCGGTGGGAACCGGTGAAACCGGTTTTGGTGGCCTCGAGTGTCTAACGGCTAGTTGGTTTGAAATCCGGTAAAACCGGTTTTGTAACCGGTGGAACCAGTTTTCCTCTGACAGAAAAACGGCTAGTTTTTGGAAGGATGGGTATTTATACCCATGAGCTCCTCTTGGAGGGGCTGCTGGTTCTTTTGCGTCCCTAACACATCCTAGAAACCAGCAGAGCTCTCCCCAACCTCTCTTTGTGAGATTTGAGCAATCCTTGTGAGATTCTTGAGTTGGGTTGAGAGAGTGACTTGTGTGTGAGCATTGGAGAGCAATCCAATCTCTTGAGCACTTGTGGTTTCGTCAAGCAATCGTTGAAGCATTTGTTACTCTTGGAGGTTCTTCCTCCTAGACGGCTAGGTGTTGCCCGGTGAGCTACCGAAGTGTGTGATGAGCCATGGAATCGTTTGTGAAGGTTTCCTCCCCGCCTCCGCAAGGGAAGAGGTCACTTAGTGGAAGGAGGAGATAGCTTGACCTTGGGTGGTCGTATAAGCTTCCTCAACGGAGAGTAGGATTCACCGTGCCTTGGTGGCTGCTTGGTGCAAGCGGTGAATCCGAACTTCGGGAGAAAAATCTCTTTGCCTCTTGGTTTGAGCTCTTTCCTCATATTGTCATTTCTAGCATATTACTTGTGCTTCCGCTTCGATCTACTTTGGTGTGTTGAGCTGTGTGCAGGGGCTGCATTGGAACACTTGAAAACATCCCTGGAAGGTTCACACCATTTGTGGTTTGTGCTAGAATTCGTAGAGGGGATTTATACTTGTTAGTGCAATCTGTGCAGGAACCGGTTTTACCGGTTTGGGAAACCGGTAATACCGGTTTTGAAGCTGACAGTTGGAATTAGTTTTTGTAAACTGCAGATTCGCCTATTCACCCCCCTCTAGGCGACATCAAGGTCCTTTCAGGGGGGGCCGAATGAAAGAAGACATTCAATTATATGCTACTTAACAAAAGAGCACATTGTTTATAAGCCAAACCATTTTCTACAGTAAAAAAATAGTCAACACAATTGATCACTACAGATCCACACGATGACGTTTTTTGCATTGAAATTGTTTATAAGTGTTTCATCTGTGAATTCTAAAGCTTTTTCCCTCTCGATATAGACAGGCAGTCTATTAAGAACTCATCCTCCATTCTCTGTGCACATATACGTGTATTCAATGAAATACAAATGAAGCACCTGAATTTTAGGGGGGCCACACATATAGTTACATGAGCAACTCTCACATGAGATAAGGGGGGTTAAAAAAAAATTCAACCATGGGGGGAGCCACGGCCCCCCTGGTCCCCTGGTTGCCTCCGTCACTGACGACGATGGAGGCTCCGGCATTGGCAGCCGCAGAGAAGAGCGACGGTCGCATGAGGGCAGCAGCGCCTGAATGTTCTGGTGCCCCAGGGGGGTACGTACCCACCCTGTTATCTACCGTCCAAACCTGCATCAAGATTCGCACACTACCCCACTGCATCAAGATTCGCACACTACCCCCCTTGAATGAAGATCCTGGCCGTCCAAAACAGGGTGGGTACGTACCCCGTGGTCGAGTTGCCGGCGGCGACGGTAGTGCCGCTCGTGGTGACAATGAAACGGAAAAAAAAGAAGGTAGGGTTAATTAGGAAGGTCCAGAACCTGTAGCTCTGATTATCATGCAAACTTACACAATACCATGCTCTATTCATATCACAATGCCCTATTGCCCTATAAATAGACAATCACATATACCAGAAGATTACATGAGTGGTGAGGACTGAGCAACACTTGCTTCGGTACCCACATGGCAGACACCGGCTTCCATCTGGCATTCCTACTCATGCGGATGCACCAGTGGCTCAACTACACTCAACATTTTCAACATCACCAAGAACATCTAGGGCGGTGGGCTTGCCATCGTGCACAGACACCACTCTCACGGTGTCCCACACGAGGCGCGCATGATGCATTCTTCGTGTGGTCTCTTTTCAGGTGTCGTTGCTAGAGCTAGCCCGACCACTCCGTATCCATCAAACAAACGAATCTTGAAATGGTGTTATCTTTACAAGCCATGATATACCAGATATCAAACATGCCAGTGATGGCTATTGAGAGAGCGGGTTCTCTTCAACCCTTCAAAACCAATCTTGGCGCTGGTATGTGAAAACATTTCTGAGCAATGCTTGTCTGACACACTTGTGCCACTTGGCATTATCAGTGGTTGGAGTTGGAATGACCTCTCTTCTAAGTAGTGCATGCATCTGGGCAGAGGCATGTTGAGTTTGCTTTTGAAAGGTTAAAGAGAGCCCGTTCTCGCAAAGCCACCAGCACTTTCTCTAGTATCATGGCTTATATGTTTCCAAGTTTCTGATAACATTTCAAAATCTGGTTGTTTGATGGAACAAGGTCGGTGCCGGCCGTCACCGACACTAAATAGAGATTGCACGATGAGCACATCGCACCATATGCTCTACGTGTGCAGATGCACCAGTGGCTCAACTACACTCGACATTGCTACATCACCGTGGACAACTAAGGCGTGCTCGCCATGACATGGTGCATGGGCGCCACTCTCACGGTGTGCCACATGAGGCGCACATGGATGCAGTCATCATGCTCCTTTGTTCAGGTGTCATTGCTAGATCTAGCCCAACCACCCATATCCATCAAACAAACAATCCTTGAAATGGTGTTACCTTTACAAACCATGACATACCAGATATCAACACATGCCAGTGATGGCTATTGAGAGAGCGGGTTCTCTTCAACCCTTCAAAACCAATCTTGGCGCTGGTATGTGGAAACATTACCGAGCAATGCTTGTCTGACACACTTGCGCCACTTGGCATCATGGACGGTTGGAATTGGGATGACCTCTCTTCTAAGCAGTGCATCTGAGTAGAGGCTTGTTGAGATTGCTTTTGAAATATTAAAGAGAGCCCGTTCCCTCAAAGCCACCGGCATTTCTCTAGTATCATGGCTTATATGACTCCGAGTTTCCGACACCATTTCAAAATCTGGTTGTTTGATCGAACAAGGTCGGTGCCTGCAGTCACCGCCACTGAATAGAAATTGCACGATGAGCACGCCGATATGTGCCACGTTGGCCATGCAAAACATCATGCCTTTTGGATGCAAAGTATTATGTGTTCTTGGCAACGACAATCCTAGATAACCTACCGGTTCACCACAAACCTAGTGACGTGAAATAAAAAAAAAAAACTTCACCAAATTTCTTTCGATCGCATCACACACCTGACCCGAATGAAAAGAGATATGTGACATCAACATGTGCCGTTGCCGCCACAATGATAGCCTCACGAGAAACAGCAAGATTATATATGCACACATGAAAAAGACAAAAGGCACACATGCTGATGTATGTTAACATGATTACGGGAAATTAAAACGTCAAAGATCACGTACCCTTTGTGCAGCACTAGTGAATAATAAATCAATCTCGTAATCTCTAAACATTGTAAGAAATTAAACCGCAACAGTAAAATGGAGATTTTTCTTAAAAAACACAGTAAAAGGGAGAAGGTGGATGATAAATCTCACGACGCCTGCTTTGGGCGGTGAAGCGCGACACGCCGCGCGTTGCCGCTCCGGCAGCAGGCAGCAGCGCTTGCTTGCCCAGCGCCCAGTGTGCGTCGCTTCCGGCGAGCCCGCGAGCCCGCGACCCGCGAGATGTCAAGAAGAGATGACATTGGGAGTTGGGGATGGAGTGGTGGCCTGTTGGGAAGGAACAGGGCGTCGTTCTTATGCATTTCAGGTCCGTGGGGATCGGATCAGAAGCTGAGAAGCTGAGAGGCTGAGGCAATGGATCAGCTCCGCCAGTGTCGCGTGACCGTGCGAACAAGTCCCACTTCTGCTGTCCTGTAATTTCTCCTTCCCAATGACAGATGGGCCCATCTCTCTCTCTCTCTCTCTCTCTCTCCCCTCAGTATCTCCTAAATATAGGTACTGTACATGAAAACGTCAAGATTGGAAATTCAGTTGATTTTCTCGAGGAAATGAAATCCCAACACATAGTAGCAAACTGTTCCTTAACGATGCATAAATATTCTGAAAATTTGGGTTCATGATAAATATCCATGTAGAGCCAAAAGATTACAAGCAGCCTATTACATGATCAGGGGTTTCAGAGTTTCAACACAGAGTACTATAGGGGTAGTAGGGTGGCCAATCTATAGTGTGGCCCTTTTACTTCCGTAGCAAACCGAAAGCTTAAACATAAGCCACTGTAGCGATGCAATAGGGTCATGCGGAAGCTCCTCAGTCTTCGTCTCTCTCGGGAGGGAGGCCACATGGAAGCAGCATTTTCTGCCACATAGAAACAATGGGTCATTACACTCAGTCGCATACAATCGGCAAATGGCTAGATATCAAAACAAACTGGTACAAAAAGACCGATTGTCTTCGGGTCACGGAATACACTGCAAGTCATGGTACCAAATAAGAAAAAGGAAACACTTTTAGCATGCTAAATTAGACATAGATCCAATAAAATTAATGGCAGGCATATGCATGATGGGAATTTAGTACAGAAGGTCATTAGCAAATTGTGTACAACAATTCTGTTTTTCATATTCAGTTTTGTGTAACACTTTTTAAAAAAACAGTAATGTGCAAACTTAGTCTATTCAGAATAATTTTAGAAAAAAAGCTTAAGAAACAAAAACAAGAGTACCATCCAACAAAGGAATAATGTAATCACATTTGTCTACAATATATATGCCGCATATTTGGTCTACACTACGACAGAATTTTTAACAATAACTTAAGTAGAATAGTTAAAACTTACCAAAGATACTATAACTTAGTAGAAAAGTTAAAACTTGCCAAACATACTTCATCATACTGTAAGTTAGTGGATGAGTTAAAACTTGCCAAACATACTTCATCATATATAACTTAGTATAATAGTTAAAACTTACCAAACATACTTCTGGATAATTTAACTTAGTAGAAGAGTTAACATTCACCAAACATGCTTCATCATACAATAAGTTAGTACAAGAGTTAAAACTTGCCAAACATAATTCATCATACTAGTAATAACTTAAAACTTAGTAGAAGAGTTAAAGCTTGCCAAACGCGCTTTGATATAGTATTACTTCATAGAACAGTTAAAACTTGCAAAACATCCTTCTACATACTTTAGTAGAATTGTTAAAACTTACATACCTGCATAAAATTGTAACGCTCTCTTCCAATCGATTCATTTTCTGCAATAGCAAAATATGCCATCATCGGATAGTGCCCAATATAAGAGGCATAGCTGTCCCTCTGGATGTTTACAGCCCATTCGCTGTACATTTCAAAAATATTAAGCGTTACTCGCAATTCAGTTAAACTTTTCTTAATGAAGATAAAGGATACTTACAATCTGGTCAAGTCTGCATGCCCTGTGCCAACATATTTGGCTTGAAGATGCTCAAGTTGAGAATTTATGTTGAACCTATCGCTAGCCTATAAAATAAGTTGGGTTAGAAATTTTGCAGTCAAAATGCCAATAACAACCTAGCCAAAAAAACAACGACGATTAGATAGGCAGATTGCTCAAGAACACCATGGCTCTGTTCTCTTCAGAATGTCTATCAAGACCCTACACCAAAGCCGGATGATCTTGTTTCGGAAAAAAAAGACCCTAATACACCACAAGTTATATGAAATCGCAAATACTCCAACAATCCTATTTCACAGATATTCTGCGTAAGAACCTTTTGGAAATTGTTGCCTCAAAGGACCCCAATAATAGTATCTCAACATACCTAAAAAATATTACAATAGGTTCAGGAAAATACCTAATATTTCTATTATGGATAAAGAGCCAGCATTCTACCTGATGAACCCCTAATTAAGTTCGAGCAGGAAGCTTCAGGAGCAAAGATATCCTCAAGCAGTCAAGCATGAGTGCATGACAACAGGGATTCCTTAACTGTATTACAGGCATCTACTGTACTTCCTGTTATGGCTAATTGGACACATTTTATACATCTACAACAAAATGCCAAGAATTTCCATAGGATTGAAGAACTTGTTCCCTTGATTAACGAAAAGAAATTTGTTCAAGATCACAGTATACTGCACCGACCTGTTTTTGCAAAGGGGAAACAAGATTGCAAGGAAAGTAATCCAGGGAGATAGGTCAAACTACCAAACCTGCATGGTTGATTGGTTTGGTCGGTCGCCTCAATGCAGGAGTCAAGAATACTAGAAGCAACCTGTAAATGAAAGAAGAAAAGGACTTCATGAGTTGGGCCCAATTACACGCCAGGAATGGGCTTCCCCCATAGTTTCATTATGGGAAATGAGGGCCTGTTTAGTTGGGTAGGTGAGATTGCGAACTTTACTGTAGCAATTCTAAATCGAAGATTAGGAGGACTAAACATGATCTAATTATAAAACTAAATACACGGATGGACGGGAAATCGCGAGACGAATCTATTAAGCCTAATTAATCCGTCATTAGAGATTGTTTACTGTAGCACAACGTTGTCTAATCATGGCCAAATTAGGCTCATTAGATTCGTCTCGCAAAGTTACCGGGGGGTTATGGAATGGGTTTTGTCATTAACTCACGTTTAATACTCCATGCATGTAACATTCCCTTTGATGAATAGTGAAGTTTGATGAATAGTGAAGTTTAGGGTGGGAACTAAACAGGGCCTGAATTGTGATATTAAAACGGGACTAAATAACGAACAAACCGAATGGACTGGAGCATCTATTCCAGCAAGATGTCCAGATGCGACTGCTACCGGTCTACCACTACCAGATATGGTTGTGAACAGTCGTATTTAGCTCATTTGATCTGACATATTTTAGTTGGAATTGTAGTGGCCTAGTGGGATGGTGCCGGATGTGAATATGGCTAAAGATAATTGGTCGAATATCAACCAAACATCTACCTGTGCCTGATGGGAATTACTATGCACATAAGAAAAAGTTAGATCCCTCAATCAATACTTTTAACGTGCTTAGCAATCACATTGCAGTGGTTACATACCAAATTGCTGCCTAAGTGATACAGTCGGAGAGTGCTGAGAAAATGCCACAGCAAATCGGGACCTTAAATGTTGAGGGTACCATTGCAATGATATGCCACCGGGTATAGCCGCTTGACGAAGCAATCGATGCTTCCAAAGGAATCGATCTACCCGAGCAAACCCTAACCAGTTTTCTGTTTTACACAGGATACACTGTATGCAGACTGCTAAGCTCAAGCAAGCGATTTGGTTTAGAAATACATCTAGCCAGCTAGCCCTATTTGCCGTGCGGATCTGTGCTCGCCCTCCATACACACGTACCTCTGCCTTGCCCTTGCAGGTGTGGTTGCGGTGGAAGTCGCAGCTCGCCTGGCGGACGGGCGGGACGAAGACCGGGCGGCGGACGGCGACAAGCACCTAGCGGCGGCGGCTGCCAGGGGGATTTGGGGACAACCGGACGAGAGGTGGGATGGGGGCCCATTAGGGGGCGTTTGGTTGCCTGTATTTGTTGGAGCCAGGCTGACGGGATGCGGGATCTTCGTGTTTGGTTGCTTACATCGCTGCTAGAGCCTGACTCACTGAATGCAAAATGCATCACTCAGCCTGGCCCTAGAGAAACAAGAATGTTGGTCGTTTCCCCCGGGCCAGGCTCACTGGATGCAAGCAATTAGTCATCTAATAATTATGTTAGTGCATGATTAGTGCATATTAACTTATATTAATATATTCTAAACAATATTAAGGTATAATAAGACAAACTAAGAACTATTAGTGAATAAATTCACTTAATAAAAACTATAATATATTTTATTATCACATGCAACATATGACCATGCAAGTAACCAAACATAATCTCGCTTCAACCAGGATAAACATATACAAACAACCAAACACGACAATGTTGCATGAGTTCAGCCTGTCCCACAAGAGTCTGGATGCCATATGCAAGCCATGCTAGACTCATACGCAAACCAAACACACCCTTAGTGAAGGGTGGTCGTGTTGCTATTGGGCCGGTAGTAATGGGCTATTCTTCTGCACTGGCCCAAATATTTGAAGCCTGGTAATATTTTTAGAGAGAGAACGCTCCCGCCAAGCCGCCAGCGGTTACGTTCCGAGCAGGTATCTGAATGTCTGATCAGCTTCTGAAGTCTGAACTGAAGACGCATACGCATAGACTTAGAGCAAGACACCAGAACTGTACCTCTACCTCGATGGCTACTCGATTAGCTCTTGCTGTCTCGATCTCCAGTTAGGGACGAAGTGCCTCGGCATTGTCGGATACCAGTGTTAGAGGTATCCAATGACAGCGAGTTAAGAATTAAAAGCCTCGACGACACAGCCGTTCAGATACGACCGCATCTCAGCCGATCCTGCGAAAGGGTCGACGTGTCCGTCTCACCCGACCATCGCAAGGGTCGGACGTCCCTATCTAATTTACCTCCACCCGAACAGAGCAGGCACGCGCGGGCGCATACGTGTGCGTCGGTCTTGCGCGGCGCGAGGAAGCAGCGGTGCCAGAGAAGCAGCAGAATAGCGGCAGCAATTATTCCCCCCAGCATGCATGCGCTTGCATGACTCCCTCTCCTCTTTTTTTGTCCAGCCGAAGGGCCATGCAGTACATGCATGCCTGCGTGAGTGCACCACTACTTCCATGCATGCGTGAGTAATCCGCCCCCGGCTCACTACGGGCATCCGCAATTCTGCGAGCATGCACTCAGCTAGCTGGCGCCATCCCATTCACATCGTCTCACGTATGTACTAGGCCGGCACCAGAGTAATCAACGCCACCAATGCTATCTCTCCCATCAATCTCTTTCTCTTCGGTTAGAAAGCGGGCAGCCGCAGGCCGCGGCTCGGACGCCCCCGAGTAGATTCACGCCTCGCCCGACTAGTTTGGGACTCGCCCGACTAGTTTGGGCCCCGACCGACCCCTCGTCCACCTCGTTCGACAAGAATCACGTCTCGACCGACAGGTTCTCGTCTCGCCCGACAAGCTGCATCTCCGCCCGACAAGACTTCGATTCGCCCGACTAAATCTCCGTCTCCGACTGGTTCGCTCCTTCGCAACGAAGCAACCTCCGAGAAGACCGTAGCACCCGAAGTCAAGCTGCTACACTGTGCCAACCACTCCCTGACACCACTGGCAGCCGCAGGACATGGCTACAGTACTCGGAAGGACAACGGGCCCCACAGCATGGGCAGGCACTCCTCCTTTTTCCCTTTTTACCATGTACTATCTCTCTTTTACTTTTGATTTTACTGGCTCCCCTTGAGTTATAAAAGGGAAGGCCAGGCCCCCTGCGAGGGGCATCGACTACTTTTCCTCTGGAGGGGAGCGCTCCCTCTCCGGTGCTTCTTCCTCCTCCAGCCAGGTCACCGGACTGAGCCCGTTCACACGCCAGAGACTTGGGAAGCTCTCCCTCTCTCGCCCGTTTGTACCCCCTACTACAAACCAGCGCAAATAACATGAGCAGCACGAACTGGACGTAGGGTGTTACTCCCCGGAGACCCGAACCAGTATAAATCCTTGTGTCCCCCTTTTGCGCAACCGTCCGAGGCCTGACGCGCACTCCGCGATTTTATTACTTGCCGGCGGTAAAGAACCCCGACAGTTGGCGCCCACCGTGGGGCCTTTGCGCGTCACGTCTTTCCCCTTGCAGGTTTCGGATGGCCAACACCGTCGAGAGTTAGGCGCTGGGGCGCGCGTGCGCTCCAGCGGCTCCCACTTCATCATCACCACGGACGGGGCTGGCTGGAGCTGTTCCCCAGCCCCTTTGCGCCTCACCATCGAGATCACCCGTCGCAACGCCCTGACGGCACACCGTGTGGACTCCGCAGCCGCCACGACGTCCTGGCCTCGCGGCTACCACCACGTCTCAGTGACGCTCCGCGTCGGCCTCGCTGCCGTCGCGGCGTCCTGGCCGCGCTCCGCGTCACGGCGTCCCGACGGCGCTCGAGATGGCCTCGCAGCCGTCGCACCGTCCCGGCGGAGCTCCAGACGGCCTCCCAGCGACCACTGCGTTCCGTCCCCGCTGCACGGCCGGCGTCCACGCGCCCGGGCAAGACGGAGACTGCACGGGCGAGGCGGAAACCACTCGGACGGAAGCCACTCGGGCTCGACCGGCGTGGGCGCGCGCGACCCAACCGGCGTCGGCAACTCGAGTGTTGCCACTGCCCGCGCGGGCTGCCTGGGGAAGCGGCCTGGAAGCTGTGCCAGCCGGGCTCGGGCACACGCGCATGCGCTGAGCACGCCGCCCGCCCCCGCGCTCAAAGAAACCAGGCTGATGTCTCATTCCCCTTGCTTTGACAAACGGAGGCTTAAGCAGAACAGAAGCTAGCAGGAAGCCTCGTCCTCCCCTCTTTTTTCTCTATTTGCATTAAGCATCTCCTGGCTGTTACGTGTATACGTGCATACACCACGTGGGCAGCCGGCCGGCCGTGCATGCATGGCATGAAAAAATGGCGCTGGCTGGGCGTCGCTTTCTACGTCCACCTGCTCCTGACTAGCTGCGCGCCCTCGGCCGGACACTCAGCAGCGACACCGATAACGACGCCAGCAATGACGACAACGGCGACTACGACGCCGTCAACCGCATCCACAGCGGCGGCAGCGGCACCGACAGCCGCAAGGCCGACCACGACACCATCAAACACGACAATGACGACGGCAGCGGCGCTGACGGCCGCGGCGACGCCAACAACGCCCATAACACTGCCGGCTGCGACGACAACGGCGCCGATGGTGAAAGCATCTAGGCCCTCTAAGTGTGTTTTGGTAATTAATGATAATCATATTGGACTAACTATTTCATTGAGGATATGAGAATAGCTTAGTCCGGTGAGATGGTTGAGCTTCAACGGTGAATTAACATTGGATATGTGTGTTGGAACCAAGGAAGCTCAAGGCAAAGGTAAAAGATAGGATATTTTCTTTTACCGGTCATGAGGTGTTTAGAGAAGTTTTTTGACCGGATTGATAGGCTAGTAGCCGTACTATCAAGAGGGGTCAATTTCATTTGCATGACGAGTTTCTAGTGCCACTTTGCTCAAATGGTTGCATTGCATGCAAGAGAGCTAACACCGTTGAGAAAGTGGGAAAGAAAAAGTGAAAAGAACGTGTGTTGAATATGGTACTGCGGACGGTCCGCAGGCTACTGGCGGACAGTCCGCGGGTGGCGGACAGTCCGGCAGGTGGCAGGCGGACGGTCCGCATGTCAACTGACTTTCTGAGAATTTGACTAAGTGTTGGAAGGGTCTGCCGTGTCTTTGAGGCGGACGGTCCGCTGGTAATGGCGGACGGTCCGCCTGTCCTTTTTGTGAGGCGGACCGTAGGTGGCGGACCGTTTATGCAGGAGCGTGTTCTAGGGGTTCCAGACCTCTTTTATATGGCGGACGGTCCGCAGTTATGGTTTGTGGGTCCTTTGTCGCGTATCGAGCTGTGCATTTAACTCTGAGGCGGACGGTCCGGCCTGAGGGGGCGGACGGTCCGCCTATCGCGTAACGGTTATCTCTGACACGTTTGACTTTTGGACAGTAGCCGTTGGGGCTTAGGCGGACGGTCCGCCAAGTGGGTAGCGGACGGTCCGCCAGTCCCCTGTTTACACGGGTTTTGAAGGTAATGGCTAGTTTGGAGGTGGAGGAGTATAAATACTCCACCCACGGGTTGGGAGAAGCTCTCTTGGCACTTCTGAAGCATATTTGCAATACTTGAGCCTTCTTCCACTCTCATTCACTCCTATTGCTTAGAGTAGCATCCTTGTGAGTGTGAGAGAGTTCTAGTGCATTGCATCAAGAGTTTGAGCTTTGGGGCACTAGAAGTTCATCAAGCAAGCGTCATCGACTTGTTACTCTTGGAGGTTGCCGCCTCCTAGATGGCTTGGTGGTTGTGGCCGGTTGAAGCACTTCAAAGAAGATTGTGAAGTTGCTCCCGCCTTGATTGTGAGAGGTTTGTGCTCACCTCACCGGAGTGGGAAGAGCAACACTAGTGGATTCGAGGTTTGGAGAAGTTCATTGATTCAAGCCGGCTCATACATCAAGAGAGGTCTTGATAGAGGAGCGGTTGAAGCTTTGGATCCACCTCATCGTGGATTAGGGGTGACCGGCAAGTCATCGATACCACGGGATAAAATTCGTCTCTCTTGTTCGGTTATTTCTTTGCTCTACTTGCTTACTACATTTAATTTGAGCAATTTACTTTCCTAGAGATTAATTTGTATCTTGTCACCCTAGGTTGCAAACCTTGACATAGGCATAGACTTGGTAGAAATAGGTTTCACCTTGTGTTACTAATAAAACTTGTTGAGTTTTGTGATTGAAGTTTAAAACCGCCTATTCACCCCCCTCTAGTCGGTATCCTAGATCCTACAAGTGGTATCAGAGCCGAGGACTCCATATTTGAAGGATTTAACCATCCCGAAGTAGGATAAAATGGGTGAAGAAAAGCCAATCAACCTCAACAATGTGGGGAAACCACCATTCTTTGATGGGAACAACTATGATTATTGGAAGACAAGAATGAGGGTTCATCTCAAGGCAATGAACAAGAGAATTTGGGAAATTGTGGATGACGGCTTTGTCATTCTTGATCAAGAAAACAAGACTCCAAGAGATGATGTAAATGAATCACTCAATGATCAAGCAATGAATGTGCTTTATGAGGCTCTATCCATTAGTGAGTTCAACCGTGTGAAGAATCTTGAAACCGCTAAAGATATTTGGTTGAAGCTCATGGAAATACATGAAGGAACAACTACGGTGAAGAAAGCAAAGCTATATGTGTACAAAGGAAAATTCAATGAGTTCGTAATGAAAATTGATGAAGATGTGTCCACCATGTTCAACCGGTTGAATGAGATTGTGAATGAGCTCAAGGGTCTTGGATTTGATGTCCCGGGTCAAGACTTCTCTCACAAGTTTCTTAGGTGTCTCCCCAAAAAGTATGACACTATTGTGACACTACTTGTGAGATCCAACTTGAAGAAAATGACACCCACCGAAGTGCTTGGCGAAGTACTTACTCATGATATCTTCAAGAATTCTCAAGAGAAAGGTCATGGATTAGCAAATGATGACAACAAGAAGAACATTGCTCTCAAGGCCAAGTCAACCAAAGAAGTCAATGATGATGAAGGAAGAAATAAGGTTGAATCCGATGAAGAAATGGCTCTCTTTGTGAGGAAATTCAATAGAATCTGTTGTGGCCATAATACCAGGGTACCCGACTACGAGGATTACCGACCACCGACTCCAGACGAGAGACTCCGAGCAGGACACGGCGGCCTATTCAAGGAAGGAAAGCCCGAAGACAGGAGATAGAGTCCTAATAGGTTTAGGTCTGTTTTGTCTTGTAATGCAAGTCTTCCCGGACATAAATAGTGGGGGATCCTGTACGTAGGGGGTATCCAATCCAACACCCGATACTCCATACACCATATTGTACTCTCTATACTCGCCGAAATAATACAAGAAGCAACTGGACGTAGGGTTTTTACTCGATCTCGAGGGCCCGAACCAGTATAAAAATCCCTTGTCTCTGTTTATCTCTATTCGTCCACTATGATCGTTCTTTGCAGGAAGCAGGGTGCCCTAAGAACCAAATATCTGCCGAATATAACTTCGACAGAGGCGCGCCAGGTAGGGGCCCTTGCGTGAAGATCGATCATATCCAGAGGAGTTTGGTTGTGAAATACGTCTGCTTCGTCGCCACTACATCAAGCTTCACCAAAACCGATCTATCAACTCGCCGATTCGAGCGAACAAAGATCGAATTAATTCAGACCATCACCAGAGACACAACTTGCCGACTCGAGCAAGTTCTGGTCAGAAAATCTGATTTAATTTATTCCAATAAGAACATGACTCGTCTACAACGACATCGACTCCCATAACCCGATAACTCGTCGGCCTATTCGGGAGCACAGTACCCAAGTCAATTCGCCGACTCGAGCAAACCAGGGGAAGGCTAATACTCCTATGAGCAATTATTTTGCTGACACGTGTTTCTGACATCATGCTGTCAGTTGCGAGACCCTGCGCGCTGCGAGCTCATGCTCTTCTGGTCAATGACACTGGAAGCCTCCATGCGGTCCATGTACGTGGATTCACCAGCAGCATCTAGCGCAAGCTACCAAGTTCTGCAGCAGTAAAAAAAAAATCAGACTATCTATTCTGAATGGGTAACGATCGAACTAGGAGATTCCTGGAATCACCCGAACAATTCGATATGCCCGAACAGACAATCCCCCGATGACGAGACCTCGGGGAGCTCAATCAACATCGGAGGAGGACTTGTTGACCGCATCAGCCTCCAATCAACTTGAGTCTTCTTTTTGTTCTCCTATTTACAATTTTCTGCTCCAGTTAAATGAGCCAATATGTATTTTTCATACTCCTGAATATTTCAGTCTACTAATTAACTAACGTGACCTTGTTGCATGCATGGCCGTATCCGAGTTGTTTTTCCCTCTACAGGCTGCAGATCGAATTGCGTGATCAAGAGACATCCAGGCCGAAGCGAGGGTGACCGTTGCCATGTGTGACAAGCGAGGGCGACGTTCCAATTGTCCAACTCGGACACAGATCGAGCTAAGCGATATTTCAATACTTTCACAGTTATTCTATTAATCTATTCAATATTTTGATCTATACATCCGTGATAAATAAATGTGGAACTAGCAATAATCTTGCTTAAATTCGATGGCGGGCAGCTATGTTTAACACATACGGGCATCAAAGAGATTATCGAACATCTCGCCCTTAGTGAAATTACAAACGCCTAAATTGAATTTGAGCAACGGAATTATCTAGTCCAATAAGACGCATTAAGACGTCAGCTTAAATTTATTACGAATGTATAGACAGCCTTTTTCTATCGAAGTATATACTCGGGGGCTCCATCGCATACCCGAACACATACTCAAATTGGGCATATTTATTTTTTACTATATTATTTACTAACTGCCTTTTCGCATAAGCATCAGTGGCTATTCAAAGCCTCAATATTCATATTTACAATATCTATTGAGCTGATTCCGAGATACTGCATGTCCAAGTATCCGATCTCAAATATTCGAACTATTCAAATTCCTATGGCGCTTGATTGCAAGAGAGTCCATTGTGCTCGACGGAGCACTCGATCTCAAGCAAGCCCGAAGCGCATTCGAAGCGTCTGACCATAAGAGAGTCCAAAGTTCTCGACGGAGTGCTTGATCTCAAGTGGGTCCAAGATGCACTATTATTCTAAAAGTGCTTGATCGTAAGAGAGTCCATTGTATTCGACGGAGTACTCGATCTCGAGCGAGTCCAAAGTACGCCGAAGTACCAAATCATAAGAGGGCCATTGTGCTCGACGGAGTACTCGACCTCGAATGATTCAAGTACTCATAAATATCAAAGTACAAATCATGAGAGGGTCCATTACGCTCGACGGAGTGTTCGACCTCAAATGATCCAAGTACTAAAATATCGAGGTGCCATCATGAGAGGGTCCATTGCGCTTGGCGAAGTGCTCGACCTCGAGTGATCAAAGTACTCATCAATAATCAGCAGTACTGCCACAAGAGTGCCTATAATACATGCCCAGTATTTGATCTCAAGTGTAAAAAGTACTCATTCTATTTTCAACGAACCCGAGTATAAGGCTCGGGGGCTTTTCCAAACCTGTTGCCCCGAACATGATGGTTGGGGAGCTACAGATTCACGACGCTTTTTAGTCGTTTCTACAGCTTTAACTATCATATTTGCGAGTCAATTTATTATTTGCAGATTACCTGTTACTAGCAATCAGATCGCGTTTGTCACGATCAACACTACTGCAATCAACATGTCTGACATATCAGATAAGTTATTTCAAGTTTTATTTCCTGCAATACTTGCTCTACTCTCTATTTGATATCAACGTCCAAATAGAGAGTCGGGGGCTACCACTTGCAAACTTCTTTTTTTTTACTTTTGCTCTACTCTCTAATTGGTTACCTTTTAACCAAATAGAGAGTCGGGGGCTACTACAATACTCATATCATATCACCAAATGTTGCTGATTCAAAGCAAAACTAGCTATTTATCATGTGCACTTGTTTCAAGGGACTAACGCATGGAAGACTGCCTGAGTCTCATCTGCTAACGCCCCAAATAAACACTGTGTACTACCAAAATAGCCTGAACAAGCTGAAGGACACTTCATTTGGTTATAATGATCTATTTCCATTCTCTGCAACATTCAATTTTTACTATGTTATTTTCTTCTTATAATTTCTACTAATTATTTTGTTTTGAGAATTTGAAACAGAATATATTCAGAGGCTCCATCATCCACCTGAATTTGCATTCGGGGGCTCCGTCGTTGATCCACCCGAACACACATTCGGGGTTTTGACGCCAACTTCGCCATCTACTAGCATGGTTCTACAACAAACAGAGCATGTTTTTCTGAAAATCCTTAGCGATTCTGGATGTTCAAAGTCTATGCGCGGAATATACAGTACGACGGACCGCTTGAGTCCCGAATGCTAAAAATTCCCTAAAGTGACATAAACATTCTAGATAGCCAAAGGTAAATGCAGAAAGCCACCACAGCGTTTATACGCACAGCATATCAATGTGATTATTGCTAACAAATTTGACAGCTTCATATATTGGAACATGTTCGGGAAGGTCAAAATCAGGATGAGCAGAGCGTTTGGTCATTGGAGGTATCTAATAACCCCAATTATCAGACATCGAAATCTTGAATCCTGAAAGTCAAATTCCCGAATACCAATATCCCGAGCATAGTCAGCACTACTGGAGCAAGAGCTCGGGGGCTGATAGCTAACTCCCAACAAAAAAAATATATATATACTTGGTCGCAAAGTACCGAATTACGAGGTACCCGATCACGAGTATGTCAACGATAAAATTTCTCAACTCCAAAGGACTAGGTTGCGAGCACCCGATCTCAAGGTGCCTGATCACAAAGTCCCCGAAGATCAAATTTCAAGTTCCGACAACCGCAAAATGCCCGATCATAGATTCTTAATGTCTAAAGATCTCGAGGCATGTGAAATCACGACCCTGTTTATGGCACTTGATTACTTTCGAGCTTATCATCCAGATGCAGG
>CM014271.1:9604528-9637213 GCA_004135705.1 Alloteropsis semialata | reverse complement strand
AATGTGATGAGAGATTTCTTCTTGGATATTCATCTTGTAGCAAGGCTTATAGAGTGTATAACAAGTCCAAGGGATTTGTGGAAGAAGCCATGATGTTGAATTTGATGAAACAAATGGCTCACAAGAAGAGAAAGAAAATCTAGAAGATGTGAGAAATGATGAGTTTAGGGAAGCCATGAAGACCATGTCTATTGGTGATATTAGACCTAGAAGAGAAAAAGATAATGATAATGGTCCATCAATCTCAATTGGAGTGAATCCCTCTACTTCAACCACAAGTGATAATGTTCAATCTCAAGATGATGGTGAAGCAAGTAATGTCAATGCAACTTCATCTAGTGAGCAAATTGTCACTCCCATACAACCTTCAACCTCTATACAAGAATCTATTGATCAACCAAGAATTCATCATGCCATCGCCAAAGATCACCCCATTGATCAAATTGTGGGTGATATTAGTAAGGGTGTTCAAACTCGATCTCGTGTTGCTTCATTTTGTGAACATTTCTCTTTTGTATCTTGTGTTGAACCTAACCGTGTAGATGAAGCACTAAATGATCCGGATTGGGTGAATGCAATGCATGAAGAATTGAATAATTTCACCCGGAACAAAGTTTGGGAGCTAGTAGAGAGACCCAAGAATTACAATGTGATTGGCACAAAATGGGTATTCCGGAACAAGAAAATGAAGATGGTGTTGTTGTGAGAAACAAGGCAAGATTGGTTGCTCAAGGGTACACTCAAGTTGAAGGCTTGGACTTTGGTGAAACATTTGCTCCCGTGGCTAGATTGGAAGCTATAAGAATCTTATTGGCCTATGCTTGCTCTCATAATATCAAGCTATATCAAATGGATGTCAAAAGTGCTTTCTTAAATGGCAAGATTAGTGAACTAGTATATGTTGAACAACCTCCCGGTTTTGAAGATCTTGACAAGCCAAATCATGTATACAAGCTCTCTAAAGCTCTCTATGGGTTGAAGCAAGCACCTCGTGCTTGGTATGAAAGGCTTAGGGACTTTCTCATATCTAGGGGATTCAAAATTGGAAAGGTTGATAATATCTTGTTCACTAAGAAGATTGAAAATGACATATTCATATGCCAAATTTATGTAGATGACATCATCTTTGGTTCAACCAATGAAGATTATTGCAAGGAATTCGGTGATATGATGTCAAATGAATTTGAAATGTCTATGATTGGTGAATTGAGTTTCTTCCTTGGTCTTCAAATCAAGCAAATGAGGGAAGGCATATTTGTTTGCCAATCTAAATATGTGAAGGATCTATTGAAGAAGTTTGGTATGGAAGATGCTAAACCTATCAAAACTCCTATGGCTACTAATGGACATCTTGATCTTGATGAGGGAGGTAAACTGGTAGATCCTAAACTTTATAGATCCATGATTGGTAGTTTGCTTTATCTTACCGCATCCAGGCCCGATATTATGTTTAGTGTGTGCATGTGTGTAAGGTTTCAAGCCGCACCCAAAGAATGTCACTTGACCGCCGTCAAGCGCATCCTAAGATATTTGAAGTATTCCCCTAATATTGGTCTTTGGTATCCTAAGGGTGCTCATTGTGATTTGGTTGGGTATTCGGATTCGGATTATGCGGGATGCAAGGTTGATAGGAAAAGCACATCCGGTGGTTGTCAATTTCTTGGAAGATCTCTTGTTTCTTGGTCTTCAAAGAAACAAAATTCAGTGGCTCTCTCTACCGCCGAAGCGGAATATATCTCGGCGGGAAGTTGTTGTGCTCAATTATTGTGGATGAAGCAAACTCTTCGTGATTTTGGAGTGGATTTCAAGAATATACCCCTCTTATGTGATAATGAAAGTGCCGTGAAGATAGCTAATAATCCGGTTCAACATTCTAGAACCAAACACATTGATATACGGCATCATTTTCTTAGGGATCATGTGAGCAAAGGGGATATCATAATTGATGGAATTAGCACCAAGGATCAATTGGCGGATATCTTTACCAAGCCATTGGATGAATAAAGGTTTTGTTTCTTGAGAAATGAGCTCAATGTTATTGACTTCTCAAATGTGGCTTGAAACTTAGCTTACATATTTATCGCTTATCTAACTCTACTTTTATGCAATTTATTTGTGCATTTTCATCTAGCATTCACTTCATTGCATAAATTCCATGATTCTTGGTCAAAAGTTCTCTCAAGATCTTATTGGTAATCACATACATCTCAGTGAAATCATTGTGAAAATATTTGAGAAGAAATACAAGAAAGAAATTCAACAAGTGACAAAAGACAGCAGTTCTCGGGCTGAAATTTCTAGTATAGCGGACCGTCCGCCACATATGGACTGTCGGATTTATGGACCCGGCAGTCCACACAGGGTAGTCCGCGTGGTTGATTTGTTGAGGGACAGATCGAGGATCAGAAGTCGATGGTAACACAAGACGCAAGGATTGAACAGGTTCGGGCCGTCAGGATGACGTAATACCCTACGTCCTGTGTTGGGTGTATGGATTGATGTGTATGAAGTTCCTGAAGGATCTCCGTAGTTGGGTTCTGTCCTAGGTTGAATGATTGCTCGTGTTCTGGAGGGGGTCTCAAGGCGCCTTATATAGTCCGGCTGCCTTGAGTTACAAGTCGGCTAGAGATCATAACCTACCCAAAATACAAGGATGCGATCCTATAACGATTACAGATATCCTTCCCTATAATTCCGGCTAGTTTATCTTGATCTCCGAGCTTCTTGCGGGATACGCCGCCTGCTTCCTTGCCGCGCGCGCCGCCGTAGTCATCCGGTTCGCCCGACTGGTGGGCCTTCCGAGTAATGGACCACACAGTCTGACAAACCGGCCCGATAGCACTCGGATTGGGCCGCCCCTTGCTGGTTGGGCTAATCCACCTTCTGGGTACCTCTGGGGGTCTACCCCCGACAAGCCCCCGAGTAGTACGTGGTTGAGCGACAAGTCGGCGAGGTCGTGCCATCTGATGAGCTTCGAGCTTGCTGCAGTTGAAAGCGAAACCGCGTGATACTGGAGAGAAAAAGAGAGCCGTTTCCCAACGGATGCGCCGCGAGGTGCGTCCGTTGGCCGTAGCCCTCGAGCCTTGAAGCGATTCCGAAGGAATCGGTCCAAGGGTTAGTAGCCTTGTTCTTGGTTGCCAGACAATCAACGGATGCGCCGCGAGGTGCGTCCGTTGGCCGTAGCCCCCGAGACTTGAAGCGATTCCGTAGGAATCGGTCCAAGGGTTAGTCAAGGAGCATGTGACTGAATCATCTGGCGTTAATTTCGGCGTCCAGCCCCCGAGCGTGAGGACCGGCGGAGTCTCACGAGACACGCCGAGTAGTCACCCTGGCGCCAGCCCCCGTGCGTGAGGGCTGAGCTCGCTGAGCGGTCGTCCCAGCGCCAGCCCCCGAGCGTGAGGGCTGAGCACGCCGAGTGGTCGTCCCAGCGCCAGCCCCCGAGCGTGAGGGCTGAGCTCGCCGAGCGGTCGTCCCGGCGCCAGCCCCCGAGCGTGAGGGCTGAGCACGCCGAGTGGTCATCCCGGCGCTAGCCCCCGAGCGTGAGGGCTGAGCGCGCCGAGTGGTCGTCCATACCCTGCAATAAAGCACAAATTCGAGAGGAGAAAGTACTCGGCGATACAAATATTAATGAACTCCTCTTCCTGCTTTTAAGTCTCTTAATTTCCCCGGGCAGTTAGCCTACTATGTTTATGCATCAGATCCCCGATAGCCGTAGTCCATAGCGCAGGGAGCTGGGCCGCATGCACGCGTAGGAGCGTAGGCATACGGAAGAGTCGAGGTTTCACGGATTAAGGCGTGTGCTCCCCGGGTACTTTAGCAACTCATTTCAAAGCTCACGGAATTTATGAAGTTAACTGATTAATACTTAGCTTGGCGAGTGATTCGAGTCCTGGAGGATTCCTTTTTTGTCAGATATGCCAAAGAGGAGGCAGGCGGAGAAGTGTCGCTTCTGATACGCGGCGTCAGGAATAGTGTTCCCGTGATCGCACAGGACGCTCCCGTGTTCGAATGAAACCAAAGGCGATAAGGGCGACCCTGTGCAGCTTGGGCAGAAAAGAGGGACGCGTGGCTCGGAGCTCAGGCGCCTGTCGACGTGGAGAAGTCTCCCGTCCCCCAGCAATCCGAGACTATAAATACCCGCCGGGGAGCGAGAGCTGCCACCCAGGAGCGAGTAGGTATAGGATCCTTGCAGTCAACATGCCGGAGGTTCTTTGTTGGGTTCATCCACTGGAGAAAGTTCATGGAGTCTCCAGGGTATGGTGCTAGAAGAGTGCTTGCGAAGGTTCTGAGGTGTTGATTAGCGTCTGAGTGCTGTCCTGTTCACCCCCGCATTCCCGTGTGACGAGGGGCATGTGGGGTGAAATGCCTTGTAGAGCAAGGGATACCTGAAGGCATTCGCTAGCAACCCTCTGTTGGTGCTGTCCCGTCGACGGCTGCAGTGGTGCTACAAGAGAGCTTGCGAGGAGCTCATGTGGGCCAAGCTTGCTCCGGATGTAGCACTAGGCGCAGGGACGAGTGCCCCAGGCTGTCATCTTGGCGGCTGATGTGTTTGGTCTTTGTAACCGGCGTATGACCGGCTTCATTGCAATTGTATAACCTGCAAAAAGATTTCATTGCATAATAGTCTCTGAGGAGGAAGCTTCTCGGCAACGCTAGCCCCGAGCTGTCAAGGCTTGGCCGCGCTTCTCCAACCATTGTAACATGTCCACAGCGTCAGCCCCCGAGCGTTTCGGGGCTGATCGAGCCCGAGAGGCACGCTGTTTTTGGTATGGCGCCAGCCCCCGAGTCCGAGTGCCGGTCGAACCTTAGCGGCACGCCTTTTGATCTGCAGTGTTGGCTCCCGAGTAGTTCGGGGCCAATCGAGCCCGAGAGGCGCACTGACTTGAATGCGGCGCCAGCCCCCGAGTGCGAGCGCTGTTCGAGCCTTAGCGGCACACCACTTGATTTGCGGTGTTGGCTCCCGAGTTGTTCGGGGCCAATCGTGCCCGAGAGGCGCACTGACTTGAATACGGCGCCAGCCCCCGAGTGCGAGCGCTGTTCGAGCCTTAGCGGCACACCACTTGATTTGCAGTGTTGGCTCCCGAGTAGTTCGGGGCCAATCGAGCCCGAGAGGCACACTGTCTTAGGTGCGGCGCCAGCCCCCGAGTCCGAGTGCTGGTCGAGCCTTAGCGGCACGCCGACTTCTTTGCCCTGCCCGAGTGCTCAGGCTCCTTTTTTACCGTTGGCGCCCGGCGCGTAACGGAAGGCGGAACTCCCAACGGCTCTTTTTACCGTTTCGCCCGCGTCCGTTAATCGCGCCATCTCGCGGTAATTTCGGGCATCCAGGCGCGATATAAAGGGCGAGGGTTAGGTCTGGAGAGGAAATCTCCCCATTCCCAGATCTATTCTCTCCTTTCTCCATTCTTCATTCCGCCGCCACCAGAGCTCCTGCTCGAAGATCCGTTCCACGGTCTTAGCCACCACGGGGAGCGTAGCCTCGTTGATGCGCACGAAGACTCCTGCCCCTAGATCCATGGCACCGAAGAAGAAGAGCACCGGCACCCCCAAGCCAAGCAAGGTCCCCTCCTCCGGCGCCGTATGGGCGCGGGGGAGAGTTACCACGAAGATGCTGGAGGAGATGGTGGAGCGGAGCATCCTCCCGTCTCAGGCCGTGGTGGAGTGGCGGCCGAGCGCCGGGGAGGACTTCCCGTCGGAGAACTCCGGCGAGCTGGTCCTGTTCAAGCCATTCTTTGAGGCGGGACTTGGCCTGCCAACGGGGGCATTTTTCCGAGGTTTGCTTCATTTCTACGGGATCGAGGCCATCAACCTCAACCCCAACTCCATCATGGCGATTTCCGTCTTTATCCATCTCTGCGAGGCCTATCTGGGGATCTCTCCCCATTTCGACCTGTGGAGATACTTGTACTGGCTGAAGCCCCAGCCGAGTGAAGAGAAGATGGTGGTAGTGGGAGGCGCCGGGTTCATGCTGCGTCAAGGGCGGAAGGACGAGTACTTCGACATCGCCCTCAACACATCCAACAAGGGTTGGAAAGCCGAGTGGTTTTATGTTGGGAACCACTCGCCGGCGATCCCCTGCCACACTGGAGAGCGGCCGAAGATCAGGGACTGCTGGAACGAACTCCCTGATGCCTCCCAGATGCAGGAGGTGGACGAGCTCCTTGAGTTGATCAGGGAGCTGAAGGACGTCGGCGGCTTGACGGCAATTGGCGTCGCCTGCAACTTTAGCAGGCGGCTGATTCAGCCAATCCAGGAGCGGAAGCACCCGGGCTACGAGTACTCGGGCCGGGATGATCCCACCCGGGTTGCCAACCGCACCGTGAGCAAGGAGGAGATGAAGGCGCGCGTGGGCGGGTTCTTCCTCGGCCACGTGTCGGAGAAGCACCAACCGCGCCCCTTCTCACTGAAGAGGCCTCCACCACCGGTAAGTTGCTGTTCCGAGTGCTTATGAATGTTTTCTTGAAGTAATTTTTGGTTTCGTCCGTTGGCCATCTGATCTTGCGTTTCCTTTGGCGCAGGATCGCGTCTTCGAGTACTTTTCTGCTGCCCCTCTCCCGGAAGATTTCCCGAGGAAGGTGTTGCTGGAGGATGCGCCTCCGGCTGATCAGGACGGCACTCGGGCAGAGGAGGCGGTGGATCCTCCTCCCCCTCGTGTATGGGCGCCCAGCGACATGGAGGGTTCTATGAGCCCTTCGGACGAGGAAGTGGTGGAGGACCGTCCGCGGAAGCGCCGGGCGGCTGTGGCGAGTACTGGTGGATGGGAGAGATAGTTCTTGAGGTCGGTGAAAGCTTGCTATGCCTCCTGGTTCCACTCGAACTTGTCGGTCTTCTTGAGGGTCTTGAAGAATGGCAAGCCTTTATCCCCCAGTCGGGAGATGAACCTGCTCAAGGCCGCCATGCAACCAGTCAGCTTCTGGATCTCTTTCTTTCCAGTCAGCGGTTTCATCCTCTGGATGGTGTCTATCTTCTCTGGATTGGCTTGGATGCCTCTGTTGCTGACGATGAAACCGAGTAGTTTCCCTTTTGGTACGCCAAAGACGCACTTAGTCGGGTTTAGCCTCCAGTTGAACCTGCGGAGATTATTGAACGTCTCGGAGAGGTCGGCGATGAACTCGGCTTCGATCTTCGTCTTGATGACTATGTCGTCAACGTAGGCCTCGGCGTTGCGACCGATCTGAGTGCCCAGGGTCAAGTTGATGGCCCTCTGGTAGGTGGCACCATCGTTGCGGAGTCCAAAAGTCATCTTGGTGTAGCAGTAGGCGCCGATCGGAGTAATGAAGGATGTCTTCTCTTGGTCTTCTTCTTTCAGGGCGATCTGGTGGTAGCCGGAGTAACAATCAAGGAAACATAGGAGTACGCATCCGGCGGTGGAGTCGACGACTTGGTCGATGCGGGGCAGGACGAAGGGGTCCTTAGGGCAGTGCCTGTTGAGATCCGTGTAATCAACACACATTCTCCATTCATTATTCATTTTTCTTACAAGGACTGGGTTAGCAAGCCAGTCGGGATAAAAGACTTCTCTAATGAACCCGGCCGCTAACATCCTTGTAATCTCTACCCTAATGGCCTCCTTGCGGTCCTGCGCGAAGCGTCGGAGTTTTTGGCGAACTGGCTTGGCGTTCGCGTCAACCTTCAAGGAGTGCTCGACCACCTCCCTCGGAACACCCGGCATATCCGATGGAGTCCATGCAAATATGTCGGCGTTGTCCCGGAGGAAGGCGACGAGCGCGCTTTCCTATTTGGGGTCGAGCCCTGATCCGATCAGGGCAGTCTTGGAGGGGTCGGAGAGCCCAAGCGAGATGGGGCGTACTTCTTCAACTGGCTGCATGGTGGTCGGCGCGGCTCTTCGCTTGGAGGGCTCGGGGATGGAGCCCGGGTCTCCTTGGAAGGTTCTTGCCTCGTGGACCACCTCCATTTGGAGCACGCTGCGTTCGATGCCGGTGCAGAGGTGGAGCCCTTCTTTGTCGCAGCCTTTGGCGGTGTGGACGTCGCTGCGGATGGAGAGGACGCCATTCGGTGCCGGCATCTTCATCAGCAGGTATGTGTAGTTGGGGATCGCCATGAACTTGGCGAGTGCTGGCCTCCCGAGTATGGCGTGGTAGGCGGTGGTGAAGTCGGCGACTTGGAAGTTGAGGTACTCGGTCCTGAAGTTCTCCTGATCGCCGAAGGTGACGGGCAGAGCTATCTGCCCGAGTGGTTTGGAGCCTTTGCCTGGGATTAGCCTGTAGAACGGGTGGAGGGAAGGAGTCAGGGCATCAAGGCCGATGCCCATGTCTTTCAGCGTTTGGGCGAAGATGATGTTGAGCCCGCTTCCGCCGTCGACGAGTACTTTGGTGAGGCAGGCGTTGTGCACGATTGGGCTGAGCACGAGGGGGTACTCGCCCACGTCGGAGACTTGGAACCACTGGTCCTCCCTGGAGAAAGTGATCGGCTGCTCGGACCAACGGAGTGCTTGGATCGGCGATGAGTAGCAGGAGAATATCTCCCGATCGCGCACCTTTTCCTTGCGCTTGTCATCCATGGGCGGCGGTCCTCCGAGGATGAAGTTCACCTGCCTCTCGACGTTCGGGAAAATGGGGTTTGCGGGGGGCCCTTTTCCCTTGTCGCCCTTGTCATCGTCGCGTGGCGGCAGCTTCCCTTCCTTCTTCTTGTATGCGTCGGCGAGTCCCATGCAATCGATCATGCGATACTTGGATTGCTTGTGGATGGGGCAGGGCCCTTGTAGCATCTTTTCGAAGTCGGCGCTGAAGTTGGACCACGGGCGAGGGCCTCCGCGATCCATGGCGGCGATGGTGTAGTCTCCCGAGCGCTTTCGGTCACCAGTCCGGCTAGGCTCCGGTCTGGTTCGGCGTTGGTCCTCCTTCTTCGGGCGGTCCTCTCGGCGAGGTGGCCGATCGTCGTCCCGAGTGCTTTTCTTGCTGTAATGGAGGCGAGCGGCTTCCTTGGCGTTTGCCATCTTGTTCACGCGACCAAAGAACTCGCCGGAGGTCTTTGGCAGGTCCTCGCAGAGGCGCTCGAAGACAACGGAGTCGGCGAGGCTGTCGAGGAAGTAGCTGATGATCTCGGACTCGGAGCAGCCGGGAACTAGGTTCCGGTTCTCCATGTACCGGTCGGTGTAGTCGCGAAGGCTTTCTCTGCGGTTCTGCTTCACCTTGCCCAGGTCCCATGCTGTGCCGGGTCGGATGGAGCTGCCTTGGAAGTAGCTCTTGAACTGGCTGCAGAGGGTGTCCCAGTTGTCGATGGAGCCAGGCTCGAGGCTGTGGAGCCAGCTCAGCCCCACCTTGGTGATGGCGACGGGGAAGTAAGCGCACATGGAGTCGTGGTCGCCATTCACTGCGCGGATGGCGATGCTGTACGTGCGTAGCCACATCGTCGGGTTCGTCTTCCCATCGTATCTTTCCATGCCTGTGGGTTTGAAATTAGCAGGCATTCGGATAGATCTTACTCGGGTAGTGAACGCCGGGAAGCCGTCGCAGTCGTTGAGGTTTTCCAGGTCCACGTGTCCCGAGTCGGCGGAGTAGTCTTCCGGGGTGCGAGCCCGGGGCGGTCTGTCTTGTCCGAGTGGAGGGCCATACTTGCGGTCGAACTCGCGGCGGCGCGTGGCCTCGTTGGCCTCGAGCTCTCAACGTAGACGGGTGTGGCGGTCCAGTCCCGGGGCGCCGTGGTCCCGATTGTACTCGGCACGCCGTCGGAGCTCCTCTTCGTCCCTTCGCCGGTGGCGGTCGTCGAGGTTCCTGCGGAGGTCGCGGTTGCGGAGTTGTTCGCGGAGGTCTGGCTACTCGACCACGTCGTGATCGGCTTCTCGGTGGCTGGCTGACTTGGAGTGGCGAGATGAGGAGGCAGGAGCCTTCTGGGCATTGATCATGCCCGCGGCTGCAGTTAGCCTAGCCTTGATCCGGTTGAGCTCCGGGGTTTCCGGGATCCCTTCCAGCTCTTGGTGAGCGGCGGCGAGGTTGGCTGATGGGGTGGCGTAGACACCCACGCCGCCGATTTCTTGGATGAAGTCGTCTTGGAGGTTACGCGTGACCCTGGGGTTTCGGCGTTCTCGCCGCGCGTCGCGGCGTCGTTGCTTCTCACCGTTGCGCCCGATCCTGGCGTCACGGTGCGTTTGATCCTCGCCTTGGACCGTTGGCTCGTCAGCGGATATGTCGGAGACGAACGTCTCCCGCTTGGCAGGCGTGATCCTCTTATTGGGAGGGAGGACACGTGTCACGCGCGGGAAAGTCAGAGTTGGTTCTGGTTCAGGCGGAGTCGGCGCATCGTGAGGATGAGGATGTTGTGTTGCCGCAACGTCCGGAGTAGATCCGATCTGGGTGGCCGCGATGGGATCGACCGCCCTGATCGCATCTGGGGAGTAGTCGGTGTTCAGCCGTTCGCTGAGTGCTTGTTGGTAGATGGTTCCGCTGTTGCTGAGTCCCAGCGGGAACCGTGTCGGTGAGGCGATGCCCTGGCGAGCAGATTCGGCGAGGTCGATGCACTCGCCGATGGAGGCGATGGCGTGGTCCATGTCCGCCTCGAATTGGCGTTGGCGTGCGGCCCATCGGCGCCTTCGGTCCTCGGGCGTCTGCTGCACCCTGCGCGGCGGAGGCGGAGTGGATGAAGCAGTCGGCGGTGCGGGAGGAAGCGTGTTCTCCTCGGATGGCGGGAGAGCAATGTTGGCCGTCGCGGTCGCCGAGTCGTTGGCGATGGTTGGCGATGGAGCGGTGATGGTGACGATCCCGTCTGGCGTAGCGTCAAGTCGCGGCGCTGTCTCCTCTGGGGTGGCGTCACGGGTGAAGGAGAATTCTCCCTCGGGTCCGGCGGTGAAGACCATGGATCCGAAGAAGAACATAGCCCCCTCGGCAATGGAAATCTTCACGGATGCCGGCGCGATGACGGCGGAAGTGGATGCCATCGAGCTTGCAGTTTGATCACGTCGATCAACCCCTACCTGGCGCGCCAACTGTCGGATTTATGGACCCGGCAGTCCACACAGGGTAGTCCGCGTGGTTGATTTGTTGAGGGACAGATCGAGGATCAGAAGTCGATGGTAACACAAGACGCAAGGATTGAACAGGTTCGGGCCGTCAGGATGACGTAATACCCTACGTCCTGTGTTGGGTGTATGGATTGCTGTGTATAAAGTTCCTGAAGGATCTCCGTAGTTGGGTTCTGTCCTAGGTTGAATGATTGCTCGTGTTCTGGAGGGGGTCTCAAGGCGCCTTATATAGTCCGGCTGCCTTGAGTTACAAGTCGGCTAGAGATCATAACCTACCCGAAATACAAGGATGCGATCCTATAACGATTACAGATATCCTTCCCTATAATTTCGGCTAGTTTATCTTGATCTCCGAGCTTCTTGCGGGATACGCCGCCTGCTTCCTTGCCGCGCGCGCCGCCGTAGTCATCCGGTTCGCCCGACTGGTGGGCCTCCCGAGTAATGGACCACACAGTCTGACAAACCAGCCTGATAGCACTCGGATTGGGCCGCCCTTTGCTGGTTGGGCCAATCCGCCTTCTGGGTACCCCTGGGGGTCTACCCCCGACATGGACCGGACCGTCCGCGGGTCGCGGACCGTCCGTGAGGACAGGGCGGACCTTCCGCAGGTGTTGTGGAATATTCTTCAGAATATTATTTTGGATCTGGAATATCAGAAAATAAGGTCAGAGGCGGACCGTCCGCGACGGTCGGGCGGACGTGGAACCGCGCTGGATCGAAGGGTATACAGAGGGGACCGGTCTCTTTCTCCAGAACAGCCGCCACCTCTCTCTCTCATTCTTTTCGCCTCCAAAGCAAAAGTCAAGGACACTTAGGGAGAGATTTTTGGCGCATCCCCGGACCAACCGGAGCTCATCCCCCGGACCTTCCGCGTCTCAAGGATCATGTCTTCTCGGTATTTTGTCAAAACCCTCAGTGATTCTCATGGATTTCATTCATATTCTTGGTTAGAGTTTGATATGGGGATTTCAATTTCAACCATGGATTTGTGAAATTAGTTGGTGGAATATGTTGAGCAAGTCAAGGGGGTGGCATGGCTATGATTTGGTGCAGTTTTGTTGGCTATACTTAGAGATCGGGCATTGGATTAGGGGATGGTTACTGTGCTGGTCGCGGTCTACAGGTGACCTGCGGACCGTCCGCCGACCCCTGGCGGACAGTCCGCCTCAGCAGGCTATTGATTGTTGGATATTTCAATTCTCAATGTTATCACTTATAATTGAAATGCTTTATGGCAGTGCTGGTGGTCGTTCTAAGAAGGTTGTGACATCGAAGCAAAAGAAGGGAAGTTCATCTAAAAGGCCTAGAGTAGATGACTCAGATTCAGGGGATGAATATTTGCCTAGTGACTCAGAGCAAGCGCAAACTGATACTGAGGTAGAGGCTGAGGAGGTTGAAGATGAATTGATTGATGAGACTGTGAATCTCGCAGGAAGACAGTGGAGCCAAAACTCATACAGAGATGCTAGGGCTCCTTATCAGTATGATTTGCCCCGTGATACTGCAAACTTGTTCTTTCATACTCGGGTGCAAGAAGATGCTTTCTATGGTCATATGGTTCACAAGAATGTGTACAAGCATCAAACCATTGACTTTTTCTATATGGCAAATCAACCTGTGATGAGTGCTCTTGTTCCAAAGCTTGAGCATCTTGGCTTGAGGCAGTTTATGGAGCACAGATGTGAGTGGAATGAGGCTGTCATCCGTCAGTTCTATGCCACAGCTGAGGTGAACATGGAGGAGAAGAAACTTGAATGGATGACAGGCACAAATAGGTACTCTGCTACCTTTGCTGAATTTGCAGCAGCTAATGAGCTTAATTATGACTTCATCACTGGGGAAGATAGTTTTGACATCACTGAAGAGTTGCACTTGGACCTTCATAGCATCACTCCATTCTATGAGCCTGCAAGAACCCATATTCATAGAGTGTACTGCAAGACTACAGGGCTAAGGCACCATCCAGCTGTGCTAAACAAGATTGTTAGGGTCACTATTCTTCCCAAGAGTGGCTACAAGGATGCTTTCATTGGATGGGCACCAAATTTTGTGAAGCATGTCATGTCAAATCAGAAGATGGATGTGGTGAAACTCATTATGTATCAAATCAATGAAAAGAAAACCAACTATGAGATAAATCTTTACCATGCTCCCTACATTATGTCACTCATTCTTGCCAAGACAAGGTTCAGGGGACCTTGCAATGTGAAGCATCTCCCATTCAGGCCATTCAAGAATGACAGAGCATTTCTTGAGAGGGATGTGACTGAGTATCTAGATGTGGATGCCAATGAGGCTTGGGAGGAGTATGTGCCTCATGAGCAAGGAGGAGCACATGATGCTCAAGACGCCGATGCACAGGCTATGCCACCTCCACCTCCTCCTCCACAGCAGCCACAGCAGCCACAGTGGGCACCTCCAGCTGGATATTTTGATCCATACTTCACCTCTATGCAGCAATCCATGATAAATCAGTTTGAGCAGATGCAGATGGGTTTCAACACCCACTTTGAGGCATATGGGCAGCAGATGAATGCCAATCTTGAGATCATGCAGACTCGTCTTGATAGCCAGCATCAGCAGCTTATGGAGAGGCAGCAGCAGCTTGAGACTAGCTTTGACGACTTTCAGACTACCTTCTCAGGCTTCACTGATCACTTCTACTCATATTATCCGGCTCTAGTGCCTTCTCCACAGTTCTACCCTCACCAGCCATTTTATCCTCCTCCGCCGCCACCTCAGAATGACTAGGACCCTCTTTTGGTCTTCGATGACAAAGGGGGAGAAGAATTTGGAGTGATGGAGTGATTCCTTGAAGATTCATGGAGATAGGGGGAGAACTTTGGGCTTGGGATCATGGAAACATTGCATGTGCATGTTTAATTCTCGCCTTGCATGAACTATTTGTATGCTATCTTATGCTTTGATGTGTGTGGAACTAGAACTTGTGTTTGAACCTTGTTGGATGTAATTGCATTTCTTTAGCTTAATATGGCTTGTTCTAGTCCTTGTGGTTTTTCGAGGCTAACCCTTTATCGCTTATGTTCATTGAATATTATATATATCTTGTGTAGCCTCGATTGCCCTTTTGTAGGGGAAACTCCGGAATTTTCTTATCAAATGCATATGAAGAGATTCCAAATGCAAAATTATATGCACATATGTAGGGGGAGTTCTTCTCTACAAAATAAATTTTGAGTTCTTTTATCCATTCATAAATATTGGTTTCATTGAAATGAGTAAGCGTTCTGAAAGTTCAAAAACCTTCTCTTATCACTCCTTTCAATGGTTGTCATCAATTACCAAAAAGGGGGAGATTGAAAGCATCTAGGCCGTCTAAGTGTGTTTTGGTAATTAATGATAACCATATTGGACTAACTATTTCATTGAGGATATGAGAATAGGTTAGTCCGGTGAGATGGTTGAGCTTCAACGGTGAATTAACATTGGATATGTGTGTTGGAACCAAGGAAGCTCAAGGCAAAGGTAAAAGATAGGATATTTTCTTTTACCGGTCATGAGGTGTTTAGAGAAGTTTTTTGACCGGATTGATAGGCTAGATAGCCGTACTATCAAGAGGGGTCAATTTCATTTGCATGACGAGTTTCTAGTGCCACTTTGCTCAAATGGTTGCATTGCATGCAAGAGAGCTAACACCGTTGAGAAAGTGGGAAAGAAAAAGCGAAAAGAACGTGTGCTGAATATGGTACTGCGGACGGTCCGCAGGCTACTGGCGGACAGTCCGCGGGTGGCGAACAGTCCGGCAGGTGGCAGGCGGACGGTCCGCATGTCAACTGACTTTCTGAGAATTTGACTAAGTGTTGGAAGGGTCTGCCGTGTCTTTGAGGCGGGCGGTCCGCTGGTAATGGCGGACGGTCCGCCTGTCCTTTTTGTGAGGCGGACCGTAGGTGGCGGACCGTTTACGCAGGAGCGTGTTCTAGGGGTTCCAGGCCTCTTTTATATGGCGGACGGTCCGCAGTTATGGTTTGTGGGTCCTTAGTCGCGTATCGAGCTGTGCATTTAACTCTGAGGCGGACGGTCCGGCCTGAGGGGGCGGACGGTCCGCCTATCGCGTAACGGTTATTTCTGACACGTTTGACTTTTGGACAGTAGCCGTTGGGGCTTAGGCGGACGGTCCGCCAAGTGGGTAGCGGACGGTCCGCCAGTCCCCTGTTTTCACGGGTTTTGAAGGTAACGGCTAGTTTGGAGGTGGGTGAGTATAAATACTCCACCCACGGGTTGGGAGAAGCTCTCTTGGCACTTCTGAAGCATATTTGCAATACTTGAGCCTTCTTCCATCTCTCATTCACTCCTATTGCTTTGAGTAGCATCCTTGTGAGTGTGAGAGAGTTCTAGTGCATTGCATCGAGAGTTTGAGCTTTGGGGCACTAGAAGTTCATCAAGCAAGCGTCATCGACTTGTTACTCTTGGAGGTTGCCGCCTCCTAGACGGCTTGGTGGTTGTGGCCGGTTGAAGCACTTCGAAGAAGATTGTGAAGTTGCTCCCGCCTTGATTGTGAGAGGTTTGTGCTCACCTCACCGGAGTGGGAAGAGCAACACTAGTGGAATCGAGGTTTGGAGAGGTTCATTGATTCAAGCCGGCTCATACATCAAGAGAGGTCTTGATAGAGGAGCGGTTGAAACTTTGGATCCACCTCAACGTGGATTAGGGGTGACCGGCAAGTCATCGATACCACGGGATAAAATTCGTCTCTCTTGTTCGGTTATTTCTTTGCTCTACTTGCTTACTACATTTAATTTGAGCAATTTACTTTCCTAGAGATTAATTTGTATCTTGTCACCCTAGGTTGCAAACCTTGACATAGGCATAGACTTGGTAGAAATAGGTTTCACCTTGTGTTACTAATAAAACTTGTTGAGTTTTGTGATTGAAGTTTAAAACTGCCTATTCACCCCTCCTCTAGTCGGTATCCTAGATCCTACAGATGGCCACAGCAACGCCGACGGCAACCGCGACTCCGCCGACAACGAAACCGACAACGAACGGCGGCATGGCGCCCTGTGGCCGCACGCCTTTCGGCAGGTACGTAATCCTGTTGCTGATGGTGATGGGTGCAGGCACGGCGGCAGCCCGACTGGTGCCAGCGGCACCCCGGCAAGCAGCGGTGTACACCGGCAACCTCTCCGAACAAGCTATCGTGGAGCACCGACCACGACCAACGTGCGGCGGCCAGGCCCCCGACGACCGGAAGCCCACGCCCCGCTCGAGCGGCGGCATCCCCGACCAGTTACGGAGACCGCGAGCTGCAGCCCCGATCGACCGGGCGCGCGGTGAACGCCCGCCGCCGGCGAGCTGCAACGCACAGCGACAACGACGACGGCGGAGGCACCGACGGCCGCAGCGACGCCGCCGCCGACCAGCTCGACTACTGCAGGGCGGAGTCTACTCGGGCGAATCGAAAACTGGTCAAGCGAAACGAAAAACTACTCGAGCGAGTCACTCGGACGAAAACTCCTCGGGCCACCAACTACTCGAGCAAGTCGGACGACCACTCGGACGGAAACCACCCGGGCAAGGGCCGGCACCACTCAGAGCATGGCCAGCCGCACGATCTCCCTGGCGGCTGGGGCAGGCACTTATGTGCTGCTCGGATGCATGCACGTGCATGATGCATAAAGAATGTGCATGGATGCGCGCTAATAAGCCGTTCGCATATACATGCTTGCATGTTTGTGCATGCAGGTACGCTTGGAGGCAAGCAAGGGCCCTACGACCACAACGTATATTACGCTGACCGCCGATCACGCGACGACGGTGACGGCAGCGGCGTCGACGGCTGTGGCGTCACCGACGACGACCACGGCGCCGCCAACACCGACGGCCACGACGACGCCCATAGCTCCACCAGCAACGACGACAACGGCATCAGCGGCCGCAGCGACGCCGACGACAACACCGACAACGACCGAGGCGGAGTCGACTCGGGCGAATCGAAAACTGCTCGGGCAAAAACTACTCGGGCACCACGGCTTGAGGGACGTGACGAGGACGGCAAAAACTACTCGACATGATCCACCACATCGTCCGGCACCTGTTCCACCCGAGCAACCACGACCGGGGCCTCGTCACGCGCTACTACGACGTCTACCTCGCCAGCGCCGCACAGCGCATCGGCATCCAGCAACGACGGCCCTGAGCACATGCAACGGCCGAGCTGCGGCGGCCCCGACCTCGACTCTGAACGACTCGGCCGCGCCACCCGTGGAGTGTGCTGCCCCGACTCGGATGGCTTGCTCGACTCAGCTTCAACGACGAAACGCTCGAACAGCTAAATTTTACTACGATCCTTCGTATTTCCATGCATTTCCTTTTACAGTCCCGCATGCCTCTTTTGGGTGTCGCTAAAGTACTCGGGTAGCGCTGGCCTCATCCGTGAAACCTCGTCCCGCGTGCCGCCTACACCTAAGCCTCCCCCGATGAGCAGTGTAGTCTGCGGTAAGCCGTCCTCTCCGCGAGCAGTGGTCAGTGGGACTAGGAGCTCAAACGTGATATGCTAACTACCCAAGGAAATACGTAGCCTAATAAAGGCAGGGCATATGCAACTTTCCGTTAGTAACGAATAAATCCCGACTCCTCGCTTTACGCAACGCTTTTGCATTACACTGTTTTTTGCAGCTTGGCGTGGCAAGTTCCGGTGAGCTTGCTGCAACTCCTACATGCAGGGAACGGCACCCTTCGTCTCGCCCGACCTCGGCGCGCGGGGTCGAGCATACGCATGTGATCGTTTTCCGAAACGCACTCTTCGAACTCTCTAAACTAAGCGGCTCCCGCCGGCCTTAACGGCCCCTCGCAGCCCTGCGCTCGGGGGCTGGGCACCGGGACGGACGACTTCGACAGTCGACCTGACAGGTGACTGCGACGGGGGATCGAAGGCTGGCCCGTCGAGAGGTTCGACAGCCGCCCCCGGGCACCTTGTCGAGCGAGGGGCAGTGAAGGATGGGCCCCAGCGGCCAGTACTCGGGCGCACGAACGCCACGAGCATCCTGAACCGCGTTCGAGTTCTAGTGGAAAGAAAGATCATGGTTTTTTCCTCCGACGGAAAGGCAACGAGCCGCTGGGTCCGGCCGAACGGACTTGGTAACTAGATGATCTCACCACTAGGAATTTGAGGTCGATCACAAGCTGATCCGTCGACTCCCCGCCGAAGGGGCGTTGGGCCTCACTTGAATCTACCCGCTTGTAGCTCAACGAGAGTCGTGCTTCGGCCTGCGTGGCAAAGTGCGATGCATCTCTTACCCTCCTTCCTATCGCACGGGGAGCGTGAGGGGAAAAACGCAAAAAGACGAAACGAATCCCCGTCCAGACCCAGGTCTCGGGATGCACACGGGGTCGGAATCGCTAACAGAGACCAACGCCGTGGTCGCATAATTCGCAACAAATCACTATACATACGCTATAAGCCTGCGAGCGAGTATACCACTCGCCCACAGGCTCGGGGGCTACACCGGCGGGTGCGCTCGCGCGCCCCCACCCAAAACTCCACCACGTTCCTGGCATCACGATAATCAAACCCGTGAGCGAGTCTACGACTCCCTCCCAGGCTCGGGGGCTCCTGTCGGATACCAGTGTTAGGGGTATCCAATGACAGCGAGTTAAGAATTAAAAGCCTCGACGACACAGCCGTTCAGATACGACCGCACCTCAGCCGATCCTGCGAAAGGGTCGACGTGTCCGTCTCACCCGACCATCGCAAGGGTCGGACGTCCCTATCTAATTTACCTCCACCCGAACAGAGCAGGCACGCGCGGGCGCATACTTGTGCATCGGTCTTGCGCGGCGCGAGGAAGCAGCGGTGCCAGAGAAGCAGCAGAATAGCGGCAGCAATTATTCCCCCCAGCATGCATGCGCTTGCATGACTCCCTCTCCTCTTTTTTTGTCCAGCCGAAGGGCCATGCAGACATGCAGTACATGCATGCCTGCGTGAGTGGACCACTACTTCCATGCATGTGTGAGTAATCCGCCCCCAGCTCACTACAGGCATCCGCAATTCTGCGCGCATGCACTCAGCTAGCTGGCGCCATCCCATTCACATCGTCTCACGTATGTACTAGGCCGGCACCAGAGTAATCAACGCCACCAACGCTATCTCTCCCATCAATCTCTTTCTCTTCGGTTAGAAAGCGGGCAGCCGCAGGCCGCGGCTCGGACGCCCCCGAGTAGATTCACGCCTCGCCCGACTAGTTTGGGACTCGCCCGACTAGTTTGGGCCCCGACCGACCCCTCGTCCACCTCGTTCGACAAGAATCACGTCTCGACCGACAGGTTCTCATCTCGCCCGACAAGCTGCATCTCCGCCCGACAAGACTTCGATTCGCCCGACTAAATCTCCGTCTCCGACTGGTTCGCTCCTTCGCAACGAAGCAACCTCCGAGAAGACCGTAGCACCCGAAGTCAAACTGCTACACTGTGCCAACCACTCCCTGACACCACTGGCAGCCGCAGGACATGGCTACAGTACTCGGAAGGACAACGGGCCCCACAGCATGGGCAGGCACTCCTCCTTTTTCCCTTTTTACCATGTACTCTCTCTCTTTTACTTTTGATTTTACTGGCTCCCCTTGAGTTATAAAAGGGAAGGCCAGGCCCCCTGCGAGGGGCATCGACTACTTTTCCTCTGGAGGGGAGCGCTCCCTCTCCGGTGCTTCTTCCTCCTCCAGCCAGTCACCGGACTGAGCCCGTTCACACGCCAGAGACTTGGGAAGCTCTCCCTCTCTCGCCCGTTTGTACCCCCTACTACAAACCAGCGCAAATAATATGAGCAGCACGAACTGGACGTAGGGTGTTACTCCCCGGAGACCCGAACCAGTATAAATCCTTGTGTCCCCCTTTTGCGCAACCGTCCGAGGCCTGATGCGCACTCCGCGATTTTATTACTTGCCGGCGGTAAAGAACCCCGACAGGCATGCCAGGTAGCTCCTGTTTTCCGGCACAGCTTGCATTGCAAACGGGTTACAGTCGTCGCCGGACTGTGCAAAGTGCTGTTGCTATCGGACTGTACTGTGCAAGCAGCGCGCCTCCCAGTAGAACTCCAACTCCTTCCCATCGATCTCCATGTTTGCCGTGAATAAATTTCGGCGCACGTCGGTCGTCCGAAGCCACGCCGCAGCAATCGACGCAACCCATGCGCTACACAACTCGCCTTTGATCGAAATCGAAGCAATCAAGCACGCCCGCCCCTCGGGTGCGACATGAAGCTTCTTTGCGCCGCCATCTGCGCCGTCCTACTCCTGCTGAACGGTATGCTCGCTCTGCTGATTCTCATCAACTTCTCTCATATGCACGCATATATAGTTCTGTTGTCGGAGATAATATAATTTTGACGTCGATCCTCGTGGGCAGCTGGTCATGTGGAGTCCCGGCGCCATGGCGACAGCGACCCAGACCGGAGGTATAAGCTGTTCGTGTTCGGCGACGAGTTCGTCGACACGGGCAACTACCCGCTAGCAGACCTGACCAAGACGACCCGCGCGTGGTACTACCCGTACGGCAGCAATGACAAGGATCACGGCACCAGTGCAAGTGGCCGCTTCTCCAACGGCTTGGTCCTCTCTGATTTCGTCGGTAATATATAAGCTCACCCTCAGATCATCAGTCACTTCAAACAATCTTGGTAGAAATCTTTTTTTGAAACGAAAATCTTGGTAGAAATCTTTGAGCATTATGTACTGTTATGTATTCATGTGCGGGTCTCTAATTTGTGCAGCGAGGATCCTTGGGCGGACGGAGTCCCCTCCGGCGGAAAGGAACAGGGAGAAGGACGGGGTTGACCCGTTCGGCATGAACTTCGCCGTCGGCGGCGCCGGCGTGGTGGGAGGGACGCGCGAGGCGCCCAAGCTCGGCACCCAGATCGACAAGTTCAGGAGACTGGTCAGGCACGGCATCATCGACAAGGACCTCACGGATTCCGTCGCGCTCATCGCCTTCTCCGGCAAGCGCGACTACGAATGCGTCAACGACATGACCAACAACGAGGTGACAGCCATGGCCCAGGACGTGACGAACAAGATCGCCGACGCCGTGGAGCAGCTCAAGAATCTGGGCATCGAGAAGGTGGTGGTGACCACGCTGCCCCCGATCGGGTGCACGCCGTGGCTGTCGAGGTCCGGCGAGGGCTACGACGAGTCGTGTGACATACAGAAGGTAGCGAGCATCCACAACGCGTACCTGGAAGAGAAGGTGTTCTCGAAGAAAGCCGTCTTCAACCTCGACCTGAAAACCGCCTTCAACCGCAACGCCCGGTCCACGATCGAAGCAGTTCGCGTACAAGCTGGCGCCGTGCTGCGAGAGCTTCGACAAGAGCGGCTACTGCGGGCAGAGGGAGGACGGCGAGTCGCAGTACAGCCTGTGCTACAGGCCGGGCACCCACTTTTACTGGGACGAAATCAACCCGACGCATGCCGGCTGGAAGGCCGTCGTCAACGAGTTCGAAGAGTCCATCAAGAATTTCCTAGATATCTAGATCTAGCTAGTTAACATGAATGCTTGCCAGTCAATTAGTTTCTTCAATTGAGTCTGTTCTAGGTTTAGGTTGAGGTCATGAGAGTGAGAGTATTGTGTCCAACTGCTAGAGTACTACAAACATCTCGTTGATTTTTTTGTTTTTGCGATTCCAGATTTTGAGATTTTTTTTTTTTTGGCCAAGCTTTCTGTCAAAGCGATCTCGTGCTAATTTTGTTGTTTGGATAGTAGTCAGTGGCCGGTGCTTTCGATTCTCCGGAGCTAATAGTAGTTCGGAAGAACACACTTTCACTTTCACCGAGCACAAATACAAGTCCTTCATAGGCTTCTTCTAAATTTAAATATTCAAATTCAATTATCAAGATGAAACTACTTTTATAAGTACGTGTCGTTTTAGGATTACTGATGGTCAAACCTTTTAAAATGTATAAAAAATACATGGATTCAATATGAATAGTGCTTTCAAAATATTTTAGTTTTCACAGAAATTATTGTCAGCTTCACCTTGTAGACTATATACGTCGATGTCCTAAACAATAATACAGCAATACCAACATCTTCAGATCAGGCTCATCGGCTTATGCATGCATCGGGATCGGATTAGAAGGAGTCGCTTTGTCGAGGAATCTCCTATTCAATAGGCATGCCAGGAACGGAGGAATCTTGAGAGTCGCAAGACACTGAAACCACGTAACCGAGGAGCCTCTGCAAGGCAGTCGAAATCTGAGGAGCAGTAACTGTTTTGCCAAACCTGCAACATGAAGCAAACCGTGCCAATTTCGCCATGCAGGACCTCTTTGCAGCAGCATGGCTTTCTGAGCAGAAGCTCTCGCCTGCGCATTGCGCCGGGCCGGCCTTCTTAAAGCCCTCTGCAGATCGACGGCGACTGCCAGATGGCACCGATTCTCACATGCCCGCTTCTGGTTCCCGTTCCCCTGATAAGATTTTCCTCTTTCTGGCCTGTACAAACAAAGGGCGCTGTCCCATGCATGCATGGTTAGTTACCTGCCGTCTTCTTGCGTGAGAGCAGAGAGCCAATTCACTTCATTGATTGCAAGCCCTGCCACTCACATGCTGCAAGCACATGTGTACATAAACTTGACCCGGTTTTGCAAAGATAATGTTGGATTATTGGCCGAGTTTTTATATATATCCTGCTACCTCTTGGCGCCTACAAATTGAGAACCCTTGGGCCTTGATGACACACTCACACACACCAGGGTACAGTAGTATTGAGCTGACACTGCCACAGCCGCGGCGAACGCTCCGACGACGCTCGACGGCCGGCCATGGCGTCGGCGGCGCGCCACCCTTTCTTCGGCGGCCTTCTCCAAGAGCGGCTCGGCTACGTGCAGTGCAACTTTTGCGCCACCATCCTCCTGGTAACAACGGCTTCGTTCAATCGCCTGCAACTCTGCATGCTCTGAGGATCAAAAATTTCCAGTGCTTAAATCAAAAAAAAAAAATCCAGTGCATGCGCCGCGCACGACTTGACAGTTGACACACGGCGTGCACGCGTGTGATGATAACACATGCAGGTCGGCGTGCCGTGCGGCGGCGGCGGCGGTGGCGGCGACCTGCGGCTGAAGACGGTGGCCGTGCAGTGCGGCAACTGCGGCGGCATCCTCTCCGTCACGCTGCCACCGCCACCTCTGGCGTCCATCGAGCCACCATCGCAGGTCACTACCGCTTCTCTTTATTTCCGCCGCAACGCCTGAAGAATACATCGCGACATCGCTGTGTGTCCGTCTGATGAAACAGGAGCCAGGCATTGATCCGCCGCCAAGGGACTCAGACGAGAGCAGTGGAGAGGACAGAGAGACGGAGGCCGCGGTGGCAGAGAACTTTGCATTCCCTGCGGTCAACAAACGTAGGCGACTTGCACTTTATTTTATTTTTACAGTCTTCTCCTTTCAGTCGACTGCAGTAACTGATTCAGCAACCTTTCGAAACATTTGGCAGCTCCGGTGAGGAAGCAGCGAACGCCGTCGGCCTACAACTGCTTCATCAAGTAAGAGCCACTCGTAATGCTACTGCAGTTGCCACCAATTTCACATGAGCAAGAGCAACCAATCAAATGCTGTATAATATTTGTATAATAGATGCTTCTGATACACTTTATACAGTTCAAATGCATAACGAATACATACAATTCACTGGAATTGCAGCGTAGTTTGCTACGTATAAACCAACTGGTTCTGTTGCGATTGAAATTTCAACATGTTTTAAATGGCTATTCAGGCGAGCGACAATGAAATCTTTAACATGTGCGCAATCTGTTACCAGGGATGAGATAAGGAGGATCAAGGCAAGAGATCCTAACATCACTCACAAAGAGGCCTTCAGCGCTGCTTCTAAAAATGTAAGCATTCTTCAGCAGTTCAGCTGACTGCAAAGCTCCAAGGTCCAAGCTGTTTCTTCTGTCTCACTAACTTCTGCTTTCTACATCATTACTATCCATCAAAGTATTTTCATATTGTTAGAAAATTATCATATGTGTTGTTTCAATGCAGTGGGCTCGCTTACCAAGAATCCAGAAGGAAGACTGAAATATCTGCACATGCTGCGACAGTTTCTACTTTCTAGATCCGCAAGCTGCAAAGAGGGTAAACAAGAATAACTGCGACCTCAATAAGGGAATGCTGGAGTCAGGTTCAGAAAAGATCGAACATGATCCACGTTGTATCTTCAGACCAGCTGAATCCATGCACTTCCATGTTGTATATACACCTTGTTTGTGCCCGAAGTTACAATCATTTGATAAATGCAGTATGGCTACCAGCTCCTACATCAGCTGCAGTATTGACAGAACTAGGATATTAATACCAAACCTAACGCATCCAGTAACACCACTGCAGCAGGACGACCAATAGCTAAAGACGGTTTTCTGGAATTAAGCATATAAAACTTGCCCAGCCAGCTCTAGTGGTAAAAATAACATATTGTAAACAATTTGATTAACATCCACGATTCAGCTGCCATTCTCTTCATCAGAACAACACAGAAAAAGAAAAAGCAGGCAAAACTGAGGTTGATATTACACAAAGATCTCGAACTATATTCTTGATCCACTAGTGTAGCGTATCAAAGCATCACTCTTTTGATGCGGGCATCAACCGGAGCCTTTCCTCAGAAGCTTTACCCGAACCATTCTCCTCAGATAAAAGCGCATGCAGGTCACTCCCATTTGCCAAGCTGTTGAACTCCACTGATTTTGAGGGCAGCGCGGGATAACGCCGCTGGCAAAGCGTCATTAGCCTCTTGATCGACTGAAGGTACTTGCGAGTGGTCTCATCGTTCATGATGTGGGCAACACTGTTTGTGTAGATCTTTTCTCGGGCGGAACGCTCATGGATACCAACCATAGTGACTCCAATGGGCCATGGTGCGTTCCCAATGGCCAGCTTGATGTATTGGTCCATTGCTGCCAAATAATCACGCTTCATACAGCATTCAACAATAACGAGCAATGCTTGGCGAATATCATCAGGAAGAACCTAAACACATTGAACAATAGCCAGTGTCAGAGTTGCCAAGCAACTTAAAGGAAAGGCCACAATAACATTAGTAGTAATGGTAAACATAATCAATATTCAGATGCGCATCAAGATTAGTTCAAGCATAGAGCGGTAGATAAGTAGCAAGGCAATAATAGTGTACTAAAGCTGAATCATGGCCAGGAACCAGAACTTAGTTGATTGTGCCAGAATTAGAATCTTCTAGGTACAGAACATATGCAAATGAATGAACAGACAAAACTTTGAATGTATGTTATAAGGTATTTAAGGTAAAGCTTGAAATTTCACACTACAATATACTCAGTTCTGCATTCCAAAATCTTTAAAGAATTTCCGTTCATCAATTAATAAATTTGACAGACAGAATATGAGAACTCCAAATATTTGGGACAAATTAACTGTCTCTGTTTGTTTATAGGTACACCCTTACATGCATGAACTTGCAAAAAGAATGCACACTACAAAATGAACTTATAAAGTAGGCAATTCTTAGAAGAATGGTTCATTTTACTTATCCAACATATAATGAGTAGCAGACAACTTCACATCAAATGTAAAACAATGATTTTCAAGAGATATGATATTTAGTGTAAAAGTAACACACATAATTTGTGGGAATGGCCAAACATTAATTGCAGTAGACTAAGTATCGCATTGATTGAGAAACAGTATGCATTTCTAGTATGGTTTACATGATGGCGTAGATATTCCATAACTACTTATACCTTGTAAAACGTAGTCGTGTAATCAAAGACAGTATTTTCATCTTTAGGTACAAGCCTACCAATCTGTCAGAATATACCTCAACTAGTCCATGAAATAAGTTTCCTATATAAAAAAATACTAGTGACATAGAATGAGATCAGATGGTATGCTAGTGACATAGATTAAGCTCAGATGGTCGTTGATATCATGCAAATATAAACGGCTTGTGATTGACATAATCTTATCAGAAATTGTGGTTACAGAACGCGAATTCCATGTTACTGAAGAAATATCAGTTGAACATTTATATCTCTGTTGGGAAAAAAATAAATATCATTGCATTCAACAACTGTCTGTAGGCCAACAAAATCATGGTAATGTTTTAGGTTCACTATCTTAGTTCCCTTCAACATCTCAAAACCACGCTCTTAAAACAGGCAACCGTTTAAATGACAAGATAATAGTGGAACCATGTATTATCTGGAACAAGCATTCCTGAAACAAGAAATTCATTTTGGAGCGCTAGAAGCCTAGAACCAAAACAATCTAGGCAACAGTTCCAAACCCAATGAAAACTTATGCTGAAGGTCATGCCTTGCAATCTTTCAGATTGTAGGCCCTAAAATTGCACTTATCAGTAATTATGTCAAGCAGTTGCCCAGAATTCTGAGTTTTCAGGCATACATTGCTACAGTGAGCTTCATTCAAATTGCAACCATTTACTATTCACTCAATTTACTAATTAGAATTTTGCGGAGCTGTTTCTATATGAACTGCAACCAAAATAATAGCACAATCTAAGCAACCCACATATGGAAATCGCATAAGGATTCATACCTTCTTCCTGCAGAACTCAAACAGGGGGCTGAGATACCGCGCACACTGCTTGAATGTTGCAACCATTGACTTTCCCTTTGCCGTCCGCTTCTCCAGCTCTGACATCTCATCCAGCTCCTGGTTCCACTCGTTAAGCAGCTTCTTGAAGAACACCAAAATCTTGTCTTCGTTGCAAAGCTCCTCAAACTTGGTCCTCATCCTCTTTGAGTCCTTGTCCGCATCGGCATCATCCCCACTCCCCTTGCCGTCCCCGTCATCTGCACTGTCCCCAGCAGCGCCGCCGTCGCCACCATCACCCCCGCCGACACGCTTCCCCTTGCCCTTGGCGTAGGTGTCCCTCCCGGACTTCTGCCGCTTGCGCATCTCAATCATGTCGCGGAGGAAGTCGTTGGTCTGCCCCTCGGTCATGTCGATGTCGTCGATATCGTCGATGACACCGGACTTGAGAATGAGCTTGAAGCGCGCGAGGCGGGCGTCGTCGTCCTCCCCGAAGAGCGTGACGGGCTCGCGCAGCACGCGGAGGCGCCGCACCACCTCGTGCCGCGGGAGGTCGAGCTCGTCGATGCGGCGCTCCTCGGAGAGCAGGGCCTCCTCCTGCGTGGTCTTCTTCGGCGCAAGGGCGGGCGGGACGGAGGCCGCCGAGGAGGACGAGGCGGCGGAGGTGGAGGAGCTAGGGTTAGGGTTCCCCGCCGTCGCCTGAGCCGCGGCGTCGGGGTTGCTGGGGTCGGATCCCGGTGTACCCGCGGCGGAATCTGGGGAGGGCGCCTGCGCGCTGGCCTTGGCGAGGAGCTGCCGTTGCTCGTCACGTCGCTTCTGGAGCTGCTTCTGCTCCAGCTCCGACCGCCGCACGAAGCTCTTCCCGCCGAAGTCAGCCGACGCCGCCTTCCGCTTCTTCTCCAACTCCCGCTTCAGCAGATCCATCGCGCCCCGCCCGCCCGGCTTCGATTCCCCGAGAGGCGGTGGCGGTGGCGCTGCGCTGTGCCGCCGTGCCGGTGGATATCCGAGCCGAGGTCGGCGTGTTTGACCGCGCCCCGACGGGATATTTAATTATTTGCCACCGTTACCAGTGCCGCTCCTTCAAAAACCATCATACCAAACGAAGCAACAGATTTGCCATCGTGTTTTTGAGGAAGCAACACATTTGCCACTTTTGCCGAGCTGGAGCGCCACATCGGCCTGCTAGCGTGGATTCGGAGGGGGAAAAGACGGTGCTTGCCCCTCTTCGTTCCATTAGGCCGCGCCGCAGCCCGAATCCCGCCCAGACGCGCTCTTCCTCCCTCCTCACTCCCGTCGAACCCTAGCTGCGTTCGTGGACGTGGCGGCGGCGGCGGCGGCCGCGGTCGGCGGAGGTCACACGCATTGCACAGATCGAAGGTAAGAGCTCTATGCGCCTCTCTTTGGGAGATCCCGTTTGCGGTGGTTGAGTTGGTCTTGGTTAGTTTGTTGGAGGAAGGGAGGGGCTGATCTAGATTTGGGTTGGCAGGCTAGATGCGGTAGCTGATTTGGTCCTCTGGGTCAAGGATGACGTCTAGTGATTGCCCTCCGTGGTAAGTGACCTCATCCCTGTGTTGAACTAGATGGTTCTGTAGGTGTCTTTTTTTGGGGGTTGGATTGCTCTAACTCCAAAATTTTTATATGCTCGTGATTGTGTTAGGATTGATCCTGGCAATGCATTTAGATTAGTTGTTAAATGTGCGGAATATAAAGCAAATCTTGATTATGGAATCTTAGAAATGGCTGAGCAGTGGCATGATTTATGGGTGGATCTAAGCAAAGACTACAATCTTGATAGTTTTGTGGCTGATATGGCTGGAAAAATCATATGGGGGACAAGTCAGGAACTTTCTGTGTGGGCAGTAGACACTGACAGTAATGCAGAATGGAAAATAAGGAAGAATGAGCACTTTCAGAAGATGATTGAGAGTAGATTGGAAGACAAATTAGCAAAACTTATAGTTGAAGTAGTTGACAAAGGATTGTTTCAACCTGTGGGCAGTGCTGCCTGGTCCAAAGGGAGTTCTGGGGTGACTAGTCAAGCTGCAGGGTTTGGTAACAGTGGTACTGGGGCAGGGCATGGTGAAGGTGTTGGTGACACATCTAGCTCACCCACACAAAGGGAGGAAGCAAATGTCATTCCACCTATTGATTGGAGTCAGCTTGTGATTGATCCTGAACAAGATGGTGAAGCAAATGCGCTGGTTGATGAGGATGTTCTTTATGCTGCAATGGGCTGCCAAACAGCAGATGAGAGAGCACAACAAGCAGCTGAGGAAGGGGTAGCTATTCCAGTGATTCCTGAAGATCTTCAGGAGGATATGGCTGAGGCAGCAGTTCCTGTGAATGACAGTGATCCAGCTGAACCAGTGCTTGATTGGGATAGGGATAACCCAGACATGAGTGTGGGCACAATGTACCCTTCCATGGTTGATTTCAGACTTGCTGTGAGGCAGCATGCAATAGTGCATGAACTTGAGCTAGGGACAGAAAAATCTGACAAATCCAGATTTAGGGGTTTTTGCAAGGCAAATGGATGTCCCTGGAAAATTAGAGCTAGAACCCAAGCTGATGGTTGTGTCAGGGTATTTATACTAACCAAATTATGCATATTGTACATACTAACCATGTTAATGACATATATGCTTTGATCTTGTACTGAGTGTGTAAATGGTCTTATGCAGGTTCAGATAAATAACCTGCCTCACAATTGTGCTTCAAGAAGTAGAGTGGAAGGCAGCATGGCCAGTCAAGCATGGGTGGCAGAAAGAGCAATCCCTCTGCTTAAGAAGAAGCCTGGAATGGGTGCCAGAGATATCAAGGATGCTTTGGAGGACAAGTATCATTTGAAGATTCATTATCAGACTGTGTGGTATGGTAGACAGAGAGCAGCTAGTAAACTTTTTGGGTCATGGGATGATTCATTTGACTGGTTGTACAGATTCAAGGCAGAGGTGGAAATGAGAGCACCTGGAAGTGTAGTTGAGATAGACACAGTGACAGTTGATGACAAAGTGCACTTTAACATATTTTTCTGTGCATTCAAAGGCAGTATAGATGGATTTTTGTATGGGTGCAGACCTTATATTAGTATAGACTCTACAGCTTTGAATGGTGAGTGGAATGGACACATGCCAGCAGCACTTGCCTTGGATGGACATAACTGGATGTTTCCACTTGCATTTGGTTTTTTTGATTCTGAGACAAAGGATAATTGGATTTGGTTCATGGAGCAGCTGAGAAAGGCCATTGGAGAAGTGCCAAAGCTAGCTATATGTACTGATGCCTGTAAGGGGCTGGAAGCAGCTGTGAGGAAGGTTTTTCCATGGGCAGAGATGAGAGAGTGTTTCAGACACTTAATGGAGAATATGAAGAAGAATTTTCATGGTGAAGTGTATGCAGACAACATGTGTCCTGCAGCTAGAGCTTATGCAGCTGGAAAGCACAAGTATTTTCTGGACAAAGTGATAGCAACCAGCCCTAGAGTAGAGAAATGGCTTGAAGAACACAACTTTGTTTGGACCAGAGCCAAGTTCTCATGTGACATCAAATGTGATTACATCAATAACAACTTGGCTGAAGCATGGAATGCATGGATCAAGGAGTTCAAAGACCTGCCAGTTCACTGCATGGTTGATGCCATAAGAGAGAAGGGTGTGATGATGTTTGAGAGGAGAAGAAGGATATCCAGAGCTCTAGATGGTGTCATTCTACCAGCCATAGTGCACCAACTGAATGCTGCTTCAAAGGGCTTAGGGCACCTCAAAGTAACCAAAGGCCTACCTGACCAAGCAGAAGTGATAGAGATTTATAAAGATTAGGAAGTGAGAAGGCATGTAGTGTACCTATCTGACAAAACCTGCACATGCAGAGAGTGGCAAGTCACAGGCAAGCCTTGCCCACATGCTTTGGCTGTAATAACAACTGGCAGAGGGCAGCCTGCCTATGAGAAGTATGTAGATATGGCCTATTCAGTTCTGAAACTAAGGCATGCATATGACCATGGATGGCCTAATATAACTGACAGGAACCAATGGCCAGCTGATGAGAAGGGATTCAAGCTGTATCCACCTGAGGGCAAGAAGAGAGGTGTAGGTAGGCAGAGGAAGAATAGGCTTCCATCTTTCCTTGAGAGAACAGGGAAACTCACAAGACAAGTGAAGTGTCAGAACTGTGGTGAAGCTGGCCATAGGAGGGGAAGTTCTAAGTGTAGCCTTACTGGGCCAAAGAAAAGGTGAAATGAAACATAGAATTCAGCCATAGTATTTTAATTTGAACATATAATTCATACTTTGCTGTTTGTTTTCAGGAAAAGAACCAAGAAGTCAAAGGTCAAGGCTGGAAGGAAAAAGGCCAAAAAGGACATCCCTGCTGAGCCAGTTGGTGCCACCACTCCAAGAACAAGGGCAGCAGCAGCAAGAGAAGCAGCTGCAGCAGCACAAGCAGCAGCTGAGGCAGCACAAGCAGCAGCTGAGGCAGCAGCAGCTGAGGCAGCAGAAGCACAAGCTGGAGCAGCACAGCAAGCAGAAGCAGCATCAACTTCTACAGTTGCAGCTAAGAGAAGGCTACTACTTTTGGAGGCACCACCACCACCAGAGCCATCCAAAAAAATGACCCCAAGAAAGAAGCAGTTGGCTCACAAGGTTCTGAAGAAGAAATCTCCAGCCAAGAACAAAAAGTGATGGCAGTACTGTAATAATCCAAGATTATTATTATTAGTATTACATTGTATGATGGTTGGTTTTTACCAAAAATTTAAAACTTTTGTATGGTGTGGTGGTAATCATGCAAACAAAGTCAAACATAGGATCAACCTTCCAAATTCTTTCCCCATTCATAAATAGATATCATGAAAAATCCTATTAAACAATTCAATCATGCATTGCATTGTGATTTGGATCTTAATGGTTTATTTGGATTTCAAAAGTGCGTTTGAATTTTGGATTCTCATTCAAAATTCAAACTTAAACCAAACTAAAACCTAAATCTAAAAAGAATAAAATCCTAACCACAGCCGGGCCGGCCACAGGCCAAACCGGCCCAGCTCACCACTCTCCCTCGCACGCGGGCCGGCCCAGCCGCGGCCCAAGACCGAGCCGAGGCCGACCGCGCGCGCGCGCCCTTCTCCTTGTGCCGCTGACGCGTGGGCCCGCCGTCCACAGCGTCATCTCTTACCTCCCGCTCGCCTTTTCTTCCCCCGCCGCTCTGCTTTCCGCCGCGGCTTGACCGAACCGGGACCGGAGAGCGCAACGCGCCAAGGCTGGCCGCGCCTCGCGCTGACGCCACCGTAACCGCCGGCTTATCTTCCCGTACGAAGATTCCCGGGGCGAGGAGCGCGGGTGGCGCCCGGGCGAAATCCGCCTTCGCGGATGAGCGCCACGCGCCTAGGCCCGCACCCCGAAAATCGCCGGCCGCCCGATGCCGCCGTCTCCGGAACCTTCCCGCGCCACTCACCCAAACCCTAGCCCCCTACTTGCCCCTCTACAAAACCCCAATTCGGCCGCCGCCGCTCCCCAAACCGCTCGGGCGAAAGCCCTCTTCTTTCCCCAAACACCACACCACCGGAGTTGAAGAAGAAAGGGGAGGGGAGAAGAAGGAGGAGGAGGGCCGCGAGGAGGAGGAGCCGACCGAGCTCGGGCCGAGGAGGAGACGCGCCGCCGTCGCCCCGAGCTGCCGCTTTGCTTCAACTACACCGAGCCGCCGCCGCCACCGTCGATCGGAGCCGGGGAAGAGAACCGCAAGTCTTCAACAAGCCTGCTACCCACTACACCATCGCCCCTCGGTGAGCCACACGCACGGACTCTCCCTTCCCTCTTCTTCTCTGTTGGCCGGACGAACACCGCCATGAATGCGTCGTGCCGGCCATCGCCGCCGGTTTTCCTCCTGAGTTGTGCACGGGCTTGCTGACCGGCCGTCGAGCCGCGCCCCTCTTCTCCTTGCAGGGCACGAACACCGGCCAAAGACCGGGTCTTTGCGGGGCCACCCACGAACGCGCACGCGCCGGGCCATGGCCGTGACGCGGTCGACACGGGTCGCCGCCGCCGCACGCACGAGGCTGAGCCTCCTCACGTCGGACCGCCGCCGTGGCGCTCCTGGCCCTGTCATGGCCTCGACGCGCCACGGGACTGCGCGTGCTCCGCTCGCCGGACGTTTCTACGTCGCGGCCACACCACACAC
>CM014271.1:9551211-9594276 GCA_004135705.1 Alloteropsis semialata | reverse complement strand
TATGGCAACCACCAATGTCCCTTGAGTTTTGTGTAGGCCTGTTGGTTGCATTTTTTGTTTCATATTTTCATGTCATGTATGCTACTTGCTACTTAGTAGTTGCTGGTGGTAGTTCTTTCCATTTCACGCAAAACGATCAAAGATTGTTAATTGGTTAAAGTTTTGTGGTTGCTGGAAATGTGCTTCCTTACTTTATTATTGCCACCTTGCAGAAACTATGCAATTTTGCTACTGGCAAGTTCTTGAAGGTATACAGTGGACATGTGAACCGATCATACTGCATCCAGTCTGCGTTTTCTGTTACGAATGGGAAGTACATTGTCAGTGGATCAGAAGACAATTGTGTGTACATATGGGATCTGCAAGGGAGAAATGTTCTTCAGAAACTGGAAGGGCACAGTGACACCGTCATTTCGGTGTCCTGCCATCCAACAGAGAACAAAATTGCTTCAGGTGGTCTCGATAATGATAGGACTGTGAGACTATGGGTTCAAGATAGCTGATGAACTTGCAGAACGAAATGTAGCGATAAGTAGCATGCGTGAACTTGCCTCAACCCATACACCAATTAGCATCTCAATGAGATCTCTGCTTCCCTGGGAGAACTTCCAATGCTTCCCATGGATCATTCTTCCAGCGCACCTTGCAGGGCATTAAAATGTGTAATCTGAACTTGTGATCTTTGACAGATAAACAAATCTCCTAATGTTATGATATGTTTATGTTATGCCCGGTGGCTGTTGTCAAGTGAATATTTGTCTTTAGTTTGTACTTTGTAAAGTTGCAACCTGTAAGATGCAAAAGACCTGATGTTAGCTGTCTACATGCAATGTCACAAGATTAATTGTTTCCTGATGTGGAGGGGATAAAAGGGAGCAAGATATTGGCCTTTCTGCCAAAGCTCAATAAAGTACTTCAAATGCATGCAGTTTGTATCTTTGTATATGTTCTTATCTGTCGCTATATAGTATTTGCCAGCCGAGACGTGATCGGTGCTGATTCGTGAGGGTTGTTCCTTTTGTCGTTAAACCTCTGAACCTTGACCTCACATCCCAATTCCAGAACTGGAATTAAATAGGAAAAAAATGCAATTACGTTTCTAGTCATAAGTAATATAGAAGTGATATATTTGGCCAAGCTAGATTACATTTAGGAACACACGTAGCTCGATAAATAGTGACCAATATCGCCCTTGCCAAACTTGGGTCTGAAGCATCTGCCCAAGAGATCAATGGCAACCCCTCCTGTTTCATCAAAAAGAGAGAGAGAGAGAGAGAGAGAGAGAGAGAGAGAGAGAGAGATCAATGGCAACAACGGACCCGTTGTAACCATAGCACTTGTGCACGGTGTCTGCCCTCATGGACCGGGAAACCCCGGCATGCATCGACAGCGAACGGCTCGTGCCCATGAACAAGACGCGCCCACATAGCGCACGCATAAGCTCAATGCTTCTCGTGTCCAATCTCACCCGGTACGTTGTATACTTCCCATAAAAGTGTGTGCCGTTGGGAACGCACGCGCAACCCACCAAGATTAGCTCTCCTCCATTGTCCACGAGCTGCACTTCATCTATACGAGCAAAGATGCCTCGTCCGAAATCAAGCGGCTGCTGGCTCGCCGTGGTTTCCACCACCAGGATGCACCTGGAGGTGGCACAGTATGTAGAAGCGGCCTGCAAAGGACACGGCTGATGACTTCAATTGTCCACTGCCAGGTTTGAGCAGCGTCCAACACTTGTCGCCAGGCCTGGCCACGGCCATAGAATTGCCGCCGTAGTGGAGCGCGAGCACCGAGCATGAAGTCGTCGCCGGTGAGGCCGGCGCTTCCCACTCGGAGATCGCCTACTAGCCTGGTGCGGGCCACGGAAGTGAGGTTGAGCAGCGTGCTCACGCGCGGGAGGTCGGTGCGCCGCCCCGTGAGCGGGTTGAGGAGCTGGACGGCGAGGGTGTCCCTCCGGCAGAGGAGGATGAGGCCCTCGGCGGTGGAGCCGAGGAGGTGGCGGCGGCTGTGGAAGTCTGGGAGGCGCACGTGGATGGACTCGCCGGTGGAGACGTTCAGGAAGGGTCGCCGGCTGTTGATGTGGAAGGCGCGCGGGAGCATGATCCACCGCCGGGGGTGGAACCGGCGGTCGAGGACGTCGTGCGCGCCGCCGGGGTCCGGGCAGGACGCGCGCCACGCGGCGCACACCGCGCGGAAGCGGACGTAGTCGGCGACGTCGCGGGAGAGGATGCGCTCGGCGATCAGCCCCGCCGGCCCGGCGCTCAGGCCGTTGGCCCAGTCCCGATGGGTACGACTGCGTGCGCGCGCGTTTCAGTCGCCGGCGGTCCGTGTCTGGCACCCGGTGGTGCGCAGCACTCGAGTCCATGTCCAGAATCGGTGTGGTTTGGCGCGCGGCGCGCGGACTTGACGACGAGTCGTTTGGTCACCGCTGGTGATTTCTTTCGCTTATATTTTTACTGTCCCGGACTATGTGCAGTAGTTCTCGTCGTCGTCCTGGATATACCGGGTATGATATAGCTTTCCCCATCTGCAAACGAGTATTGTTTCTAACCGAATTTGTCATCACGCATGGAATTGCTTGGAATACAAAAACGTTGAAACAATTACCAATTCAATTTTTCTTTTCCCCAAAAAAAATGCAACTTTTCTTTATTAAAAATGTTTACCTATTTCAACATTCTGTGTTTGCCAGGAAACCCATAAATTTTTTGACTTGTACCGACACATATCACTTGGCATCACACGAGCAGTTCGCCGAGTGGGCGTGCCTGCTGAGTGGACTAGCTCTGAGCAGTGGGTTCCTCTCGAAGAAATTGGAGGGCCGGAGCTCGAACGCGCCGCTCAGCGTCGGCATCACGGGTAAGTCCTCCTGGTACGGGATGTGGTGGAGCCCCAGCGTGTACCACAGCACGATGTCCTCGTCCCTGATCCCCCGGTTCCTCCTGCTCCACGTCGCCAGGCCATCGTCGCCGGTGCTCTGGTCGGCGTACAGCCCGCCCGCCCACTTCTCCGACTTGTTGTACGGCGTCACCCACACCTGCTTCTTGGTGTAGCTGGCCCGCCGCTGCGGGTAGTCGTCATCGGCCAGCACGGACGCCGCCGTCCCGCCGCCCGGGATGAGCCGGTACCCGACCTCATTGCCCATCCGGGTCTTCTTGCCCGGGTTCACGAACAGTAGGTCGGCGGCGGGGCCGGCGTTCACGTCCACCTGCCCGTCCGCCTCGGTCTCGGCCACCTCGCGCCGCACCGTCCAGTAGCTCCGCCGTGGCGTGTCGGCGCCACCCGTGGCGGGGTTCCCCGTGTTGCGCTTGGGGGTGATGACGTTCTTGACGAAGGAGTTGTTGGTCCCGTCGATGTCGAGGTCCAGGTGGTACGTGACGTAGTGGTCGTGGTAGATGGCGAGGGTGTTCTCGGCGACCAGAGTGCCGTGCGCGTCCACCGTGATCTCATCGGCGTGCGTGTACGGCGTCGCCTTCACCTCTAGGATTCCGGTGAGGGATACCTGCGACGCATCAGCAAATTATTTCGATCGAAAAAAAAAAACGTGTAGTGTAAACGGCAAGAGCCGAGCTCTGTTCTCTGGTTTGGTTTTGCTTGAGCGAGCGAGAGGCAAGAATGCATACCACAAACTTCATGGAGCCGCTCGTCTTGAACTCCCAATCCAAGATGTAGTCGTAGTTGCCGGCCGACACCACCATTCTCACCACCAAGCTCACGTCAGGCCGGACCTCCGTGATCTGCACCAGGAATGAACCAGGTCAGAAGAACGTGTTGCTTAACTCCATTACCGGTGCAGAGCCGGAGGGTGCCTGCTTTCGTCCTGACCAGTTGGGCGGGGAGCCCGGACTCGGTGTGGCGCCACGCGACGTCGCCGGCGTACCGCTCGAACACGCACATCATGTTCCGGCCCTTGACGGGCTCGCCGTCCTGGTCAGCGTAGTAGCCGTCCAGGTACGCGGCGTTGGCCGGGCAGTCGCCGCCGGGCTGGAGCGGGTAGGCCCAGAGCCCCAGGTCGAACTCGCCGGCGTCCAGGAACGTGCGGTAGTACCACTCCTCCGCCGGGTCCATGTACGGCACGAAGACCTCGGACACGAAGCCGCGGTAGAGCACCCGCCGCCGCGTGCCAGCGTCGGCGTCGTTGACCGAGGCCAGCGAGATGACCGCGCCGGCGCGCATATCGAAGCCCACGTGGAACTCCCAGTTGGCCCACCTGCAGTAGCACGTTCCCAAATCGCAACTAAAATTGTGTCTCTGCTGAAGGTTCAGACGACACAACCCAATGTTGATTGCTTACCTGACGACGTGGCCGTCTATATGGAAACCCCTGCCCTCCGGCTGCACCACGACGCCGGGCGCCGGCCCGGGGAGCGGCGGCCCGGTCTTCCCCGCGCGGTAGTCCGTGCCCTCGGCCTTGGGCACGGGGTAGTTCGCCCGGTCCCTGTACCCGACGATGGCCATGCGGTCGAGGTCCACCACCAAGGTGACGCCCTCGATCGGGCGCGCGTAGTAGTTGGCCGTGTCCCCGGCCACGAAGCACTGCATCTTGGCCACCCTCCTCGCGCTTGTTGGGCCGCCGAACCAGCCGGCGGGGAGCACCGAGCAGACGACGTCGTCCATGCGCAGCCCGCGGCGCCGCACGGAGTCGGCGAACGGCGGGTAGGCCGGCGCCAGCGCCGGCGCCGCGAACTGCTCCTCGAGCGTGAGCGCCGGGAACCCGGCGCCGCGGTGGACGGCGTGGGAGAGCACGGAGGGGGAGGAGGCGTTGGTGACGTCCACGCGGAGCTCGTGGGTCCGGCCGCCCGCGCGGGCGATCACGAACGCGCGCCGCGGGAGGTGGGGGCGGGAGCGGGAGGACGATCCTGCCGTGCCGTAGGCGTAGGCGAGGACGTCGGCCTTGTCGGGCTCGTCGAGGCCCACGTAGTGGAAGCGTAGCCGGGCGGGGACGAGCGGGGAGGCCAGCACCGCGGCGCGGACGGCGGTGATCTCCGCGGCGGAGAGCGGGTCGAGCGGGTGGTGACGGGAGGAGGCTGCCGCGGCGGCGACAGTGGATGTAAGCACGCCGAGGATAACAACGGGGAGCAGTGCCGGGAGTGGCGGCATCTGGGCCATCATCTGCTGACAGCCGTTGTGAAAATCGTGACGGGGAGAGGTGGAATGATCGACGAATGACGAGACGGGATTATATGCACAGTGCAGCCGTGCTGAACTGCGGCCTGCAGGGTAATCGAGTCGCCAATGCAAGAACAGTCACGACGGCTGATCGGTTTGTCAGCGATCCAGGATGCTCGCAGACTCGTGAACAAAGTAGTTTGGGGCTTTAGCCCCGTTACAACTTACTAGTTACAGTTCAGAAACAGGCTTCAAGGATCTGAACAACAGGGCGACAAAAACTATGGAGAAACTGGGGATATGCCGTGTGCAGACTGCAGAGCAGTCGCCAATGGAGCTCCTGGCTCAGCCGGCGCTCGTGCACAACGCCTGCCTCGGCCGTTCCCAGCTCGGCTCGGCTGTTACTGCACAGCCGGCCGGTCTGAACTCTGAAGGCTCTGCTACTTGATCAGTGCAGCAGCGTCCATGAGATGGACCTTCTGTCAGTCCTTTTTCCTCATTCTTGCTCCATAACAATACCACAGCATCGAAGATATTAATTTCATTATTTTTAGTCTTGGTTTACTAGCCGAGAGACTCTTAATCAGATAAACTCAGAAGTGAAACAATAACAAAAAGGAAAAGTTTCTGGATTAAGCACAAATCGACCATTGATACCAAAGATATGATTTATTCTAGAAATTTTGTCATAATAATCCAATAAAATAGAAGAACAGATATCATGGGTACAAAGGCTATATTCTTTTATTTCAAAATCTAATATTCCCATCTTTCTTTTAGACCAAAGACCCCCTTGGTCCTGCTTCTATTTAAAGCATAAACAGGTTTGCTGGAGTTACCAACTTACAAGATGACCCAATTCTGTTTGTTTTAGACATCAAGAAGCCCCTCCAGCTAAACACTTCCAATAAGGCAATAACCTCCCTCCATATCCACATTACTCCAGCATCTACAGAAGGTAATACCCTTACAGCAGACAGTTTGGTATGGTTGAACCCATAGCATTACAGGGCTGAAACAAAACGAAAAATAATAACAGAAACGCGATTGTCCAATAACTTCTCATCTCACGGAGCATCCCCCTTGCGAAAACAGCAGGGCTCAACGCTTTCCCCCAAGAGATCAACGGCAAAATGTTGTGGCCGGGCGCCACAGAAGTAGACAGTGTCATCTCTGATAGATGGGGATACTCCGGCAGCAACCAAGAGAGAACAACTTGTGCCGATGAACAAGGCTTGCCCATCGAGCCGAGCCAGTGGCACCATGTTGCTTGTGTCTAATTTCACACAGTAGTGGGAAAGAGCCATCTCTTCATCACCATAATAATCATAATCACCATCAGAGTCATCGTGGAGAATAGCCAGATCTCCAATATGATTGGTGGCATAGTAGGAAAGAACCAGCTTTCCATCATGATCAGCTAGATGCAGCCAGGTGTGCCTGCGAATGGTGGTGTCTAGGTTGTGATGGGCGACCACCACCAACTGCGGCGGTTGCCCCGCCATGGTCTCCACCACCTAGACGTTATTGGCAGTGGCACAGTAGATGCGGCCTGCGAACGGCAATGCCGACATGATCCTATCCTGGAACGTGAGGCGCGTCCAGGTCTCGCCGCCGGGCTTGGCGATGGCCAGAGAGAAATTTCCAATGTGGAGCGCAACCGTGGAGTCGTCGTCGACGAGGCCGGCGCTGCGCAGATTGAGATCCCTGACCCCGGAATCCACACTCACCGAGGTTCCCAGCAGCGTGGCCGCGTGTGGGAGGCCGGCGATCTGGCCCGTCAGCGGGTTGAGGAGCTGGACGGCGTAGGTGTCCGTCCGGCACACGAGGACGAGGCCCTCGGCGGTGCTCCCGAGGACGTAGCAGCGGTGGATGTCCGGGATCTCCAGCAGGATGCGCTCGCCGGTGTGGACGCTCAGGAAGCGCCGCCGGAACCGGACGTTGAAGGCGTTGGGGAGCATGATCCACCCCCACCGCCGGGGGTGGAACCGCCGGTCCAGGGCACCACGGGCGCAGAGGATCGCGGAGCTTGCGCGCCATGCCCTGCACGCCGCGCGGAAGCGTAAGTAGTCACCGACGTCTTTCGAGAGGAGGCGCTCGGCGATTAGTCCCGCCGGCCCGGCCATCAGGTTCGCCCAGTCTCTTCCGCGGGGTCCCTGCACCTGCAGATCACTCGACGCCGACGCCATGGTTGAACTGATCTTGGCGTTCGATTCTGCCCTTTTCCCCTCCGGCTGCGAGGCAGGGAACCTCCGCGGGTGATTGGATTTATGCTGGTGGTGACAAGGGACAGACATAGGGCGTGTTTGGTTTTTTAACCAAGTCAGCCTGGCTCGCTCAGCTAATGCAGGCCCCCATTGGCCTGGCTAGCTAGATGAATTTCAGAATTTGGGACCAAATTCGTGCGTCTTTCGTAAGAAGGGACTCAATACACATGCCTTTCAGAATTTGACATCGGAGCCACGAATTTCTTCAGTTTAGGTGTTTTTGACCCATTTTCTTGATTTCTCATGTTTTCATTTTTCTTTTCTTTTTCAGCCCACCTGAAATACCTCTTTTGCCCCTGCCTTATCTCTGTTTAACTGACCAGGAGGCCGGTCTTCTTCCTTCTCACGCTCATCTCTCGCTCGCTCCTCTCTCTCCTGTTCTTGCCGGGGCCGGCGGGGGAGGAGGGGCGGCGTACGGGGACGTGTTCGGGGGCCGGCGCGCTTCCCCGTACGCCGCCCCTCCTCCACCGAACATGCGAATTCCGATGATGGCCGTCGGCGCCGACGACCTCGCCGCGCTGCGCGAGCAAGTTGCCCTCGCCTTCGCCGCCGCGATTTCCGCATGCGACGTCGACCACGCCTTTGAGCTCCAGCTCGCCGAGGCCATCTAGGGTTCCCTCCGCGCCCATGCCTCGACTTCCTCTTCCAATGCCGCCGCGTCCTCTTGGGCGCAGGCCGCCCCCGCGCTCCCCGTCGAGCCTTCCTCGGACGTTGCCTGCGCCTTCGAGCTCCAGGCCGCCGACCTCACGCGCGCCGAGCAGGACCGCCGCGACGCTCTGGCCCGTCGCGCCGACCAATCAGTGCAGTGGTAATAGCCACTGCAACTTAAGCAGTGGAAAGATCTCAGCCAGTCAAAGAGAATCCAACGTTCCAACAAATCAACCTTCTCCCTCCTCTCTCCTAGCTGCTTCTGCCTCTCCTACCGACAGCCACCGCAGTCGATGAGCCTGGGCAGGACTTGTCGCCGGTGCGGACGGAGGCGAGGTGAGCCACGGCAAATCAATTTCGACGGCAAATCGAATCCAACGTTCAGAACAAATCAACCTTGATGCCAGACGGCAGGGGGCGCATACGGGCAAACCTCGACGGCGGGTCGGCGGCCTTGGCCCCTCGCATGCGTGCCGGAGGCAAGTGCCGCCACGGGAGCTGCAGCTTGCACCACGCATGCCTCGCTGCCTCCGTAGGATTTGCAACATCTCGAGCATGATGCAACGCCCAGCAGCAACGACCTTGTGGCTCTTAACGACGCAACCCAGCCATGCCTGACTCTCGGCGGTCAGCACGGCTAGACGGAGCAACCCCCATGGCAGAGCCTGCGCAGCTCGGCGCTCGTGAAGTCACACAACAGAGGCCGCTCGACACGACGATCATGTTGCTGTCGTGGTTCACTCTCATCCTCCATGAAGCTCTGCACCATCCTCGCCGCCTTGCCTCGCTCTAGCGGCCTGGTGGCTGCCCCCAACCTGGCCTCCGCGTGCACCAGCGGCCCCGTGGCGGCGCACTGTGGCCTGGCTACGCATGCGCCGGTGGCCGCGACCCGCTTCACTCTGCGCTGGCGACCCATTGCCGTGCCCCACCTCGCCTCCGTCCGCACCGGCGACGAGTCCCGCCTAGGCTCATCGGCATGCGGCGGCTGTTGGTAAGAGGCAGAGACAGCTAGGAGAGAGGAGGGGGAAGGTTGATTTGTTTGGAACGTTGGATTTCCTATGGTTGGCTGAGATCTTCCCACTGCTTAAGTTGCAGTGGTTACTACCACTGCACTGGATCCAGGTCCTCCGTCCGCATCGCCGCGCACGACGCCCTCTTCGCGCGCGAGGTTGCCGTCATCCCGGAGGATCAATGGGCCCACGACGACGATAACTTCTAGCGCCCCCTAGACCTAACCTCTTCCTCGTATTCGTCCCCCGTACGCCCGCCCCTCCTCCCGCGCCGGCCCCGGCAAGAACAGGAGAGAGAGGAAGAGACGAGCGTGAGAAAGAAGAGACCGGTCTCCTGGTCAGTTAGATAGAGATAAGGTAGGGGCAAAAAGGGTATTTCAGGTGGGCTGCAAAAAGAAAAGAAAAACGAAAACATGAGAAATCGAGAAAATGGGTCAAAAACACCTAAACTGAAGAAATTCGCGACTCCGGTGTCAAATTCTGAAAGACATGCGAATTGGATCCCTTATTACGAAAGACGCACGAATATAATCCCAAATTCTGAAATTTCTCCTCAGATGCAGCAACCTGCAGCAGCCTTTTGATTGGTTTGCGGTTGTGTTCAGCCAGGCTGCATGGAGATTATGTTCGGTTGCCTATGTAGCACTGAGCCAATCAGCTTTTCTGTCTCACTGCACACTCGCCCACGCGCTTGTCCCTGCACCACTCGAGCCTGGCCACGGAGAAACGAATCAATTCTACGTTCCTGGAGAGCCTGGCTCGGAGACTCCTGCTGCATGAGTTCAGCCAGGCCCGAAGACGCATCCAACAACCAAACAAACGCAAACTAAAAGATGATGCATGCGGCAAGCCTGGCTGGAGGGAGATGCAACTATCCAAACGCGCCCATAGAATCCCTGGTTCGAGTATTTATCTGGGCTTTGCTACTGTACTTCGAAGTTGTTGCGGACCGTCCATTTAAACAGATCTAGGTGGTTAGCATAAGGTATTACCTCCTAGGAGGTAATAGATTAAATATTTATCTTAATTCTGAAAATAAGAAAAAATGTCTATTATATCTAATCTCCCTGCATGTACTAGATTTTTTTTATCTGACGTGAAGGGCCGATATGCCATACCACCAAGTTGTGCATGTTCCATACGTGAACGTGACAGACATGTGCATGTCCGGTGCCCCTAAGGTAACAACGTATCATTCTAACGTGACACTACAAGTGCGATGAGTGACATGCATAAACAAAAGCTTGAAATGAAAGTATGTTTTACCCTATCACAACAGGGGCTTAGATCCAAGTTTATAACGTGGCAGGTGCGTATGTACCATGAAATAATTTAGTGGTAGTTTACGTGACAGGTTGAGGTTACATTTTAGTGATATGTGACAAGTTAAGGTTACATTTAGTGATAGTACACAAACGTGACATGTTTGGGAAGTGCTAATAATTGCACTATACATAACATATTGTGATGATATACGGCCCTAAAAAAATTGTGATGATGCATGGCACAGCTAGGTCTATTTTTTAGGAAGCAATATTTGCATTATATGCACTATTGTTTTATTTTCTAACGTGACAGTTTTGGCAGCCATGGTAGAGCCACAGAATAAAATTAAAAGGAAATGTGACATGGTGAAGTGCATGGTACATGACTTTTTGTTCTAACGTGACAATGCTACCTTACAATTGTTTTGAATGACATAAGTATGATTTATTTCCTTTTGAAAGATGCACATACGGTGGAATCAGTCTACCGGTTTTTTCCTCAGCCTACAAAATCGGTCATGTTTGTATGATTTTTTTATTCTATGGTGATCCAAATAAAGGTAACAAATCTGAGATTATTATTCAATTTGCATGGCCGCATGCATGGTGACCAAAAACCTCGGTGGAATAAGCCAGCCCCCACGCCTGATTCAGTCTGCATGGTCATATGCAAACCGGAATAGCCATGTAATTTCTGTTTTATCTTTAATTAGATGGTTTTTCTCTTAAAAATGATGTATTTAACCTCTTACCTCCTAGGAGGTAAGAAGGAGTACCTTAGCAAGGCCCTTACCTGTAGATCTGATAGACATAGTCATCACAAATGTCTCTCTATTGACAAAAACCATCGTCTACCATTGAAAACATTTAGTTATAACCAATGCTATAAATCTTTAGTGGAAGGACCCAAAAACATTTAATAGATAAGTTAAATGAGAATACAACGGCTGAAGTATATGGACAAAAATAGTTGTACCTAGATGCAAACTTAAATCCTCGGTCACAACTGCAAGTACCCATAAGAAATCTACCACAGTGTATCTAACTAGCCAACATCCCCTACGATGTGCTTCTCCCATCTAGAAATGGTACTTTGACGAAGGAAAAATCAAATTTTACAAATTTTAAGTAAAAATATTTGTATATATAGTGTATTTATAAATTTATTACATCAATGTATCTGTATTAAAAGTAGTTTTGAGAATATATTGAGCTTTTAGAATTTTGTATTATATTGTAAGAGAAATGAAGGATCATAACGTACTTTAAAAGCCATTTAATTGGTCAGAGTATGCCTAACATTTTTTGACAGAGGGTGTAAATTGAAGTAAAAGCTGCTATGGCTTGTTAAGAATGATATTTCATGAATAATTTTTGTACTGAGTTTGTATTGGATATGAGGAAGACCCTGACTATTTTTTTTGTTAAATTAGTGATATTATTTTCCAAAAGGCGTTGCTATCAATCGCCTACCTCGATTCCCATCTAAGAATAAAAGTAAAAATACTAGTGAAACAAGGAAATTTACAATGGTTGAAGTTGAAACAAATTAGGACCGTCAATCAGGCTTAATCCGATGGTCGAGACATAAGAGGTGTACCAAGGTCCAAGAAAAAAGATATCAAACGGTATCAAAATAGGTGAGATCTATGTCAAAATAAGAAAAATATCTCTCAGTATCCGCTGGTACCTTATCAAAATAGAAAAAGGTATCTCCTCGTACCTTTTCAACCATCCTCATTTGTTTCAACTATTGTAAAAAAATTTTATTCAATTAAGACTAAAAATAAGCAACATGGCAAATCAACTATTGAAACGTTTAGAATCAACTTTTGAAACATACCAAAAGTGGTTGTCATAAGTCACAACATCACATTACATGTCAAACGTCCTGAAAATAACCAGGACGATATCATTGAACAACCACTCATAGCATCTTAAAACAACAATTGCAACATATAGTAATCAATTTCAAGTTGCAACAACACCGCATGTCTATTACAACAAAAATATGCACAATAATTCCCACCGCAACATTGATCGTTAGGTTGGGCGAATTAAAAGTTAACAGGTCATGGCGTCTGCTCTGACCGAGCTAAACATGCATGTATTTGGTTGGCTCAAATGTAACGTAATCTGATTACTGAAGGTAACCGATTCCATTACATGTATTTGGTTGGGGTGGTTTGTAATCAATTGACACTGTAATCAAATCCCTTACCTAAATAATATCTATACAAGCTTGTTACCCCTCTTCCCCCACCGTAATTAGATACAACAACCACACCGTAATCTGATTACGTTACCAGTGTGCAACCAAACAAAGAGCGTAATCACCCATTCCACCCCTAAATACACTGTAATCTGATTCCCTTTGCATTTACGTTACCTTAGCATGAACCAAACACTATGTAATGTACTGTATGCAGAGAATAATATCATTCGTATTACCTCTACCACGAAGTCCCTGTTCTTTGTACCTCTTGAATGTGTTCTCTTTTTTTTCTTCTAATTAGCCTGACAGCCTGACCGTGGCAAGCAAGATTCACCTTTTATGATTGGTTTACACGGAAGCACTGCAGTCTCTTGCTCTCTATCTAGTTCAGAATTGCATCAGTAGAGGAAGAGCAGAGGAGAGCACTGCGCCTGAGGTCTACACGAATCACAACTGCCTATATGTCCAGGCGTCCGCTACCTTGGGGAGCGGCGGCTCCCTGCGCCAGTGCGCCCTCCCTTGGTCAGATTGGTGGTGGTGGTATAACACCTCACACCGTCACACGGATGCCTCCGTCTTCTCTGAGGCCGTTGGTACCCCCAGGAACTCCGCCAATCCCTGCGCATCAATGGCGTGGTAGCGCTGAGCCGCTGACAGTCTCACACGCGGCGAGCCGGCGACAGGGCAAAGATCGCAGCGACACGAATATCCCTTGCGGGATTACTAGAGATTGAGAATATCCGCTGGAAGATCCGGTTGACTATCCCGTCCGAGCGATGGAGAATTGGCAGCTCAATAGTCGGACAAGGACAAGAGAAATAGTAGAGAACTACGTTGACTTTGCTTCCTCACATCAAAAGTCCGAATCAGCTGTAGAGAGGGCGGACAGGGACTTGGGGGGATCGCCGTTCGCCGGTGATGGAGATCCTGAGCCCGTCGCCGCTGCCGAGCTCCTACCCACGCCTCCGCTGCTGCGGCCACCGGGAGCAGCACGACGGCGAGGCTTGGGTCCACGTGGCTGTGGGGAGGTCGCCGGAGAAGACACTTGGGCTGCTGCGGTGGGCCCTGCGCCGTCTCGGGTGCGCCCGCATCGCCCTCCTCCATGTCCACCAGCCGTCGCCGCTCATCCCAACCCTCTGTGAGTACTGTACACGACTCCCTCATCATCCTTACTGCGTTTCATTCAAGAGTTCAGTCAACCGTTTTGTTCACTGAAACTGAACAACCAAATAAAATGAAATCGGTCCAAATGAATTGAAAAAAAAAATCCAGTAGGAATGATCCCCGCAGCCCAAGCCACGGAGGAGCTGGTGCTCTCGCATCGCAAGTCGGAGAAGGAAGAGATGAACAAGATCCTCCTCGCCTACCTCGCCTTCTGCCACAGGGCCCAGGTCCAGGCAACGGTTCTTGTCACGGAGAACGACCAAATCCATGACGGCATCATCAACTTGGTCAACCATTACAGGGTCACCAAGCTTGTAATGGGTTCTGCACCCGATAAGTATGCTTCTCTCACCTCTTGAAGCTCGAGTCATATATTATGCTCCACTATTTGTCTGTGAACTCTGTTCTGGTGCACCGCATGCATGCAGTTGCTTCAAGCTAAAATATGGCAAAGAATCTTTAATGGCTAGCAATGCTCCTGCATTTTGCCAAATCTGGTTCGTATGGAGAGGCAGGCACATCTGGACTAGAGAAGCGAGGGCAGCCACCGACAACACTACCTCAGTCCGCGACCAAGATGATGTCATGACAACAAAAAGAATCAGGTTCAGCTCATATTCTAACAACACCGGAACCATGCTTGATGAAGGATGTGTCACGGGCGAGACGTTAGTGGCCCTTGATCTTAATCAAGGCATTGTTTCAGATTATGATGGGACTAATGATTATGAAGCTCTTGGGGCACATGAAGCCAACCGTTTCTACAGTACGAGCATGGAAAATTGGCAAGATGTAGAATCAGCACTCAACTCAACCTTCTGGTCTGATGCTTCTGTGCACATGGACACATTACCCGTATGTTCTAAGGTAGCCCCTCAGCTGCATATTTATATGTGCATCAGTAATTTCATGCTTGGGACTTGTGTAAAACATAATATGGATAGTATTTTTCAGGAAATATTGGACAGAAATCTCAAACAAGTAATGATGGAAGCTGATGGATCAAGAAAGAAAGTTTTTGTTGAGCTTCTGAAGCGTAAAGAAACAGAGTCAAAAGTGGCAAGTGCTTTAGCCAGGGTATGCAACATCTATTCCTCACCATCTAAGATATCATGTATTTACTGTTCTACCCTATTCCTGTAAGTGTACAGCCACTTGGAAGCCAGGTGAAATCCAGATACTAAGCAGTCAGCATCCAGTGTCAAATAATGTGAGGCAAACTATTGCATTTGTTTATTTTCTTCCCACCTTCTGGTCTTTTGTGCAGGCAAAAGATTCTGATTCCTCTAAAAAAGATGAAATAAAAATGAGGGGGGAACTTGAAGGTTTATTGGTAGCCACAAGAAAGCAGCATGAAGATCTTATAAAGAATAAAGAGAGAGCTGTAGCAGGGATGGAATCTTCTATGGGAAAATTAGCCATCCTAGATGCTCGTGCTGCAAAGATAAAGCTTTGGATGGACGAGTTTTCAGCTGAGCTTGAAGCGATCCAATCTTCCATAGAAAGCCTCAGGCAGATGAAACTGAAAATGCAAAAGCTAGAATACAGACATACTGACCAGGTTAGGCGGTGCGCATACAGCCATGCCACATTGTCAAATTACATGTCAGATGCTTTTGGAGATGACTTGTGCAGCTTCAGAGAATTTACATTGTTAGATATGCAATCTGCAACATGTAACTTCTCAGAGAGCTTCAAGATACAGTCACAAGGTCATATGTGTGTTTACAAAGGAGAAATTATGAAAAGAACTGTGATGATTTGTAAGCTGCACTCGCATAGCATTGAGAGCATGAAGCAGTTTCAGAAAGAGGTATTCCATGTTTCCCTGTTTCCCACACCTTTTGCATTACATTTATTTATTAGTCAATATGGCACTCTTGAACTTGTGCAGACTTCTGAACACATGGTACTGGTTATCCATTTCTCTATACGCCATCAATAAAAACTAAGAATGATGTTAGCAAATATTATCTTTGTGTTGTTATTAAAATAGAGTTAATTTTGCAAAACTACTAGTTTTGTGACATAGTAACCAAGAACTACAATTTTGCTGGCATTATTCAACTACTATTCCAACCCCTGGAAACAGAGAACTACAGCTTTTGAAAACCTATAAGTGATCTGACAATGGGGCCACCTGTCATTCTTCTAAGGATTAATTTGATCCATGCCTTTACAATTGTCATGTTTCGGAGATATGCTATTACTATTGTAGATGTGCCATTACAATTTTGCATATGTCAAGATATAGTGATATACCATTATTTAACTGTTTGATGTTTTTCTCAAATTTTTGGGACCAAATTACTCTTGCCGCCATCCTCTATTGTGGGTTTTCAAAAGTTGTAGTTTGACCTATGCTGCGAGGGGTGAGAATAGTTTGTAGTTCTGTGAATTTGCCTCCCAAATTGTAGTTCTTTGTTACTGTCATAGAAAGTTGTGCTTTTGCAAAATTAAATCACCAAAGTATATTAATTAAAATGTAATGCAAAGTTGAAGTTTTACGAAATTAACTCATAAAAATATTAACTGTGGCGCAATATAGGCATTAAACACTTGCAAAATTTCTGCTTCTTTGTTGTATATCTTAGGCCTCATGGCAATGTTGGTACATTTTGAAATTGCTATTGAATTATGGATACCTTTATCAGTTGCATGAATTTGCCCAAAATTGTAGATACTTATTTTCATTTTCTGTCTCAGGTTTGTATCCTTAGCAAGGTGAGGCACCCTCATCTACTGACATTGGTTGGGGCATGCCCAGAAGCACTGTGTCTCGTCTATGAATATCTGCCAAATGAGAACCTTCATGCACGCCTCTTCAGCAGATGCAGCATCCATTGGTTGTCATGGAAAATCCGTGCTCGGATTATTGCAGAGATTTCGGATGCACTGTTGTTCTTGCATTCCTGTAAACCTGATATGATCATCCATGGCAACTTGAAGCTTGAGAACATCCTTCTAGATACCGAATGCCACTGCAAGATAGCCAATTTTGGTATTTCTCGGCTGTTCAAGGATGACATGAAGGACCACCCATCATTTACGGGGCCTTCCGAGCTGAAAGGATCTTTTCCCTACACAGACCCAGAGTACAGGACAAGCAAAGCATCGACACAAAAATCTGATATATACTACTTTGGAATGGTGATACTCCAGCTACTGACCGGAAAGCAGGAGCTTGTCGGGATTGCTGGTGAGGTAAGGTGTGCTATGTCTTATGGCAAGCTATCATCAATTCTCGATCCAACAGCCGGGAAGTGGCCTGTGGATGTGGCTGAAAGGCTAGCAGAGTTGGGGCTGAGGTGCAGTGAAGCCAGCAGCCGAGATTGCCCGGAGCTGACTCCTGAGACCGTACGAGATCTAGAACATCTATGTGACCATATGGGGGAGGGACGACCACCCTCCTCTTTCCTCTGCCCTATTCTGCAGGCAAGCGCATTCATCTAGCACCATTGTTAACTTCGGCAAGGGTATGAGGTTGGATGTGATTAGTAATGAGGAACTTGGTATCTTCCTTTCCTTTCCTGCAGGAGGTTATGCATGATCCTCAGGTGTGTGCTGATGGGTTGACGTACGAAGGGCGGGCGATCCGTGAGTGGATGGAGACTGGGAGGGAGACATCACCGGTGACCAGCCTGAAACTAGAGCATCGCAATCTCACACCCAACCACGCCCTTCGCTTTGCTATCCAGGATTGGCTTCGTCACTCTCTCTCTCCCTGATGAAGTTCTAGCGTGGTGGCGTTTGTATTGCTTCCGATCTGTATATAGGGCCCTGTTTAGTTGCTTTGGCAACTTGGTAACTTGTCAAATTTCACTATTCATCAAAGAGAATCTCACATTCATAGAGTATTAAACGTGTGTTAATGACAAAAATCATTCCATAATCCCTCGGTAACTTTGCGAGACGAATCTAATGAGCCTAATTTAGCCATGATTAGACAACATTGTGCTACAGTAAATAATCTTTAATGATAGATTAATTAGGCTTAATAGATTCGTCTCGTAAATAATCTTTAATGATAGATTAATTAGGCTTAATAGATTCGTCTCGCGATTTCCCGTCCATCCATGTATCTCTACTCCTATCTCTATCTCTACTTCTCTACTCTAATCTAAAAAAAACCCAAATTGTCGGTTGTTTTTCGCCTCCGCGCCCCCACACGCGATGTTTCGTCGCTCCCCTCCCAGAATCCCTCGATGCCCGCCAGGCAGCTCCGCGATCCCTCCCACCTCCACCCGTGCGATACCCTGCCCGCAGATCGCGACGCCCCAGAATCCTACGTCCCGCAGCCGCAGATCGCGTCGCCCCTCTCTTGATCGGCCATCGCAGCGAGAGACGGCGCACCGCCGCACCGCAGACGCCAATCGCCCCTCGGCCATCGCAGCCAGCGACGGCGCACGGCCTGCCTCCGTCGCGCGCGCAGTAGCCATCGGAACATCACGTCGCCCATCGTCCCCTCGCGCTCACCAGAGCCGGCCGAGGGCTTGCCTGCGTCGCCCGCCCCTCTGCCCTCTCGCGCTCACCAGACATCGTCCCCTCGCGCTCACCATCTGATTGCGGCTGCTCGACTCTCTCCCTGACGCCGCCTCCATCCTCAATGCCCCTCCCCCACCCATCCATCCTCAATGCCCTCCTCAATCTGCGTGGACGGCTCGCTTCCTCCTTCGCCTCCTCCACCCACGCGAAGGAGGGGAGCACGAGAGGAGGTGCGCGTCGGCGAGGGCGAGCGGCCTCCTTGGTCGTCTTCCCGAAGCGCCGCCCGGCAAGCAGCCAAGCTCCGGCCGATCGCTGACAGGGCCAGCCAGGCCGCGGACGACCGCATCCACGCCCTGGCCGGTCACCGGATCCAGTGAGGTCCTTGTTCCTTTTCTCATCTTTGTGTGCCTCATCAGGAAAATGAGTTCATGTGTGTCCAGGGACAGCCGCGGAGGGTGCCAAACGTAGTTCTTTTTTCAGTGGGACCCCACGTGGGCTTGCATCACCACGATGCAGTGGCGCCGGTGCCTGAGCAATCCACGGTGCCCAGCAGGCCAGCAGTACCTTCATCTGAGAGGGGTGTGAGGTCTCATGGTTGGACGCCCCTTCCCTCTCTCTTAGTGCTCTTTTCTGCAGCAGCTAGGTTAACAACATTCTCAAATTGGCAGGTAATCATTCCTAAAATCAAGAGCCTATTGCCGTGAGCTCCAAGTTTGAGTTCATCATTCTTTGTCTTGTTGAAAATTTGGATTCAATGAGCACTGCCTTGGATCCTATTTGCTGCAACTCAATTTGACAACGATGCAGCAACCACGTGAGGCCCTAATTCTTCCTTCAAATTTCTTGGTGATAATAGCAATGTAAGTACTAGCAATGAGCCAGTAGCAATCAAGTTCCATGCGAAACATTGAATTCTAATGTAGGTTAGCAAACGAGTGTAATCAGTTGAGAAATTAAATCTAGCAAGCAAGTAGATTACCAACAGTAACTGGTTGCAGCATGACTGAATATGTAGGTCCTAATATGGAGTATCTTTCAGTCACTGTTCCTTCTTAATAATATTGTCACTCTCATTTCAGTAGCATGTAAACATTCAGGTTAGCAATAGTAACTTCAGTTTGATATGCTTGAAAGAGGTCAGTTAATACAGGTAGATAGGTCCAAAGGAAGTGATAAAATGAAATAGGATGGTGAACTGCAGCACTTTGGCATGCAAAAACTGAATCGTGCTTAATTATTGGCCATGGGCTATCGGTTAGCCTCTGACTTCATGCAGGGCAAAGCTCTTTCTTGTCTAACTCTATTTTTGCATCCCCTTTAGCTGAGAGCAAAGCCACCCATTATATCTAGCAAAGAGCCAAAGACCAAACTTTTGATGGCACTACATAAATGGATATACTATAAGCAAAATTGCATAGATGACTTGCACAATTACACGGTAACTCTTTTAAAATACGCAGTCGGTACAGTGAACTAACATAGTAGTTTCTCTGCCATTTCCATTTTTTGCATATGAACTGAATCAAGTATATCCAACTCCTATCATATGCAAACTCATGTCATGAATATATATGTAAATGGTGCTTTTTGTATAAAATCTAAAATCACCATTAGCCCATTTGTATGACCTGAAGGTTTGTGTTGGTACTTCAAAGGAATATGTTTTACAATTCAGAGCACCAAGGAGCAGCAAAATCCTCTCCGTTCATCCCCCTGCCTATCTACCTACACACAGCAACAGCAAAATAACTTTCTCTGCTCCCATTTACCTACAGACAGCCCCACCAAGGAAAGGAGCATCAAAACTGATCCCTGGCTCTGCTCCCATCTCCCTACACCCAGCAAACCAAGATCGATCCTTCTCCATCTGTTGAGGCCCTGCAGGGCTGAGCCGCTGCATCCCCTCGTGGGATCTGGCTCGGAGCGAGCCATGCAATGTTGCGCGCGAGGCCTTGATTCTAGATTAATTGAGATTACTCATGTTAATAACTTCGCATTTCATTTGTGCAGGTGCCATCTATGAACTATCGCCAGTGCTGCCCCCTTCATATCTGTTTTGTCTCGACCCTAGACTATTAGCACAACACTTAAATTATTCTTTTTTCTTGTAATTGCAGGTTTGTCAGATTGGTTGAGTTATTGTCAAGATAATATATGCTTTCTTGTAACCGCAGGTTTGCTGATTTATTCATTTGTGAACAGAGGAAAGTTTTTGGAAGGATGGTGCATGGAAACTGCAAACCAATAAGGTTTAATACGTACACTCTGATTTTATCATTTAACAATTCTTTAGCTTTGAAACCCTATAGGCTTTGAGGCTTCTCCTACATTAAAATGTACTGGAGATTGTAAGCAGTTCTCTAATTAATGGTAAAAAGAGTCTATTTTGTGATCTGATTGGCAAGTACAATGTGTTTGCTAGCCACTGTATATGGTAATTAAAGTTGAGGTGTCCTCTTCTTCGGTCAATAATCTTGACTGGATCACTGCACATCTAGATGTTCAGTTTCTCAAATAATCCAATATTATATCTACTGGAATCCATCGTATGATTAGCATGTGCAGCTTATATGTGAAAAATACTTGTGACATTTCAGTTACCTATCTACATATTGACTAACACAATGTCTTGCTTTTGCTGTAGTGGTGTGTTGCTTTTTTGGGTGCCCTGTGGCTGTTTGATAAAATGCCTAGGTAAACCAAGTTTGAGTGTATGTTAGAAACCTCAGAGGCCATGGAAACTTTTGTGCAATTATGGATTATTTAATTACTTGAATTTGAACTTTGACAGTTCTCAACCCATCTGCTTCCAGCAGGGTTTCCCTCTACCAAACACTTGCTGCTGCACGTCGGCCGTCATTTGCCTTCTGCAATGAGTGGAGAGCTTGCTGGTTGCACAGTTGCCTCCATCGTGAGATTGAGAAATGGATCAGACCACGTTAGACCTGAACTCATTTGCCGGATGCAATGAAATTGGAGTGTGTTATGCATGTCATTGTAACTTGATGTCAAGGTTTAGATTGCTTCATGGCATTTGTAGGATGCAATGAAATGGCAATGCATGTTGGAGACAATCTATGGTCTTGAAATGCTAGCTGATGACTTCACCTTTACTATTAGATCAGTCCTATTACTTCCACTTTCTTTTTGTTTAGATCAGTCTTATGACTTACCTCACGTGTTAAACTTGTCCCATCTGAATTCAACCTACAATGGGGTACCAAGATTGGAAGCTCTCATGTGGCATTGGTAATACAGTTTTGTTTTCGAGAGAACTATATTGTTGGTTAATTTTTTTAAAATTATTGATGATTTTTTTGAGTCATATTATCCAATCTATTTATATTATTGTGTATTCGTTTGAATTATATAACATATATGTGTCTATGCGTGTCTTGTCACGCATATTTGGTAATCTAAATAAGCATGGTCTTTTTGTCGCGTAAATTTTATCGCTTCTACAAGTTTGTTTCCTTCCCGTAGCAACGCACAGGCACGAACCTAGTTTAGTTTTATAATTAGATCATGTTTAGTCCTCCTAATCTTCGATTTAGAATTGCTACAGTAAATTTCGCCAACTTTCCATTCCAACTAAACAGGGCCTAGAATTCACATGTAAAAGGGAATAATGATAATGATAATATATAAAATCTAGTAACACTTATATACGAACAATGATTCCATTTTCGGTTGCTCTGTTTCTTCATTTTTGTTGTCGCCTTGCTGCTCAGATCCTGGGCGGGCCGCACCAGGGAACCGTTTGTAACTCGTAAACGGGCCTTGGGCCCCTTGGCCCCAAATCGCTTTTGGTGCACAAGAGTCTGCAAACCTCTGTCCAAAGCTGCTGACATATGATCACTGATCAGCAATGATTGGCGCGACTCAATTTATTATAATTCCACACCCCTACCACTGCCGCTGCAGCTTCAGCTGATGGCCCGAATGCCGCTCCCAGCTATGCTTCTTCTCATCCTCGCCGTGCTCTCCGTCACGGCGGCGGCGGCGGGCGCTTCCCGTCTACACCCGCTCGACCCGCTCTCGCCGGAGGAGATCACGGCCGTCCGCGCCGCGGTGCTCGCCTCCCCGCTGGTCCCCGCCCGCCCAATCACCTTCCACTACGTCGGCCTCGACGAGCCCGACAAGCCCGACGTCCTCGCCTACGCCTACGGCGGCGGTACCGCCCGGCGACGCGCCCGGCGACGGCCCCTCCCGCGGCGCGCGCTCGTGATCGCCCGCGCGGGGGGCGAGTCCCACGAGCTCCGCGTGGACGTCGCCCGCAACGGCTCCTCCGCGGTCGCCACCGCCACCGTGCTCTCTCACGCCGTCCACCGCGGCGCGGGGTTCCCGACGCTCACGCTCGAGGAGCAGTTCGCGGCGGTGGCGCTGCCGCCGGCGTACCCGCCGTTCGTGGACTCCGTGCGGCGCCGCGGCGTGGACATGGGCGACGTGCTCTGCGCGGTGTTCCCCGTGGGCTGGTTCGGCGGGGCGAGCGCCGGGAGCGGGGCGCCCCGGAGGGTGGCGAAGATGCTCTGCTTCGTGGCCGGCGCCACGGCCAACTTCTACGCGCGGCCGATCGAGGGCGTCACCATGGTGGTGGACCTCGACCGGATGGCCATCGTCGGGTACAGGGACCGGGTGAACTACCCCGTGCCCAAGGCCGAGGGCACGGATTACCGCGCGGGGAAGACCGGGCCGCAGCCGGCGCCTGGCGTCGTCGTGCAGCCGGAAGGCAGGGGCTTCCACATTGACGGCCACGTGGTCAGGTATGCGATCGACTAGCAAAAAGAGAACGCTACAAACGTTGCTCTATTACCTTTTAAAGCAAAAAAAAATGTGTTTATTCTGGTCATCGGTCAGTGATCAGTCCCCATCATTTCTGAAGAAGTTGACATGTTCAGCTAACACTAGTGGACCTGGAAAGTTTGCTAATTGCATAGAGGTTGTGTGCTTGCAATGTCAGGAAAGTGTGCTTGCTTTGAGCATTTGAGCCTTCGAGCAGATCGACGATGAAAAGAGAGCAAATGCACCACGAGTTTAGATTTAGAACAGGTTAGAACTTGCTTATATATAAGTTTTCATCTCAGAGAATCCATCAACTCGCAATCTGGCTTCCGTAGTAGACCACGTGATTTTGTCTGGCATTCTACAATTCAAAATTCCAGCATTGCATGTGCTTCAAAGTTCATGTGGATAGCAGCTTGTCCAAGTAGTATAGCATTTATAGTTTTATACCGCATCCGGTCCCCGGTCTCAAAAATGCATGTGATCTGCGCTCTGCATACAGAACAGAATTTCAAAAGGGGGTTGGTATTGGTACTAGTGTTTGGATTGCACCCTGTCCCCGGTGACAGAAAGGACCACTTCAGTATTCAATTGTGATAGAGAAAGAAAAAGACCTGCAATAATCAAATTTGTTGGGTTTGAGAGGCCCAGTCCCCATCAGTGTTCTTATCTTTATATAACTACCTCTAGGGCATATTTAAAATAGATCGTTATCAAGATTGTACTGATCAATTTAAATATGTATGTAGTAGGAGAATAAAGAGGGATAATGTAAAGTGACGTTAGCAGATTCGTCTTGGAATGTACTTTCAAATTATTTTTTCATATATTTTTCTAACTTTTTGTAAAAAAAACATGCGGAAATTTTGCACCGGAGATTGAAAAAGTTAGGGAAATGACATGAAAATTGACGCTGGGCGAAGCTGTGATCCAAATTTAGAAACGGAAACCAATTTTTGTGCTGAACCTGAACTTGAAAGTGCTCAAATGTTTGACCAACTCTGCTGCCACTGCAGGTGGGCCAACTGGGAGTTCCACGTGGGATTCGACATGCGCGCCGGCACGGTCATCTCGCTGGCCTCGGTCCACGACGCCGACGCCGGCGCGCGGCGGCGGGTGCTCTACCGCGGCTTCGTCTCGGAGGTCTTCGTGCCGTACATGGACCCGGTGGAGGAGTGGTACTACCGCACCTTCCTGGACGCCGGCGAGTACGGCCTGGGCCTCTGGGCGTTCCCGCTCCAGCCCGGCGCCGACTGCCCCGCCAACGCCGCGTACCTGGACGGCTCCTACGCCGGCCAGGACGGCAAGCCAGTGGGCGGCGAGAACAGGATCTGCGTGTTCGAGCGGTACGCCGGCGACGTCGCGTGGCGCCACACCGAGGCCGGGTTCCCGGACAAATTGGTGAGCAAGCAAGCTGCAGCCGCCGGCTCTGAAGTGTGGACTGTCAAAGTTACAGGTTGTTATGACACGATTGTTCCCGGTGCAGATCACGGAGGTCCGGCCTGACGTGACCTTGGTGGTGAGGATGGTGGTGTCGCCCGGCAACTACGACTATATTTTGGACTGGGAGTTCAAGACCAGCGGCTCCATCAAGTTCGTGGTAACACATCTTGAGCAACTCTGCACCGACCACTTGTTTCTGAAGGATCAGCTCAAACTGATCGATGATGCCTTGGCGCAGGTGTCTCTCACCGGCCTCCTGGAGGTGAAGGGGACGCCGTACACGCACGCCGACGAGATCACGGCGGACCCGCACGGCACGCTGGTCTCCGAGAACACGCTCGCCATCTACCACGACCACTACGTCACGTACCACCTGGACCTCGACATCGACGGGACCAACAACTCCTTCGTCAAGAACGTCATCACCCCCAAGCGCAACACGGGGAACCCCGCCACGGGCGGCGCCGACACGCCACGGCGGAGCTACTGGACGGTGCGGCGCGAGGTGGCCGAGACCGAGGCGGACGGGCAGGTGGACGTCAACGCCGGCCCCGCCGCCGACCTGCTGTTCGTGAACCCGGGCAAGAAGACCCGGATGGGCAACGAGGTCGGGTACCGGCTCATCCCGTCCGGGGCGACGGCGGCGTCCGTGCTGGCCGACGACGACTTCCCGCAGCGGCGGGCGAGCTACACCAAGAAGCAGGTGTGGGTGACGCCGTACCGCAAGCCGGAGAAGTGGGCCCCCGGGCTGTACGCCGACCAGAGCACCGGCGACGACGGCCTGGAGGTCTGGAGCAAGAGGAACAGGGGGATCAGGGACGAGGACATCGTGCTGTGGTACACGCTGGGGCTCCACCACATCCCGTACCAGGAGGACTTCCCCGTGATGCCGACGCTGAGCGGCGGCTTCGACCTCCGGCCGTCCAACTTCTTCGAGAGGAACCCGATCCTCAGGAGCAGCCCAGCCGGCACGCACGGCCCCTCCGCGAACTGCTCGTGTGATGCCAGGTGACGTCCGCGGTGAGCCCGTGCAGTGCAATGTGGATGAGCTGACGCATCTACTGACTACTGTGTATTGGTGAACTGGTGGCAGGCCGCTCAACACAATTTGATTGCCTTTCGTCAGAGATTTTCAATCGATTCGATCCAGGCCTTGTTTAGGCCCTGTTTAGTTCGCTCGATTCGATCGAATTCGCGCTCTGTTTTACACATTGAACAACATGTCCTCTCTCTGCTTTTTCGATTCCCAATGCATTTTTCTACAGTGCATTCGATCGAATTCGCGCGAACTAAACAAGGCCTTAGTTCGAGTCAAATTGGTCGAATTTCCTGTAGAAAAAGTGCATTGAGAAACGTGTTGTAGAGAGCGGGACACGTTTTTCAATATGTTACTTTTGGTCGAATTGCACCAATTTGGTGCAACTAAACAAGGCCCCAACAGAAGTATTTTGCTGCCAACATTGTGCCAGTCCATCAACTGCCACACAGCTTCAAAAACACTGCACGCGCTCGTGTCCAGTCCGAATCTGTTTGGTGAGTTTCGCAAAAAAAAATAAAAATAAAAATTATGGGCCTGTTTAGTTGGTGGAGAAAGTTTGCGAAATTTACTGTAGCAATTTTAAACCAAAGATTAGGAGGACTAAACATGATCTAATTATAAAGCTAATTACACGGATGGACGGAAAATCGCGAGACAAATCTATTAAGCCTAATTAATCCGTCATTAGAGATTGTTTACTGTAGCACGATGTTTCTAATCATGACCTAATTAGGCTCATTAGATTCATCTCGCGAAGTTACTCGAGGGTTATGGAATGAATTTTGTCATTAATTCACGTTTAATACCCTTAATTAGTGTCCTAACACTTGAGGTGACGGGTGAGGAGTGAAAAGTTTGAAAAGTTTGTGCAACTAAACAAGGCGTATGTTTGGTGAGACAAATTCTGGCCCAAGTCTTACAGTCCAGTTCGGTCCGATCCAAAAAATAAGTCCATTAGCAGTCCAGATGTTCGTATATTTTCGGGCCGCTTTTGCACCTTTCCCCCATGAAAATGCGTTGATAAATGGGCCTTGATCATGGAGGCCTTGCTAATGCTACCCATGGGCCAGCCCGCCCAGGTGGCATAATTTCCCCCCTAACTTCTGCCTCCTAATTGGGCCGGGCTACCGAGTCTCGAACTTCTCAAGCACGTAACTTTTCCGTATAATTTTACTTCAAAATAAAACTTTTCCGTATAACACGGGGGTACACGGTGGCGTCACGATCGTCCCCGCGAGAAGCGGATCTTGTGGAGCTCTCGTGTCCGCCGGGACGGCGACCTCTCGCAGTGATCGGACAGTGCAGCTGCACCTCGTCCCGGCAGCATGCTGCCTGCGCCCGCGTCTTTTCTGCTGTCCACATTCCCCAACGCCGCGCCCGTACCGGTGGTGGTCGCCCTCTCGTCCTCCAAGCCTGTCCTCTTCTTTCCACCAGCTTGCTTTTGGTCGCTCCAACGCCGCTACGAGCTAAACCATGGGGAAAAGGAGAGGTGAGAGGCTAGCGCTGTGCTGCGACTGCTCCTGCCAGTACTAGTTTACTGCTCCTAAGGGAACACGCTGCTGTGGAGCAGGTGGGTTCTTTTTGGCCGGGCTCAGGTGAAAACGGCCTCCCACTGGATTGGCCTCTGTCCGCCGGTGAGTGAGTGCCCACTGCCCAGCCCTGAGGTTTCTTCCCCTTTCGTGCTTCTGTCAGTTGGTGTCCATTCTCCCTATCCGTCCGGTGATTTCTTCCTCCGTTGGGCTTGTGCTGCTGCCTGCTGCTGGTGATTCTCGATCACGCGTGGAAAGGTTTGTTTTATCTCACGTTGTTTGGGGTTGGGAAATGACATGCTGTGCCCTTTCTGTTCCGCGTTCTTGATCTGTTGCTATGTCAGATTTCAGGTAGGAACACGCGTGCATCCGGTACGTTTTATCGTGGGATGTCGTCTGCACAGATGAGATTTTGATGGATCCATTCCACGATTGGTTCAGTCTTTGTAGGAATCAGACATCCTGAATCCAAGCGCAGGAAATTTTAATCTCCTAGCAAAAAAGGCAGTTGCGCACGTAGTGTTCGCCGAAAAGCCGCACTGAGGGAGTTACATATTGCAACCATCGCAGTCGCCGCTATGAGAGATTTAGCATCTTGCCTGAGTCAAGGCGCCGTCCAAGTTGCGCACTCCTCTTCTTCAGGTGGGCAGAACTTGGTGCAGTGCGCCTACCTGGCCTGCCTGCGCGGCAAGCCTTGCAAGGTCACCGTCACCTGGAGCAAGGTGGCCATGGGGCAGGCTCTCGCCATCGCCATCCATGACTACTCCAACCGTTGCCTCTGCAAGACAGAGGTGAAGCCCTGGCTGTTCTCCAAGATGAAGGGTTCCAAGGTCATGGAACTGGACGGTGGCAATGTGGAGATCATCTGGGACCTGTCGTCTGCGAAATTTGCGGCTGGCCCAGAACCCATTCAAGGCTTCCATGTGGCTCTGGTCTATGATCTTGAAGCTGTCCTTGTTCTTGGCGACCTTCATAAGGAGAAGGATTACCAGGACTCGTCGGATGCTTCACATTGCGATGCAGTCATGGTAGCCAGAAAGGAGCACATTTATGCAAGGAAGGTGTATTCAGCGAAAGCTCGGTTTGTGGACATTGGTCAGCTTCATCACATCTCCATAGAGTGTGACATGGCAGGGGTGAGGGATCCAAGCCTAGAAATTAGGATTGACAAGAAGAAAGTGTTGCAGGTGAAGAAGATAGCATGGAAGTTCAGAGGGAACCAGACGATTTATGTCGATGGACTTCCAGTGGAGGTGCTCTGGGATGTGCATGACTGGCTGTTTACTTCATCAAATGGATGTGCTGTGTTTTTGTTTCAGTCTGGCCAATCGATGGAGAAGTTCTTGTTGAGAACACGCTCACAGAGTGAAAAGGAGGCTCAAGCACATCGATTCGGTTTCACATTGATATTAAATGCTTGGAAGACTGAGTAGGCATAGGCAGAAACATAATTTCAGGTTTCTTCAGCAACTCTGCTCTGAATGATGGATGGTAACTGTAGGAATCTAGGATCTAGCAAGTCTAACAAAACGCTATGCAAGACTATTTTGCTCCTTCCAAATGTGTCCTTATGGTTGTTGGCTGAGCTTTGGATATCAGGATATGCATATGATCTTTGATACATCATCAAGAAGTTTTTGGATAGAATATGGGATTCTAGTGCTCAAGTTAGCTAATGGCAGGTCCCTCACCTTTAAACCTTTTGATGAAAGGTCCATGATAGATTACCAAAAATGATGTCCACACTTCTTTTTGTATTCGCAATTGTTATGCCTTGCATGTTTAAAGCGACTCTCAGTCTCAGGACATGTAGCATGTGGTTGAGCAAATCTGCCATCATATGGTCATTATCTTCTTTCCTATATTTTCCATTATCTTGGTTTTGTCAAAGCATAATGCTGACAAGCAGTTATTTCATTTCAGAAGTGCACAGCTCTCATCATGTTGAGGAAGTTGAATGTTAGATGTCCGAAACCAACAAATATTAGGGATAGGATAGTGAGAACAGAAATGCAGGGTCTAGCAAGTCTAACAGTACTCTGTATAAGGACGTCATGTTCCTCACTTCTTATGTCATAGCGTTTGTTGACAAGTTGAGATCTCAATATCCATATGATTTTTATATAAATCAGATGAGGTATGTAGATATGATGGAGAACTCAATTGCTCAGACTTTGTATTATGTGCTATGCTTTAGCTTTCACACCTTTTTATGGAAGTCTAAGATAGAATACCTGAAATGGTGCCTGCACTTCTGCAGTCCTTGCAATTTTTAGGACTTGCATGTTTAAAATGAGGGTAGGTGCAGATAGCATTTGGGCAGGAAAATCTGCCGCCACATTTCGTACTGGGTCTGCAGCATTGTGCAAGATAATGGTGATTATCTTCTATCTTTTCTATTCCATCATTTTTCTTATTGCCAAAGCATTATGATGGTGATCAGATCAGCTGTTTTCATTTCAGTGTGCAACTCTGATCCTTGCCCTGCAGCTTAGTAACTAGATCATTCCCCTAAATGAGGGATTTGGGAGTTGAATTAGTTCAGTGGTGAAAAACTACATCCCTGTCAAAAAGCTACTGCTGTTGATGCTGCCTGTATATTTGTTGATCCTCTAATTCGGCATGCTAATCACGCACTGAATTTTGCATCCAAACAGTCTCTAGCACGCAAAACCTAGACTGAATTACACGCAAAAACCTGATTGAATCTCACGATTAATAATTTAATATGGTTTAAATCATTCAGTCCCACACGTCATTTTCACTAACCACATTTTCTAGAAGCCCTCCTCGTTGGTTGTTACTACACCTCGCATTTTTTTTTTGAGAAGAACTACATCTAGCAATTACTGGTAGCACGGAGGTGCTCATCTGCCGAAGCAAAGAATATCCCAGGCGAGGCGAGTCAAGGTGGGGCCAGAGATTGACTTGGCATTCCACTGACTCCCTCCTCCCATGGGGTCCATGAGATCGGCAGATCGTCGGTCTGTCCCTGAACCTGAAAGCTTCTCCCTCAGCTGCTAGAGCGCGAAAGTGAGGAGGCAACCACTCACCGGAAGCAACAGGGAGGGCCCACCGTCCGGCCTCTAGCTTCGCTCCGGCCGGCCGGCCGGTTAGCTTCCCTCTCGCCGTCGCCGGCCAGCCTCGATCAGATACCGAAACCATCGCCGTCGCGGTGCGTGCCCACGCGCACATCACCTCGTTCCGTCGTTCGCCTCCTTTGTCCTTTCCATCGTTTTCCTTGTGGGACGCTCTTGTTCCCAATTGGCTCGTGCCGGATGGGGATGCTCTAACTGACGCTGACGCCACCAGGCTCCGTCCCCTGGTGGTTTGGCTTCGCCTTCCACACGGCCGGGCTGATTTTGGGTGGACGTGTCCGGCGGGACCTGCAGGCGCCTGTTCACGGTGGCTGACCCGGCGCCACACGGCGCGCTCTGTTCACCGACGGAGAACTTGTTGCCCCGCCTTGTGACGAGAGATGCGTACCTGTCGATGCTTGTGGCCATTTCCTTTTACGTGGTGACATGTCTGCCGTGCCGTAAGGATCTTTTATGGTGGAAGAGGAGGAGGAGGAGAAACGGATCGCCTCATGAAGAGATCGAGACACGTACAGACAGCAAGCGGCTGGCACTGTTCGACCCTGACATGCATGATGGACATCGGACCGGAGCTCCAGCCTGGACCGCCGCCTGATCCGTCGTGTTTGCCTCGACACGTACGCCGACGGGAACTGGCCGCGGGGCACCACATGCCGACAGAAACAGCTGTTACTGAATCGGGGCACGTAGCTCGTGTTCGTGACTCTCAAATTTGCTCAGCCAAAAAAAAAAGAACATGTTTATGACCAGTGAATGGAGTAGTAGTGATGCCTCGTGGAAATAATGAAGCAGCCATGGATGGATCGGTCGGTCGGCGAATTGAACTCGTGGGTTTTGTTGGTTGCCGATGACGCGGTAGGCCAGGGCCGCCACAAAAGATTTCCAATGACCTAACAAGTAACAACAACCACACGGAGATTTCTGATTTCTCTCCCTCGCGCTTGCGTCGCCTTGTTCTTTTCCCTCTGGAGCGCGACGCGAAATCGAAAGGCTCCCGCGCGCGTCCCCCAGCTTGGTTGTTTATTCGTGGGGGGAGATATGGACGGACAGCGACGCCGCACCGAGTTCTTAAAGTCCTCCCGGTGAATAAAGATGCCGGGGAGCGGGGGCTGTCGTAGCCGGAGGAACAGTGGTGGTAAAGCAGCAGAGGACTTCACCTCGCCTCGCCTCACCCGGCCTCCGAGCAGCTCTCTCTCCTCGCCGGCTCGTGTTCTGCTCTTTCAGCTACAGATCGGATCAGCCGGCCATGGCGTGGCTGCGGTCGCTCGTCTCGCCGCTCAAGAAGCTCTGGGTCCGCATGCATTCCGCGCAGCACAAGAGTACGTGCGCCAGTCCCTGTTTTACTACCCGTGTTCTTCTGATCGCCGCTACTCGATCTGCGGGTGTTTTTAGTTCATGTGTTCAGTGTTCTTTTGATGCGCGAGTGCTGATTCGTTTCTACCTTGTTTGTGATGATGAACAGAGAGGGCATCTACATCCTGTACGAGGACGTCAAGTCGTGCCCGTGCGAGGACGTGCAGATCCTCTGGTCCATCCTCGTCGAGTCCCACCACTCCCACCCGCCGCCGCTGCGCCTCAAGCACTGACCCATCATCGCCGGCCGATGGGGGCTCCGGTCCCGCCGCGCGCCCCTCCCGTCCCGTCCGTCGTTGAGCACGGCGCTTGCACTGGCGCAGTAACGTACCGATGGCGGCGGTGAATTGGAGAGAGCAGGCGGCGACCGGTCCGGCCGACAGCAGGGAAACTGTCGGTGTACATACACGAGTGGTGGTAGTAGTTCACCTTCTCCGTTTGCCCGTGGTATAGGATAGCTTCCAAGGAAGAAAGAAACCCCAAAAAAAAAAGAAGAAGAAGATTGCTTCCCTTTGAGCCATGGAAATGGTGTGCTTAGGTGATGATGGATGAGCTTCTCCTTCCCCATTCTACTTCCTCCGCAGGTGTCCCTCACCGACACTGCCAAGTGCCAAGCAAACTTTCTTTTCTTTAATATTTCTCCTTTGCTTTTCTTTTTGGTAAAGGGACACGCCACGGTTGGCGATCAGGGTCAATGGTGGCCGCGCCTGTAGTAGCTTGTAAATACAAAAGGCAAAGACGAGAGAAAGAAAAGAAAAAGAAAAGACAAAGCCACGTGTATAATATACTGGTGATGAATGGTGGGAGATTATTAAAAAAAACAAAAGGCGCTACAAGTTGCAGGCTAATGGGCGCCGTGCGTGTGGCTCGCGTGCTTCGGCATGGACGACGGCGGTTGACCACCGTGGGGCACACGTGTGGGCCGGCGCGGGCGATCGAGCGGAGAGCCGCCCGGGCAGCGCGGGCGGCGGGCGCGCGCACGGCCGGCATGGTTAATGCGTGAGCGTGAGGAGCGGGGGAGATCCGGCCGGTGGCGGGTGGCTTTCGCCGGCGCAATCGCATCGTTCGTTGGTCGACGTCGGGGTGGTTGGTGGCCGCCGCACTTCGCCGTCGCGTGACGCGCGCGCCGCGCCCGCCGCGGGGAGCCGGGGCCGACAGGAGCGAGGAACAGAACAGGGGCAGCAGCCTCGTCTCGGCCCAGGCGTGTCCAGTCAGGATAATCTGGAAGACGGCAGGCCGCCGCTCGATCAGCTCGCGGGTACACCGTACACGTGCCACCGGCCGGCGAGCCGAACCGCAGGTTGCGCCGAGAAATGCGTGATCTGCAACGTTTTGGTCACCAGAGCTCTGAAAAGGCAAGAAGTCGTCAACCGCGTAACAGAGTGCCAGAGGCACAAAAACCACGTGCTCACACGTGCCTACCAGGCGAATTTTTTTATTTTTTAATCCTTTTTAAACTGAAATTTTAAAAAAAAACCCCACCCGAACTGTATTTCCAACAAATAACCCTTTTGGTCGCGCCACACGCCGTGGCGCGACTTAAGAGGCAGTCGCGCCAGAGCATGTGGCGCGACTGGCCTGCCACGTCGGCCGGCCCGGCCGCGGGCGGCCAGCGCGGCGGCTGACATGGCAGGGCCAGTCGCGCCACATGCCTTGGCGCGACTCAGTCGCGCCAAAGGTCGTGGCGCGACTCGCCTGTATACAGCCGGCAGCCCGAGCCCTTTCTTCTCCCTCCTCCCTTTCTTTCTCCTCCCACCCGAGCTCAGGCTCTCCCATGGCGCCCCCTCCGAACTCCCCCCTCTAAATCCCCTGTTTCTTCCACGGATTCGAAGGGGAAACGGTTGGAAAACATTCCGGAAGTTGGTGGACGGCGACGGGGAGGAGTTGGTGGACGGCGGCCACTGACGGAAGCAAGGGGGGAAAGCGACGGCCACTGACGGAAGCAGGGGGGAAAGCGACGGCCCCTTATGAAGCTAGCACAGTGCATCCGGCTGATAAAAACGCCGGCACTGTTGAACGCGCTAAAGCGCAGCACATTCGCGCGCGGCCCTTGTAACCATTTTATATCTCAGAAAAACCATACATCGCAAGTATATCCACATGCCAAGTTAGCCCTCAGCAATTTAGAAATATCCACCATGCTTCACTTTCATCAAAAAGGTTTCCACATGACCCAAGTCCATCACATAACAAGTCCATCACATAACATAACAATTCCATCACAAAGGTTTTTACTTGACCCAAGTCCATCACATAACAAGTCCATCACTAAACATAAGTCCATCACAAAGGTTTTCACATGACCCAAGTCCATCACATAACGAGTCCATCACTAAATATATCCATCTTACTTGAGTAACTCTACTTGCGGCGTGAGGGGTTGGGTGTGTAGGGCTTCTTCTTGCGACGCTGGCGTCCTGGATTGGTAGGCAACACATTAGGGGTCCCAACATCTGTGTGATCCCGTCGTGCCCGCCTCCTAGGCCTCTGACTGCCCTGTGATGGATCAAATGGCGCATCAGGCAACTGTGAGGAACCAATCTCTTCTTGACCATACGAAGGATCATCATCTTCTGAGTTCGAGCTATTTTCCTCCTCCTCCTCCTCCTCCTCCTCCTCCGGGTCAACATCCCTACTAGGGCCGGGAATGGTGAGAGTCCCTGCATGAACAAATATACATTTTGTATCAAAAACCAATGATGAAAACCAAAAATGCACAAACAGTACTAGTTTGAAACCAGGCCCGCACCTGTACTCGTGGAGGTGGCCCTAGTACCCCTAGTGGATGGAGCTGAACGTGTACCAGAACTTGAGGGACCACCAGCAGCTTCTTGTTCTCGTGGGGCCATGCAATTCAACTTGCGGGCCATTTTTCGACACCCACGATGGAATCTCTAAAATCACAATAAAGTTAAATTGGTAGGCTCTAAATCAGAGATAAAAGCACTTTACCATCTAACCTGTATGAAGGCCCGTAGCTTGCTCGCCTCTTCTGGATGCCCAATTGGCACACCCAATGCTACGAGAGACTCGTTAGCAAAACGACCAAGTTGTTGTCCCTATCATTGCCATGTGAAAATTCAACCATTTAATCACAATTCAACCAAACTTACAATGTAGCCAAAACCAAATTACATTAATGAAATAAGCAAACAATTCAACCAAACTTACAATGTAGTCTTCCACCGGTCCCCGCTGTGTCTGCGTGGCCTGCCTTGTCATCTCGTCATACTGGTCAAACACATCTTCTGGGTCTGAAGGTAGGTCCTCGACAGGACCGGCATCCATAGCCACCTTAATTTTAAGCCTTGTGTTCGCTCTCAACCATTGCAAATAATTTTCAAAAGGGAGGTCACGGTGAAGTGGACCTCCTATGACAATGTTGGCTCCACGACTATCCCAAGCGTTAATGAATCCTTGGTGCTTCATGCCCCAATCCTTTCTACCCCTCTCGCGTCGACGGTCAATACTACATTCAAGACACATTCTTTATCAAATACAAGTATATAACATACCATGATTCCAAGAATATAAACTGAACAAACATACAACATACCGATGAAGCTCTTGATTAGTGTTTATGTACTCTGGAGGGTAAGGTTGAAGATAGCCAAACTGCCTCATCACTCTACTTGGAATATGGTACTCGACAATGTAGAAGCAAATGAGGGGACAAACCGAGCGCCAATAATCTTGATTCATCATGCAATATGGACTAAGCTCCATGGCTTGCACCTCATCTCGATCATAAGGGCGCCAATTCACCTAGGTATCATGAATCAAATAAATTTCTAACAATGCCAAAACCATTACAATAGAACAGACAACGAAAATAAACCTCAATACCAAAGAACGTGCTAAAGACAACTTACATGTGCAGGAGTGAGGCAGTCCAGAGCGTTGCTGTAGTCAGTGTAACGTCTCACCGGGTTTTCATGCACATTGAGAATATTGTGCCATAGATAACCGATAGTGGCCAAAGGCTCTTCACCATAAGTTGGTAATTGCTTCAACAAGACAAATATAATGTCAAATTAATAATATCTCATATCATATACTTAATGAAGCAAAAGATATTATCTTACCCATGTGTATACCGCTCCGGCCGACCAACCGGAAGCCGCTCCCACATCCACAGTTGCAAAAGATAAGCACAACCCCCCATGTTAGCACTAGCACCCTTGCGGCAGCAAGCATCACACATCTGGCGATAGAGCCATGCAAGAACTGCACTACCCCAACTATAGGTGGCGATGTTCTCCCAAGCTTGCCCAATAATGTCTACCCACATCCAAGAAATGGTGTTCCCACTCGAGTCCGGAAATAAAAACCCAGCCACCAAGTGCCATAGCCATGCCCTAGCATATCGAGCAACAACACCAGCCGCAACATCAGCAGGAGGGGGCGTACCAAAGTGCTGCACCAACCAAGCCGAGCTGACTCCTGTAGTCTTCCTATCCTTTCGATCGTCCGGTGGATCTGCAGGACGAACACCAAACAAGACCTCCACCCGATCTCGCCAACCAGCAGGATCAATTGTCCCAGTGACCGCTTGACCGTCTATGCGAAGACCAAAAAGCATGGCAACATCTTGAAGTGTCACCGTCATCTCACCACAAGGGAGGTGGAATGTGTGTGTCTCAGGCCTCCATCGGTCCACTAGCGCGGTAAGAGCCGCATTGTCCATCTTCGGCAATCCACCCTTCACAAGCATCGCCAATGGAAGAAAGCCAGCTTGCCAAAGGTATGGGGCGTACCTATCATCCCACGCCAGAGGATTGTGGGTGCGGATACGTAGAGGATTCAGCACCTGCAAACAAATCATCAAACCCCATGTTGGACTACATCCACCCACCAAATTCATTAACTCGATACAAAGTCACAAACTAACCTCAATACGCTCCTCAAGTATCCTCCCACGGTGTCGCTCGTCGTACGCCATCTCAAGCAATGGATATTGTGCGTGCCGCGCCATTTTGACCTTCATCACATAAACGAAAATGAATTTCATGTGGTGAATAAGAACATTGCTTCACATACAAACGCTACAAGATTTCACATTGCCATCTCACGTCATAAACATTGCCATCTCAACTCATAAAAGATTTCACATTGCCATCAAACAAAATTCACATATATACTTCACATAATTCACATTTCCTTATACACATAACCATGAACTTGAATATATACACATAACCATGAACTTCACATATATACTTCACATATTTCACATTTTCATATACACATTTGCCATATATCAAACAAAATTCACATATATACTTCACATATTTCGTATTTCCATATACACATAACCATGAACTTCAATATATACACATAAGCATGATATCAACTTCTATATTTCCATAGCAAGGTACATTAATAGAAAGTCCAAAAAACCAAGTTAAACTAACTTAGCTCTTTACTAATATCATCCACATCTACACATGGTTATGTCAACGAAATCATCACATGCAAGAAAATCTATACGATAGACAGGCGTTACCAATAACCAAATCCACCACTTAGTACAACTAAACCATCTCAAATCCGTGCTCAATCCATCAAATCAAGTCAAACCCTAGCTAAACCTAACCTCATCCAAAACTAAGGAAATCAACCAAATCCACAAAATGTACATGGTCAAAGTGGAGGAGTTACCTTCCAGGAGTCTTTTCCCCACTTTTTCCACTAAAATCCGTGGTGGGAATGGCCGATCTAGGAGGTGGAGGCGGCGGCGGCCATGGAGGAGCTCGGGCTAGGGTTTGGGGAAGAAAGAAAGAAAGGGAGGAGGGAGAAGAAAGGGCTCGGGCGCCCGGCTGTATACAGGCGAGTCGCGCCACGGCCTTTGGCGCGACGCAGTCGCGCCAAGGCATGTGGCGCGACTCGTCTGGCCACATCAGCAGCCGAGCTGGCCGCCCGCGGCCGGGACGGCCGACGTGGCAGCCCAGTCGCGCCACATGCTCTGGCGCGACTGCCTCTTCAGTCGCGCCACGGCTTGTGGCGCGACCAAAAGGGTTATTTCTTGAAAATACAGTTCGGGTGGGTTTTTTTTAAATTTCAGTTTAAAAAGGATTAAAAAATAAAAAAAAATTCCCTACCAGACACCGCCAGAACGAAGAACGAACACACTCGCACCACGCAGGCTATTAGACCATAAGGCCCAGTAGATCTTTCGGCCCAAAAATACCCAGCAACGTCCAAATCAAAATATAGGATGAGCTCAATAAAATTTACAATATAGGATGACGTCTTATATTTAGTTTTTTTTTGTCTCGCCAATTTTTTTATATTTTAATAAAAACGTTCAAATTCAGCTACTATTGCCGATCTCCAAGCTTTTGACAACAAGAAAATTTCTTATTTGGCCCTTTCTAAACTGCACCTTCCTTCTTTGGCCTTTCAAACTTCATTCTTTCCTATTTGGCCTTATCTCACAGTTTAGTTCTCAATTTGACCCTTCCGTCAAATAACATCAGTAACTCTGTTAAACCAAGGGGGGAAAGACCAATTTGCCCCTTGTGCCGAGAAAAAGAAAGCAAGAAGCAGAGCTCGAGGAACAGTAAATCCGGCGCCGCCGCCCGGTCTGCAGCTCACGCCGCAGCAGCAGCCGCTCGCCCACCTGCTGCACCGCGTTCGCGCCGCCTCTGCCGGTGCTGCGCTGCGCCCACGCTGCCCACTGCCGCGCCTGCGCGCCGCTTGCAGCGTCGCTGCTGCTGCCTGCGCCCACGCGCGCAGCCTGCTCGCCCGCGGCCAACAGCAAGCAAACAATCGAAAGATTCCATGCACGTCGCGATTAGCTTAGACCCCTCTCTTAGCTTCACTTGCCCCGGCCTGCTGCATGGGAGTCTAGAGCTAGAGCTTGCAGTGTCTTTTGCAACTGATGACATCACCGCATCTAATCACACAAACCACCATACGCAGCTGCTAGCGCATCCATCCATCACAGATTCACAGCCTCATCCATGGCTAAAACAACAGCCAGAGGGAGTGGGCGAGCCGAGGAAGACCTGCAGCAGCGTGGCGTCCACCGGGCGCACGGCGTGGTCCCGGAGCGCGTGCGCGCGTCCTAGCTCCGCCTGCGCCTGCTGCCGCATGCGCCGCGCGCTCGCCAGCTCCTGCTCGGCCAGCTCCGCTTGCCGCCGCCGAACCCGATCGACAGCTGCAGCCGCCCCCGTGCGGCGGCATGAGCTGCAGCTCCAGGTTGTGGACGCCGGCGCGCTCGTGCGGCGTCGGAGGAGCGAAGCAGCGCGCGAGAAGAGAAAGCAGGCACACGCCGGGGTGGTCCCGGACTCACGGGTGGGAGGGTAAACTAGGACGGGTGGGAGGGTATAGTTTCACTTGTCTGTGCTGCTTTAGTTCCTTTTGTTTGTCGGCAGTCTTGCAGATCACTTGCTATTGGCATTACTAATCACGAAACTAAGAAACACTATGCAACCATACGCAGCCACAAATACATTCATAAGATACAATGACCTATGGAATACAGTAATCATCAGCTGTAAAAGAATAAAGTGAACAAAGGAGTACATGCAGAATGAATGTACATATATGTACATAAGGCCAAAATACAGGTAATGGAATGACAGAAAAATAATGTAATCGTGTCCTGTTTTCCTATCCCTTTTTTGGTTGAGATTGACAATAGCAATACCAGTACATGGGCAAATCTCAAACTCCAACTGCAGTGTCACTTCTTTGTGGCAATGAAATCATTTCAAATGCATGGGAGGCTGCCCAACATAATAGAAGGGAAAACTGGTTAGGGCAAATGGGAAGCGGCACTTAAAATAAGATGACAAAAAAATGTTGATTAGAAAAAATAATAGCATGCTTAGGTATGAAACATATATGGGCAATGGTATGCAATAATGTCGATATAGGAGAATATATACAATAAACATGTTGCTGTGAACCATATATGGGCAATAGTATGCAAGCCATACTCCGTTCTCGCATGCAGATTAGCAGATGCATTGGACAACTCCAACCAACCAAACATGAAAATGGGGAGATACTTTTGAAGAGGGACCACATTATAACAACAATATACCTTCAATAAGCTGTTTCACAACAATCAGAGCAGTGATGCATGTTTGTGACTTCTCCAAATTAGCATTTGCAACGTGGATCAGCAAAGCATTAACACAAATATGGTTGCAGGAACATGATGTCTAATTGTTCATGTCAGTGTCTGCAATGCGGATTGGCGAAGTGTGGATACGAATACGGCACCAAGAATAAGATGCCTATGCACAATCCCATATATATAGCCTCCGCCATGTGGTTTCTCAATATAGGGAAAGTAACATGGGTGACTAACACGTGGGACACTGCTGAGGTCGAACAATTTGTATGAAGCACTGGAGTTGGTGGTAACATCTAGCATCCTTGAATGTTGCAATATCCCGCACTACTGAAAATTTGTAATGAACTCAGAAAAGGGGAACATGATAACAATATAAAAGACCTTGTGATTCTCTATTTGCTCCATAATGTAAGAAATACCTAATCCTGTCAATCAAGCTTTCAAATGAAACCAATGCTTAGATGGACTCCCCAAAAGGAATCTATTCTGACAAATGTGGATACCTTCAAATTACTTGAGATCATTATTGAAAGGAGTAAAGGACCTTTCATCCAGCTAACCTGAAATGTTCTTACCAATGCAAACAACCATCTCACAATGATATAACTCGAACTACTTAGTCACAGCAAGTTTTGTTCTTTGTGCCAAGGCGAAGGAGAAATGTGCACTAAGAACTGTATTGTTCAAAAACCTCTATATAATGTTCTACCTTGGTATTTTTTAGAAAAGATGGAAAGACTGATCAAGCATGAAAAGAAATGAAGCTACTAATATTTTTATCGACAATTTGGCAGCGAAAGGCAAATAGGTGTCTGACCTCATGTCATTGTGTTTCATGTTGAGAAGAGGTTGCCAAGTCTCTCAAGTATTGGGCTAATCCAGGTGGCTTGGTCCAGGCTCTTCATAATCACACATCAGCTCCCACCAAGAACCATGATAAAACCGAAAACAAAGACTACTCGGATAAAAGGTGTATTATTTTTTAATGTTATTAACTTGAACCGCGACATAATTTACTAACTCAAACTATTGCATCATTTTGTATTGATCGCTATATGATTTGCTATTTGCTAAGCACGAAACCAATCCACATCTGAGCATTTAGGCATGTTTTCAGGCTCCAGTCAGAAGTAATGCATATGTTTTGTACTACAAAGTCAAAGGAAGACCAAACTGTAAATAACTTTATATGCATCTAATATGAGAATAACTTTGGACCAGCTATGCAACCAAGGAGGTCGATATATAAAGGAACATGAAGTATGGCAAATTAACTAAGCTTTAGTAAATCTAATCATGCCCTGAAGAAATGCGGGAAAAGGAAGGGAAGTAAAAAGAAAGAATGGGAAAGATTTTCATAGCGTATAGCAAATCCTGAGAACTCCATTTGAAGTAATGAACCTAGAAGTTCACCATGAACATAACTGTTTTTAGTCATGAACCAAGATCTATATGTCTTAAATAAAGATCCTAACACATTAAAATGGCAGTGTTTGTAGTCCAGGAATCCTACCTTGCAAAGGAACACTAAAATTGAGCATCCGCCATGTAAGCCTTCAATCTAATCGTAATCTGAAACAGAATCCACAAGAAAGAAAACTGAACAAAGCTGGAAAAGATAATAGGCTGCACAAAGAGGTAACATGCTGATCATAATAGAACATGCCAAACTATTTACAAATAAAGTTGCAGACCAGCCCTCAAATCTCAATCTTAAAGATGTGCGCTTTTCTCTGGTTTGAATGGCAGCCTCCCATTCAGCTTTCGATTGGAGAGAGCTTGCTAAGCATAAAGATAACCCTTAATTCTCTGACCTGTGGAACTTTTCCGCGGCCATTTCTTAGCATGTTTTTTATTGGAATTTTTCTGGGGTCATAGCCCTGATTTGAGGGAAGGTTTGAAAAGGGATATGATGTAACACCATTAGCCATCGTCAGACTGCAAGATTTATGTGTCAGTCCAAGGCTCTACCTATCAGTCAAAGGGCCTCTTGTCAATCCCTCACAAAAGGCAAGGAGAACACCATTGCAGTTATAATCACGTACACACAAAAAGTATATTTTTTAAAAATCATGCATAGATTACCAGAACTCCAGTAGGAAGTCATGGTAGAGGCAAATACATAATCATTGTCAGGTTAGGCAGGTCTCCATCAAAGACACAAAAGTTTTTATGTTTCCAAAGAGTACAGCAGCCTAGAATGCAAATGGAGTTAAAAAGAATTTCAAAATTCAAATTGAGGTGAGCCCTGGACCATGTGGCATCTATGAATGAATGAACAGGGATCATGTGATGAGCCGATAGTCGAATTGGATTAAACTTAATAACCTCAATATCATCCCGCCTGCTAATTTATGATTAGAGTGGGCCAAAGTTTAATTGGCTGCGCTGTTGAAAGCTGCAGGCCGGAACACCAGCTTTATTAACAGTAGCTTGTCGAGTGTCGCTGTCAGCCTGTCACAGTATCAGCAGCTAATCTCTGCCGTCTCCTACTAATACCTTTCACCACTTGCTATTTCAGAAAAAAGGTCCACTTGATTGAAACCTTGTAGCCAACAAAGCATGAAAATAAATTAAGTAAAGAGGAGCAGAGGACTCACCTCTCCAGAGACAGGAAGGCCAAAACGAAGGCCCCTCCACGAGAGCAGTAGAAGCGCGCCATAGAACCTGAACAAAAAGGGGAAGCTAAGAAAGGAAGTAAGGAACCCATAGAAATCACCCTATGAACAAATAGAAGACCACACGGCTGTGAGAATTACATAATGGAATAGAGCACACATAAAGAAAGTATCGAAATCGGAAACAAACTATTGACGGAACATGGAACCCTAACCACACAGGCCCAGTACAGGAAGGCAAAAAAAACCTCCAATCGAAGGGCAGTACGACCAACCCAAGAGAACCAAAAGCACCGCATATACCTCAAGCCCGAGATCGGACTCCAGCGTGCACAAATACATATCTAGGCAAGAGTAAACTTGCCGAGGAATACGAAGAGAGACGACGAAGTAGAGGAATTTAGCCGCCGCGGCGCCGACGCAGCCGAAACTTCGAGCACAGATCCGCGGCTGCCAGGACGAAGAAAGCACAAGGCTCGCTGCAGATCGAAACGGAAAGGCCATCACACAGAGAGAACGCCAAAATCCACGCAAAAAGCAAGCGCGAGAGGAAGAGGGCGACCTCGCGGGGCGCAACGGCGAGGCAGAGGGCGGCTCCGTAGCTTGCGTGTGGCGACGGCTCCGAGGGAGCGGCGGCCGCCGGGAGAGAATCACACTGTCCGGCGAGGTGGACAATCCCGGCAAGACGCTGCCCAAGGCGCTGTTGTACGCGGTCATCTTCGTGGCCATGGGCTACCTGTACCCGCTCCTCGCCGGCACCGGCGCGGTGTCGCTCGACAGGTCGCAGTGGAGCGACGGCTACTTCGCGGAACTCGCGAAGCTCCTCGGCGGCGCGTGGCTGATGTGGTGGGTGCAAGCGGCGGCGGCGCTGTCGAACATGGGCATGTTCGTGGCCGAGATGAGCAGCGACTCGTACCAGCTCCTGGGCATGGCGGAGCGGGGCATGCTGCC
>CM014271.1:9515705-9543206 GCA_004135705.1 Alloteropsis semialata | reverse complement strand
CTTCCGGGAGGCGCTTTTAGGGTTTACCCCGTAGCTCACCGGCGGTCACCGGTCCGACCGGTGCCGTTGACCGGTCTGACCGGTCAGCCCGGAGGCAGCTGCGATCTGGTCCTTTGCGACCCGCGCGAACTAGCGCATTCGTGTGTTGACCAATTTCTGCGTCAACAAAGGGCCTTTGGTCGCTGCATTGCGTGGCGCCCCATCTGACACTGACGGCCGTGTTCGGCAGTTGGGGACAATTTTTTTTTGTCCCCAAATACTGTCGCATGCATGGAGCCCTAAACGAAGTTTATTTACAAAACCTTTTCACAGATGAGTGCAACTTTGCGCGACGAATCTAATGAGCCTAATTAATCCATGATTTGCTACAGTAATGCTACAGTAACTATCCTCTAATCGTGCGGTCAAAGGCCTCATTAGATTCGTCTCGCGAATTTGCCAGGGGGTTGTGAAGGTAGTTTTGTAAACTGACTTTATTTAATACCCATAATTAGTGGTCAAAGTAGCATTTAATGGAGGGAAAAAAAATTTGTCCCTCCAACCGAACACGGCCTTTGGATCGGCCGCCGGCGACGGCGGCGGTTGGGATTGCGAATCGACGGGGGTCTTTCCGTTACGTTTGGATGGAGTTGTATAGCGCGACGCAAAGGATCCGAGCTGTACCAGGATTCGTTTTACGGCTTTACGCAAGCAATTGATTTTCGGATCTGAGTGGGATTTACTGAAACCGGAAAGGAATTGCTACCTCCCTTGTCAGTTGTAAGGGATTGGGGAACGAGATCTCAAGAACATCAAGGAATTACCGACGATACTCGGAGATCCATTGATAGTTTTCATGGTAAATCTAGGTACAAAGCTAGAGTTAATTCTACTTGGTAGGTTTTAAATTCTTCTCTGAATGTCGATTACAGCAGCCACCAGAGCCCTTGCAGTTGCAGGCGACTGTGATTAGATTAACAGGAAATTAATTGAACACTGTTTCAAGTCTGAAAACAAAGCATGAACAAGCTTTAGGTGATGAAAGGTTTCCAAACGTGAGGTGGACAGATCTGTACGGAAAGTGGATGCCTTTGTTTGAAGTGGCGCTTAACTGAAAAACTGAACTCTGACGAACTCAAGTTAACCAATCCCTACGAGTGATGGATTAGTTCAAGTTAGTAAATGAGGCAGTGATTTGAAGTTATTTCATTATGAAGATGGTCATTTGCATTTGATGGGAATTTCAATTAGCTGCAAAAAGAGGCATGTTTAACGATCTCAAGTTGTTTCATTTTTCTTTCAGAGAAAGGATTTGATTCTTGATTGGCACGACTTGTTGTTTCGTACGTTATGATGACATATACCTTGGAACTGAAAATCATCAGCTTTGGTATTCTTGCCCTTCTTTCTGTTTTGTAATTCATTACAGTGGTAGAGGTGAGGATACTCCAAGAGTAAAGCATGTTAGATGTTGCCGCCAATTTCAGAGCCTTTTCCAATATGTTCAAGGTTGGTCATTCAGATTGTAGTTTTTTTTTTGGGAACGAAAAGGCAGGAGCTCTGCAATTTAATTAAGAGAGGAGCAGCAAAATAAAGGAGTTTGTGCAGAGTGGGATAAATGATCTCCTGACAACAACACTGCACCAACATTCAGATTGTAGCTTCTCCTATATTCCATCTGCTCTAGACAAAAATCCAGTACAACTGCTAACAGGGCGATACTGCTGCAACAGGAAAAGGGGGTGCTTAGATGGGTGAAAAGGATGGAAAGTTTATGCATTGAGCCGCGTGCACAGAGAAGAAATGCATTGGGCCGCAATGCCGCATGCATTATGCAAACTTTATGCATAAGGGGTGAATTAAACACCCCCTAAGTGCAAATGCTGACCCGGTACAAGAATTAGATAGCTCTAGAGTTAAACAAACCACGGCCCGTGAGCTCAGGCAAGATGCTCGCCATCGCCCTCTATGCAATAAGAGAGGCAATCGACGACACTCCACGGCTGCACCTCCATCTCAAGGAACGAGTCATGGTAGCTCGGTTCGCTGCTGCCATCTGCAACATTATACCCCTTGATCATGTTCATTCTAGTCTTTTCGTTACAATCGGAGCCCAGGTAGAGAGTATCAGCAGCGACAGAGGAAAACGCCCCAATGGATATAGAGACGGTGCGTCCCAAGCTCATGAACACCGCTCGCCCACGCAGGTCCTTGGCCGGAGCCAGGGCCCCGGCGCCCAGATCCACCCTGAACACGTCATAATTCCTCTTGTGTTTCTCGAAACCCCGGGCATCCGTTTCCATGCCTAGCGTGCGGTGCACCAGCATCAACTCCCCGGCATTGTCCACAAGGTGAACGCTGTGAGACGTTGGACTGAAAACAAACGGTGAGCTGCGAGCAGTGGCCACAGGCCGCAGCCTTGGCGGCTGCCGATCTGGACCAGAGGTATCCAGCACCGTGACACTAGTGCCAATGGCGCAGTAGAAGCGGCCGGCGCACGACATAGTTGAGTCCAGGACCCTGTCATCGGCCACGGTCCAGTGCTCGTCGCCGGGCCTAGCGACGGCAAGCACCGTGGGGCAACGAAGGGAGACCGCTACTGAGGAGGCGTCGGCGAGGCCCACGCCGCACACACAGAGCGTGTCCTCTAACGGACGCCCAGAACGTTAACGCCATGCTCGCTGCTTCTCCTCTGGCAGCAGCGCAGTCACCGGCGGGAGCTCGGTGAGCTGGCGCGTTAGCGGGTTGAGCAGTCGGAGAGTCGGACTACATACGCTTCCGTGCAGCTTGCCGTCCGTGGCGCCTCTGCTCGACGGACCCGCGCGCGCACGGCGTCCTGGACCGCCGCTTCCACCCACGCCAATGGGTTATGATCAGGGAAACCCTATCCACTCCGCACCACCGCCGGTTTCTGAATGTCTCGACGGGCCACTGCATACGCATACGCCTACCGGAGCTCCATGGCCACAACGTTTTCGGGCCCACGGCGGAGGGTCTCCTCGTCCTTGTCCACAGGACCACCTTCTCAGTCCGTGTGCTAAACCCGCTCACCCTCCAGTCGGCCGACCTTCCGCCGGCCGCCACGCTGCTGAGCCAGGTTGATACTCAGGAGATCCGTGACGGCATAGAGGACTTCAAGGTGTCGGGGGCTGGCCTGGCTGATAGCTCCACTTTTGTCATCAATTTCATCATGATCAGCACAGTTGCTGCTGCCAGGCCAGGCGATGAACACTGGACGGTGGTTGATCACGGCAGCACCATCTTCCCAGCCTCGTCTTTTGCTGGCCGCTTCTATTGCTTCACCACCGGAGCTCTCATGGTGGTCAAGACCAGCGTGGACCAGCCGCCGCAGCTGGTCGTGGCTGCCAAGCTGGTTCGGAACTTCTCTTGGATGATGGACAGTGTGCACGTGGTGGACAATGATGGCGAGCTGATGCTCGTGTACCGGAAATACAGCGGCCATGGCAATCGGAAGTACGACGTGTACCGTGTGGACTTGGATGCAGGGAAGACGATGCCTGTCAGTGGGCTCGGCGGGCGTACGGTGTTCATTGGCATGGAGCGTGGGCTCTCCGTCTCGCCGTCAGCATTCCCCACGATCAGAGCTGATGCCATCTACTTGGGATTTGATGGTCAGTTCAATGGAAGGATGGACCAAAGCGCGTGCCATCTCATGGATGGAACCTCTGAGCTGCGTGATGTTTGTAGTAGCATCAATGGCATGCCCAAGTCTGGACCTTGGGGCGCTGATCACTATATATCCTGTTGCGTTACCGGGTATGGCGACAAAGCAGAGTACATCTAGCTTCTTAAAAAAAAAACTAGCATAGACGCACGTGCGACACGCACGTCTAGTATATGGCTAGAAAAGTGTTGATTGATGTCTTCATGTCATATATACCATTTTTTTTGCGAATATGTCATATATACCATATTCATTAACCAAAATAAGTACATAGTATCATATTTATATGAGAAAATGTTCAAATTACCCCATCAAGTATGCACAAAACTGACAAAATAGATTGCCCATATTTGATCAAATATATTACACAAAATATAACCAGTACACCCGTCTACATGCCAGTGCCTCATTGCTGAATTTGTTGTCCAACAACATCAAGGCATAGTGGATTTTCCTGCTAAAGCTCGACATCGATGAGATAGCTTATTTTGCAGCGCTGGGCAAATTGAATCGGCAGGGATCTCCCAACCCATTGCACGCAAGCCGAAAAAGCAGTAACAGTGTATAGCGGCCGCCCTTTAGAGGTGGAGCACATAGGGAGAGGACACAGATCAATCTTGAGAGCGTCCAAGCGATGGATTTAGGTCGCCAAGGATGTGCTTGCCGAGCCGCGCAAAAGAAAGCAATTAGCATGCATGTAGGATAGTGAGAGGTGATGGCTCACACACGCGTTGCATGTTGATACAATAATAATTTAAAAGTATAAATATTAAACCATTTTTTATTCTGTTACTCATTTTATATTTGAAATACAGGCAAAAAACCTAGTGTTTCATGTTTCAAGTATAGAAAGGTTAAGTTTGTTTTGTTCTTAATGGATGTATATTTGTATAAACTAATAATGTTAAATAGGAAAATTTCTACATATTTCCTCTCATTTTATTATCAAGGATGTCTCCTATCACCTTTTATGTGCAAGAGTGTAGTAGAATTTTACCTTGGCCAATCAGATTCCAAAGAAAACCAACACGAGCATTTAGAATTGTATTTTAGCCCAATGCAAGATAAGCCAATCTAATAAGTTGTAGAAATCATATGGAACAATATAAAATTCATGTCACCTAATTTCAGCAACCTCAATAATAAACAGGCAGGCAACGTATCAGGTGCAAACCAACCTCCCCGTGCAAACTATGCAAACCTCAATCTGGACCACATGATCTTGATCCAAGGGGGCGCGTAGAGAGAGGTGGAAGGGGGGATTTGCAAAAGTGATCTTGCTGTGATTAAGGTGGGCGGTGATTTTGCAAATCCCCCCTCCCACCTCTCTCTACGCGCCCCCTTGGATCAAGATCATGTGGTCCAGATTGAGGTTTGCATAGTTTGCATGGGGAGGTTGGTTTGCACCTGATACGTTGCCTTGAAAAAATATACAGTAATTCCTAACTAAAGTCTAATGGAATGGAATAATGGTGAGTACAAATCTATATTGATACCATGTTAGCATATTTCTTCTCTACTCCTAAAAAGATACGAACATAGACCATTTTCAGTGTCACGATCAACAATGGTCCTCCGTCCTCCCATCCCCACACACCCGTTCCTACTCCCTCGCGCCCTATCTCTCCCTTGGTTCGAATCACACTACCTCTGAACAGTCCAATCAAAATAAAATAAAATAAAATACATAGAGAATTCTTGAATTTTTTAGATTCTATAAATTAAAAATGATCCATTTTTTATCATCTGTCATGATAACGAATTTAGATTTTTAATTAAAAATTATTAAAAAAAACTATATGTAAATTATCAAGTGAGCTGTTTACGTTCAAGATGGTTTTAAAAAATTTTAAAATTTTCTAAACAAATACTATAAATCAAAAGTGACCCATATTGCTTTGATTTGGCATAATAGTAAATTTATCTTTTGAAGAGCAATACAGATGCTAAACCACAAAAACAGATATAGCAGGGGAAATAACACATCCATGACAGGAAACCGGGATACTTGTTCAAACAAGAGCAATACACCAGTTTCCGTATCTATCTATACTATAAAGAACGAAAATAATTGAAAATGTTTCTTACCCAATTTGGGCCCGCCTTACCCCTCACGCTGGACCCACCTGTCAGGGCCGAGGGAGGTGGAAAAGAACTGAGACCCATAGAAATTGATAATTAGAAAATGATTCTGCCAAAAATCAAAAGATTTTTTCACCACGGGTCCCTATACCCACCAGTCGTACCCACAAATGTCATCCCTTGATCCTGGTCGACAGGTTTGGTAATTTCTTTGTCCTTCGGTGAAGACTTGGACTTCTTCCACGGTACAAGACCTGTAAGTGTTTGCCTCATGCCCGATGCGCCCCTCCGTACCCTTTTGAGGCTCTTCACGCAAGAGTCGGCCGGCCATGTATACGGCGTCGGCGGCGATACAACGATAAGTGGATCGCTGGCCTGCATGGATAGAATATGAACGTGCTTGCGCAATTCATGCGGTCACAGCATGGTTTCGTAGATCGAGAGTTCCGAGATGTTGCGAGGAGCTTTTTGCTCACGAAGGTCTTTGTTCTTTGACTTCTGTTCCTTTTCTGTCTTCTCCAAATCCATATGACGATTTGCTTTTCCTTGCCCGCAGGATTTGGTACAAGTTGAAGCTATTGCCAAGGAGAACTGGACCAGCTCTGTGTGTTTATTGGAATTTGGAACAATTCTCAGTTTATGTTTTCAGGTAAGCTCTTAGAGCATCTCCAACAGATTGAGAAAACCAATTCTCTTTCCCTTTATTTTTGGTTAAAGGGGATTGTGATGAAAAAAAAACCCTCTCCAACAGATCCCCTTTCTATTTCTCTTTCCCTTTAATTTTTTCTCAATCCCTTTTTTCTCTCCTCCTCTTCCCTTTCTAAAGGGGATTTGCCCCTCTCCCCTTTCCATTTCCCCTTTTCTTTCTTTCCTCTGAACCGCAAGATCTGCTCGCCACAATGTATTCTTGGCCGTCCGAAGAGCTTCTTTCTCAGTGCTGCTGCTCGCAGTCGGGGCTGCCGCTCGCCATGGCCAGAGGCAGGCCGAGCGCCACCGTGAGAATGGAATCGACAACACGACGAGGTGCTCCGGCGAGATGAAGCTGCAGCTCATGTTCTTGGTGGCGCAGACGGGCACGTCGGTGTCGAGCCCCGATCCGGCCCTGGCCGGCGCAGCCCGTCACCGGTGTCGCGCCCCCGTCCCTGGAATCGATGCCGCGGCACTCCTCCCACGCACGCTCGATGTTGATCCCCGACGAGAGCAACTTGTCGGACGAGCGGTCTTCCGCGACGAGGCCGAGGAACAGGTGGCGCATGGCCGGCTTCCCCGCCGCCGAGCGCGGGAGCGTGTGCACCAGCACCACCACCGGCCGGAGCCCCACCGCGGGCCACTGGCCCGAGCTGGCCACGTCGCCGGCCTGGTCGCGGCTCTAGCACCGCCGAAGGCTCGGGCATGGCGCCCTCATCGATGAACTCTACTGACGCCGACGGCTCGGGCATGGCGCAACGCCGTCGGGGCCCATACGGCCTCCTTGTCCAGTCTGCGCGCCAAGAAGCGGCCAAGCAGCGCCGCCGACAGCTCCGGCGCCCCTGCCATCTGCGCGTCTACCCATGTAGAGGAGCGGCCGAGTGACACTGAGAGCTCCGGCATTGTTGCTGTCGTGTCGCTGCGAGCCGTGAGGAAGAGAAGAAAGCAGGGGAAAGAGAAAATAAAAAAGAGAAAATAGGTTACTCACTGACACGTGGGTCCCATTAGGAAGAGAAGATAGAAAGAAGAAAGGGGAAAGGAGATCTGCTGCAGCATCATTCTCCAATATTCTTGATTTGTGAAAGGAAATTCCCGTATGGCAACATATCAGGTGGAAACTAACCTTTTCGTGCAAACCGTGCAAACTCTAATCTGGGCCACATGATGTTGATCCAAGGGGCACAAAAGGGAGGTGGGAGGGGTGATTTGTAAAAGCGCCTCTAATCACACTTTTGCAAATCACCCCTCCCACCTCCTCTACGCTCTCCCTTGGATCAACATCGTGTGACCTAGATTAGAAGTTTGCACGGTTTGCACGAAGAGGTTAGTTTGCACCTGATACGTTGCCTTTTTTCAATCCACTTTCATTGTTTTTCTGTTTCTTTGCATCACACCTCTGTATGAAGTTCAACATATGTTTAATTCAATTTTTAGTTTGAATTATGTAGGTAACATAAAAATTGCTTTCTGATCGCTTCATATATAAAAGTCTACATGGCTACACACATTATGCTTTTATGTTAGTACTTTCTCTGTTAACAGGGCTAAAAAATAGGTAATTTATAATCGCATATATATGTTGGTGTACTTTAGGATTTTTTATAATGACATATAATTTAGATACATGTTTCGTGTTACTTTTGGCTATATAGTAATTATGAGAGTCATAAGTATTATGTTGTATGAAAAATATGTCCCATAGCGCCCCCTGCCCCACCTCTCTCTCATGCCTTTCTCATTTGTTAAATATATTTTATATGGATACATACTTATTTTTGTCCGGCTGCGATAGACTTTAGCTAGCAATTATTTTTCACCAAATTCATAGCTTTATTCTCTTTACACCCATCTCTATACGTGTTTGACCGTTGTTTAATTCAATCATTAGTTTGAGTCACATATATACTGATGTATCTTTTTGTTGTTTTATTTTTGTAATAGAAGGTGTAGTTGAGTGTTATTCTATGTTATTTTTATAGTGATATATGTGAGTAGTTTTTAAGAAACATAATGAATTTAATGGCTATCATTATCAATGGATGATTGGATGCTTCTGATTTCTGTTAGAATTTTGTAAGGTTTTTCTAGAAACACTTCTTATGATGATTATTATGGAGGCTCCAAAAGCTAGACCCTCCAATTAGTAATAGTGAACTTTCCTAAGTCAACTAAGTGAAGCAAAAGAGGATGACTGAACATGCCACCAAAAAGAGTGCTCAGCAGTGTCCTGCTCTGTATGTACATTGGATTTAAGAGAGAAAATTGTTCAAATAGACTCCCTCCGTATCAAAAATATTTGTTGTCGTTGACTTATTCTAAAATGTTTGACTTCTTATCTTATTCAATAAATTTAGGCAAATATGCAAAAAGCTAAATCACACTTGTGAATAAAGCAAATTGCAAACAAAATAAATGGTATACACACAATATTTGAATAAGACGAATGGTCAAAGTCATGATAAAAAATTAACGGCGACAAATATTTTTTCGATACCGATAAGTATTTCATCTACATGAGACTGCACAACTGGAAATAAGTCAAGCACTGTGCACTAATGCTAAATGGAATGAGAGCTACAGGCTGCTTCATGGCATGACAATGGTACAAAGGATACAAAGCTCAATGAGCTCAGGCAAGATGTCCGCCGTTGCCCTTGATGCAGTATGAGAGGCAGTCGACCATGTTATAAGGCTGTTCCATCTCAACGCATGAGTCATGGGGAAAACGTTGGCTGCTTCCATCCGCGACATTGTACCCTTCGATTTTGTTGAGCATAGTCTTCTCCTCACAATCGCATCCCGGATAGAGAGTATCAGCAGCAAGAGAGGGAAAAGTCCCAGTCCCTACAGGTACAGAGACAACGCGGCGGCGGCCCATGAACACTGCCCGCCCGCTCAAGCCCTTGATCGGGACCAGGGCTCCGGCGGCCAAATCCACCCGGTACACCATGTACTCCATCTTGTATTTCTTACGTTGGGCGTCCTTGTCCAGGCGCGGCGAACGGTGCACGAGCATCAGCTCTCCGGCATTGTGGAACAGATGAAGGCTGTCGGACATTCGGCAGAAATGGAATGACCTGCGCCGCTCAATGGCCGTCACCAGCCGCGGCTTGTGCTGATCTGAATCAGAGTTGCTGTTCAACGCCATGACACTACTACCAATGGCGCAGTAGAAGCGACCGGCGAACGGCAAGGTCGAGTCGATGAACTTGTCGTGGACCAGGGTCCAGCGCTCGTCGCCGGGCTTAGCGACGGCAAGCACCGTGGGGAAACGGAACGAGACCGCCACCGTGGAGGCGTCCGGAAGCCCGACGCTGTAGATCGAAATGCTGTCTCTCAAGTTACCCCGTGCGCGCCTAGCTCGCTCCTCCTCTGTCATCAGCGCCGTCACCGGCGGGAGGTCGGTGAGCTGGCGCGTGAGCGGGTTGAGCAGACGGACGGCGAGGGTGGGCTCGTGGAGCAGGAGGAGGAGGCCCTCGGGGGTGAGCGCCAGCAACGTGTGCTCCGCGAGCTCGGGAAGTTCCGTCCGGATGCACTCGCCGGTGGAGACGTTGAGGAAGCGGCGGCAGCGGGGGCCGACGACGTCGTGGGCCTTGTCGAGCATGATCCAGTGCCGGGGGTGGAAGCGGGCGTCCAGGCCCGCGGCGCGGGGGTCCGCGGAGCGCAGGCGCCACGGGCGGCACGCTGCGCGGAAGCGGACGTAGTCGGCGACGTCGTTGGCGAGGGCCAGCTCGGCGATCAGGCTGGCCGGGCCTTCCCCGCCAAGGTTCGCCCAGTCCCTCGTGCCCCTAATGCGGCTGCTCGAGAGCGTCTGCGCACGACGGTTCAGCGCCGTGCGCACGCGCTTCGGCCGCCAACTCCAGGAGAGCGAGTGCGTCATCGTCTGGGCGGCGGAGCAAGCGCGCGCAAGTGATCTCGCTTGAAGAGCTGGGAGGTCGTGCGTGTCCGTCCATCCGACGGCGCCTCTCGGCTGGACACGGGACCCCGTGCAAGATTGTTGGGAATATATAGTTGGGCTTCGCGTGTGCCCGCTAGCATAAGGAGTTGTATGGTGCGACGTGAAGGGCCCCAACTGTACGAGGATCATGCGCGTCCGGCTTCCGTACCCGTTGCGGTCTCCAAGCTCGGACGATTGGCGTAGAGACGGGCTCGTACCGGCAAATCCTTTCGCGGAAAAGATTAGCGTGAGGAGCCCGGACTCTGCGCAGCTTTTCCCTTCTCTGCTCCGGAAGTCTAGTTCGTTTATTTATTTCTTCCGCGTTCCGAGGGGTCGGCGCCATTGGATCGAATGGCGAAGCACTCAAGGTCCCCGTCCGAATCTCGCGGAACCAAGCGGGCGCGCGTCGCCGCCAAGCCGCCACCATCCGCTCTTACAGCCACGCCATCATCCTGGGCGGAGCTGACGTACGGACTGGTGGGGGCCATCGCCGAGCACGCGCTCGCCAACGACGTGTCGGACTACATGAGCTTCCGGGCCGTGTGCCGCGAGTGGCGGCGGGGCACCGACGACGACGCCCCTCGATCGCAGGGATGCCTGGACCGCCGCTTCCACCCGCGCCGGTGGATCATGCTCCGCGAGGCCGCGCCCGGCCGCCACCGGCCCCGCTTCCTGAACGTCTCCACGGGCCAGTGCGTCCAGACGGAGCTCCCGGAGCTCGACGGCCACCACCTGCTCGGCGCCACCACGGAGGGCCTCCTCGCCCTGCTCGACGTGGCAACCCACGTGGTCCGCGTGCTGAACCCGATCACGAGGCAGCTCCTCGACCTCCCGCCGCTAGATCCGCTGCTGTCGGAGGAGATGCGCAGGATAATGATCTCCGGTCCCGGGTTCGATGTCTCAGGCATGGGTCTCGCTGATGACTCCACGGTGGCGCTCTGTCTCTGGAGCCTGCTAGTTGTCGCCAAGCCTGGGGACGCCAGCTGGACAAGGGTCGAGGCCAACGCCGCTTTCCGCTTCAACTCGGCCATGTCATTCTCAGGTCGCTTCTACTGTGCAAACAGCAGCGCCGTCATGGCTCTGGAGGTCGGAGCAGCTCACGAGCCGCCACGGCTGGAGCTGGTCGCCGAGATAACATTTCGGACGATGCCTATGGACACCCCCACCGTGCACCTTGTCGAGAGCGACGGGAAGCTCCTGCTGCTCCGCGGCTGGTCATCGCCGTGGAAGGGCCTCTACAGCGACAGGAAGTTCCAGGTTTACAGGGTGCATCTCGGCGGCGCGCGCGACATCGTGGCCGTCCGTGGCCTCGGCGGTCGCGCCCTGTTCGTCGGCAAGATACGTGCGCTGTGCGTTCCCGCCGGCGTGTTCCCGTCGATCCGCTCCAACACCGTCTACCTGGGCTACGATCTCCTGGAAAGGATCCGGGGAACGGTCGCGTACAATCTCCATGACAGAAAGGTAACTGAACGCTGCGACAGAAGGGGTGGTGGGTTGGCCTGGGCGCGACCGTGTGGTATCGCTGAATATCTGTCCTGGTATGTCTCTAGCACAACCTTCCGCAAGACCGAAGAAATGTAAAAAGGAACAAAAAATGAAGGTTTTTACAGCGTTTGCTTATAGAGCAACCTGAGCTATATTCTGCAAGGCGGATGATTCCACGGGTCATCTCATTAGCCTGCTGAAAGTCACCTCATTCAAGAGCTAGTCTTTAACATTTGTCTTCTTTTTTAAAATTTTGGAAATTAGGTTTCCCCACTTTATTGCTGGAGCTATGTTCTGCAATGTGTTCGTTTATCATCTCCGACTTTTCTGCTTTCATTAATATTTTCCACCTTCTCAACACCTTCAATGATGCAAATGCCACATAAGACAGCAGCGCAAGTACAGTTTAAAAGTGAAATTCTTTTGTTACTGATCCCACCATCTTGCCACTGATTCAAAATTAGTGCCAATATGAAAGTGGAGGACCTCAGACAACTCCTTCCGAATCTGTTGGGCCACACAGCAGCCGAAAAACAAATGATCTATGGATTCAAGTTCACAGCAAAATAAACAGGTTTTGTCAAACACTTCTCTTCTCTTGCTCAAATTATCTCGGGTTAACAACTTGCTGTTAGATAAGAAAGAAAGCATAGCTAGCTCTTGTTCAAGATATAGTCTTCTTCTATAATTTTAGAGATAGAAAGATTTGGTCCTTTCAGCCATATGATGACCGGAATTGCCGTGCAGGTTTTTTCTCTAGCGAAAAATAGGAGCAGGTTTCCTCAAAGAAGGAAAGAGTTTCCTCAAAGGAAAGAGTCGCACAAGGGGGATATAATTGATTTTTGGCAGAGTCATTTTCTAACATGTAGTTTCTATGAGTCTCAACCCTCTCCTACCTCTCTCTGCCTAAGAGGCGGGTCCGATGTGAGGGGTACGATGGTCCTATTTTAGGTCAAAAACAATTTCAATTGTTTTTCTTTTTTAAAGTATGGAAGAAGCATAGATGCAAGTGCGGCATGTACAGTATAAATTATAAATTATTAGTATAAATTCGAAAGTTTGGCATCTAGACAACCCATTTTATATGCAGGTGGCCTTCTAATGCCTTGATGTCATTACCAAAATCACATCCACCATCTCAGCATATATATGGCTCACAATGCCATGCCAGGTGCTCTACTGCATTTTCTTTTATTGTCTCTCGTCTTCTGCCCTTGGGTTTTAACAACCAGTACGGTATTATATATTTCAGAGGTCACCATGCCGACTTTTTGGTTTTTTTTTTTTGAGAAATCTATGTCGGCTTTTCGTGGGTTGTGAAATTTCTGGTAAGTGCTTGCACGACCTAGTATGATAGTATCTAGCCTGTACAGGCCCATTATTACCAACCAACGAAACCTGTGCATTTGTATTACCTGGACGTCCACGAGATACATGCAATTTCCGAACAGGCAAAGGCCTTGACCAGTCTTGGCCCTTTATACTCTATCACAAGTTCACAACCACCCAAGCGATGGCGAGCATGCAACGTACGTGGAATTCTACCTAGACTTCGGCCTTCCCTACGCGGGCTCGGACAGGATAGTTTATCATTTGCCTTGATACAAGTTTGCCCTGGACTCGTTTGCCCTGCCGCAGTCGATCAATATGGACGTCGGGTGGGTGCTGATAAACGCGCGGCGGGTAAACTAACCGATCGGCGAGAAAACCTTTTGATTTATGGCAGAATCATTTTCTAACTATCGATTTTTATGAGTCTTGGTGCATTTCCACCTCCCTCAGTCCTGACAGACGGGTCTAACGTGAGGGTAAGGTGAGCCTAAATTGAGTAAAAAACGTTTTCAATTATTTTCGTTTTTTATAGTATAGATAGATATCGTATTAGACTTGTTAATAAAGAAATATAACAATATTTATCATACCAATAATATGACATAAAAAAATCCGAAGGAGTAAGACGAAAAGAACTCAGGCTAGATGCGGTCCGTTGCTGATATGGGCACGAACTGGAGTTGGGGGCTTGGGGCTTTTCGATGCAATCCCGGACGATCGCCAAAGAGATCGCGACGCACCGCAAACCCTTCTGAAAGCGCCGGAAGCACAAAACATCGACGCGTCCCCCCCCACCCCACCCCTTCTACTCTCCAATTTAGCTTCGTTTTTTTTCTCCAGCATTTCGAAATTCGAAGTCGTCGGCATCAGCATCACTGGGTCGAATACTCGAATGGCGAAGCACTCATCAAGATCCCCTTCCGATGAGACGGGCCCCACTCGCCGAGCCAAGGCCAAGCGGGCCAGCGTCGCCTCCAAGCCGCCGCTATCCACTCTTGCAACCACGTCATCCTGGGCCGTGAAGCGCGCACGCGGGGCACGCCGCCGCCGTCACGTCCCGAGACGGTGTTGGGCGGAACTGACGTACGGACTGGCGGGGGTCATCGCCGAGCACGCGCTCGCCAACGACGTGTCGGACTACATGAGCTTCCGGGCCGTGTGCCGCGAGTGGCGGCGGGGCACCGACGACGACGCCCCTCGATCGCAGGGATGCCTGGACCGCCGCTTCCACCCGCGCCGGTGGATCATGCTCCGCGAGGCCGCGCCCGGCCGCCACCGGCCCCGCTTCCTGAACGTCTCCACGGGCCAGTGCGTCCAGACGGAGCTCCCGGAGCTCGACGGCCACCACCTGCTCGGCGCCACCACGGAGGGCCTCCTCGCCCTGCTCGACAAGTCCACCCACGTGGTCCGCGTGCTGAACCCGATCACGCGGCAGCTGGCCGAGCTCCCGTCGCTGGAGCCCCTGCTGCCCCCGGAAACGCGCACAAAAATCTCCCAGGGCGAGCTCGCGTACGGGTTCAAGGTCACAGGCCTCGGGCTCGCCGGCGGCTCCACGATCGCGCTCTGCGTGTTTGACCCGGAGATGCTTGTCGCCGCCAGGCCTGGCGACGGCCGCTGGACACTGGTCGAGGGCGAGGACTGGTTCTACTCCGCCATCTCCTTCTCAGGCCGCTTCTACTGTGTCAACGGCAAGGCCGTCATGGCGTTGGACGCAACCACGGCGAACAAGCCGCCACGGCTGGTGGTGGCCGCCAAGCTGACATTTCCGGTGTCTCTACTTCGCAGGGACACTCTGCACCTGGTGGAGAGCGACGGGAGGCTGCTGCTGCTCCGCCGCCGGCTGGCGTGGCGGGGCGAGTACAACCCGTGGGAGGAGGAGGAGGATGAGCTTTGGATCAGGGAGTACAAGGTTTACGAGGTGGATCTCGCCGCGCAGGAGACGGTGGCCGTCCCCGCCCTCGGCGGGCGCGCCGCCGTGTTCCTCGGCGGAAGGCGCGCGCTGTCCGTCTCCCCGCTCGTGTTCCCGTCGATCCGCGCGGACAGGGTCTACCCGGCCGCCACCAGCTGGGAGAAGATGGAGGAAGGAATTGACTCATATAATCTCCTCGATGGAAGCATTGAACGCTGCAAAGTTAGGGTGAAGGATGCATGATGATGATGGTGGATTTGATGGTGGCTGGGCGCGACCATGTGGTATCGATGACTATCTGTCCTGGTACGTCTCTCGCAAATGCAACGCGATTGAAGAAATCTAACCGGGACTGCATCGTACTGACTACATTACAGATCAAAGAGAGGTTAGAAAAAAAATTATGCAACTGCATGGTACAGCGCGCAGTGTACGCACTCTGTCGTGAATAACCGGGATAAATCATGTACTATTAATAGATTTCGTATTCTGCATTGTGATGTCCTTTTCGACCATTTGTTTTTAGCAAAATATAAATGTTGTTATTTTCTGCTAATTATTTTTTTGTCATACTTTACGGTATGTGTGTTTATTCATCATTTTATAAAAATGTAGAAAAACTCTAACCCCAACCATTTTGGTTTTGTGAATTTGTGATACCGGTTCCAATCGTTTTCATCCCTATGCACTCTTCTGGAAGGCAATACTTACAGTCAGCTTGGCCAAATCATATTTTTTAGAGAGATCAAGTCCTTTTCTTTTGTTGATGATTTCTTATTCGTGATCATCATATCTGTTTTGTTTGTGAGATCTCATACACGCTGGACTATCAATATTGATAATCTTGATACTATATATGAAGACTGACTACTGCTGCACACAGATATAAATATATAATAGAGCTAATAAGTAGTCTAACAAGCATAGTATAAAACGTATCTTGAATTTAAGATGCCTTTATCATTCTCGTTTGTTTGTTTCTACACCCACCCCATCTCCGACCATCCCATGCTGAACTCACCATCTCATGCATGCCTGTGCTCACAGCTGCTCTCACTTCTCTAGTTCTCTTGCGTGCCGTTATTGTTTACTCCTACTCCTACATATACACGCACACGCGGGACCAACTTCTGGCGTCCTCTTCCTACTCCCGGCGGGCGGCATATAAACGATTCACAGCTGCAGTCCAGAACATCAGCCTTGCATTGTCTCGTCCCCGCCGGAGGCGAAAGATGACGGCGGAAGAAGACATCGCCATGGAAGCAACAACTGAGCCGGACGCCGTGACGAAGAAGCCAGCTACGACGACGGCGATTAGCAAGGCGTTGGCGCCTTTGTGGGCGTTCGAGACGGCGATGCTGCCGCTGAGCTTGGTTCTGGTGCAGGTGTTCACCATGGTGACGCTGCTCATCTGCAAGCTGGCCCTCAACGCCGGCATGCGCCCCTTCGTCTTCCTCGTCTACCGCAACCTCATCGCCGCGGCCGCCATCGCGCCGCTTGCCCTCGTCTTCGAAAGGTGCGCACGTCCACGTAGTACACAGCTACGCCACTTTCTTGCGCTACGTAGGCGCTTGAATTCTTCCATTGCTTTCGATATGATGTTCCTTTTTCTGCCATGTTCTACTTTGCTTGAATTTGTAGTTACCATCATTTTCAAGTGTGGATGATCAACGGGTACGCGGCTAACCAAACGCCAGAAAGGCAGAACTTGAGCAAATACAAGAGAATTATTACACGCCGAAATGGATTTTATATAGTCCATTTTTCAAAACAGCATGCAACCAATCTGTCCATTTTAGTTTATTTCCTGCAAAAAAAAGCTCAGTAGAACACTTCTGTTTGTTTACGAGGGAGAAGCGTCAGTGCTTCTTTTCTTTTCTTATTCACTCAGCGTCTGCTCTCTTTGTACACCCATGCCAATTCTCTTCATGCGTGGGCTAGAAACAGATGGCCCTTTTCTATCGGGAATCTCTAATTTCAGGCGTTTGAAGGGGAAAAAAAAGTAATACTTCGTTTGTTCTATATATGTCGACTTAGTTTTGTCCTAAGTTAAATTTCTCTAATTTTGATTGGTTTATAGGAAAATATATTAACATCTACAAATACTTATTAATAAATAAACTAACAAGACTGATTTCATAGTGGATTTAACAAATGTGATTTGACGTCGTAGATGTTGGTGTGTTCTTTACAAACTTAGTTGAAGTTAGAGTGGTTTAATTTAGGACAAAATAAAAACAACTTCCTTTTTCAAACAGAGGAAGTACTACCCTTTTAAACCATCAACCAGCCTCTAAGTTAGGGAAAATTACGAGTAAAAGAAGTATTGGAGTTCACTGATAACATGATTTATTGGAAATATCAAATATGCTGGACAAACTTCAAATATGCTCAAAATTTTTAAACAAAATATATGCTAAATGTTGGTAAACATGATACAGTTCTTCAACCAGCCCCAGCCCACAGGTAAAAACGAAAACTCAGGTTTATTTCCGAAATTTCACCGAAAATGTTATTCAAACCACACGTTGTGTTGCCATTAATTTTAGTTTAGTTGTACTTTAGGCGATGGTGAAATAATAAATTTTCTGACGATTGAAAACTCACAAGGCAATTTCTTTATTCTTCTGTGCCGTTTTCTCTTCGAGCAAGACATCACATATTATCTTCCGTTTACTTAATACTAGTACAAGCCGGTTCCCGGATCTTTCAACTATAATTAAAGATAATTTGATCTGCGGTGGTCTCTGATGATATCAACTATATAGTTTGACCTGAGGTTGTCTGATCCACAATCCAATGGACAACAACTGATACTATAGCTACTGCCTCGCAAATTAAATCTAATCGATCTAGTTGTAACTTGATCTGAACCTCCAAACTGTTCACTTCTCCAATTGCCTGTGCTGCACTTAGAATTCGACGAGACGGGAGAAACTCAGAGTGATTCTGTCAGTGTCTTTTGTCTTTTCATAGTATGCGGGTATGGTTCGCTAACAACTCCGTGAAGAAATACAGTCTGTCTGGCTGATTGCCAACCTGGAACTGCCTAGCATTAGGAGGAGGTAGAACAGAAATGGTCATCAGCAAAGTGTCTCCAAAAAAGAAGAAGAAATGGCACTGAAATGTATCTCTGTCGAAGTGCCATAAGCATCTCATCTCACGGCTGCAGAAAGGTCATTCTCGATCGCTTGCTGGAGGGGGCCATGAGATCATCGCTGCTGACTGACTGCATCTCTGCTTACACAAAGCGACGCCAATCGGCAATCGCCAATCATTCAGTAACTCGTTTGGACAGTATAGCACATGGGGAATTAATAAAACTCAACCAGGCAAGTGAAGCTACTTGCCTTGTGTCAGCACCAAATGCTTGCGTTGTCCTAGGTCCCAGCTCGTCATATATAACTTCAAATGGTATGAAAAATTCAAAATTGACCTACTAGTCTGCTTCTAACTTGATGCTCTTATTGAATTGGGCCTGAATTTCCAAGTTCTCGCCTTAAATTTTGATTTTCTACATAGAAATATCGATCTGATGATCTCTACTGCCTTTTTGAAATGATTGCTCTTCTTATAACTTACCAATCTTACATTGAATAACACCTATTGGAAATATGGCCTATAATTTTCCTATAACTCCGCTTTTCGCTTTGTTTCTCCAAAATTATTTTGAAGGAAATTTGAAGATTTTCGTCCACACATGTTGTTCAGTATTGTCTACTGTGCTTATAATTATCGTGAAATATTCATCATATCATCTTAAAATTCAAAGTTCTTATTTCCATCTTTGTGTTTTCAGGGAAATGTGGAAAAAGTTAACCTTGGCTATCTGGGGTTGGATTTTCATAAATGCCGCACTCGGGTGAGCACTTTCTCACCCCGTCAATCTCTTATGCAGCTATATTTGCTGTCAAATGTTTTGGGGGTTTCTGTAAATTTTCGAATTTGAAATGAAATCAAATTTGCATTATACAATCAGAAATGCAAGAGTAAAATTAGCAAGAGACAGAGAGGCTGTGGGACGCCTTTTCACTGACAATTTATCGTACTGTTGTAAGTGCAGATAACAATACATCAGATTGTATATGGTTGAAATATATGCACTCTAGCCCTTTATAGGCAATAAGAAAAGGCACTAAATATTGAAACCTGCAATTTAACCAGCTTCTGAAGCGAAGCTTATTTAAATATGCATGAAAATCGTCTCAAAAGCATTTGTAATGTGTAAATGCTTGATTGCCAATCATAGCGATTTTGACTCCGAAATATATATACACTTTGATGTATCCCTCCGGAAAAAAAAATGTCTCACGCAGAATCGTCCTGGCAATGGGTTGTACTACCATGGCCTGCGTGCCACCAGCGCCGCCTACTCTGCCAACTTCCTCAACCTGGTCCCCATAGTCACCTTCATCATCGCCATCATGCTCCGGTATTTGACCTAAAGCTTGGAACCACACAGACTCATCACAGATGCAACTGTTCTTGATATATTTGCATGAGAGATTCAGGGCCGAGAAGGCGGTGCTTACAAAGTGGCCTGGCAAGATGAAGCTGTTGGGCACATTGATGTGCGTCTGCGGGGCGATGGTCGTTAGCCTGTTGAAAGGCCGGCGGCTGCACCTCTGGCCTACCCACCTGCTGAGATACCCTCACGCCCCTGCAGCGGCGAGCCGCACTGGCCTTCACCACAGCATGGTCGCCGGCACATTGTTCTTGTGCGGCAGCTGCCTGAGCTATGCCTTATGGTTCATCGTCCAGGTGCTACTTCGGCCTTGGAACCCGTACATAGCCAGCTCTTCATCAGCTCGAGCTATATATAAACACTAGTTCCTTCTGAAGAAATGGTGTTTCTTCTGAATATGAACACAGGCTAGGATTGCGAAGGTATTCCCATCCAAGTACATGGTGACAACACTGACGTGCCTGCTGGGAAGCCTGCAATCCTTCGTGGTCGGCGTCTCCCTCGGCCACAGCAGAGCTGAATGGAAGCTCAAGTGGGACCTGAAGCTTCTGACCATCGTCTACTCGGTGATTAGCCAGAAACCCGTACTAATTGCTGATCTGTTCACCCTAATCCTGTGGTGTTTCATCATGTCGCCAGGGGGTGTTCAACACGGGCGTCACGTACGTGGTCATCTCTTGGGTGATCAGCCGCCGCGGGCCGATCTACCCGGCAATGTTCAGCCCGCTGCTGCTGATCATAACCACCGTGATGGACTCATTGCTGCTGGGCACCAACATATATGTGGGGAGGTGAGCTAGCTCTGCCTGACTGAATTGGGCCTGCATGTGAAATAGCATCAATCTCTACAGTGAAGGACTCGATCAAGGTCATGCTTGGATCCTCTATTATGCTAATATTTTGGATTAGCGGCTAAAATGTAGGGGATCTACACATGTCTGTTAATATACCGACTACTCCCTCCGTCCTGAAATATAAGGCATTTTAGTTTTGTCCTAAGTCAAACTAGATAAACTTTGACCAACTTTTTAGAAAAAATAATAATATTTATGGCATCCAATGAGTATCAATAGACTCATTGTGAAATATATTTTTTATATTTTACTTATTTGATTTGCTAAATGTTAATACTTTTCTCTATAAATTTGGTCAAACTTTCAAAAGTTTGACTTAGGATAAACCCAAAATGCCCTTTATTCCAGAACGGAGGGAGTAAATGTTAGCATCACATCATGCTAACACTTAATTAGCGCATTAGCAATAAGGTTGCTAATAGGTGCTAATAGAGTACTCATTAACAGGTGGATTGCCCGTGCTAGATAACTAATAGTTAGCACCAATTAGCTAGATAACTGTTAGTATTAATGGATCCAAACTTGTCCTAAGCCTGCACGAGTAGATTATATGCTTCAGCAACTAGGGGAATTGAGTATGACTTGATAATGTATGTGCAGTGTGCTAGGGACAATGCTGATCATTCTGGGTCTATATGCATTCATGTGGGGCAAAGGGAATGAGCAACGGCCTACTGCTATTGTGGCCCCCACCACGGCGGGGAAGCCGTCCAGTAGTAAGGAGGAGGTGTGGGATTGCGGACCTATCCCTCGACGGTGAATGTATGAACCACAATATTCGTCGATGATGTTGGTGCCACATCGATGATGCGAACAAAACTCCAAACATGAGATCTAATAGAGAAAATAATGGTTGGACTTGGTTCTAGACGCTTCACTAAGATCAAGAGAAAAATATATACTGCAACTGCAAGTGAGAACTCTAGGAATGTGATGGTCGATAAACTCAATGAAGTGCCAACTTCGAAGGATCGCACCGAAAAAAACACTAATAGTGCAATTCAAATTTATTTGTTGGAAACGGTGGCTATGCTGCCTGGCTGTAAGAGCACGTTTGTTTTCCGCCGATGCACGCCCTACCAAAACATAGGTCACCAATTTTTTCGCAGAGTGTTTTCACCGCTCGTGTTTTCGTCATGTACGAACGCCGATTACAATTTACAGTTACACACGGGTGTGGATGTTGAGGCCTCAGCAATTGTAGGCTTCGAACCAGATGATCATGCGTGGCTGGTGAATGACCAGATAATTGGTCGAACCTATTTTAGAAGCAATCCAAGCATGCCCTAACTAAACACGATAGAAGAATATGCCGTCTTCGATTGTAGGTGATTTGCTGCACGAATACTGAATACGTATAGATCGCTCTGGCAGTCTGGCACCGATCTCAAACCGCCCAACCGGGTAATTGGACGGGGAAGCAGCCGCGCCTCGACCGACACGGCGACACCGTATCGGCTCCCCGCGTGAGCACCGCCACCGAACAACCTCTCCGCTCCTCCCACAATCGTCTTCCTGGGGCAAGGGGGACGAATGATAACACGCTGCTGGGCGAGCCTGACGCACGGGCCGGTGGTGACCTCGCGGAAATAAGCCATGGGCAGTTTGGTCCTTTCATGTGCAAATAAATGGAAAATGGAATTAGAAAACAATAAAAAAGTTAAAATGGCAAGTAAATCAAGTTACTCATCATATAAATGGTAATTTTGCGAAACCCATCTTCACAGTGGCAAACGTGCGAAGCCCAATGTTTAGAAGGGCAAAAATCCAATTTTCTCCGCGGAGCGCGCGCGCCAACGACCTGGCCGTGTGCCGCGGGTGGCGGCGGTGTGTTGCACCGAGGACGTTTCCCCCTGCGCGAGGCAGCACTACCACCAGTTGTAATGTAGGTAGCGAACCACGACTCTAGCACCACCGTTTGGTTCAACAGTCACCATCATCCACCCTCCGTCTCTCCCACCCGTTCTCTCCCTCCACCTACACTCCATATCTCCACGGCCCCTCCCGCGCTGCTCACTCCCCACCGACACTCCGCTCCGCTCCGCTCCGCCGCCATGGACCGCGACCCCTCCGTCTCCGACGAGGACGACGACCTCGAGACCCTCGTCCCTCAGAACCACACCAAGCCGCCCTCCCCCACCTCCCGCTCCCGCTCGCCGCCCAACTCCTTCAGCATCGCCGCGCTCCGCCCGGCGCTCCCCTCCTCCGCCGCCTCCCTCGGCCGCGCCCTCTGGTCCCGCCGCTACCTCCTGCTCTTCGTCTCCCTCCCGCTCCTCTTCCTCGTCCTCTTCCTCTCCCTTGGCGGCGCCTCCTCCCTGCCCGCTTCCATCCGCCTCCCCTCCGCCGCGCCCGCCGCCGACCCCGCCGCCTCCCGCATGCGCGAGGCCGAGCTGCGCGCGCTCTACCTCCTCCGCTCCCAGCGCTCCGGCCTCCTCAGCCTCTTCAACCGCACCGCCGCCCCCGCCCCCGTCTCGCTCCCCGATCTTCAGGCCGCGCTCCAGGGCCAGATCAAGATCAACCGCGAGATCCAGGCGGCGCTCCTCTCCGCGCACCGCTCCGGCGCCGGCAGTGCGACGGAGGACGGCCTGGATCTCGACCTCCCTGTCGCCGGGTGCAGGAGGAGGGAATTGCCGGCCGACAGGCGGACGATCGAGTGGAACCCCAAGAAGGACCGGTTCCTCTTCGCCATCTGCGTCTCTGGGCAAATGTCCAACCACTTGATCTGCTTGGAGAAGCACATGTTCATGGCGGCGCTCCTCGGCCGGGTCTTGGTGGTGCCCAGCCAGAAGGTGGATTACCAGTTCGATCGGGTGCTTGATATCGGCCACATTAACGACTGCATTGGGAGGAAGGTTGTCCTCACCTATGAGGAGTTTGTGGAGAAGAGGAAGAAAGTGAGCATTGATCAGTTCATATGCTATGCCGCTTCGCCTCCTTGTTTCCTTGACGAGGACCATATTAAGAAGTTGAAGGGGTTGGGTATTTCTCTGGGCAAGATTGAGGCAGCTTGGCCAGAGGATGCGAAGCTCAAGGAGCCAAAGAAGAGATATGTGGGGGGTATTACACCAAAGTTCTCGACGGATGCTGAGGTCCTTGCCATTGGTGACATGTTCTATGCTGATATTGAGGATGAGTGGGTGAATCAGCCTGGTGGTCCATTGGCTCACAAGTGCAAGACTTTGATCCAGCCAAGCAGGCTCATAATGCTCACTGCGCAGCGTTTTGTCCAGACTTTCTTGGGGGGAAACTATATCGCTTTGCATTTTCGACGGCATGGATTCCTGAAATTCTGGTGAGATATAATTCTTGTTTATTCCATTATTTCCATCTTTTAATGTGCTGAACAGTATCTGTTTGTGAAATTTGGTGAAACAAACATGTTATAGTGGCTTCATTAGGTTTCTACTTTCTAAGGTTATGTTTGGTAGGCTCCCTGTAGTCTTGTAGTATCTGGTTTTATCGTTTGTTACAGATATGGGGAATTGTTGAGTAATCAATGTCATATTGCCACATCCCTTTTTTTAGCTATTCCATGATTGCTCTTGCTTTGGAAAGTGCACTTGTTGTCCCCTTCAATGATTCACATGCAAAATCAGGCACTTGTTCTGACAAGAACGGTTTGACTTGGCTCTAGATGCTTCTCTCAGATCTAGCTAAAATTTTATACTGCAAGTCAGCATCTGACATCTAAACTGTTGATCAATGTGCTTGGTTAAGAAAGCTATTTAATAAGTTACTGCTCAATAATAAATTCACCATGCCTGTTGTGTGATATTATATTCCATAGCTTAGTTCCATAGTTTTTTTGGTGATGTAGTGATGGTATGTGCTCTAGCATTTGACTAGCGTATTGAAATACTGACCTTGTTAGTCTTGTAAGTTGACTTGTTTTATTGGATGATTATACATAATGTTTCAGTTGCTGATCAGTTGCAAGGCATTCTTCTTACATCAATATTGATCATTCATGTACTATTTGGCTCCTGAAACTTTGCTTACTGTCTTGATACCTAAACTGGTCTCAGCATTTTGGTCCTTGCAAATGGTTGAACGTTTCCAACCAGTGGATCTTTGTGCTAAAGGGCTGTGAGCCTGTGACTGACAACAGAGTGGTGCCATATTCATTTATTTATAGCAATGTTCCAAAACCTCGCTAACATTATGGAAACATCTATTAGTTACCTTAGCTTGTCACAAGTTGTTGCCAAAGCTCACAAGCAGCTTGGCTAGGTTTTAAATCATCTCATATCTTTTACCAAAAAGGACACTTTAACATAGCTGCCCAATCTTGAACTGGTGGCTGCACTTTGTTTCCTATGTCTCGTTTTAATCGAATTGATGATACAATTTGGCTAGACCAACTTGGCATTCAACGCCTTACAATGACTCACAAAGAGATATTTTTCAATAGAAGTTTAGTTGTACACAGTAGTCATGCATAACTGGACATGTCAATGTGTTTAAATGTCTTGTTTTTCAAATTATTGCACATATGAACTTTAACTGTCCTTTCATGCGAGTCAAGCCTATTCCATACTGATCACAGAATCAGGCCATCTTCTTTGGCACATAGTTTCTCATCTTGATTTGCTTTAGCAAAAGTTAAACAAATTCTTATTTCTCGTTTTATTGGGTTATTCAATCAGGTTGAGTGCTGTGAATTGGATATGCTATTAGTTTTATGTGTTTTGTTAGATATGCAGATAATATCATCTATGCCTTAAATTTATTTACTGGCATGGTCGTTAGATGCTTAAGGTTGTGCCCTATAGTTGCCAGTGTGCTGCGCTGTATGCATGCAACTGTATGAAGCTAGTACCTGGTATGTCGCATCTACAAAGAGATCTTGTTGATATTTGGATATATCTTAGTTAGACATGATATTCAGCACTGACTGTGGGAACTTTGTATAGTGATGTAGCTTTGTTGGACATGAAAATGGAATGATTTTTTTCATTATTGGAATATGTTATTATATATACAAAGTAATGATCTATGACTTGCTGCCTGTGTACTGTGTTGTACGATTGAAATTATGAAATTAGCACCTGTTTTCTGAACATCATAACTAGTAAGAGATCTTGTTGGTATTTGATATATAACTTGGTTGGAGATGGCATTTTAGCATGTACTGTGGGGAATTGTAGTGCTGTTGCTAGTTCAAGACTTCAAGTCTCTGGCCTGTGCGTCCTTATCAGTTAACCCTGCAGATAATATTATTGTGGGACATTGACTAATTTTCCCTTGGTGTTCCTGCAGTAACGTGAAGAAAGAGAGCTGCTTCTTCCCAATCCCTCAGGCAGCAGAATGCATTCTGCGAATCGTTGAGAAAGCTAATGCACCTGTGATATACTTGTCCACAGATGCTGCTGAGAGCGAAACCAATCTCCTGCAATCCTTGGTCGTATTCAATGACAGGCAAGTCCCTCTTGTGAAGAGGCCAGAGCACCACAGCTCTGAAAAATGGGATGCCCTGCTCTACAGAAACCACATGGGCGGAGATAATCAGGTATTACGCAGGAATCCCGATACCATTTTTTCTTATGAACCCAATATCGAGTCTGACAAATTTATTGAAACCACTTTTGCAATGCTTGTTCAGGTCGATGCCATGCTTGACAAGACAATCTGCGCGTTGTCGAACGTGTTCATAGGATCATCAGGCTCCACCTTCACGGAGGACATCTTCCGGCTGCGAAGGGGCTGGGGTTCAGCGTCCCACTGCGACGAGTACCTCTGCCAGGGTGAGCTCCCCAACTACATAGCAGAGCAAGACTGAGAAAGCAACATCCTAGTCCTAGGAGGAAAGATCGATAGCTGTAATTTTCCTTGTCATGTTGATATGTTCTGTAAATTGGCGGCGTGTACATCTAGTGTGATTCGGGATAGAGTGGTCTCTGAATCAGGAGACGTCCATTGATTTGTTCGGTGTTATATCATTCTTACACGGTTAGATAATACAAAGGGTTTGGGAAATTTTGTTATTTCTGTGCAGTGTTTAGCCAATGAGATGACGCTGATCGCTGATGCGGCGCTCTGGATCAGTGCTAATTCTTGATTTGCAATTTTGTTTGATTGCTAACTCATAATATCATTGGTGTCTTGAAGCTTATATGTCATCAAATTCGTGTAAAAATTGTCAGATTATTACGACTATATAGCAAATATATCAGAGAAGATTTCGTTGCCTCTGCGCACGAGCAATCCACATGAGCTCATCGAGTGAGCAACAGAGGAAGGCCCTGTAACGTGTGGGCTGTTAGTGGTTTGATCTCTTAGCGATCACGGGTCTAGCCATGATATATGATTAGATGTGTTAGTATTTTCTTCCAACGAAGCAGCCTACACAATTACGCAAATGAACAACAAACTACAAAAGCCACCTGGTGTAGCAGAATTTTGCACTGAATGTTGTCGTCATAAGGCGTACTGAATTTTTGCAGCTACAAACCAACTCGTAAGGCGTCCTGCAATGCATAGGTTCTTGACAAGGAATCTTATAACTGATAATAGCCCCTGAATCTTCATTATTGTTTCTGCACGCTTTGGTGGACCACCAGTCACACTGGCGCGAGCTGGCGTCAGAGTTTCAGTGTACACACAAAACATCCCGAAATCACTGAACTAAGCCTCTGTAAATTTATACCACTACTACACAAAACACTTTCGGTTCGGGCCTTTAGTCCCGGTACCAATTGCACCCGGGACTAAAAGGAGCATTAGTCCCGGGTCCAAGAACTAGCTCACGGAAGAGGACATTAGTCCCGGTGGGTGGCTTCACCCGGGACTAAAGGCTCTCTTTTAGTCCCGGGTGAAGCCACGACCCGGGACTAATCTTTTAGTCCCGGGTCGTGGCTTCACCCGGGACTAAAAGAGAGCCTTTAGTCCCGGGCAATACTACAGACCCGGACTAAAACTGATCCACCGATGTCTATATTTTTCTAAGTGTTGGCTCTCTCTCCTCCACTCCTCAACCTTATCTTCTTCTCCTCTCTCTCCATCCTTATCTTCTTCTCCTCTCTCAAAATCTCTCTGGAAGCTGAGCCTGGCCGGCGCACGGGCGGGCGCCGCCGCCGCGGCCTGGCC
>CM014271.1:9496017-9513082 GCA_004135705.1 Alloteropsis semialata | reverse complement strand
GGGATGGGCGCGGCGACCAGCCCGGTGAAGACTCCGGGAGAAGGCGGCGCTGGGCGAACAGGGCGAGCGCTACTTCGGCCTCGAGAACTTCCACAACACCTGCTACGGCAAGCGTCCTTCAGGCTTCAGGTACGCGAGGGCAGCCTGAATATCTCGGCTTCTGTCCTCGTAGCCGCCGCCCCTCAAAGGCGTTAGGGTGGGGGGATTTGTTGGGCCTCCTCCATGTGCGGGCGGTGTGTGTGAGGAGCGACGTGTGTTTCACGAGATCGTATCGAGGTGATTGGGCCCGTTTTGATGGATCGCGACTTTTGAGTTATTTTTTACTAGCATATTAGTATATATGCCCGTACGTTGCAACGGATAGATTAGACAAAGAAAGGATCACAGTGCGTGATCATGAATTATTATTTTTATTTAAGTGGGCTGTGCCTTGTGAGGAGCCCAAAATTAATAACACAATTGATTTTGACTTTCAAACTCAACGAACTATCGATGCATCCATGATCTAAATTTAGCTCAACTTCCTTTGAATAAACATTTCAAGGACACCATGCATCTGGTATAAAACTTGAGAAAGGACCTATCAATCTGAGTTTGGTGAGTTATACAAAGGGTTCTTCGTGGCTATGGACATTTCACTGGGAGTAAGTATTGACATGACGTGCTTTTTCATAGTTTCTTTTTTCTTTTCTTTTCTTTTCTTTTCTTTTTTGCTTAGGTGTCATGTTTGCATAAAGTAAACTATGATTACGTATTGCTCGGGTGTTAACTCATAGCGTGCCTTAGCATCATGTCCTAGGCGCGTGTCGTCAGACCGCCGCGGGTACAAACAACTGCAGCTTGGAGAAGGCCATGGCCATAATCATGGTCGGCCTATATATACAAGCTAATGCTATAAACTTGCTTCATCATTCCAATTGTGCACCCATCGAAAAAGTAGAAAAAGAAAAGGAAATCCGCTCCAAGTTGGTTGTCGGCTTGCCCCAGCCCTAGGTTCCTCAAAGCTGTTGAACTATGCATGGATGGTTGCCAGTGAAACAAGACCCTATATATGAACATAGACAGTTCTTGTTGGTGTGCTTGAAGGAGCCACTTTTCAGATTGATAACGAAAGTTTAAACTCCATCCATATCTCCTCCCGTGAAGAACTCTCTCGTTGTTCATGAGCACCGCATGTTGCTGCTTGCATCTGCTGCTGCCTGCTGGTGCTGGCGTGCGGCCCCCGCTGCTTTGGTGGTACTCAGCATCGATGTCGCCTCTAAGCCACAGTGCTGCTCCGCTCGGTAGATCTCAACAGCATGCCTCCTCCCACATTCTCTCGGCAAAAGGTTTTGGTGCCTCGGCATCCATGCAGCCGTCCAGACATATATAACCCTTCGTTGCTCGCTCCTGATGGTGCTCCCTTGCTCACTCCACCAAACCAACGTACAGTCATACAGATAGAGGTATCGCTCGGTTTTGGCTGCCTGCCTCTTCCCTCTTGTCTTGCTCCTCTTCCTAGCAGATCCCAAATGACACCGCCTGGAGACTATGCGCGGGAGAATCCACGATGGGAGCTAGGATGCTGGCGGCGGCCGACACCCACGACGTGCGAGAGGGTCCGTGATGGGAGGGGCACAGCCGCACAGCCCGTGGTTGGAGCCTTGGAGGATGCTGCCGGTGGCCGGCACCCAGACCCGTGCGGAATTGTATGATGTTGTATCTGTGCTGCGACTCCAACTAATTCACGACTCGGATCTCAACTCTACAGCGATCCCACCACAAAACCGATCCCAACAGCAGCTATATGGATCGCTCAACCGTTGTACGATATCAGATCCCATGATCCTACAATCCAGACCACAATTGAGACAATTTGGTGGACCCACATGTCACGACGGACCAAAAATAAGGAAGAAGCAATCCTCTCTTTAGAAATAGGTAAAGATGTACTGATAATATGTTTTCTGTTTTAACTCTGTAATATGATCTTTTTGAACCAGTTTAGCGCGTGGCGTGTAAGGGAGCGCCACCGCCGCCCTCCTCCTCCCTCTCGAGATGTGTCCTTCTCCTCGCCTCCACCCTTGTCCCCTCCCCCTCGGGGCCGTCCTCCCACCATTGCACCGTCCATGTTTCATCCCCGTCCTTTCTTATGTCTCCCGCTCCTCCTCTTTCCCACCGCCCTGGCCGGTGGCGTCCTCGCTGCCCAGTGACCATTGCCACCGCCAAGCCGGCCACCCCCCGACCACCCTAGAGCGCGTCGGATCAAATCTCCGCCCGCCAAAACCCAACTCCGCACTCTAATCGGCTGGCCGGCGGTGGCGCGCATGGGTTGTGTGATAGCGCCCAACAATTTTTTTGTTTGTTTGTGTGAACCGATAGAACGATTGTTTGGTTTGACACGCGCGTACAACATCATGGTACGTCTCTCGCTGCAGAATATGAGTGTCGCCTTGCATGTGAGACAATGCCAGAAATGTTGATCCTTTTGTGTTGACGCTTTAAAATGTGTGTAAGCATCATGGTAAAGCTCTGATTTGTGTTGACACTTATATGTTGATATCGGGAGCGTTGCTTGGATACGAGACATTTGGTTCAGCGACGTATTGAGGCCCTGTTTAATTCAGCAAGATAAGTTTAGGAAATTTACTGTAGCAAAACTAAATCGAAGATTAGGAGGGCTAAACATGATCTAATTATAAAACTAATTACACGGATGGACAGGAAATCGCGAGATGAATCTATTAAGCCTAATTAATCCACCATTAATCCATATTTAATACCCTTAATTAGTATCTAATATTTGATGTGACGGAATGAATAGGAAAAACTTATGGAATTAAACATGGCCTGAGAAAGATTCGAATTCGATAATGTTCTGCTCATAGCGTGGAATCTAACTGTTTCATGTGTCAGCACTTTTTTTTTGCGTTCCTTTTCGTGATCAATTGCTAGAGTACTATGCAAGCAACAAATGCACCGGCGATGGTGAAGAAAACATGCCAACAACCTTGCCTGGCTGATATGTTTTGGTTGTTGCAATTGCTATTTCATTATAAATACTGCAACATGTAGGAATCTGGTGGTAATACATATTCAGCCTTGAGCCGCCAAAGTGTAAGAGATGCTGATTTGGGTTCAGCAAAACTGTGCCTAAAAATGCCTGCAATTGTTAATTAAATGCATGCATATTGAATACCGTGGGGATTTCCTCCTAGAATTTTGCTAGTTAATTCGAAAGTTCCCATCAGATGCCTATAATTCTACTGACTAGTGACTACTCGTTGTTATCCAGTCCTCAGAAATCACAAATACAATGTTCCAAGGTTTTTTAATGTAAAGTTAAATTTCTATTATAGGCATAACATCTATGTGCTAAATTAGCTAGTCCTCAGCAATGAACTGCTAAGGTTGTCTTATGTCTTACCTTGTAAAGTGTAAGAGTAGCACACTAAGAAGGGCTATATAGTTGAGAGCTCTATACTATGGCCCCGTTTGATAGAGCTTATAGCAGTTCAGCTTCATCTGTTTTGCGCAAAACGAGGCACTGTAGCGTGAAGCTGTTTCGAAAAACGATGCAAAAATGAACTAGAAGCTGGGCAAAGCTACTATTTTCAGCTTCTCCAAAACAACTTCACGGGAGAAGCCCTACCAAAGGGCCCTATGTATGTTACTTGGACTTTATAGCATATTCTGGTAACCTCTGTAACATTCAATAATTTGGACACGACAAGCTACACATTGATACATGTAATTTATCATACCTAGACCTAGGAGTTGCGCCTATTAAATGAGAAAAGTTTGTAGGACATGATCCATTGTTGCCTTGCTTGACCACTGATTTTTCACAGAGAGATTTGTATAGTCCTTTGTTATGACAAGGGTATATTCAGAAGCTCCTCAATTGCATTGATGTTTTCCACTATCGTTAAGTCTGAAATCTGTACAATGTGTTGTGAAATTCCTTCTATCTGGGGGCCTTTCATTAGTATGAGCTACTATTATTTGATACATGTGACAACTGCGTGTCATGGCTGGAGTACGCCATGACATGAAGAAGACGGAGAACAAGAAGGCGCCAACAATGGAGAAAAGCAAAATGGTGTAATTGTGTGTGTCGTCTGTATGACGTGTGGGCCCTGCGTGGCTGCGGGTGGAGTGAGCTTATTTAACGAACGCTGTAAGCAAGAACGGGATGATTTTACGTATCTGAAAACAAGAACTCGGGTAAAGGAAGACATCCTACCGTTCCTCGGAGATCGCTGTTCGTGTTCTCGATTCCCTGTATTTTACTCACGCTCCCATTCTGATCTCCTCGGTGAGCCAAGGGTGATTATAGTGGTATCAGAGACAAGGTTATCGGGTTAGGGTTTGAGATCTCACACAACCCGTCGATTCGGCACGGCCAAACGGGGACGGTAGGGCTCGATCCGATTCTCTTCCAGCGCAGAACCTGGGGGGAGTTGGATGCCCATAAAACCGTTCCAAGGCAAGCTGAATTTGCGGCGCGAAGTGTCTTAGAGCCTAGTCCATCGTTCCGAGATCGTCTGGCGGCGTGAAGGGAGTTCTTTTGGTGGCGAGAAGGGAGTGCTTCTTCTTTCTATCCTTCTTTGTGGTCCACGGTGGCGGGACGAGGTGAGCACCTGTGATTGTTCCCTTTCCTCATCATAGGGAAATCCAGGCGCAATTCCATTACGGCTCCGGCCAAGCCGTCGGTGCAAACACAGTTGGTGCTCGACGAAATGGCTAGACAGGCAGAGTCGAGTGAGGAGCGCTGGGACAAGTTACAGCAGAGCGTGGATCTGTTGTTTTCGCAGATTGGAACTATTGACAAGAACCAGCAACAAATGAAAGCACTTCTCGATCTCAATTCCCAAGTCATTGATAAGTCTGTGCGTGACCAGGTGTTGTTGGCCAAGCAAGTGGCTTAGACAGGGCGAGCTGTAGCCAAGTTGACAGTCGATCAGTTTCAAGAAACTCTGTTCGAGGAAGAATTCAGTCCCAACCACCACAACAAAGTACCTGATCCTAGCTTCTCCAACACCAGAGGTCAAGGTTTTCAGCAATTCAGAGATGAACCACCTCGCCGACGCCAGGAGCGCCGAGGGGGAGACTCTGAACAACATCATTCATCAAGGACAAACCTTCCTAAAATGTCCTTTCCTCGCTTTGATGGTAACAATCCCAAAATTTGGGTGAACAAAGCAGTAGATTATTTCACATTCTTTAACATCCCCAAAGTGTTATGGGTGTCTGCTACTTGCATGAATTTTGAGGAGAATGCATCTAAGTGGTTGGAGGTGTATAGGCTGCAACAAGAGCTAGGCAGTTGGGAGCAATTCTCAGCAGTAGTCATTGCTCAATTTGGGACATATGACTTTAGAAGAGCTATGACTAAAGTTTTGGGGTTGAACCAGGGAGGTACTATCAGTGAGTACTATCAGGAGTTTGTAGATGCCAAGTACCAGCTGGCAATGCATAACACTTATTTGGATGATATGTTTTTTGTCCAACATTTTGTGAGAGTCTTGAAGGAAGAGTTGAGAGGACCAGTGCAAGCACAAGATCCAGATAAGGTGGAAAAAGCTGTTCATTGGGCATTAGTCCAGGAAGAAATTGTCAATGGGAACAGATATAAGCTACCAAAATCTGGGTATGTTGCTAAGCAACCACTGACTCATACAAAGGAACCAAAGGGGCAGCAGCTGAGTGGGGAGTTATGGAAGGCAAGGCAAGCCAGAGATTACAAGAAAGCAAATAATCTATGTTATTATTGTGGGGATCCTTTCTCACCAGCCCATATTGAAGTATGCACAAAAAGACCAAAAAGGCAAATTCACAGTCTCACAATGGAGGAATTAAACATGGATTTGACTGATGGCATCCTATTACAGCTAGACCAAGAGGATACCAAAAAGGCAAATTCACAGTCTCTGTCACTTATCAGTGAATGCAATTTCTACTGTAACCAGTGAAGAAACCATCAAGCTGCGAGCTTTAGTACAAAACCAAGTGATGTTGACTTTGGTTGATTCAGGCAGCTCCCACAGTTTTATCAGTGCACCATTTGCCAAGAAATGGGGCTTGCATACTGTACAAACTATCCCTGCTCAGGTTAAGGTAGCTGATGGTTCCACACTGCTTAGTGATAAATGTGTTCCAGATTTAGAATGGTGGGTGCAGGGCCACACATTTAAAACCAATATGATGGTAATTGACCTTGCAGTGTATGATGCAATTCTGGGTTATGATTGGTTGAAACCCAAAAGCCCCATGACATGTCATTGGGACAAGAAAACAATTGCTTGGCAAGAGTTGGGGCAAACCATTAAGCTGCAGGGCATACTACCAAGCAAATACAAATCACTCCAGGAGATGAAGGTAGAACAATTGGTAAAATGGACAAAGGGCAATGATGTTTGGGCCTGTGCTGTAGTTGAGGAAAAGCAATCTGTGAAGAAACACTGTCCACACCCAGCTGTTCAAAACCTGCTACTGGAATTCAAAGATGTGTTCGGCATTCCTAAGCAGTTACCACCACAAAGACCATATGACCATAGTATACCTCTGTTACCAAATTCCACACCAGTCAACTCTAGACCTTATAGATACTCACCCATTCATAAGGATAAAATTGAGAAGCAGGTCAAGGAATTGCTGGAGGCTGGATTCATAGCACCTAGCATAAGCCCTTTTGCATCCCCGGCGCTTTTGGTGCAGAAGAAAGATGGCACATGGAGATTTTGTGTCGACTATAGAAAATTGAACACACTGGCAATCAAAAATAGATTCCCAATGCCAGTTATTGACGAGATATTGGATGAGTTGGAAGGAGCCAAATTTTTTACAACCCTGGACATGCGGTCCGGATATCACCAAGTAAGGATGAAAGAGGAGGATGAACACAAAACAGCATTCAAGACCCATCATGGACACTACCAGTTCAAAGTCATGCCATTTGGACTCACTAATGCCTCTGCAACATTCCAATGTATCATGAACTCTATACTCAGCCCCTTTCTTAGGAAGTTTGTGTTAGTGTTTTTGGATGATATTTTGATCTACAGCAAGAATCTCCAATCCCATCTGATACATCTTAGGGATGTGCTTACGACACTCAGAGAACACAAGTTTTTCATTAAAGACTCTAAATGCTCCTTTGCACAGGAAGAACTGCAGTATCTGGGCCACATTATATCTTCTACAGGTGTGGCTACTGATCCTAAGAAAATTGAAGCTATGCAACAATGGCCAATACCTACTACTGTCACTGAACTCAGGGGTTTTTTGGGACTCACTGGATATTACAAAAAATTTGTACATCACTATGGAGTAATTGCCAAGCCTCTGACAAATTTGCTAAAAAAGAAACAATTTGGGTGGAGTGCACAAGCTGAGGAAGCTTTTCTCAAACTCAAGCAAGCTATGGCTACTACACCTGTGCTAGCATTACCCAATTTCAATGAACCATTTTGTTTGGAGACAGATGCATGTGAATCGGGCATAGGAGCAGTACTTATGCAAAATGGCAGACCCATTACCTATCTCAGCAAGACATTAGCTCTGGCACATCAACACTTATCCATATATGAAAAGGAGTTCCTGGCTCTAATTATGGCAGTAGAAAGATGGAGACCATATCTGCAAAGAAGAGAATTTATAATACACACTGATCACAAGAGTTTGTGTCATTTGGAAGACCAGCACCTCCAATCTGATTTGCAGAGGAAAGCAATGACTAGAATGATGGTACTCCAATTCAAGATAGTTTACAAGCAAGAAAAAGATAATAGAGCCGCTGATGCATTGTCTAGAGTGGCTCACTTGATGACTACACAGCTGGTGTCTGAGACTAAGCCAATGTGGATTCAGGAGATAACAAACTTATATGCTACTGACCCAGCAGCACAGCAACTTCTTACACAATTAGCTATCAAGAGTCCCAATGAACAGGGATTCAGTCTGCAGCAAGGGCTGATAAAGAAAGACAACAAGATTTTGGTAGGCAATAACACAGCTATTCAGACCAAAATTATTGCTGCTTTACACTCTTCTGCAGTTGGGGGTCATTCTGGAATTCAAGCAACATATATCAGAGTTCATAAGTTGTTTTCTTGGAAGGGTCTCAAGCAAGATGTTGAAAGTTTCATTAAACAATGTGTGGTATGTCAACAAGCGAAACATGAACTCATCCATCCTCCTGGCCTATTGCAACCTTTACCAGTCCCAAAAGGTGCTTGGCAAGATATTACTATGGATTTTATAGAGGGGTTGCCAAGATCTGACAGGTATGACACTATTCTATTGGTGGTAGACAGATTCACAAAGTATGCTCATTTCATTCCTTTACATCATCCATTCTCTGCAAAGTCGGTGGCTCAACTGTTGTTTGATCAAGTGGTGAAACTCCATGGCCTTCCAAAATCTATTGTCTCTGATAGAGACAAGATCTTTACTTCTCAGTTTTGGACTGAACTGCTGAAATTGATGGATGTCAAGTTGACTACCAGTTCTGCCTATCACCCTCAGACAGATGGTCAGAGTGAAAGAGTCAACCAATGTCTTGAGATGTATTTGAGATGTGCTGTCCACAATTCACCAAGCAAATGGAAACACTGGCTTGCTCAAGCTGAACTTTGGTACAACACTACTCATCACTCTTCTTTGGGCTGTTCTCCCTTCAAAGCTTTATATGGCTATGACCCACATATGTTACCTTTGCCAACACAAAACACTACTGTCTTATCTTCTGTGGATGAGTGGATCACTGAAAGAGAGCACCATAACAGTATGCTGAAATAGCAATTGGAGGTGGCTCAGAACAGAACCAAGTTACAAGCAGACAAAAAGAGAACAAATAGAGAATTTCGAGTGGGGGAGCAGGTGTTATTGAAGTTACAACCTTATGTTCAAAGTTTTGTTATCAGCAGGCCATGCCCAAAACTTGCAATGAAGTATTTTGGCCCATATTCCATACTTGAGAAGATTGGCAAGGCAGCATACAAACTACAGCTACCTGAAGGTGCTCAGATCCATCCTACTTTCCATGTCTCACAGTTAAAGCCTTTCACTCCAAGTTATACACCAGTATACACTGAATTGCCCAAGTTGGTTGATTTGGCGAGTACCAATCTGGAACCTGAAGCTGTACTTCAACAAAGGTTGGTCAAGAAGGGTAACCAAGCTATTTCGTAGTGGCTCATCAAGTGGACTCATCTGGCTGAGGATCGTGCAACTTGGGAAGATGCTAATGTGGTGCGCAAGAGATTTCCTCAATCAGCTGCTTGGGGACAAGCAGGTCCTTCAGGGGAGGGTGATGTCATGGCTGGAGTACGCCATGACATGAAGAAGACGGAGAACAAGAAGGCGCCAACGATGGAGGAAAGCAAAATGGTGTAATTGTGTTGTGTCGTCTGTATGACGTGTGGGCCCTGCGTGGCTGCGGGTGGAGTGAGTTTATTTACCAAACGCTGTAAGCAAGAACGGGATGATTTTACGTATCTGAAAACAAGAACTCGGGTAAAGGAAGACATCCTTCCTTTCGTTCCTCGGAGATCGCTGTTCGTGTTCTCGATTCCCTGTATTTTACTCACGCTCCCGTTCTGATCTCCTCGGTGAGCCAAGGGTGATTACACTGCGGTACACTGAAGAAGGAATGGATGGTCTATTGCACAACATAATTACTCATTCCATTGTCCTTGCAAATCAATATAATAATCAGAAGAAGAAAACTGGAGTTATTGCTCAGTGTTTTGTACAATGATTGAAGAAACAGGATGAAATTTTCTGCACTTATATGCATCAGGTAATACCTTTCGCCAGTGGCATCTTTTAATATGTATTCCATAGCTTTGAGCAAGCACGTGGTGAAATTGTGGTGGGCTAATCATCTTTTGAAGTATAGGGCACTACCATTTTTGCATGAATTGCTGTTGTAGTTTTGTTCGAGATGTCTTCTTTCAGAAGTTTCCTTGTGAAATGATGCAACACTGTATTCGAGGTTTCTATATTTGACTCCTTGCAATATCATGAAAAATCATGGGGGTTTGCCACCTCCATCGGTCCAACCTATCTGAATCTTACCCATTCCATCCCAACTAGTGATTAAGGGTGGGCGGTGATTTTGCAAATCCCCCCTCCCACCTCTCTCTACGTGCCCCTTGGATCAAGATCATGTGGTCCAGATTGAGGTTTGCATAGTTTGCACGGGAAGGTTGGTTTGCACCTGATACGTTGCCTTGTTCTATATATTCGTTTGCTCGATAGCACCTAGCGATTTAATTTGTGGCGGATCTTACGTGTTTCATGAGGAACCACATTCTAAGAACACGTTCAGGAGGAATGAAATGCAATGCAGTTGAGAGGCTTTTCTATACAGAGTGAAGCACCTTCCCGCGCGCATACTTTGTAACTTAAGCTTTCTGTGAAACTTAAGCTTACCCTAAAAAAGTGTCACAACTGATGCATGCAATCCTCATTGTTGTTGCAAACTGTACGATGAAAACATAAGGGATTTACAGAACCGCAGTTGAGATTGCACATTAAATTAAAATATGGAAAAGCAACATATTAACACCTGAGTGAAAACATTTAGTTCACACTTGAGATTACACACTCAATTAATAAAATCAACACATTAACAACTGAGTGAGCACATAGAAAAGCAACACACATCATCACCTGCCACCGGATCCACAAAAAACACAGTTTGAGATTCCACCAAACTAAAACAGGAGCACACCTGAATGAAAACATAGGAACTCGTTATCTTAGCAATTCACAGCCAAAATGCCACTGGATCCTGACGGATGGAACCAATTCTTGCTTCATGAGGCAGGCTGTAGCAACGATTCCGGCAGTGTTTAAGCTTCAGGTATCCTTTCGTGTCATAGATGAGGGAGAAGGTCTTCAAACAATACATAAAGCGCCCACATTGGGGCCCGCCTCCCATAGAATCAGCCCCCCGCGCCATGATCTGCTCATTAACCCGTGGCCCCCTGGGCTCCCTATCGACACACTCCACAAGGCAGAATTTGCCCTGGCGCATGTGCACAAGGGTGGCACTTACATGCCCCTCAGCTGGGTTCTTGTTGTACACCTTCTCCTTGGTGCACTTGAAATCAGGGGGAGGGTGCAATGTGTCGCCGCCAGTCGCGGTGCTGGCCATGGTGCAGCAGTAGAGGTGCCCAAGGGTCTCCGGGTCTTTGGAGAGACCCACAAAGCCCTCCAGGGAGGGGTCATAGTGTCCATGGCCGGTGAAGGGGAACGCCCAATCACCGTATCGTTTCCACACATACTCCTTGGCGTCGAAGATGAAGGTGACACCTTGCTTGGTACTGACAAGGATGCATCCATCAGGTTGAACGCAGTAGGAGGAGGCATCCAGCCTCAAGAATGGAGGACAAGCGAGCATCTGCCACACCCACGGTCCACCACGTTCTGGTTTCCGAAGGATTTTAAATGTGTCCATATCCAGAGCGAATAGCCTACCATCACTGACGGGGAAGTAGATTGGAAAAAGCAGAAGGTTTGCTGCAGGTTCAGTGGTGAAGGTCAGATCCTGGACGTCGATAGTGGGGATGCCGCCCGTGATATCACCAGACGCGCCTGGAATCAAGACCATGATCTTGGTGCCAAAGGCCGATGTGAAGAACTCAGGATACCCACGCTGAGCTGGGACGCGCATGAAAACTGGCAAGGCCTTAGCACCTTTGCCTGAGCCGGACGATAAGGGCTGCTTCTTAGAGACTTCTCCTGAACCCAAGTGTTTGCCTGAGCGGCGCGATAAGCAAACCTTGCGGATGGAGTATCCAGAGTTCCAGTCATCAAACACAAGGTAAAGGTGCTTCTTTCGATCATTTGACGTGCACTGCTCCGGCATCCTCATAGTCATAAATATGGTTCCGGCGATTCCCTCCTCTTCTCTTCTGTTGCCCTCGATTAAGATCTGGATACTTGCGTTGGTTCCTGTGAATCTGCGATTCCCTCCTCTCCTTCTCTGTTGCCCTCGGTTAAGATTTGGATTTGTCGGGTAGATTTGCAGTAGGACCAATGGGCCTGATTGATTTCTATTCGAATTGATTATATGGAAGTCGAAGATGGTGCTGCTGCGGCGGCGGCGGTAGAGGTAGAGGTCGAGGCTGAGGCGGAGGCGGTGAAGCGATGGTATAAAGAGAGGAAGGGAACACTGGAAGTTTCCGGCGACCGGTGGACTTCATGGTCCGTTAGCAAAGCTGGTTCGGTCGGGATATATACACGGAAGGAAGTCCGTTTGGGTCCCGTACAGAGGCCAAAAATATGTACTCCGTATTAAATACTCTGAGATCCAGCTTCAAACTGGTGAAATATTTTACGTGGTAAAGGAGCAGTACACAATCATCACAATTAAATGTAGAATTTACAAGATTTTACAAGCATCAGCTACAGGAAAAGTAAGCAGTTGAGGATCCCACGAGTATCGTGCAAACAAAATTGTTACATGAAGCCAAAATGCTTCCAAGATAATATATCTCTTTACATGAAAATAGAGTTTTTGAAGAAACATTATTTTGGAATTGAAGCAACCTGTATGCATAGAAGTATAGAACCAAATAAAAGAAATTGGAACTATTCCGTACAAACTTGAGGGCCTCTGCACCTAGATGGTGGGGCAAATTTTTTGCACCCTACTTTGACCACTAATTAGAGGTATTAAATAAAGTCAGTTTACAAAACTACCTCCACAACCCCCTGGCAAATTCGCGAGACGAATCTAATGAGGCCTTTGACCGCATGATTAGAGAATAATTACTGTAGCATTACTGTACCAAATCATGGATTAATTAGGCTCGTTAGATTCGTCGCGCAAAGTTGCACTCATCTGTGGCTGGGTTTTGTAAATAGACTTCATTTAGTACTTCATGCATGCAAGATTCCTTGGGGACAATTTTTTGGCGGAGGCATCTGAACACAGCCAAAACCTATAGACCCTTCATTCAGGAAACTTGTTTTTATTGCCAAGCCTTGATTGCACCGTACAATGCCATTTGACGCTTATTCTAGTTTTAACTTTTCACTGCATATTCTATATCATCAGGCGAAGGAAATGTCCGAAGGAAAGCAAAAGTATATAACTAATAACATGGTATCATCAGGACATTAACTTTTTTCAGCAAGGGTTTCATAGAAGAGAATGTAGCCACTGAACTCTTGCAGTGAGCCAAAGAATGCCTCTACCATGGACTCGTCAGTCATCTCCAAATTCTCATCATCAAAGAATAACCAATGATTATGGCTCTTAACCAAGCAGATATAGTGGCCACGATTTGGCCCACTTAACATGAACTACCACAGCAAAAAGGGAGTATTCCAAGTCCAAAGTTGTCCACAGTGTTGAAAAGTTTGAGCTCCAGAGGTAAAACCACTCGGGGTATGATAGCTTTTTGAAGCGCTGAAGCTGCTCGATATACTTGAAACGCCTTGAGATGAATTGCCAGGATGTTTGGTGGTTTCTTTATCCTCATTCTTTTCTGAAAACTTCCAACAGACTGATGTGAACGGCTTTTATCGTACAACTATATGAACTTAAAAACATGATATAGCAAATATGTAAATATCACAGTTATAACAAAGAGAGAAGTAAAAGTCTCCTGACAGTAAAAGGACAACCAAGCCCAGAAGTTCTACATGAGGTAGTGGGTGATTTGCAGTAGATTTTTTAAAACACATTTTGGGGGTTAAAACAAGCAGAGCCAACAACTAACACTGCCACGTATATTCATGCCAATTGAACAAACTGCATGATCTCTGGATGTCCATAAAAGCTTTTGTGGTGGAAGACCACTTGAGAAATCTGAGACATATTGAGATACTCATGCCAATCACTATATGGAGGACCCTTTGCACAGAACAAGAAGCAAGTAGCATGCCAAAAAGTTTAATTATGAATAAGAACTCGGAATAAGAAATGAAACAATTACTATCCGCGTCGTAAATGCATACAGGCACTAAATTGCTTAGGACTTCAACATGCATGCTAGCCTAAAACTATAAATTAAAGCTCTTACTACTATTTTGATTTTGGATCTCCTAGGTGCAAATTACAAGCACAAAAGTTGCACCAAATAGAAATTAACAAAAAAGTATCTATTTTGCGTTCCACATGGACTTGAGATTCTATAATTTCCATAGCTTTGCTACCCAATGCCAAGAGAAACAATGCATAAACCTAGCTGGATGATAATGAACCATACACAACAAAACGTTGCAGGTCATGTATCACTGGATATTGTCACGAAAATCTCTTCGTCTTCAGAAGAACAAAGCCTCTCTGCCATCTGAAGCAGCATTGCTAACATCTCAAAGATTTCATCCGTCCTTGGGTGCAACCTATCCTCTACGTTGAAAGAATGCACCTCATTTTTCACCTCAATCCAGCTCCATCCAGGAACTTTGCTTAATCTCCTGCTCTTCATTACCTTCTGCACTGTTGCTCTGTCACTCCACATACCAAGACCAGAATACATGCTGGAGAGAAGAACATATGTGGAGTGGTGCCGAGGTTCTTCCACAAGTTCCCATGGATTTTGCAAACAACTAAAAGGGTCATCCAAACTATGGAATCTGATCAAAATGGCATAGATTCAATAAGCTCTTTTGCTTTCGCAGAGGAATTCCGTACCTAGTTTCCATCGTATTGAGAATCTATGACCCTTACCTACAAGACTGGCATGGCTGTAGGCGGTAAGAAGGCCAACAAGGTATTATGATCCAGATGAACCTTAAGTTTCAGCATTTCATTGAAGAGGTCGGTCACAGTTTGTGTCTGTCCATGTTGTGTATAACTAAAAATCGTAGAGTTCCAGGGCACTGAGCTACTCATATTTGCCTCTTCAAAATAATTTCTTGCATCAACAAGCATTCCATTCTTAGAATACATGAAGATCAGTGAGCTTGAAACAAAGTCATTGGAAGCAAAACCAGATTGGACGACTAAACTGTGTATCTGTCTACCTAGCTGAAGTACAGCAAGGTCTGAGCAGGACCTCAGAGCAGCAGATAATGCAAACTCATCTGTTCTAATATTCTCTGATAGTATGCATCTGAAGAATCTCAAAGCATCAGCACTCGAATCATGCCGTGAATGTCCAGTTTGTTGGATTTTGATCTCATGGCTAAACAGAAAGCCCGAGTCGTACGGACGGGTGACGCTCACGTCCCCACCGACGCGCCCTGATCGGGGGCGCCAAACCGACGATAGTTTCGGTCCCCCGGTGCGCAGCGCAACAATAAAAGGGGATTACCGGGGTTTCACGAGTAACCAACGTTTCCGTGGGACTAACTCTACCCCGACAAACCCTAGAGGCCCGATCCCTCAAGCGCTGTAGCATCGGGAAGACCGACGCCGCCACGAGACGACGCCGGCTTCACTGCTACTCTACGGATCGCTCCATCGACGCCTGCCTCACGCAGGCACGAGGACTTCAGCTATGTCGACATCAAGCAACCCCATTCCTGCAAATGGTGATGCATCTACCCCCTCTGTCTATGTAATGTTCTAGGTGTTCTTGTGCGAGATTAGTGATCCTGTCATGTTCTTGTTCATGTTGATCTAACATTTGGTATCAGAGCCGACTAATCCTTGCCTAGAACCCTAGGTTTATGCCTCTGTTAGTTCTAATTGACCACTGATTAAGTCAAATTAATGCTAATTAATCATGTGTTAGTGCTAATTACTCTCTGGTAAAGCTAAATGGCCGAGTTTTAATCATGCAGTCATGTTTTTAATCTTGTTTTTGTTCTCGGCTATGATGGAAAGTGGTCAAATTAGTCACGGTAGATGCAAATGTTCATGGATTAAGTTTTTTTTTACTCATGGTCAAGTCTCGGTTAGGGTTAGAACTCTCTCTGTTCTCACGATTTATGGATAAACCGACGCAAAACCCCACTAAAGTCGTCGGATTTTGCAATGTATTCCTCGGGTAGAACATGGAAGGAGGGGAATCGAACGAATCAAGAAATCCATGAAGCAAATCCCCAAAATTTTCATGAACCCGAAACCCTAGCCATTTTCCCCCCAAATGTTTAATCCCCAAATCCAAATGCGAATCGGCATTTTTCTTGCCTCTGATGTTGCTGTGGCCTCGCGCACAGCGAGCTGCACTACCGCCGTTGGTTCGCCGCCGCCCCTGATGCTTGGCCGCCGCAGCTGCTGTCCGTGCGCCGCCGCCGCTGCTATGCGCCACCGCCGCTGCCTCATGTGTGCCGGTCCTCACGCGCACCGCTACTGGCCTGCTCGACGGAGCCGCGCGCGGCGCAAGCCGTACGCGAGCGCCGGCGAGAGGGCCTGCGACGGCGCGGGTTCTTCACGCGCATCGCCGGCGCAGCCGCTCTCCACGACTCACGCGAAAATCACGGGGAACCAAATGAATTAGGGTTCCAGGGGAGGCGGCCTGCGGACGTTTTTTGTTCGGGCGAGGTTGACCCGAGCCGTCCATCTCCATGGACGGCCGAGATCGGCACGGGTTTGGGGAGGGGCCTCACGGGCCGAATTCGGCAAACGGGCCGACTCGAGGTTGTCTCGGCCCGTGGCTGTTTTAATGTTTTTTCATTTAGTCAGTGTATTCTTTTGTATTTCCTTATGTATTTATGATATATGTTCTACATTTTGATGTATTTCGCTGTATACTAATGTAGAATTTTTTTTTAATTTGGTATTATTTAAAAAGAGAATAGCAGCCGTAGGGGTCAAAATGGAGAAATTGCAAGATTGGTAGCCAGTCGGCTTCTCAGAAGCCGACTGGTCACCTATCGGCTATCCAGAGACCGATAGGTACTTATCGGCTGTTGAGTAGCCGACAAGCTGCCCGGCCGGTCCACGTGGGCGGAGACGTAGGCTGTCGGCGGGACTAGTCGGCTCCTGAGTAGCCGACTACCCCTATCGGCTACTCCGAAGCCGATAGCCGCCTTTACCCCACGGTCATCCTCTTCCTGGAGTTACTGTGCACGGATCCTCTTTCGCAGCGCGAGTGAAAATAGCCGCAGACGGCCGGGGGCGGAGCGAGCTCGGGCGGGCTAGGCGGCGGCGGTCGTCGGGCGGCGTGTGGGC
>CM014271.1:9472063-9495017 GCA_004135705.1 Alloteropsis semialata | reverse complement strand
TCGTCCTCTTCGAACTCGGTGTGCGTCCCGTCGTCGCCACCGCCGTCTTCCTCGACCCTGGAAAGCCGCCAGCCTACTCCTCCTTCCTAGAGGTCAGTCCCAACCGCCAACTCCATTCTTTGAATTTTTTTCGGAAATAGTTAGAATTTGAGTCTTTCTGCAGATGCCTGACAATTGCGCAAATAATGGCCAAAAGCTTTGGCGAAAGAATCTTTGTATGGAGCACTGGCAGATGGTGAAGGAGCTAGAGAGGCTTAGAAAGTAGTGGCAGCAATGATCTGAAGTCACAATAGCATGTGTTTCGAATTGGTTTTTTCAGAAGTAGCTAGAATTTGAGTCTTTCTGCAGATGGCTGACAATGGCGCAAATAATGGCCTGAAGCTTTGGTGAAGGAGTCTTTCTATGGAGCACTGGCAGATGGTGAAGGAGCTAGAGAGGCTTAGAAAGTAGAGGCAGAAATTATCTGAAGTCAAAATAGCATATGTTTTTCGACACTCCATGTATGTTAGCTCGATGTTGTGTATAGTACTAGACTGTAACTTTAGTGGTCCTATGAAACTACGTGATGGGCTTTTGTCAAGTCACTCATTTGCTATGAAGGTCAAGGAATTTTTTTAGAATGATTCAAACGGGAATGCCTCTGATTAATAGATGTTTTTGAAGTAAATCGAACCAGTGTAACAAATTAAGTCTATTCTAGTTCGATTGAAGCAGCTGAATCATTCAACTTGAATGCTTCATCACCAAATAATCTGGTGAAAACACCGGATGGGGATGGTATCACTGGTTTATGTTTTTTTGCTGTCCTTCGGACCCAAGAGAGACTGCACTCCTGTCGCCGGATGACACGGTAAACCACCGGACATACTACACCGGAGATTACGTCTTGGCTTTGTCCATCTGAACAAAATTATGATTTCATGGACCGCGAAATAACAGGATGAAGGAGGTAGAGCGTCAGGAGGCCCAAGCACGACGTGCAAATGAAGCTGCTCCCGAATCCAGCAGGAAGGGGAAATATCCCCGTTTTACTCAGTAGAGCGTTACTTCCACACCCGGCTGGGTGCTTTCCCCTAAGGCATGTTGGGTTTAGTAACCGCCTATCAACTTTCCCTAAGGCATGTTAAGATTAGCAACGGCGCATGTTTAGGTTAGCAAAGTGTGCCGCACATGCCATTGTATCGTAGTCGTATCTTTCGCAAAAAATGCATTTGACACCATAATCTCTTCATCCTGTTATCATGTTCATCTGTAAGAACCATATATTGTTGTTGTTGTCGAACCATATATTGTGTAAGAACCATATTATCGATGCAAATCAAAGCCAGTTCATCAATAATTTCAAAACATGTGTATGCAATGAAAATGACCGAAACATTTGTGTGGAATGAAAATAACCAAAACATGTGTCTGGAATAAAAATATACAAAATCATTTGTGTATGCAATTGAAATAAACATATTTTATAATGTAATAAGAGCTAGAATTGAAATATGGAAATAAATATATTATTGAAATGAAAGAAAAAAACATATTAGGGGACCTGTCGGCTAACCAGCAGCCAAAAAGTACCTATCGGCTGCTGGATGGCCGACAGGCCCATGGGCCGTTGATAGCCCGACTGGCCTGTCGGCAGCCAGTCGGCTGTTGGATGGCCGACAGGCCCCAGTCGGCTGCTGGCTGGCCGACAGGACCCGCTCCGCGCGATGGAGGGTTGCCAGCTCGGAGCCACGTCGCCTATCGGCGATTCAGTGGCCGATAGGTTACCAGTCGGCTATTCAGTAGCCGACTGGCTACCAAACTTGCAATTTCTCCATTTTGACCCCTACGGCTGCTATTCTCTTTTTAAATAATAACAAATTAAAAAAAATTCTACTAATGTATTCATGGCATGTATTGCACTGATTAAATTGTGTTTAATGCCCAAAATTATGTTGAATGTTTACGAAATATTTTATTCCGCTGCGTATGCTCTTCTCTAATTAAAATGGAACCAACGGGAAATTTTGATTAGTGATTTTCATGTTATTTATTATGTTTATGTTTAACTCATATTTATAATTCTGACCAAAGTTGTTTTATGAATATGTGTTATTCATTTATTCTAATTCATTTCTGCCCAACGGTGATATGTTTTGGAAATGCGTGTTATTAATCGAACCAACGTGGATTAATTTCATGCAAATTATGTGTTATTTCTAATGTGACAATTTATGTTTTTCAGTGAACTCCATTGCTGCACAAATTGCTGCTATTGAGACACTTACGGGCAGCAACTTTCCCTCATGGAAGACCAGTGTGACCATTAATCTTGGGATCGCTGATCTTGATTATGCGCTGAGGGTGGATGAACCCACAGCTCCTGAGGAGGGTGTGGAGGAATACCACACCAAAAGGGCTGAGTACCTGGCTAATGCTGAGAAGTGGGAGCGGTCAAACCGTCTCTCGCGACAGATCATAAAGAACTCCATCCCTGAGAGCATCCGGGGTGCTATCCCTGATAATGAAAATGCTAAAGATTATCTTGCCTCAGTGGAGGAGCACTACAAGGGGTCCTCAAAATTTTATGCTTCCACTCTTATGAAGAGGCTCACTCAGGCTAAGTATGATGGTGCGAATGGGAATGTCCGTGAGCACATTATGCAGATTATTGATATTAATGCTCAGCTTAAGCACATGAAGATGGGCTTGGAGGATGCTTTCCTTGTCCATTATATTCTGACATCTCTCCCTGCAGAGTTTGAGGCCTTTAAGGTGAATTATTATTCACTGAAAAGGAAATGGAGCACTAGTGATCTAATTGCTATGTGTGTCCAGGAGGAGGAGAGAATCAGATCTGAGAAGAAAGATGTTATAAATAATGTAAACTCTCCTCAGAAAGGTCAGGGACAGGGCCAGAACAGAAAGGGGAAAAAGAAACAAAAGCAAGGTCTTGCCCCTTTCAAGAAACCTCAGTTTAAGGCTCATGGCCCTGGTCCTAACTTCTCAGGCCCTGGCTCAAGCTCCTCAGCACTTGGTGACCTTCAGGGGAAGAAGGACAACACATGTCACTTCTGCAAGAAGGAAGGCCACTTCAAGGATGACTGTCCAGGCTGGCTGAAATGGCTCGCCAAGAGAGGTAATGTTGATGTAATAAGTTTTGTTGATGAATCTCTTTATGCTGATTTCTCCTCAGACACGTGGTGGATTGACTCTGGTGCTACGGCACATGTGACCAATTCAATGCAGGGCTTCAGTACATCCCGAAGTCTGAGCGGCGGGGAAAGAAACCTCCGAGTGGCTGATGGACATGAGGCTGAAGTTAGAGCTATAGGACAAGTTCCCTTAGTTTTGAATAATGGTTTTGTACTTCAGCTTAAAAACGTTCTTTATGTTCCCGCTATTAGGAGAAATTTGATTTCGGTGTCATGTTTGGATGTTGATAAATATTCTTGTAATTTTGGAGACGGTAAATGTTTGATTTCCACTAAGTCCAGTATTAATGCTGGTCGTGCCGTTTTAAATGGCATGCTTTGTTTGCTGTCTTTAAAAGATTCTGTGTCTATGAATGTCTGTGATGAAAGCAAAAAACGTAAGAGTATTAATGAGTCGTCCTCGAAGTTATGGCACTGTCGTTTGGGCCATATTTCGAGGGGGAGGATTGAACGACTAATTAAGGAACAAATACTTCCTCCTCTAGACTTTAGTGACGCAGAAGATCACTGTCTAGATTGCATTAAGGGGAAATATGTTAAGCATACAAAGAAAGGTGCCAATCGCAGCACAGGACCATTGCAAATAATTCACACTGACATATGTGGTCCATTCCCAATAATGTCTATTGATGGTTTTGACTCGTTCATTACTTTCACTGATGATTACTCAAGGTATGGGTACATTTATCCTATTAAAGAACGGTCTGAAGCGCTTGAAAAATTTAAGATATTCAAGGCTGAGGTAGAAAATCAACATGATTTAAAGATTAAAGTAGTACGCTCAGACCGTGGCGGTGAGTATTATGGCAGACATACAACTTATGGGCAGGTGCCTGGCCCCTTTGCCAAATATCTTCGTGAGAATGGTATAGCTGCCCAATACTCAATGCCTGGTGATCCACCGCAAAATGGAGTTGCAGAAAGGAGAAACCGTACACTTATGGATATGGTGCGAAGTATGATGAACCACTCCACTTTGCCAACCAAGTTGTGGATGGAGGCACTAAAGACTGCTGTGCATATACTGAATCGGGTCCCCAGTAAATCAGTACCGAAAACTCCTTATGAATTATGGACTGGGAGAAAACCGAGTATGAATTACTTGCACGTATGGGGTTGCTCAGCAGAAGCTAAAGTATTTAATCCACAGATTGGGAAATTGGATCCCAAAACAGTGAGTTGCCATTTTATTGGTTATCCTGAAAGGTCTAAAGGGTATCGATTCTATTGCCCAGATCGTATTACCAAATTTGTTGAAACCAGACACGCCGTGTTCTTGGAAAATGATGGAATAAGTGGGAATTTGGAGCCCAGGAAGATTGATCTAGAGGAGAAGCGGGTTTATGTTCCCTCACCGCTAATCCCAGAGCCTAATTTTCCTGTGCCCCAAATAGTTGTAGCTCCAGCACCCTCTGCGAGTGTGACACCTGTCGTTCCTCCAGCTGATGTTGTTGCTACTCCTCCTGATAGAGACTCTGAAATTGACACTAATGCTACAAATAATAGAGAGACTCATCAGTCCCCTGTAATGATTAATGAACCAACTGATGAACCAATCAGGAGATCACAGCGAGAGAGAAGGCCTGCCATACCTGATGATTATGAAATTTATATGAATGAAGATGAAAATGATATTGGAAAGGCAGATGATCCTTGTTCATTCAAGGAGGCGATGAAGGATGAAAATTCATCTAAGTGGTTTGATGCAATGAAAGATGAAATAAAGTCCATGGGAACAAATGAGGTATGGGACTTAGTAGAGATTCCTGATGGAGCCAAAACAGTAGGCTGCAAGTGGGTCTACAAAACCAAACGTGACTCCAAAGGAAATATCGAAAGGTATAAAGCAAGACTCGTGGCAAATGGTTTTACCCAAAGAGAAGGAATTGACTATAATGAGACATTCTCTCCTGTCTCAACGAAAGATTCATTTAGGATTATTATGGCACTTACGGCACATTATGATTTAGAGTTGCACCAAATGGATGTGAAAACGGCATTCCTGAATGGAGAATTGGATGAAAATGTTTACATGACTCAGCCAGAAGGTTTTGTTGTGGAAGGCAAAGAACATTTAGGATGCAAACTTAAGAAATCTATTTATGGCCTAAAACAGGCATCTAGACAATGGTATTTGAAGTTTGATGATGTCATAAGGAGATTCGGATTTAAAGAAAATAAAGTTGATAATTGTATTTATGCTAAGTTCAAGGGGAGTAAATTTACAATCCTTGTTCTTTATGTGGATGATATCTTATTGGCCAGTAGCGATATGGATATGCTGCTTGAGACCAAGAGATTTCTCTCATCAAATTTTGATATGAAGGATCTTAGTGAAGCCTCTTATGTTCTTGGCATTGAAATTCACCGAGATCGGTCCAAAGGAACATTAGGTTTATCACAAAAGGCATACATTGACAGAGTGCTAAAGAGATACAATATGCATAAGTGCTCTGCCACGCCTGCTCCTGTTGTGAAGGGCGATAAGTTTGGGAAATTCCAGAGTCCAAAGACTCAATATGAAATCGATCAAATGAAGGCTATGCCTTATGCTTCAGCTGTCGGAAGCATTATGTATGCTCAAGTATGTACTCGCCCTGATCTTGCTTATGTTACCGGAGTACTTGGCAGATATCAGACAAATCCAGGTTTGGACCACTGGAAAGCCGTTAAGAAAGTATTGCGTTATTTGCAAGGAACTAAAGGATACATGCTTGTATATAGAAAGTCCGATGACCTTTTGGTTGTTGGTTATTCTGATGCTGATTTTGCGGGATGTGTTGATGACAAAAAGTCCACGTCAGGTTACATCTTCACTCTCGCAGGAGGAGCTATATCGTGGAAAAGCTCTAAACAGACAGTTACTGCATCGTCGACAATGCAGGCTGAATATGTGGCATGTTATGAGGCTACCGGGCAGGCCGTATGGCTAAAGAATTTTATTCCGGGTTTAAGAGTGGTCGACAGTATTTCAAAACCACTAATGATGTACTGCGATAATCAACCCGCAGTTTTCTATTCTAGTAACAACAAGTCGAGTGTTTCTGCCAAACATATTGACATTAAGTATCATGTTGTGAAAGATAGAGTCCAGGATCAAACAATTAAGATTGAGCACATTGGTACCGAATTTATGCTTGCGGATCCACTAACAAAAGGCTTACCACCCAGTAATTTTCGTAATCATGTAGCCGGCATGGGTTTACTGGAAAGCCTGTGATTCTGGATAATAGGAGGACCATCTTATGAAACCAACTCCCATAAAGTATTATGTTTATCCGATTGATTTGGAATGTAGCACTATAAGCAATGTGGTTCAGTGGTATTTAATTGACTGTTGTAACCCATTGTTTTGGTGTGAAGTTCTAATGAGAAAGGGCTTATGATGATTAGCCTTTAGATCAAGGGGAGAATGTTGGATTTTGATCTCATGGCTAAACAGAAAGCCCGAGTCGTACGGACGGGTGACGCTCACGTCCCCACCGACGCGCCCTGATCGGGGGCGCCAAACCGACGATGGTTTCGGTCCCCCGGTGCGCAGCGCAACAATAAAAGGGGATTACCGGGGTTTCACGAGTAACCAACGTTCCCGTGGGACTAACCCTACCCCGACAAACCCTAGAGGCCCGATCCCTCAAGCGCTGTAGCATCGGGAAGACCGACGCCACCACGAGACGACGCCGGCTTCACTGCTACTCTACGGATCGCTCCATCGACGCCTGCCTCACGCAGGCACGAGGACTTCAGCTATGTCGACATCAAGCAACCCCATTCCTGCAAATGGTGATGCATCTACCCCCTCTGTCTATGTAATGTTCTAGGTGTTCTTGTGCGAGATTAGTGATCCTGTCATGTTCTTGTTCATGTTGATCTAACACAGTTAACATAGAGTTCCAGGAGACTGTGTCCTTAAGCACCAAAAAACTAAAGCACATGTATGCATCTTCCATCATCTAGTTCTCAGTGAACCTAGTGTACATGGCAATCAGAGCATTGCAAACTTGTGTTACTCCTTCCAACCCAATCTTGATCACCAAACTATGAATTCCCCTCCCTCGCTGATCCTCACACTGATGCTCTGAACACGCACTTATGATACTTGTGAAGCTATACATGTCAGGCCGGACTCCACTCTCTTGCATCATCCTGACAAAGAATTGCATTGCCTCGTCATCCATCCCATGGTAAGCATAGGCTCCGGGCATAGCATTCCATGATACTAGATCCTTACTCTCAATTCCATCAAAGATCCTTCTAGAGTCTGCAAGAGCCCCACATTGCGAGTACGCAGTGATTGCTGCATTTGACACAACCAAACCCAACGCTGCCCCATACTTCACAATCTTCCCGTGCAACTCTTGCATCAAGAAACACCAGCTCGGACACTCAACTGCAACGAGCAACATGGCAAATGTCACTTCATCTGGGGCCAATCCCTCTCTCTCCATCTCAAGAAACAGCAACATCGCTAGTTCTAGATTCCCAGACTCCGCATACCCAGCAATGAGCGCGTTCGAAGAAACAGTACTACGCCTCGGCATTCCATCAAACACGCGCCGAGCATCGCTCAAGCGGTCACATTTCGCATACATATCAAGCAACGCGCAAGCGGGGATGACGTTGTCGGAGAGGCCAGACATGACAGCGAACGACTGGAGCTGAGCACCCAGCGCGGGGCGGCGCGCCGGGGCTGCGGAGCGGAGCGCGGAGCCGACGGGCAAGGTGCTGGCGGCGAGCCCCCGCGCGTGCATGGCTCGAAAGAGGCGCCATGCGTCCGGGGGCACACCGGCGGCGACGTGCGCAGCGAGGAGGGAAGGTGAGTAGGTGACCGCGTCGGGGAGGGGATCTCATCGAACACCCGACGCGCGCGGCTGGCGAGGCCGGAGGCGGAGTACGCACATTTGTGTTTGGTGGTCAGAGTTACATTTTTTTTTTGTTTAGAGTAATAGGGCAGAGCCCCCGCCTTAAAAGACAAAACATTCAGTTTACAGCATTCTTGAGGTGCCATCACCTCTACAGACCAACAATTCCATGACAGTATGAAGGACAAAACACATAAGAAAGCTACAGCTCCACAGATAACAAAGAGCTCCAGCAGTCGGGTTGGCATTCCTGCCCCATCCGGTCTCCTTCAGATAGCATGGCATCCATCACATGGATTTGTCGACTCCACAGCTGGTTAGGTGAAATTGAAACAATTCCTCCATCTTCCTTTATCAGCATCCAACCTTTGTGAGAAAGAAGCTTCAGTTTTGGATTCTCTCTGGCCTTCTCGCCAAAGCAGAGAGCTTGTCTATCATCATAAACAGCTGATCTTTCTTGTTGGCTGGGCACAGAATCAGCCAATTCTGTGCCTGCCGGACGATCATCTGTAAGAGATACTTCATATCCTGTCAAATCAAGTTTTGAAAACAGAAAGCATTTCTTAGCTTCCAGAGGCTCCAGAGAGCAGCCGAACTAATAACATTAACAGCAGTGAATTTCTGATTACTAATCCAAAGAGTTCAGAGAGAGACGGCATAAAGCAAGAGTAGTCAATAACTCAATATTCATAGCATAAATTGGTTCGGCTGACCAGTAGGACTCTATGCGTGACAAAGCTGCTGGTGAGCAAGAACATTAACAGTCTACGAGTAAAACAAACAAAATCTTATTGTAATCAGAAACGGGCTTTGCTACGGTACTCCGGGTTACCTCCTACGAGGTAAGATCTCAAATGAATCACAACCATCGATTTCCTTTTCCTTTTTCTATTAAATAGCTGGGACAATTATTAAATAATAACAAATGAGAAAAAAGAGAAAAGTCCCATATCTCGCTTCAGTTACGGAGACGCCGTTATGAGAGACAGGACCGCATATCTCTCCGACGCCGTAATAAACTATCAGGAAAATGATTTTTCATGTCACTAATTTTCTCATTAGAAAAATAACATGTTATAACACACTTACACACCCATGTTACGTTAGAAAAAAATGCTACAACTCAACCATATCACTTTAGGAAAAAAAAATGTTACGACTCAACTGTACTACGGCAGGACCCAAAAAATCACATCTTGCCAAAAAAAATCACATATGTCATACGACCATTAGATCTAACGTGACTTAAGGTGAAGTCTCATAAACGTCATACCTTATTTTTATGTCGTGTCTCATAAAAAAATGGGCATGTCACGTTCACATTAGAGGGAACTAAATCGGACATGCCACATTCACGTTAGGGGGAAAAACGTACTAAAAGCAAACGAGTTCACCTCGAGGCAAAAGAAAAACACACATGCACGTTCACATGATGAGAGACAAAAAGAACGAAACGTGAGTTTATTACCGTGTGACTATTGGCGCCAGCTCATATAGATAGTCATTACTCGTTAAAAAAAAAGGTACACGGACGTGCGTGCGCGTTGTAGCAAGAAAAAAAAAGAACGGAAAGTCACGTTCACGTACACGAGAAATAAAAAAGAAGAGTATAACCCTCGAATCGTTTTTTAAAAGAGAATTGTACAATTATGATGGAGTTTAGATCTAATAGAGATATTTTCCTTATTTCAGAATTTGAAAATATAAAGATAAACATTTAGTCAATTACCTTCCAGGAAGTAATGTATCGTTATAACCACCTAGATCTACTTAAATGGACGGTTCACAGCGATTTCAGAGTACCTAAGCAAAGCCCTGAACTGTAGTTTCTATACATCCTGATACAAATACCGAATGTTTACGATACATTTTTGCACTCTGGAAATTTGACCATCGATACCTTTCAAGTAGAAAAGATTCTTGGATTTCAAACCTCTAGGGCCTCCAGATGATTGGAATCGCGATTTGCATCATCAATACTTTTGGAATGAAACAATCGATGGTCAAATTTCCAGAGTGCAAAAATGTATCCGAAACATTCGGTATTTGTATCAGAATGTATAGAAACTACAGTTCAACAATTGGCTCGGCCTTTTTAGCAACCAGTACTCGAAATAGGTCCATAGAGAATTGGAGCAACAACCTAAAGTGATCAGGTCACAATATGGTTCTCGCCTCGTCGCGCCTTCCCATTTCCTCGAAGATGTAGGCTTTTTTTTTTGGAGGAACATGCTGTAGGCTTTTAAAACGAGTGAATTCCCTCAATGCCACTAGAATTTATAGCTCTTCCCTCATTGCCATCGAAATTCTTACGTTTCCTCCATTGCCACTAGTTTAATTTTCACCTTCCCTGGATGCCATTCCGTCCAAGTTCACTGGTAAGTTACTGTGTTGTTGAGATGAAGAAGACAATAATGCCCCTGCTAACCAAATGAACGAAAATTGGCCCTATTCCTTACATGCCATTGTGCAAGTCAATGATGTTTGAAACTGCAGAAGCACAACCAACGACCAATATAGCATAATGCCTTGATAAAAAAAATTAAAAATAACTTGCACATATATAGATATAGAACATATATTATTTGAGCAACAAATAGGTTCTACAAATATTATAGGAATGAGATAAGTAGGCCATTCAAATACTCAGGAGTCATACAGACATAACAATACAGCATATATAGGTTCTACATAACATGAGTGCTCAAAGTCTTACACAGGCCTACTGATTCATCACATTACATTCACTTCTAGTCATTTATGACACATAGTCCAGCAGAAGCAAAGTAGCAAAAGGACCATCACATGTGTGTTCTCCCAAGCAAAATGAGTTGAGCAGCAGTTCTCACTCAACAGAGGATAATTTGGAGCATACAGACCATGTATATGCATCCACAAAAGTAAGCAAAGTAGGCCAACACAGCAGGACTTTCACTCTAAGATTTTCCTTTTGCTTCTAGTGCCCATTGCAGGGCTATCAGGAGTAGGTGTTTTGCTTCTTGTGCACATGGCAAGACTATGAGGTGGCATCAATTCTTGCTTCTTTGACCCCGCTGCAGTTTTTGTCTTCCTTGCCTTTGTCTTCCTTGACTTTGCCTTCCCTTCTCCCTTCTCTTGGACCTTTCTCTTCTTAGCCTTGGAGGTAGAAGGTGGTGTACTAGCTTCACAAGAAGGATACTTGATAGACGATGGTTCAGGTTGGCTGGAGTCACATGCTGACCTGCATATTCATTTATTTTATTTGAGAATGTATACAATGAACATGTGTTGATGCTTTATCTTTCACTGAAAAATGAACTTACTTAGGAGTTTTTCCAGAACTGAAGGTACTTGAGCACCCTTGGCTGCATAACAGATTGCAAATTATAGATGACTTGCAAAATAAAATCACTCTGCTTGCTGCAGCTTATGCAGCGGCTGCAGCTACAGCTGCAGCAGCCCAGCCACTCGGCTGTAGGCCCAAACAGCTGCAGCTGCAGTGCAGCCCATCGCCAACAGCACAGAACTGGTGCATGACTGCTGCAGCTGTTCTGCTACTGCTTATTGGTTGGCTGCAGCTGCTTGAGCGGCTGCTGCAGTCGCAGCAAGAAATAAGTTCAAGCGAGCAGACTAAATATTAGGATAAGTGCAATATATTTGACTAGCTTACCTTGGAGGAAAATACATTGGAGTTGGCCTAGAGGAAGTAGAGTCAGCAGGTATAATACTCATCTCTGTTGATTCCTGAACAGCTTCATGTTGTTGCTTCTTTTTCTTCTTTGGTGCCCCCTGCATGATCAAAATATTAGTATAACTCTAAACTGCAAGTACAAAATTAGTAAATGGTATAGAAACCACAACAATTACTACCCTAGTACCACAGACAACACCATCCAGAAACAAGGACACAAGATGGATGAACAACACATACCCTGGAAGAAGCCAATCCGGTCGGTCTCGATCTGAAGAAGCCATCTTGCCCTGGCGCCAAGCGTCCCTCGCGTCCAGGCGTCCCTCGCGCCCAGGCCCCGACCCGTGCTCCCCACGGCCAAGCCGCGCACGCCGAGCGGCCGCGACCCGCGCTCCTCGCGCTCGNGGCCACGCGCGTCGCCGCGCCTCGCGCCGATCCGCGCAGATCCGCTCGTTCGCCTGCCCAGCTGTCCCTCGCGCCCCGCGCCTCTCCCTTAGGGCCCGCGACCAGCCGTCAGAGAGGCCCGCCCAGCGACGCTTCCCTCGTCGCCGGCCGCCGAACCAACTGCTCTGCGTTTCGATCTAGGGTTTGGACATGACTGCTTCTCTTCTCTCTCGTCGCGGCTGAGATAAGGCCTTCTGTTGTGGGTCCATGTTGTCATTGGCTAAGGGGCAATACAGGCAGCAAATTTTGACGGAAGCTGCAGACTAAACGGTGGGTCCGACATGTCATCGATACAACATAACTGAATGTTGACGGGAGTGGCATCCAGGGAAGGTGAAAATTAAACTAGTGGCAATGGAGGAAACGTAAGAATTTCGATGGCAATGAGGGAAGAGCTATAAATTCTAGTGGCATCGAGGGAATTCACTCTTTTAAAACGGTCGGGGTGAACAATTGTATATTTGTATCTAGAGAGCGAGAAGAGAAATAAAAAAACCGAGCCCACGAGAGATCAGAAACGTGGTGCTTGGTAGCAGGGCAGAGCTATATAGCCGCGGCGGCGTTCCACGGCCAGAACTGGCGCGCGGTGCCTGCGGCGAGCGAGCGACTGCCGTTTCTTTCTGGCCGCACCATCAGGCATGAGATGATCTGATCAATGGGCAGATCAGCAGATGGCACGAACCGGGATAGTAGGTACGGAGTACTACGCAATGGCCGTGATCGGTTGGCAGAACCTCCATTCTGAACGCAATAGCCCCTTCTGAAAACGCTTGTTCTTCTCGCAAAAATGGCAAGACTGGGACGGCTGGCAGGTGCAGTCATGCATTGGGCTGAACTGAAGCCGGACACTGACGGATTTCGCCTCCTCCATTTCTCGCGCAGTGCCGGCTTCCAGGAAGCTTCCCTCTTCCAGTTTTTTTCTTGGAAATGCTGAGGCAACTCTGACTCTTTGTTGTGGCACACTTGGAGTCAGCGTGGAGCAGTGCGTGCGTTCAAAGCGCGACAAGTACTCGTAACCTCCCTCGTTGTGACTTGCCGGCGTGCAGCGGCCGGCGACCAGGCCGGGCCAGGCCAATCAGCTGTGCCCGCCCAGCCGGCCATGGCTATCATAACGACTAGTACATGCGTCTTTGCCGATCGATCGAGTGATTAGTCTACCTATCAGGCAGTCACCACCGCGTGTATACGTCATTTATTATTATACCCAATGTTCGAACTGTTCGAAGAAGATAGCATATATGCTCCTATATGGGTGATCTCTAGAAGCAACGATCTTGTGCACATATGCTACACGTTCGTGGTCAACAAACAACTCGATCGGCGCGAGAACTACCGTGCCCATCCATGGCGTCCTTTTCCTTTTCTTTTTTTTTTCATGTACACCTCTCGTTTCGAAAGGAGAAACAACGTAGCGTACTAGTGTGCAGTCCGGCCTCTGATGCAAACACGCCATGCTTGTCTTCGTCAGCTAGGATCGGCATGGTATGTACAGTAGATCTGATCATTTGTCGGGTCTGATCATTTCGGATTTTCAGGTCAAAAAATCGGGCCATGCCTGAACCGAGTCGACCGTCGGGTCGGATTTTTTTGGCCCATGCCCCACCCATTGCATGGTTGGGTTAGGTTCGGGTGGAGTCAACCGGTGTTTTTATGTGTAATTTTTGGGATGGGTTGGGTTTTTTTTGAGTTTTGGGTCAAAAAATTTGACCCCTGTCTGGCCCGAACCAACCATGGGGTTGAATTTTTCGGCCCATGTCTGACCCGTCGCATGATCGGGTCGGGTGACTCATGATCAGATCTAATGACCAAACTAGCTGTCAATTTAGACTGGGAAGCAGCATGTGACCAGTGGCGGAGCCACAGCCCAAGGGGGGCTGAGGGGGCTCCAGCCCCTCTACATTGATGCATCAGTGGAAAGAACAAAAAAAGAAGGAGGAGAGGATAAAAAAAATTGGAGATGAGGACGAAGAAAGGAGTTCAGTCTAAATGTCCATTCCTAAATTCGCTACTGCATGTGACGGTAACTTAACAGAAAGCTTTCTCAAATTTACTTGCCCGGTAATAGTGTCGTTGGAGTTACCGGACAGCGCCAAGGTGTCCAGTCCAGTCCAGTCCAGCCCCGCATAGACTAGTAGTTGCCGCGCGAGGGAGCGGCTCGCTCGATCAGTGTCGGTCAGCGTGTTCGCTTGGCTTATCAGCCACCAGCCAGCAGTACTTCAATCTTACAACAAATCAGCACCAGCCACCAGCCAACCGAAGAGGCTGACCGGCTACTCGGCAAGGAGACATGAGCGCGCCGCGCATGACCATCTCACCATCTTGGCTATGTTGGACTGGAATGGATGCTAACGAAAGCGCAGAGCGGGTCGGGCCACAAGTTCCTAGGACATGGCACGGTCCGGACCATTACCTCCGCGCCGTACTGTACTGACTGACACCGCCTCATCACAATTCACAAGCCCTTGTTCCGTCCGGCCCGTGGTCCGGTCCGGCCGCGGCAATTCCCTGTGCAGAGCGCAGACCAGTGCAGGAGCGTACCGTTACACGTGTTCGGCCGCGTGACATGTCGGACCCGAGCGATGCACTAGCTCGCATCGATCGAGCAGGCACTCTCGCCGTCTCGCGCTCGGCGCGCCGCCGGCCGAGCGGTCGCTGGCTGATGCCGCGGCCTCTCCCCCGCTGAGCCCCCTAGTTTTTCTCCTTTTTTTTGCTCGCCCGATCCTCTCGCCCTTTTGCTCGCGGGGGGAATCAAATCTGAATCGAAGCGGACCGGTCGATCCCACCACCAATCAGTCGGGGGGTAGGCGATCTGGCGCGGCCCCGCCCCATGTGCGGGCGCTCGTCTTCTTCCCCCGGCTCCCAGCCCCACCGCCTACCGCACTGATTGACCGCCATGCTACGCCACGCCAGGCACCGGCCCGGGCCAGCCACCACGTACGCATCCGTCCACCTCATCTCGCTCTCGTCTCGGTCTCATCCCCGCCCCGTGTCCGAGACCCCGAGTGCCGCCGCTCTCGCTCCGCCACCCGACGACGCCGCGCGCACGCCAGAGAGCGCGCGCAGAAAACCCCGAGGGCGGGCGGACGCCGGAAACAAGGGGAAAGAAAGGAAAATCCTCGTGCTCTCGCGTGCCCGGGAGCCGGGGTGGGGTGCCGCCTGGCGCGTGGCGGAACAGTAACGGCGGTGCGGATGTCCTCGTCGCGGCAGCAGTGATGGAAGTAGATGTGGTTTTGACTATCGCAGAGTGTACGTCAGCTCGATGGCAGAGAACAATCAGCGTCTAATCATGGCACGCGGTGGGCCATGATACTCTTCACAAAATTTCTGGGTGGGGCAGATTAAGTGATTAACCGGCCGTGTAGTATACTGTATGCTTATGTGGACTGATGTGTATGTTATTGCTAGTGGACTATAGGGCTCAACTGGCTGCACGTCACCCGTACGGACATGCGTACTGGTCAACCATGCTGTTTTCAATGACGTGGTTAGAGAGTAGTATATCTTGCTAATTACTGTAACTGATAGGGTTAAGGCATTCAAATGTAGTTTTTGATTGCTGGTCATGCTTGATCGCTGATTTGTCCCGTCGAGGATTTGTTTTTGTAGCTCGGTCATGCGTGGTGGATCAATAAACGAAAGCAGATTAGAGGCTTTGGACACTGGTCGTTGATAAGCTCGGCACTTCCGTGGCGGACTGTTAATTGAGCGCCGTCAGAGTGTACCTCAGCTTGTTAAATAAAGAAGAAATATATATCATCGACAAACTGTAGCCATCCTTGCTACTTTGACTTCTAATATTATCCGGCACTACTACAAAAACAAACTGTAAGAACGCCTCCTTTTTGCAACAGGGGCGGTTCGGGGGCGGACCGTTCTTACAGCGACCGAACAGCCCCAGGAGCTGACCAGCCGCCCCTGCAGAATTAACAGTAGGGGCGGCTGGAGTTACGAACCGCCCTTACTGTTGTACAGATTAGTAGGGGCGGTTCGTGTCTGAGCCGCCCCTACTGAAAATATAGTAAGGGCGGCTGGAATATAAGCCGCCCCTACTGTTATAGCTGTAGGGGCGGCTCAATCAGAAACCGCCCCTAATGTGGTCTGTACCAAAAACAACACAGCCCTCTCTTCTTCCTCCTCGGGTTCACTCACTCCAACTCGCAAAAAAAGGTTGGGAGGCCTTGGGCTCCTCCCAAAAATTGCTCTACTAAGGGGGGGAGGTTTTGAGCTCAAATACTTTGGTGGAGAGCTTGTAGAAGGTAAGAAAATGCTATTCCATGCCTCTAATTATTAAAGTTTTAATGGTTGGTTAGTGAGCAAACTAAGGCCCTAATTTTGGAGGTACTAGGGTAGATTTGTTAGTGGATCGGATTACACCCTTCTATTAGTCTACATTGCATGATTTTAGTGGACTAGAAAAGCTAGTTGTAGCTAAGGTTCATGGTTGCTTAGGATGAACACGTGTATTTTTTTTCTTTTTAATTCGTGGCGCAAATTTGTAACTAGTTTATCTCTCTCCTCGAAACTCCAAATGTTATGATTTTTGTTTCGTAAATTTTGTAAAATCATTATCTATTAGTGTATCCATACTAATTGCTATAAATTTTTTTATATTAATGACTATTTATTTGTAGCTGTTTAAGGTTTGTCATGTATATGTATTTTTTTCTTTTTAATTCGTGGCGCAAATTTGCAACAAGTTTATCTTCCTCCTCGAAACTCCAACTGCTATGATTTTTGTTGCGTAAATTTTGTAAAATCATTATCTATTAGTGCATCCATACTAATTGCTTTAAATTCTTTATATATTAATGACTCTTTATTTGTATCTATTTAGGGTTTGCCATTTGTATGTATTTAGTTATCCGATTAATGGTTTCTTTAATGTACTTTCTTTTAATTGTTGTCCTGAAGGATATGGAGCACAGGAATTCTTGGATGTATGGCGAGTTAAGGTGGAAGCAAAGTTACCGTGACGAGGTGGATAAATTCATTGAAGCCGCTGAGAAGCATGCAGAGACGTTGACAGAAAATAATGATATAATAGTATGTCCGTGTTTTGATTGCAGGAACATACTGGCATGGAGAGACGTAGAGGTCATCAGAGAACATTTGGTTACGCGAGGATTTGTTAAGGACTACACAGTCTGGATTCATCATGGTGAAAATAAAGTTTATGATGATGACATGGAAAATCTGATAGGAGACGACCCCGACACCCAAAAGCTCCTCTCCCAGTATTCAGAACAGCTTGAAGTAAGAATGAACCGCGGATGTCACAATGATTTTGAAGGTGATGTTGATTGGGATAGTAACGGCACAGGTGGTGATGACGGTTGCACTGGTAAGGACACAGGTGGTAATGTTGACGTTGGAGCACGTGTCGGGGATGAAGATGATGGTGATTATTTGGAGGAAATGCTTCGGGCCATTGGACCAGAAATAATCCAAAAGAGCGTGAATGGTCTTGAAAACCTAGAGAGGGTAACAAAAGCATCGAAGGAGACTGTCTATGGTGTTGCGAATGGTTGTCCGACACACTGGACATTGCTACGTTTTGTGCTTGAACTACTCATCCTCAAGGCTAAATACGGTTGGTCGGACTGCAATTTCAATGATCTGCTGGGCCTCCTGTCATGGTTGCTACCAAAGCCAAACTCAGTTCCTGCCAACACGTACCAGGCAAAGAAGGTTGTAAGTCCGTTGACAATGAGTGTTGAAAAAATCCATGTATGCCCGAACCACTGTATCCTCTTTCGCGGCGACATATTCAAGGATCTAGATAAATGTCCTAGGTGCGGGGCCAGTCGGTACAAGAACAACGATCAGTACTTAGGGAATGAAGCCTCCATAGGGAACAAGAGGAAGAAGGGTGGAAAAAAGGCGGTACAACATTCTCAGGTGCAAGAGGACAGTCCATTAGGCATTGATTCAAAGAAGAGAAAAATTCCCGCCTTGGTAATGTGGCACCTACCAGTGAAGGACCGCTTGAGGCGTATCTTCCTAAACCCCAAAGAAGCCCAACTCATGACATGGTGGGATGATACGCGCCAGATAGATGATGATAGGATTGCACACCTGGCCGATGGTACTCAGTGGCAAAGCTTTGATAAGAAGCACAGAGAATTCAGCGAGGACCCAAGGAATGTACGGTTTGGATTGAGCACTGATGGAATGAATCCCTTCAATGAGAGGACGAGTGACCATAGCACTTGGCCTGTGCTCTTGACCATGTACAACATCCCAACGTACCTGTGTCAGAAGAGGAAGTACCTCTTTCTTACTTGTCTCATTTCTGGTCCTAAACAACCGGGCATTGACATAGACGTGTTTATTGAGCCTGTGATGCAAGAAATGACAGAATTCTGGAAGGGGGTGCCGATGTATGATGCCTTCCGAAAGGAGGACTTTATATGTCGAGCCATAATCATTGTTACTACCAATGATTATCCCGCGTTGTTTGCCTTGAACGGACAGATCAAAGGGAAGACTGCATGCATAACCTGCTTGGACGTTACTTCATATGTGTATCTGGATGCATCGAAAAAGATAGTTTATATGAGGCACCGACGCTTCTTACAGCAAACTCACAAGTACCGCAGCGTAAGGTTCAAACATTATTACGACAACACTCTAGAGACTGAACCCCCTCCAGAGAGACGCAGGAATGGAGAATATGTATACAAAATGGTGAAAAACATAAAAATCGTCTATGGAAAGAAGAATCCAGATGGGACGATCAGAGATAGAAGTAAACCTCCTATCGAAGGCGTACCTTTTAAGAAACAATCCATCTTCTTTCAGTACTTGCCTTATTGGCCAGACTTGGAGGTTCCCCATGCCATTGATGATATGCACTTGAAGAAGAATGTCTTCGAGAGTCTCGCGGCTACATTCATGGACACGCCCAAGACAAAGGATGGTCTGAAATCACGGAAAGACATGGTGCAGCTAAAAGTGAAGCCCGAGCTTCACCCGGTAAAAGGGGCAGATGGAAAATGCACTCTGCCCGCGGCTTGCTTCAACTTCACCGTAGAAGAGAGGAGGGCTATATGCAATTACCTAAGGGGGGTCAAAGTCCCTACTGGGTTTTCGGCAAACGTCAAGAAGCTAGTGTCCATGAAGGACCTGTCAATAACACACTTGAAGGCCCACGATTGTCATGTAATGTTGACAGTGTTCCTACCTATTGTTATCAGGGCTATAAAGCCAGAATTCTTGAAAATGGCTATCACCCGTATGTGCTACTTCTTTTCAAAGATCTCGCAGAAGGTGATTAGCAAGAAAGAGCTGAAGTCACTACATGATTTCGTGGTGGAGACCCAAAACCAGCTAGAGATGTGTATGCCTCCCGCGTTCTTTGATATCATGCCACATCTCATGATTCATATGGTTCATCAGATAGAGGCACTGGGACCTTGCTACTTGTATGAAATGTGGTCCTACGAGCGGTTCATGTCTGTCCTAAGTCGATACGTGCATAATCGATATTACCCAGAGGGCTCCATGATAGAGGGGTACACTACTGAAGAAGTCGTAGAGTGCTGTCAAGAGTATCTAAAAGTACAGAGAGCGATTGGTAAGCCTGAGTCTCGTCACAAGGGTAGGTTGGCTGGGAAAGGCACCAGGGGCAAAAAAGTGTTCATTGACGAAGATTACAATGAAGTGAGTCGGGCGCATTACAGTGTCTTAGCGACTACAGAAGTGATGCGACGGTACATTGATGAACACATGGCTATCATAGAGGAGGAGAGAAATGGCCGCTCAAATGAGTGGGTCATGAAACAACACAAGCAACGATTGACTGCATGGTTGAAGGACCAAAACATACCGACTGGACCAACCAAAGATGATATTACCGTCCATAGGTTAGCACTTGGGCCATCGAGACAAGTGACATCTTGGCAAGCTTACGAAATCAATGGGTACACATTCTATACCCATGCAAAGGATAAGACAAGTGTGAACCAAAACAGCGGGGTTCGAACTGAAGCAATAAACCAAAAGGGGCGAACAATCAATTACTTTGGCATCATTGAAGATATATGGGAACTTGACTATGGAGCGGATATACAAGTGGCCCTGTTTCGTTGCCGCTGGATCAAACAACACGAACTGAATGAGATCGGGTGGACGATGGTTGACCTCGAAAATGTAGGCTACCGAGATGACCCTTGGGTGGTCGCTTCAGATGTGGCACAAGTTTTCTATTTACCTGACCCAGTGTCTAACCTTCCACCAAAGAAGAGGACAAAGCACGTGGTTGTCTCTGGAAAACAGCACATTATCGGAGTTGATGGCGTGGACGATCCTGATGAGTATAATCACTATGCTGAAATGCAGCTATACACAGACTTTACAAAGAAGATCGAAGATGTGGAAAAGAAGCTGCCCAAAGACATATTGCCATGGGAAAGGAAAGGGGTCAAGGGGAGAGTTGTTAGGGATGAATAGCTAGTTGTTGAACGTGATGTGTTCGAGAGACTACCTTTATGTATGTGAGACTATACCTTATGTATGTGTCAAACTTCATTTATGTATGTGATTTCATTTATGTGTGAGACTTCATTTATGTATGTGATTTCATTTATGTATGTGATTCCATTAAAGGCTCCATATACCCTTGTGAAGCAAGTGCACTCCAACTTTGTTGAAATGGCTTGAGATTTTTGTGGCAGTCATTTATAGCCAAAATATGATCCCACACCAGCCCCCACATTTTCCAAGGGTAACAGGCCTCCAAGACTTCACTTGATCAAAGACTAAACCCAAGCTCAAGCTAGATGCACACTAAGTGGATGAACTAGCTCAAACTCTCACAAGATCTTCACTATTTGCTCAAGTGGCTCCTTGCAACTCTCAAGGGGTGTATCAGGTGGTAAGAGGTCCAAAGAGCAGCCATGGAATCGACCAAGGGGTTATATATAGGCTAGACACAAAGAACTAGCCGTTACTCAACAACTCCCATGAAAACCGTGAACGGCGTATGATACGCCGTGAACAAAAGTGACTCGGCGTATAATATGGCGTCCACTTTTCCAACGGTCGAAACACTTTTATGAACGACGTATGATACGCCGGTACACAAAGTACAACCGGCGTATCATACGGCGTGCATAAATACATGTTAACTGCTGACTCAGCCGAAACATATACGCCGCCACCGAGCGTATAATGCGTCGATCGCTTTCCTCCAAACCCTATTGACATGCTCACTGAGTAACTCGTACGCCGATACTACGCCGTGAGCGGCGTATAGTACTGCGTCCTTGGTACACTTGAACATCTTCCTGCCGTAGTACGCCGTATGATCCGCCCCGTGTACACACAGTGCCGGCGTGTCATACGCCACAGCCTTCCTTCGGGTTCCTTCACGCGCCGTAGCCTTCCTGCATTGTACGCCGTTGGCGGCGTATCATACGCCGTGCGCTGAATGTTGAAAACTCGTCCAATTCAAGTCCTTTGAGTTTTGGCTTGGCTTCAAACTTGATCTAGGATATATTTGGGATGTTTTGGGCTAGGTTTTGGTATGTGTGCATCTAACTCAAGCATAAGCCTAGTTTTGATCAAGCTACTAACTTAGAAACCCCCCTTAATAGTACGGTCTATCTAGAAAACTAGAAAACCTAACTAAACAAGCATTACTTAAGCAAACCACTCACAAGGTATATAGACATGTCAAAACACAAGCACGCTCAAGATCCAAATAACATGTCCATACACGAAAAACGCATGAAGAAGCAACACACTACTCCCTCCCAAGCTCCCCCTATCTCTATCCCTCCTATCTATCTCCCCCTTTGGCATCTAAGCACCAAAAGGAGGTCCTCAAGGGTCCTGCGCTGGAGGCGTAGAGGCTGGAGGAGTCTCCGCACGACGAGGCACTGTCGTGTACTGGTCGTTGTCGATGTCCTCGTTGGTGTCGGAGTCGGAAGCAGTGCCGGCGGTCTCGGACTCGGCTGGAAGTGAAGCAGAAGCCGTCGGGAGTCCGGACGAAGTCGAAGCAAGGGGGTCCTCTGCAGCCATCAACTCCTGCTCGATCTGTGCGGTCACCGACTGAAGTGTAGAGTCGGGTGTCTCGAAAGAAGGAGCAGTGACCGGCTGGACTGGAGTGGTCGAAACTGGGAGTGTCGGCTGAGGTGACGACTCAAAGAGAAGAAGCCCTGAACTGACTGGAGCGTGCTGGTGAGCAACTGAGAACAGGCTCGGGCTCTGGGGAACCTCCTGCTGCTGCTGCGGCTGCTGCTGCACTGGCTCTGGGGAGAGGACTGGACGAGGGAACGGCCCGGTCTGGATCAGCGGCGAGATCGGAAAGGTAGCAATAGGAGTCAACTGATACCCGCCAACTGAAGCTGGTAGAGGAGTAGAGGCCGTCACCGGGGGTCTAAGATCGGGCACCACTGGAGCTGGAAGTCCTGCGTGGTCGTACAAGGTGCCGATCGTCCCGTGCAGCCAGGTGAACATCAGAGCTGAGGTGTGCTGATGCTGCTGAAGGGCTAGAGCGGTGGCCTGCTGCTGCTGTAGCATCATGTTCATCATCTCCGTCTGCCGGGACACCTGACGAGCGAGCTCGTCCTGGAGAGCTAGCTGCTCCCTCCGGAACGACTCCTGCTGCTGGACCTGCTGACGCCTCAACTCTGCCTGGGACGCCGCTAGTTCTGCCTGGGACGCCGCTAGTGACTGAAGAATAGATGTGAGCTCTGTCGGCTGGGTCACTGCGGCCTCTGAGACAACCGGAGGCGGTGGAGGTGGTGGAGCTGAAGGTCCTGCCTCGGCGTCGTGAGCAA
>CM014271.1:9430234-9471063 GCA_004135705.1 Alloteropsis semialata | reverse complement strand
CCATCTCCCTGGCCCCATCTCCGACACCTCCTTCCTCCGCCCGTCGCCCCTCCACGCCGGCCGCTCCTCGTCGCGCGCGCGCCCCTCTAGACACCGACGGCCGGGAGCTCGCCCCTCTGGACAGCGAGGGCCGGGAGCGCGCCGCCGTCGACTTGAGCTCGCCCGGATTTGCCGTCGCCTTGAGGTCGAGCTCACCCGGATCCGCTGAGGCCCTCGAGCTCCACCGCCTCCTTCCCCACCTCCGTCCTCCGGCCACCACGCCGGAGCTCCGCCGCGGCTACGTTCCCCTACTCATTCGTCCCCGGCTCTTCTTCCTTCAGGAGGTCTGTGATGCTCTACTGCTCTAGTTCATGATGCTCTGTGATGCTTTACCACTGGTGAATTTTGTATGAAAACTGCTGCCAATGATGTTCTGTGAGTGTTCTTTTGACTGAGCAATGCCACTGCCAATGAAGGTTTTGAGGAATTAATTTCCAATTTTTAACTGAGCACTATGATGCCACTGCCTATGATGCTCTGTGATGCTGCCTGTGATGCCACTGCCACTGCCACTGCCTATGATGCTCTGTGATGCTGCCTGTGATACTTTTGGAAAAAAGATTGTTTTTTGACTGAGCAATGCCACTGCCAATGAAGGTTTTGAGGAATGTCTTTCCAATTTTTTTCTTTGCACTATGATGCCACTGCCTATAATTTTTTTGACAAGTATAATTTTTTACTTTGCACTATGATGCCACTGCCTATGATGTCCCATAATCAAATTGTATGTATTTTTAAAACTATATACCAACTGGATATTAAAAATGTGTCATCTCGGTACCTAAACGTTATTTGGGTCTCAAATCAGTCCATTACGGGTTCAACTAGCTGATTAGCGGCCGCATGGCCAACACAGCTGCACTGTGTCAAATATTAAATACTAGGGCCTGTTTAGTTGCTCAACTTTGGGTGCAGAATTTGTGTCAACCAACAAGTGCTGTAGGCTGGAATTTGTGTCAACCAACAAATGCCTTTGGGCAATCTGTTCTCTTAGTCGAGTGAGAGAAACTAGGAACACTTAGGCATTGTGTAATGTTACCGATGACTTTGATGTAAACATGACTCTGGCTATGCCTCTGGATATCATTGCTCTGTGTGAAACACTTGTGCAATATGTGAAACAATTATTGTTCAGAGTTATGCATTTTTCTCTATCAGCATTTTTTGTCTATTCTCTCTGTCAGCGTTTTGTTAAAATAATCCTATGATTATTTTGATCTCTAGAACTCCAGTCCTTTTATATGTTGCAGTCCATGAGTGGTTGCAGTGCTATTTTACTGTAGGGAAAATGTTAGCATATCAGCAATTTGACAAATTATATCCCCAATCTGGCAGTGCTATTTTAGTTTCTGAATGTGAACTAGTTAATGTTGTGATCTACCTGATACCTGAATTGTGGAACTGAAGCCATGTTACTGACTTTTTACTCATTTGTGAACTTGTGCTGAGGCAGTGGCATGTGCAATGATGTGAACTTTTTATTCACTTGTGAACTTGTGCTGAGGCAGTGGCATGTGCTATGATGTGAATCTTTTTATGCTGAGGCAGCGGCGATGATGATGAGATGCCCCATATATACTTGAGTGGCTAAACTAGGACGGCTTGTATACCATATATACAAGCAACCAGTTTAGACGCGATTTGATAAGAATTGGGCACTTCTGAGCCAAATATTTTAATGGAGGTGGCTGCCTTTGTAGAATAGTAGTAGTAGAGAGTTGTTTCTCAAGGCAGTCATGAAACCATGGCTGACGTCCATTCCTAGCAACTTCCTAATAAGCTGATGGCTAGGAAGGACGTCTACCATGGTTCCATGCCTGTCTTGATCATGGTTCTTGTTTCTAGTTGCATTGGCAGCCACCAATGACCTATATTGATGATTACCCATATGTTAATCAATAGCTGAGGCCAATGATGTTTTTTTTGCCTACTTTTATAGCAATATCTTTTTTTTTTTGCTCGATGATACAAAAGGGTGTAGTGAGACAACAGGACAGCCAAGTAGGAGCAATCCTGACAGTCAATCCATGATCACCAAAGAGTGCCTGATGGCTATTTATAGCAGGAGCCCGCTAATTTGAGAGCAACCGACAACTTGGTTTTCTAGGTATTGCTTTTTTATTACAGATATATATATATATATATATACCTTTGGTGAGTCGAAAGCGTGTAGGAGACCTCCTGGTGTATCTAAAATACCCTTTGTTTCTTCTGTTAGTACAAATCGCAAAATGTCACCGACAAGAAAAGGTGCAACCCCAAGCCCTGAGCACGGGAAAACCTTTGAAGAGGGAGAACCACATGTCATGAGTCAGGAAGAGTTAGCCAAAGATATAGAAGGGTTGCTTAGTCAGAATTTGTTCGAAGATGAAGTAGAAGAGGGAAGACCAGGAGAAAAAGATGGTGATGACGACGACGACGAAGATGATGATGATGATGACGATGACGATGATGATGATGGGGGATATGTATCTCCCGATGATCCTCACCCATTTTTACCGAGGCATAGGCCAACGGAAGATGAGCTGGACAAGGATTTCGACCCTAATGACGAGGTAGAGACTAAGCCTTATGTAAGGAATGTTTGGTAACACTTTTATCGTGTTACAATAACTAACACTTTGGCCTCTTGTGTATATAGGCCACTCCTGAAACTCCTCCTCGTCCGAAAAGACAATGCCGACGTCCGCGACGTCTTGACGAAGAAGATACACCACAGGAACAAAGAGCAGAGGCAGCCGCCACAGAGTTGGACGTTGCCGCCTCTGCACCACAACCTCAGGCCACAAACTCAGAGCCAAAGCCAAAGAAGAAAAGGGGGGGGTTAGAAAACCAAACCAATATCCTGAGCACAAGATATATGTGATAACAGAGGTGGGGCCACAAGGGGACATCCGTCAGCCAACTGAAGTAAGATCAAAATTTCATAATGCAGTAGGCGCCCTTGTAAGAGATAAGGTGAACCCAGTTGTCAAATCATGGAAAACAGTATCAAAGGACACAAAAGTAAACCTGTGGGAGAAGTTAAAGAAAAATTTCATCTTTCCAGCCGATAACCAGGCAGCAGCGGAACGTGAAGCGTACAAGATGATGGGGGACGCATTCCGACGATGGAAGTCGGATCTCAACACGAACTATATCCAAAAGGGCCTCACTCCCTTCCAGAAATATGGAAATATAACCTTTGGTCAATGGGAGGACCTTGTGGCTCAAAAGACCTCAGATGAAGCAAAGCGCACCAGTGCCCTTAACACCGAGATAGCGAAGAGGAACAAACACCGCCCTCGTCTAGGCCCCGGTGGCTACTTTGCCAAGGAAGGGGTTTTCCAGAAGATGGATGAACAGGCCACCGCAGCCGGGCTTAAGGTGGAAAAATTGAATAAACGGTCAAGGAATTGGGTATTTGCAAGGAGTACCGAAAAGTCCGGTGCCAGCCTTAAGTTTGATAACCCCGAGACCGAACAGGTAGTATCATCGATGTTGAAATACGCTGAAGACAAGGAGCAGGGCTCATTCAAACCGTCCAGAGAGAGGGACGAGCTTAGCCTAGCCTTGGGAACCGCCGAGCACACAGGCCGCACCAGGGGGCTAGGAAAAAGGACAACCTGGAAGTATGGGTTCGAAGAGGACAGACCAATGTACAAGAAACATGGTAGGGACCGAGCGTCCGATCTTGAAAAGACAGTGAATGCTCTGGTAGCTAAGGCTCTCGAGGAGCGAATACTGTCTACGGAGCTGCGGAGGATAGTGGAGCCGCCAGGGCAACTTGCAGTACTCGAGAGCCCTCCGGAGGTCCCTAGCAGCCAAGGTTCCACTTCAGGAACAACCCCGGTCGATCGCATACGAGAACCAACTACCTGCAACTTGTTGGTTGTGATGGGAAGAACCGGGAGCTATACGCCAGAGGTCGCAAAGGGTGTGGCACATCCTCCTGGTGGCTTATGGCACAATCAAAAGGTCCATCCAGACTACACTAGGGTCGAGGTGCATAGCGTGGATCCCAAGTATGTGGATTACATGATAGACTACCCAACTCCCGAGGGAGTGAACCAACTTGGAGATACAGTGGGGCAGTTCATCCTCTGGCACAAAAGGGACATCGTGTTGACTGGTTATTCACCACCTCCGCCAGATCAACGTCTGGCCTCAGTTCTTGAACTTCAGGAAGGAGAAGTGTCACCGACCCGAGGCGGCAATGTGCTTGAGGAAGGAGAGATGCCACACTCTTCTCCGCATGTGGCTGATGAGGCACAAACTTCTTCGCCTCGCAAGGAGCCAATGCCTTGTGAAGAAGAAGTGCCTCCGAAAGAACTGCCTTGTGATGGCCAAGTGCCTCTTGATGACCAAGTGCCTCCAGGGCGACTACCTCCGGAGGAACTGCCTCGTGATGACCAAGTGCCTTTGGGGGAACTGCCTCGTGATGAACAAGGGCGTACAGGAGAAGTTGTTGCAGAAGAGGATATTTGGGAGGAGACAGAGCTTAGAAAAAAGTATGCAGTCAAAATAAGGCCATGCTATAGGGATGTTAAAGGCGCCAAGTCGACGACTCTGTGGTACTCCCATGAACAGTTCAGGCCTGAGAACCAAGTCAAAGAAGTACCAGCAGCGGTTGGGACGAGTAATCACCGACCGGCAAAGAAGTATCCAAATGTTGACAATGTCAAATGGACAAAGAAAGTCCCCAAAGAATATCAAAGAGGCTGCTCCTTCCTACCAAACGCTATCATTCAAGACCTACCACTTGGAATGAAAAAGTTCCATGATTGGTACTTGCATGCTACAGCGCATAAAGGGATCGATTTCATATCAGCAACCTATCCTCCCGGTACATTCGGAGGCTTCGCGGGGACTATTGGTTGTGGCTTCAACGACATCCAGACAATGTATCACCTTGGATCTATGGACGCGAATCTAGTTGACATGTGGTGCCTGTAAGCCCTTTTCCCTCTTCATATTGTATGATTGCAATATTTCGATATTGTTGCAACTAATGCAAGCCGTGATTCGCAGGTACCAAGCTCACCTTGCAAAACAACTTCCAAGTGTGAAAGTTGGGTACATAGATCCTCAAGTAATATCACAGTCCCTGTTTATATATCCCAAGGGATGGGCACTGGATGGCAAAGAGTTAGCAGCTGGAAAGACCACTCAGGAAAAAGAGAAAATCCGGCAGAAGGCACTCAGGGAGGCGGCCATTAGTGTTGTGGCGACCATAGCCATGTGTTTCAAAAATCTCCAACATAACAAAACAATATGGCTACCATACCACTTTGGGTAAGTTCAACTATATACATAGTTTTTTTTATAATACATATTATATGGAAATGAACTAATCGGTTTCCTATGATTGAATTCATGCAGTAACCATTGGATTGCTATAGCCGTTGATCTCAGTCACAGCATGGCGTGGGTCTGTGACTCAGCCGACTTCGACGTGGCGACATACAAAGACTTCATAGCGATTCTTAAGACGTATATCATACTATCCTGTTATATATTTATACATAACCTTCTAACCTCCACCTTTTGATACTAACAAGCTGCTTTTGCGAAATCGTTTCGAACAGGGCGTTCAGGCACTACGTTAAGGAACATAAAGGGATACACCACCCAGAGAGGAAGGATGCCCTTTGTGTCAAAACAAAAGTTTGTGTAAGTATGACCTACTATAATACTGCATTACGAAAATGCTGTTATATGAATTTGCTAATAACACATGTATATGTGATACACACAGTGTCCCAAGCAGAGGCCCGGAAGCGTACATTGTGGATATTATGTGTGTAGTCTGATTAGTAACACCAATATCTACCGGAGACACCCAGCCGATGTAAATGCTCAGCCCTCTATCTAAATGCACTCTCTCTCTCTAAATTTGCTCACAAACTTCATATGCTCACTATCTTTTTATATATATATATATATGCTCATTTTGTAGTTTCCAGAAGAGGCACGTACAGGTAGGCATAGGGACCCTGTTGAAGATGACAAGCTCTTGGAAATCGTCGGCGATCTTTGTAATTTCATATTGGATGAAATTATAAGCAGCAGAGGCGCATTCCATGACCATGCATCCGAGTTGGCGAGAAATCCAAAGTTTCAACATCTTCGTGAGTGGGAAAGGCTAGGCTTGGGAAGGTGAACTTTGAGGAATTGTGAATTATTGAACTTGTGACTTTGTGTAATATTGAACTTTGAGACCTTGTGATTATATGTATGTGAATGATCATGTGAATTATTGGACTTTGAATTATATATATGTATGTGAATTATTGGACTTTGAGTTATGTGAATTATATATATTCTGTGGATTATATTATATTCTGTGGATTATATTATATATTTCTGATTTACTTTTTTTTTGGCTGGGAACAGAGAGTAGGGGCGGGTAAATAACCAGCCGCCCCTACAGATAACATTGCAGGGGCGGCTATGTCTCCAGCCGCCCTTAATGTGTATGAGCAGCAAGGGCGGCTGGAAATGCGACCGCCCTTAATGTTTATTCGCAGTAAGGGCGGTTTTAACTAAAACCGCCCTTATTGATTTATCAGTAAGGGCGGCTTACCACTGTAAGAACGGTTGATTAAGGGCGGCTCGTAAAACCGCCCCTACAGAGGCTTACGAGCCGCCCCTACTGAAACTTTCTGTAGTAGTGCGGTATCTTCCATTGGGATCTCAAATTTTAATTTCTTTCCCCTTAGACATACATGAATTATGAGTTGATCTAAATTATGATTCTTTTTGGAAGGGATTCTATGAGATCCTAAGTAGAATATTCTTCTTTTTTTTGCCTAAAAGGATTGAATTGCAAAATTATATCATAGGATCGAAATCGTTCTAATAAAAGAATAAAATACACCATAGATTACTATGGATAACGATACTAAAAAAAGAGTTTTTTCTCTTTTATTAGTATTGTTACCCTTAGCCTAAAAGTTTTTTTAGGCTAATTATATCATAGGATAACAATACTAGCCATCCTTGCTACTTTAATTTGACTTCTAATATTATCCGGTATCTTCCATTGGGATCTCAAATTTTAATTTCTTTAGACATACATGAATTACGAGTTGATCTAAATTATGATTCTTTTTGGAAGTGATTCTATGAGATCCTAAGTAGAATATTCTTCTTTTTTTACCAAAAAGGATTGAATTGTAAAATTATATCATAGGATCGAAATCGTTCTAATAAAATAATAAAATACACCATAGATTACTATGGATAACGATACTAAAAAAAGAGTTTTTTCTCTTTTATTAGTATCGTTATCCTTAGCCTAAAAGTTTTTTTTAGGCTAATTATATCATAGGATAACAATACTAATAAAAGAGTAAAATACACCATAGATCATGATACTAGTAAAAAAGTAAAATACACCATAGATTACTAAACTAGTATTTCCACATTGGTATCAGGTCCACAAACTCTCAATGTAATCATCTAAATTATACAACTTTTTAAGTGGTTCACTATAAGTGCCCTCGAGATCCCAATGAACCTAAATTCACACTTGGAATGAACCACTCAAGATCTACAGGCTACGGGGCATTTCACCTGTATAAAAAAATTAGGATTTGAGGTAGAATCCAAAAAAATTTAGATTGGCCAGAATCTAGATGGGATCGTGAGTTCTGACGACCTTTCCATAAACGCTAGGTATAGAGCTTACTGCAGTTTAAAGGGAGGCCATGGCCCCCTGCCCAGTGATAATCTCCATTATATAGGCCTTCGGTTTTTTAGAACAAATTATCATGGCTAGCCTCTGTTATGAGTTGCTCAAACTTTGCTATGCTTCGCTGCTTCTCTTTCTATCATCAGCCATCGCCTTTGCGTCTGGATAATGATTTCGCGGTCCAAGATAACCAACCCACTTTTCCTCTTATCAACGTTCAACGAGGTGCTGCCCCGGCCGGCAAGCAAAACGGAAAATCTTTTCCGGCCGCCGCCGCCAGCCAAACCGCCGGTGTACGGTCGGTTCGCCGCCAGCCCGCCACCACCATGCCCACTCCACTCGCGCACGCGTGCGCGACCCACGCACGCCCCAGGTCCCCACCCGGCCACCCCCACCCCACCCACCCACGCGCCGGACGGGGCTGCGCCTGTGCCAAGGGCCAAGGCCTCCATGACGCGCGGGCCCCGCGCGGCGCCGGGGCCCGGGGCCGGTCGACGCGGTTGCTCACGCGACGCGTCGTCCGCGACGGGGACGTCCCCGCGCGGCCGCGCTGGCGCTGTCTTTTCCCTCGAGCTGGAGCCGTCACGTCACGGCGCAATTATTTTAGCGCGCGAGGCGAGGGCGGCGCGGGGGGGCCGTCGCCGTACAGACCCGGGGGGTTCCGTACGAACGGCGTGTACCGCCCGGCCCAGTGTCCCACCACACGCCACGCCTCGGGTCGGGGCTTTGGCTCTGGCTGGCCCACGGGCAGCGTGGCGGCACTGGCGCGGCCACGAGGAGAGGCCGGGTCGCCGGGGCCACGCCCATGTGCGCGCGCGCTCTGCTCCGCCCCGTGCACCGAACAGCGGCGCGTGGCCTCTGGTTTTCGAATTGACAGCGCATTTTCTGGAGCTAGCTAATTTGGTCACCAAGCAAAAATTACAAGGAAAAAACATGACGGGTCAGATTACGTGTAAAGCATGGATTGTTGCTGTTTTGTTTTGTTTTGTTTTGTTTTGTTAGCTTTGGCAACAGATCGATCGTGGTCTCAACGTCCGGTACCACGGGTGTCAAACTGTCAAGCCGACCATTACGTACCATCGATGGCTTTCACCGGACAAGGACAACTTCACTGCCTTGATGTACAACTTTCATCCGTCGGCAAAAAAAGATAAATCCGAATAATTCCGAATGTTCCCACGCGTTGTCAAAACGTGAGGAACATTGTTAGCGCCGAATGACAAAAAGGAGGAAAAGGTGCTTTTAGAGCAACTCCAGTGGAGGACCCTAAATGGACCCCTACTCTAAATTTTAGAGTCTTCCTCCAAAAAATCAACTCCAGCAGGGCCCCTAAATAAAAATGCATTTTTCATGCCCACCCAAATTTCAGCTCCAAGCCCCCATTTCTAGGGGCCTTCAATCCCCCCTCAAAACATGAGTTCCACTATTTTTAGAAGAAAATAGAGGTTTGGGCTGATTTCCCACTGGAGTTGAGAGGTAATTTTGGACCCCTATTTTTTGCAATCCGGCTTGCAAATGGATTTTAAAGGCTTCAATTTGCATGCCTCCACTGGAGTTGCTCTTACCAAGCTTTTTGTGCACCTCTTCCACCTTGCCTCGAGGTCCAGATGTACTGAAACTGACCTGGCATTATTTTAAGGAGCCGGAGCAGCGCTGCATACATAGCTATATTTGTTATATGCACGCAAAAAGGTTTTGGGACTGATTTTTATATAGTACATTGGAAATTCGAGAGCAGAAGCATGCCACATGAGGTGGATCGGAGGATAAGAGACAACATGGCAAGTTGGCTCGGTCAAGTGATCTGCCAATCTACACGAAATGATTAGTATTTTTTGATTCTCCGAATTATTAGAGAGAGATATGCTCTCTATGGATACGAATAACTTGTCATCCCAAAAGGAAGACAGAGAAGAACTAGTATATGTGCCGTATGTTTATCTGGATGCCAATTTTGCATTATTTGGGCTATACTGATTTGGGGAATTAGATGGCTTGGATGAACCAACCTAAGGCGCTATGTCTACAATTCCCATTTCTCAATTCTTCATATCATTTACCAATTGCTTGTACATACCTAAGTGCGTGCACATTTTCTTAACACGTAGATACCAATTCAATGAAAGATGCCATTCTCAAAAAGTAGCTTTAAAACTGTCACGAAATAGACAATTTCTGATACTTCTGTTCACTGTAGCTATAATTGAGCTCATTAGGCTATCTCATTTACATGATTGCTTGGAGGTAGTAGGCTAGTAGCAACCAAAAGAATGTAAGGAGGAAAAAAAAAAAAGACAAGCTGTAGAACATGGGTCATGGCCTACCCATATGGCTAATACTAGTATTTCACCATTTTTTCCCTGAGGATATTAATGGACCACCATGGCACCCACCCACATGGCCCAAATGTATTTGCTGGGGGAAGCATAGCATTTAATAGGGTTTCACCATCAACGGGCAGACAAAGCAAGGGCCTCTCCAACTCAGCACAAGGCAGCAGGATTCTCCCTTTGTTTTCTCAATTTTGGAGCAGATTTGCATTTGCTACGGAAAGGACAAAGAGTCAACAAGAAACGGCCCCACGGTGTTTACTACTAGGTTATTTTATTCAAAATTTGTTAGAAGATCACCGTTCTTAAAAGGCTGGCTGATAATTATGAGAAGATGAAGGCGCTGCTTCACTTCTTTCATAGTTTTCTTCCTACATTTAAGCTATTTATTAGTGTTTCAAGTGAGATATCATTTTCATCATGGATTCGGTTGAGATCAATTTCCCATGTAATTGTCAAGTTTAACGCCAGCAAAATTTGAACATGTAGTAGCTTTGAACAATTTGCACCTGAAATTATTTATCTTGTTTTTGCGACTAATATTGTCTGCCCCACATTCTTATGTTTACATGAAAATAGTCGGCTTATAGCGACCGGCAATATGTTGATTGTTTTTGAGAAGAACTGCAGTTACTTTGACCATGCCAGGATTGAATAATCACCCAACTGATAACCTACCACCATATCTAGAATCCCATGCTCCCTACCAGCAATATCAGAATTTTAAAATACAGTCAAGTAAATCTGAGTAATAAATTCAGTAAAATCCTCTGGCTTTTCCATGGCATATCTTGCGCGCATCGATCTCATCAGCCTTGCTTAGCCTCATGCCCTCATCCCCATCTCCATCTGCATCCCCTTCCCCTCTCTCTCTCTCTGCCCACACCATGTGTGCCCAGATTCCCCTAAATAGGTGTCTCTCTCCAGCATAAGTCCCCTCCTCTTCCCCTTCCCTCTCCTCAGTCCCTATCCGCCGCTCCAAACAGCAGAGGCCGCGGCACGGAGGCGCGCTCTCCCCGGCGGTAGAGTTGGAGCTGCAGGGGGGAAGAAGCGAGCTGGAGCTGGCAAGAATGATGGGCGCCAAGACCAACGCCGCCGACTGCCCGGAGTACGCGGAGGTCGACCCCACCGGCCGGTACGGACGGGTACGGAATCGCCACCACCGCTGCAGCTCCTCCCACCATCGTTTCTCGATCCATTTCCTTTCGCTCGCCAAGTTGCTGATCCGTTTTCCTGCTCCTCTGCGCTGTTTTTCCCGTAGTTCAACGACGTTCTTGGCAAGGGCGCGTCAAAGACTGTGTAAGATCCGGCACTTCTCTGTCCAAAGCTGCGTGCTTTCATTCTGCTTGGCCCCTAAATCCCTGATCCGAGGTGGCTTTGTGGGGGCTGCAGGTACCGGGCGTTCGACGAGTATCAGGGGATGGAAGTGGCGTGGAACCAGGTGAAGCTGCACGACTTCCTGCAGAGCCCCGAGGACCTGGAACGGCTCTACTGCGAGATCCACCTCCTCAAGACGCTCAAGCACCGCAACATCATGAAGTTCTACACATCCTGGGTCGACGTCTCCCGCCGCAACATCAACTTCATCACCGAGATGTTCACCTCCGGCACGCTCCGCCAGTAAGCGACCAACCTAGTCTGCACCTGCAACACTAAGTTGTTGCCTTTTCATGCCCGGCTGCAGCGGTCTACTTTTTCCTGACCAATCGCAAAAAGTTTCTTCTTTTCTTTCTGTGTGCTTGATTGGTTCTTGGACTGAATTTGGTCGTGGTTGCGCGTCTGGTGGTGATTAGGTACAGGCAGAGGCACAGGAGGGTGAACATATGGGCAGTGAAGCACTGGTGCCGGCAAATTCTCAGCGGCCTGCTGTACCTGCACAGCCACAATCCGCCCATCATCCATCGGGACCTCAAGTGCGACAACATCTTCGTGAACGGCAACCAGGGCGAGGTCAAGATCGGCGACCTCGGCCTGGCCGCCATCCTCCGCAAGTCCCATGCCGTCCACTGCGTCGGTAAGCCATCTGACTTGCTCACTGGTCCGAAGCGGCATGGTCTGATCACAATTGGCAAAAGTTACTACGTAGAGATTTGATGGGGGTAGAGTTGTTGGATTGGTTGGATAGGCACGCCGGAGTTCATGGCACCGGAGGTGTATGAGGAGGAGTACAACGAGCTGGTGGACATTTACTCATTTGGGATGTGCGTGCTTGAAATGGTCACGTTCGAATATCCATACAGCGAGTGCACACACCCAGTGCAGATATACAAGAAAGTGATCTCTGTAAGAAGTTCCCTGAACCCTTTTAACCATCTGAAGCTATTGCGATTTTGATGTGTGTGTGTGTGTATGTAGTTTGAAATGATTTTACTGATTTCAGCTAGTGGTTTGGTTTGGTAGGGTACTAAGCCAGAAGCTTTGTACAAGGTGAAAGATCCAATGGTGAGGCATTTTGTTGAGAAGTGCCTGGCGACAGCATCTCAGAGGCTCTCAGCAAAAGAGCTGCTTGAGGACCCCTTCCTCAGGGTTGATGACATGGCTCTTTCTTCAGAAGATGGCGATTATCATGTGACAACCAAATATATACGGCAGCCTTCATGCCTAGGGCATACCTATAGCAATGGATCCATGATGAGTAATGGGTTCTCGGACAGCATTGATGAAGATGCTCTGACTGAAGATAGATGGGATTGCGAGGATGATGACATGAAAGGCCAAGATGGCATTGATCTCTTTAACGAGCACGAGGATGAGCCTCTTGGCAATGTGGATATCACAATCAAAGGGAGAAAGAGTGAAGATGGAGGCATCTTCCTCAGACTACGGATTTCTGATAATGATGGTATGCATAGTGTGTAATGTGCTAATTATTGAGGATTGATTCAGTATATGAAAGTTATTTTTCCATTTTGCAGGACATGTACGCAACATCTATTTTCCTTTTGACATTGAGGCTGACACGGCACTCAGCGTCGCAACAGAAATGGTAGCCGAGCTGGATATAACTGACCATGAGGTTACTCGAATAGCTGACATGATTGATGGCGAGGTCAGTGCATTGGTTCCAGATTGGAGACCTGGTCCGGGCATAGAGGAAGCTCCTGACACTTCATACTGCAATAATTGTGGATCCAATGTATCGTCGTGTGGTTCACTTTATGCCTACATGTCATCAGCTCATCGAGGTTGCCAATGTGCGGAGCTACATGGGCGGTTTGAGGAGATCACATTCCAAGTGGACGGAGAGCAGTGTGATTTGCAGGAATCTGCAGGAAGCTCTGATGATGGAGGTGGCCAGACAGAGCATTATGTCAAAAGCAAGGATTCCACTCACATGAATGGCTTTGTACAGATGGGTAGAAGAGATCCTTCTAATCAACTTTGCTTTAGTTCTTTCCAAGAGCGTTCATCAAATCATTATCAGGATGACAGTAATCATCATGTGAATGGGTTTGACATGAACCATGAGGTAAAGATTGCCAAGTACAAAGCACGGAAAATGGCACAGTTGAAGAGGGCTATCCATCCATCTCTTGACTTTGACAATGCATTTGGAGCAAGTAGGATGAAGCCTTCACTAAACAAGCTGCAATCTTTCCATGTCGGAAAGAACCACAATTTTCGTGTACCAACCTGTGACCGAAGCCCGGATAAAGGAAGCACCGATTATCATTTTAACATGATCAACCAAGCGTGGCAGAGCAAGCACCCCAATCCGGGAGCCCAGAGGGCCCGGCATTGTGAGGTCGACGCAGCAGGGAGCAATCCGGATTGTATGTTTACTGCCAGGCGCTACTATACCGGGGCTCAGTTGCCACCAAATCTCCCGAGAACCAAATCTGTACCCCTGAATGCCGTCGACACCTGAAATGCTTTCTTGCCCTGTAAATTTTATAGAGTGTACATTTGTTTTGGTTCTTTTTGTGTCCATTATGAAATATAGTTGGGCAAGAGACGGAATGTGACTGGGATTGCCTGTAGATTAAGGCTGAGCTGTGTGTAAATTTTCCATCTTGTGAATGCAGAGCCTAGAGAGGTTGTTAGGCTGTACAAGTGCAATCTGCATCATTTCCCCCACCGGGACAACCTGTTTTATCCTACTTAATATAGCCACTCTTTCATATCTTCGGAATTCAGAGATGCAGAGCTACTGTTTAGTTGGTCAGGCAGAAAGCAATGCACGGTTCTAGACTGCTAGAGCTGAATCACATGACCAAAATCAGGAGCTGGAGCTCTGTCCTTGCCTGGTACTACATGACACCTATGAAATGAACATCCATCTCTCCAAGTTGCTGTTGAATATACATCAAATCTGCACCGAAGGTACAGACACGCCAGCCTATGCATTTGCACTGCCAACTGCTTCATGGATGCTGCACTAATCAATTGACCCTTTCATGACATGACTCCATCCTGATCATTTGGCATTTGGCCGCCCTACACTACATGGAGAGAGATGGTTTCTTTGATTCGTTCTCGGATGCCCCTTGTTAAAATTTAAAAATGCCTTGTTCTCTTGAGGTGTAGAAGACGGAAATTGTTGCAGTATCGACAGATATTTGAGCATCACTGTACATACGCCTCTTCTAGAAACATTTTTGTGGCTGTATAATTTCTCTGTCGAGTAACGGATGCTCACCACATGCAGCCTGATAATTCAGTTGCCTAGATCTAGATGGGTAGGACTAGGAGACGCCGCCATTGGTCCACATCTTGGGATTTGCAGGCTTGCAACTTGCCAGCTTGGCGTGCTGGAGGACGGAGCAGGACAAAGGGGTCGATATCTTTTTCTTTTTTTTTCTTTGAAAAATTAAAGGGGTCCATATCGCCATGGATAATTTATGGAGGAAACTAGGTGATCTTGTTTGAAGTTCTAGTAGATTGTTTTCATCTTCTCTCTGTGTTTGCAACATTTTTTTGTAGGCTGAAGTCTTTTGACAGTGCCTCGGTCGGTTACAGTTTATGTTTTTTTTTGGCCCTGTTTGGATCTTTAGAGTTATAAAATTAGTAGTACTGTTCACAACTTTGACCACTAATTAGGGGTATTAAATAAAGGCAGTTTACAAAACTACCTCCACAACCCCTATGCTAATTCGCGAGACGAATCTAATGAGGCCTTTGACCGCACGTTTAGAGGATGGTTACTGTAGCATTACTGTAGCAAATCATGGATTACTGTAGCTCATTAGATTTGTCTCGAAAAGTTACACTCATCCGTGGCTGGGTTTTGCAAATAGACTTCATTTAGTACTCCATGCAAGAAAGATTCATTTTAGCGATAATTTTTATAACTTCATCCTACTTACAGTTTATGTGGGTCATCCACTAGAGCAGGAGCGATGAACTGCTCGTCGTCCGAGTCGAAGCTGATCTTTTTTCCCCGATGCTTCATTTTTATCAAAAAATAAAAAATGAAGTGCAACATGTGGTTAACCCATAATTGACAATTTTGCGGTCATGAAATGCGGTGATTAAAGTGCGCATCTGAAGACGAGTCAAAGGAGACAGTTTTAAGGAACTCCAGAACCCTGATAAAGTGTCTAATGATGAGTGCTCCTACATCTAATCAACTAACTTTGTAAAGGTAGTGTGGATGCTTACATATATTCTGATAAGATAGGAATCAAAGCAGGCAAGCACCAAGGTAGGCTGAGGGTGGTAGGAGATGAAAGGCTGAAAGGTGCAGCACTGCCATTTCCAACTTCCCATTGAATAATTCAGTCAGCTGATGGTCCTGTGCTCCTACCCCCAAAAATTCAGTGATTCAGAGGTGGGGAATAGATAGGGGGCGGCTCTCCTTCCCGGCTGCTTTGGGGACATCGCACGTGGCTGGGCTGCTTAATTCAGAGACTTCAGCAGCAACTGATCATACAAAATTTCTATTCACAAGGCAACTGATCATGCAAACATTTATCATTGTTGTCTCCCTATATGACCTCATCATGGTCCAGTTCCATCCCAAAAGGAACTGTTTGGTAGGCGGCTAAGAACACGTCCTGCAAATCGAGGCTGTTTGATTGTCCATTCAGTTACTAGAAGCATGGGCCTGAGGAGATAACCTAACTGTTTTTTTTAGTGCACCATGGCAAACTGGTCTGGCTCCTCGGTGGCGAAAGCAAGTGTAGGAGCACACCGTGGAAAGGCTATGACCTTATCCAGAAATGCAGATGAGACAGCGGCTGCTTTCTTGAGAACAACCACCATGGACCGGATTGCTAGATGGGGTTACATAGAGTAGAGATGCAGTGCAAGAGCCTATTGTTTGTTACCTACACTACACCTGCATTGTCGTCCCCAACCTAAACCAAGCAATTCTTTTCTGACACGGCAACAAGATACCATGAGAGGATATGATGGAAAGCTCCTCATACCGGCCGATACACTGCTCCTAGTATCTCTGCAAAAAGGAGAGCTCTGACACATTTTTCTTCAGAGAAAACAAACTGATATCCACGACTGAAACACGAGTTTCAGAGCAAACAAAGCTGTTTTCGGACTTGATAAAGGCGCGATTGCCGCTTTCTGCAAAGCTGCCCCGTCACCCATCACTTAATCGTGAGTTAAAGCAGCGTGCATGCTGAGAGCTCACACACCTGGCCGTAAACTTTGGACCTGCACCTTGGCTATCGCAACGGTGAGGACGACACCGATGTCTCGCCTAATTCGGCGTCGTGGTTCATGAATCTTGCGCCGGTGTTCGTGAAACTTGTGCACGTGGAACGAATTGGGACGTGTAAAGCTCGTTGGTTCGGTAAGAACGGCCAAAAATATGCTCACAGGAAGATTCCTGCATCGCCCAGTAAAACAACTCTTGTCATGGTTCAGCTGTCAGTTTCTGTTCCAAGCGAATACAGTCATGCAGATACAGTGTATTATCAGTTTTTACAAATTATTGTACTCAGATTTTTTATATATTTTTCAGGATGAGAATAATGTGAAATTTATATATGCCTGAAGAGTGAAGAAGGACATGAAAAAGAATTAAAGGAAGAAGAACAGAGTTATGAACAGCACATCTTCCTGCAACAAGTTCTCACAGAACACAATGCAGGTGGCATAAGGTGAGGTTGGGCTCTTCTTGGGCTGAGGAGTTCAGGTGAATACCTTTCTCCGCTGTCACGGTCTGTTCGGCCCGTTTGTTTTTTATCACACGGTCCAGGTCAGGTCAGCCCAAATTGGGCATATAATGGGCTTCGACATGTGGACCGGCCCAGGATAACAAATCTCAATTCGCCAGCACTTATATAGTGGCAGCGGGAAGGGTTTTTTGGCCATTTCTAGCCTTCTAGGTTTCCGTCCCGCCGCCGCCGCCGCCGCCGCCGCTTGTCTCTCGCTCGGACTCCCTCCCCGCCGCCGCCGCGCCTTCCGTCGCCATGGGCCGCATGTACGGCCCCGGGAAGGGCTTGTCCTCGTCGGTGCTGCCCTACGCTCGCTCCGCACCCGGGTGGGTCAGGTCGTCCGCCGCGGAGGTGGAGGACGCGATCGTGCGCGCCGCCAAGAAGGGCCAGCTGCCGTCGCAGATCGGTACGCTGCTGCGCGACCAGCACGGCGTGCCGCTGGTCCACGGCGTCACGGGCCGCAAGATCCTGCGCGTGCTCAGGGCCCGCGGCCTCGCGCCGGAGGTGCCCGAGGACCTCTACTTCCTCATCAAGAAGGCCGTCGCGATCAGGAAGCATCTGGACAGGAACCGGGCGGACGTGGACGCCAAGTTCCGCCTCATCCTCGTCGAGAGTAGGGTCCACCGCCTCGCCCGCTACTACCGCCGCGCCAAGAAGATCCCCGCCATCTGGAAGTACGAGTCCACCACCGCCAGCACTCTGGTGGCGTGAGTGACTGTTTCGTTTGAGCTTCTTGTTTCCTGTGAATTGATTCTCTACATCTATGGAGTTTACCTTATCCTAAGCTTAGTGAAAGTAGTACCTTTTTGGTATGCAAGGTGTCAAATTTATCTACCTAGGAAGAAGTATGTATCTTGAGAGTCTATGAATCTGGATCAGGTTTTAATCCCTTATGAGCTAGATTAGCCAAAATGGTTGGGTGTTGGGTTGGTTTGGTGTTGCGTTTAACCTTGAGGGGGTTAGTGATAGTCTGTATGGACATATGCTCATCGAAAGTTCAGAACGAAGCAAGAAACTTGGTGGTATTCTGTTCCCACTTTTTCCTCTTTGCTATTTTGATTGAACAGCTGCTTCAGTGTTTCACAGGGGGAAATATGGTGAAACCCACCTCTTGGTGGAAACATGGGAACCTTGACTAGTTTTGTGTTATAGCTTAGCTACTTAGCTGTTGTACATTGTTTGGGAAGAGGTCGGACTGCTGGATAGCAGCATGTGTTGAGACCTGAGAAGCCTACAAAGAGATGTCTATACTTAGGAATGCTACTTTTCTTATTTCATAATTTGGAATGATCTGTGCATTCTGTTCTGTTTGGTTTCCAATTTGAAGTTTTAGGTTCTAGGGTCATTTAGGGGTGCTTCCTAAGGGATTGGGTCCAAATGCCCAACAAGTAAAGTTTGGATGATAGGTAGTTCTCCCTTGGTTTTATTCTAGTGATGTGTGGTCATGATCTGTTTTTCTGTAATTTATCTCTTTTACATAGTCTGAGTAGGGCATCACTATGATGCTTAAGAATGTTGTCAGAGTAATGGTTGGTTTTGTTTGTTTACTGTATGTGCAATTAACTTTAGGTCCATATCAGGCGATCATGCAAAATGGTGTTTCTGTTTTCTGTTTCATAGTAATTTAATTTGGTGATCTTGAAGGTTGAGATTTCCTTGTGAGGTGACCATGCAATTTGAGTTATTATTAATTCTTGCATTTTAGAGCTACAAACAAAGATATTTTGTGCCAAGGTTTTTATTGACATGTTAGTATTGTTTTGGCCTTCTACCTGTCACGCTGTTGTCCACACATCATCCGGTGAATTCCTGGGGTCAATTTTTTGGCTACTGATAGGTATCTGTGTTCAGATCATGTCTACTTCTTGGTTGGGTTGTTTCCTTTGCCGAGGGTCCAATGAACATGGTTGCATACTTGCATATGACATGTTTCCTCTTCTCACTAAAAGCCCACTAGGTATTCTTGTGGAGATTGTTTCTTTTGAGAATTTTAGCCCAATATGATCCAGGTCTGTATTTGTATTGGTTTAATTTTAATCTTATACACTGTGTGTGGTACCACTAAGAACCTTGTTTTCAGAGTAGTGGTTTTTACGTTTCTGTTTCTTTGTCTGTTCCACTGAGCTTGAATGTTGGTAACTCCATAACTGGTCATGCAATGTGGGGTTACCCTTTGCATTTGTATTGTTGAGCTAAAACCATTGGGGTGCAAGGTTTCAGACTTTCAGTTGTTTCTTTTTGTTTTGGGCTTTTGGTTAGCTGTCGTAGTGTCCAAAGAGCACCAAGTGATTTTTCAGTTGATAAGTTCATGTCTATGGATTGTCTGCTTCTTGATTGGGATGTTTTCTAGGTTACAGATCCAGTGTAACATGGTCACATAGGATAACTAGTATCTCCTCTCGACCAGCCACACTAGGAATTCTTGGTGACATTGTTTTGACTTTTGAGAATCTTTTGACCACAATGGTTCTGGATCTGGGGGCAAAGTATCTAGTTAGACTTTGCAGTGGTTTGTGATTATATCCCAAAGATCTGATGATCTGATACACAGTCCCTTAGTCCAACATGTGTTGGTTGCCTCACATGTAACAACCAGACATCTGGTCATCAGTTGTTTGTGTATATATAGTGGCTGCATATAAGTTTAGTGCCTAATTAGAAAGGTTAACCTAATATATGCTTGACAATGATTGACCAAATAAAGCATCTACACTTTATCATGTGGACGCCCTGTTGGCTGGTGCTTGTAGGGCTGGGAATTGTTGTCGTATGTACGCCGCTTGTCGAAATAATGCCGCGTGATTTTCTATCCAGTTGGATGCTTTATTCGAATTGATCTTGGAGATCGTCTGTGCTTGCTGTCTGGATTTCTTTGGTATTATTCCTTGTATGGGCAAAGCTGTTGAACAGGGATGTAAAGCATCACAGTGTTTGGACTGTTTTGATCACTGCTCCTGTCTTATTCAGAGTTTGTTTCAGTTGCTGAAACTCTTGTGCATGATTTCAGCTTTCAAGTAACGAGAAACACATATCTTGGTGAATGATTCAATCAAGTTGGATAGTTGGTTGGATTTGCAGACTAGTTTCTGGAGAGATGCTGCTCCACATAATGATGTGTTGTTGGACCACTCCACTTAACCACTAGTTTACCACTACTGTGCGCCTGTTTGGGTCGGCTTAATTTATCTCGGGAGCTGGCTTGGATAGTTCGTCTTATTGGTAGACTATGCTTTGGTACTCATGTTTGCACATGTTAGCAAGCGGAGATTACTGCCGAGTGAGGTCAAAGTCGGTCGATCGAGATGCCATCTACTGCTCTGCTTCAGATGTGGTCTGATGGAGAAAATTAACCGCATGTTCTGGTCAAAGCCGGGCAAGAATTCCCTGATGCCGCCAAGTGCAGGATAAACAAGGACATTGCCATTGAGCACAGCATTTGTTTATGGAATAAACAAGGCGATCGGCGGACATGTTGCCATGGCGCCGTCTGATCGGACAGTTCATCGCCGAGCATTTTTTTATGGCTGGATCCAGCAGCTTCCGAGCCTTGAAATCTGCATAAATGTTGATGCTCGTCCAGACAGGGGTGTGCACTGTGTCCAGCATCTCACAAAGTCTCATCTCTCTTCCTCCTGCTCGCGCTTGTTGTTCCTTCCCATGGCCAGCCTCGTGCAACAGGCGTCCATGCCGGCGAGGGCGATGGCGTGCGACGAGGAGCTGGTCCCGCAGGGCTTCAGCTGCTTCGGCCGGTCGCTGTCGCGGGCGTCGTCGTCGAGCCGGCTGGAGTACAGGGCGCTGCAGCAGCAGCAGGAGCAGGGCGAGGAGAAGCGCGCCGCCGCGCAGGACGCGCGGTCGGCGCGCGCCAAGCTGCGGTGGAAGGCCGTGGCGCACGAGATCATGGCCAAGGGCGGCGCCCGGCGCAGGAAGCAGCAGCTGGCGGCGTTCAGCTACGACTCCAGGAGCTACGCGCTCAACTTCGACCAGGGCGCCGCCGAGTAGCAGCAGCAGCAGCAGCGTGCCTGCACTGCACGCCGCCGGCCGAGGGCCGACCCGACCCGGCTTGCAGATCGGAGCCTGGAACAGCGCCGTGACGCTGATGACCCACCAGTACAATCCGGTCGAATGTTTCCACGGCCTCCGCCCGTAGGGCAAATCCTCTTCGGTGCTGCTCTGTGCTTCGCGCAACGAGTGCCCACCACATGCCGTCTCAGATCGGTGCCTCATTACTGAGTTTTTGACTCGTCGTTCCTCCTTGGTGGTGCTTAATGTTTTTGTAGCGTTGAGAAATGCAGCGACGAGTGAAATAGTTGTTGCTAGCTGCTGTGGAACATTGCAAGGAAATTTGTTTAGAAGTTCGTGACATCATTGCACATATATATGTTCATTCATGGGCAGTTTCAGACTGCAGCGCATCGATCTAGCAATGCTTGAATAGGGCGAGACCGCCATCGGAACGGAACTTGCAAGTGCACATGCTAAATAGGATAACCAATATAAATAAATACATTATTTGACATATGCTTAATGGTACGACATAACGGTACAGGCATTTGATCGACAAGCCAGGAATGCTCCGCATTTCCATTTTCCATTGCAAATGAATACATGAAAGCCTTTCCCCAAAAAAGAAGAACAAGAGAGAACAGTAACAGCTCTGAAACTACACTTGCACTTCCAAACACAATCCGTGGCCTCACGCGAGTACCCTGCCGACGCCCTGAATGCAGTAGCAGAGACAGTCCACGATACTACGCGGGCATAACGGTCTGTAGTACCAAGGTTCTGTGCTTCCATCTGAAATATTGTAGCCCTGAGTTTGCCCGTCACAGTCGAACCCATAATAGATGGTGTCAAGAGAGATAAAGGGAAAAGTCTCTGCCGATACAGAAATTGCGCGGCTCCTGCCCAAGAACACCGCACGCCCGTTTAAGCCCTTGACCTGTATAAGCATCCCAGCGTTCAAATCCACCCTATAAATCACACACTTCCGATTGTATTGGCCATCATCATCATCATCATCATCATCATCATCATCATCATCATCTTCATCTTCATCATTTTCATCATCGTCTACTTTATCTTCATCAATTTCCCGCCGTAGCATTCTGTGCACCAGCATCAACTCCCCACCGTTGTTCACCAGGTGGAGGCTGTCCGACATTACAGAGAAACGACATGACTTGCTCCGCTCAGCAACCATCAGCAGCTGGGGAGGTTGCTGATCTGAACTGAAATTCAACACCATGACACCCCTGTAGGAGGCACAGTAGAAGCGACCCGCGAAAGGCAGAGCTGAATTCATGTATGTGTCGTCGACCCGAGTCCAACTATTGTCACCAGGTTTAGCAATGGCGAGTACCCTGGGGCTACAGAAACTAACTGCCACTGTGGAGCCCTCGGCAACAAGGCCGGTGCCATTCACTTCAATTCTTCGTCCGATTGGAATGCCCAAACTCCTGGATCGATGCTGCTCCGGCCTCAGTAGCCCGGTCAATGGTGGCAGATCAGTGAGCTGGCGTGTGAGCGGATTGAGCAGGCGGACAACCAGGGTGGGCTCGTGGAACAGCAGCAGGAGGCCCTCGGGGGTGACCGCGAGCGCCGTGTGCTCGGCGAGCTCCGGGAGGTCCGTCATGATACACTCGCCGGTGGAGACGTTAAAAAAGCGATGACACCGAGGGCCGGCGAGGGCCTTGTCGAGCACGATCCACCGACGGGGGAGGAAGCGGCCGTCCAGGCCGCATGCTCGCGGGTCCGGCGAGCACCGCCGCCACGGTCGGCACGCTGCGCGGAAGCGGATGTAGTCGGCCACATCGTTGGCGAGGGCGAGCTCGGCGATGAGGCCAGCTGGCCCGTCCCCAATGTTCGCCCAATCCGTGCAGGTGCTGCTACCGAACATCGAATCGGCATGCTTCTGACCGCCGCCGCCGAGCGCGGAGCGCGCGAGCTTCGCCCCCCAAGACGCGTGGTGCTTCAAGTATTTTCGCTTCGCTCCCCGTGGTTGGATCTGGGCGGAAGAAGAGCAGGGGCGTCGCGCATCGCCGAGGGGATCTGAGCTCCGCCTGGAGGGGATCTGAGCTCCAGAGGCCCTGATGCGGTTCGACCGGCGGAAGGGGATCATCTCCATCTGACTACGCCGCCGCCGCTGCCTGGAATCGGCTGGAGGATTAGGGGCGTGTTTGGTTCGTGGCCAAAACTGCGCCACAACTCGCCGAGACATCTGCGCCACAATCGTGGAAAGTGTTTGGTTAACGTCCGAAGTTACGGCGCCGCCAGAACTTGCCGAGGCCCCGCAGTTCATTTTTCGCGCCGCAACCAGCCGAAAGTCTGGCGGACGAATCGTCCGCCGCACCCGCGGCGCGGCCACAGCGTGGGCGCGGCTCCCTCTGGCTACGATCCAAACGCGCCCTAGGTCTAGGCGCCCGGGGTATCAGTTGGGCGGGGACGCGCAGAGCGGGGCGGGGGGCACAACTCAATCGGCCCGGGGGCCGCGGCAAATGTGATTTTATTTCTCGTTTTTTTAAGAAAAGGAATTAGCCGTTACCGATACGGACTTGTAGAGCGCTATCAAAAAAAAAAAAAAAAAGACGCGGACTTTTTTAAGAGTAAAAATATACGGACTTGCACAGTTGCACCGAATAGGGGTACGAATGTAGGATGTGTGGCTGCTTTGATTTGTCTGTCTTGTTTATATTTGGTTCCAGTTTCTAAACTCTTTAGAAAAGTGAATGGCTCGGTCAAGTTGGGTAATTGGTTTGCATATACCCAACATGGCAACATTGTTCTGTGTTGGCTGTTGGACTCGAACCACTTAACCACAACTTTATTGCCACTACTGTTTGGCAAGTGTGCCAACAAAACGTCCTTGGTCCTTGCTATGCTGCACTTGGCAGCGTCAGCGAATTCATGCAACGTGCGTGCCCGGCGATGAGACTGGACGACGAGGGGAGCGAGTGGCCGTTGATGATCCACCGACCCGAGGTGCGGAGGTGGAGTGAACAAGGGTTCTGCATTTTCACCGTATACCACAGATCAAGATGAAGGCCACCTCTCGCGCTATCGAACATGAGGATTTGCTTGCTTGTTTCGTTCAGATGGCACGATCATGCTCCGGTACCCGTGTACTCATCGCGGCATGTTCGATGTGGTCTAACAACAGCTGGCTGCTCGAGTAATTTCGTTCTTTAATGCGTGATCCTTTTACTGTTCCATTATCCTTCTGGTTCGGTAAGACTAGTAAAAAAAAAACCAACCTAAGAGGACCTAGGCGGTTTGTCATTAAGAAGAAAAAATAGGCACCTAAATTCGAGCTAGAGGGGACTCAAACCTGAGTGGTTATGGTGCACGATCACAACACCCCCCACCCTAACCAGTTGAGTTTTGCCCACTTCCTTTCGGTAAGACTAGTAATATCGCAACTTAGCGAAACTACAAAGTTCTTACTCTCATACTCTGAAATCATCTACCGGTTTAATTGATAGTCTTCACACCAAATACAGTCTTAGCCAAATACAAAGTTCTTACTCTCATACTCTGAAATCATCTACCGGTTTAATTGATAGTCTTCACACCAAATACAGTCTTAGCCAAATTGCAGCAGCAAGAGTTTAACTTCAGGCTAAATAAGCCCAACAACACGGTGCATGCAACGTAAGCCAAGGTAATTTAACCAAGGAAAAATTATAAATTATCCGCTCAACTATGGTCAAAAGTCTAGTTAACCCCCAAACTATATTTTGGTTCAATTTACTCTCACTATTTTGCCGATTGGTCCAATTTACCCCTTAGTAAGATTTGTCTTTTTTGTTTCTTCATGCAAAAATAAATTTTTAAGTTCAAAATTTATGGGATGATGTTAAAAATATCATATAATTTTTTGTACTTAATTTTTATATAGTTTATGATTAATTTATAATTAGATGTACCAGCCTATCAAAATAATACTGAAAAATTTATAATATATTTTTCTAACATAAGTTATGATGCCGGTTATTACACTGTAAAATTTGAACTTCAAAGTTCAAACTCTATTTATATGTGGAGATATAAAAAACAAATTCTATTGAGGGGTAAGTTGAACTAATTGACATAGTTTAAAGGGTTATTTGAAAAAAATAGTTTAGGAGTTATCTAGACTTTGCTATAGTTAAGGGTGTAATTTAAACTTTTTCCTTTAACCAATGTTTGGTCACAACTCACAAGGACCAAGAGCCCCAGCACAGGTAGACATCTTTGCTACGTCAGTGTGAGTCCTCGTTGCCGGGTAAAACATGTCGGCTGGCTTGATTGAGATGATTACATGCAAGATTACAGTTAGACATCGTCCTCTTTTTTTTTTTTAACTCACAATGGAGAAAGCCAGTCCTGGAGCCTGCCGACGTGGCCACGGGCATCAGCAACAAAAGGGCTCTTTTCTGAGAACACGTCGGTGCCACCAGTCAGTGAGCCAGCCGCTGAGCCCCACCACCGCACCACCGCCCATGGACGCCCCACGAGCGGCGCGCCCACGCGGCCCGCGTGCCCCTGCCCGCCTCCCGTTCGCCTCCTCCACCGCACCGCGGCGCGCGGGGTGGTGGTGGTGCCCTCGCGATCCGCGTGCCGATTCCAGCGGTGGTGGGGGTGCCTTTCCTTCCCCTGGCCGCTGCACGCGCCTCGCGGTCGCGCACCGGAACCGGAGGCCCGCCGCGAATCTAGGGTTGCCCCCGCCTCTCCCCCGCCTCCGCCTTCCGAGATCCCCAGCCGCCGGGACCGGGACGAGGGTAACAGGCGACGGAGGCTGCGACGGACGCCCTCTCGTCGAATGCGCCGGCGACCGGTCGATTCAGGAGCGAGGTCAGTCGAGGCACGTATCAGCCTCTCCTCCCGCGTTTCCTCTTTGCTGTGTCGATCCAATGCGCGCCGCTGGCCGATCGGGGGACGCGGATGTGTGTGAATTGGGCGGAATTCCCGATTTAGTTCCATTTCCAAGAGCAGTAAACCCATATCCTGTTCCTGTATCCTTCTCTTCCCGCGGATTTCTTTTGCACTTGATCGTTTCGAGTTGGAGCCGAAAAGCGTCTTTATAAAAAATAAAATTAAAATCAGCCTCTACCTCGATCGGTCATTTCTTCCGCTGCCGTGGTCTCCATTCAGGCGACTAGCTTGGTAGAGAAGTCCAAAAGAGATCCAGTAGCCGAGCTAAAGGGCGACAGTGAGATGATGATGAGAGGTGAGGGCCTGAGGCCAGGGATGGAGAAGGATGGGGGAAATGGTCTAAAGACAATTCGAATGTGACAGGAGTGAGGATAAGCGGCAGGCCACACTGTTGCAATTTGTTTGCTGTGTGTCAACTACCTGCCTACCAGTTTATTTTCCAAACTGGTTTATGGTTTCTTCAGCTGATTACTAACCTGAACCCCTATGCTTCCTATTTACTATTGTAGATTTTTACTAGAGGAGTTAGAAAGCACAGCCCAATTAATTTGTACGAATTGTGCAGTGCCAATCAATTCTGTTTTTTTTTTAGTTTTTTCCGAATACAATTCTGTTATTGTTTATTAAAAACACAATATAGAGCTGCTACTAGTTAAGATGATAATCTGTTAATTTAATGGGCAATCAGATTGCATGTCTGTTTATTTGCTTGAAAAAGAATTGGAGCCTTTCTTCTTGTTGTCTGAATGATTGTATTTGTAAACAGTAGTCGAGGAGAAAGCTTTGAAAATGTCATCCACGGTGCCAAAGTCATCAAATATCTTCTGGCATGATTGCCCACTTGGCAAGGCTGATCGTCAGAAGCTACTCAAGCAGAAAGGGTGTGTTGTCTGGATCACAGGCCTTAGTGGTTCAGGTAACTAAGGCTTACTTTCTCTCAAACTGGTCTGCTGTCTGCTTCTTGCTTTGTCAATGCAATCTTTAAACTGTTGAAGCGTGGATAATGTCTGCAGTCGGTGACTCTTCCTACATTCATAATTATTATGTCCTCTTTGTTTGTCTCTTGCTGCGCTACGTTGTTGCTTGTTGGATAATTTCACCTGCAATGGACTGAGATTTCTGTACTGTTACATGAACCGTTTTGCTTAAATCATTGGATCCTATTAAAATCAGTTTAGGCCCAAATTTGCGACTACAGCTTGATCCATTTTAGAGTATACAAAATTGCTGATGCCTTAGTGGTTTTTAAGTTAGGTAATTTCTGAACCTTTTCTCTCTTTGTTTCTGTGCATTCTATGCTAGTAAAAAATTTGGTCAAGAATTGTTAGTTTTATGGAAATCCACGTCAGCTCTATTGTCAAGTCTAGACATGTTATCTGTTGGTAAGGTAAAAATGACCTATTTATTTTGGCTTGGGCAAATTGCTCTTAACCTTCTTCACTTGCCATGCATTTGAACAAATAACTTCAAGGTTATTAAAATACAAATCTGCAATGTTGCAGAGCACACTGCAATGTAATATTTTACTATACGTATGGTGGATGTCCATTGTGTATACTGTTATTATCATACTCTTGCTTCACATTGTCTTCAGGACTTAGCTTTGCAACAACAACAACAAAGCCTTTCAGTCCCAAGCAAGTTGGGGTAGGCTAGAGTTGAAACCCAATAGAAGCCAAAATCAAGGTTCAGGACGACTTATTGCAAATGTGCAATAAATCAGAATCTATTTCCTGTTCTTACAAAGGATGGCAACAATAATTACTATTTTTATTTGTTTTTTAAGTGGAACTCAATTTTTTATTCTAATCTTTTTTTTTCTGTGTCACCTTGTCAAGGTAAAAGTACATTGGCATGTACATTAGGCCGAGAGCTCCATACAAGAGGGAAGCTTGCATATGTTCTCGACGGTGATAATTTAAGACATGGACTAAACAAGGATCTTGGCTTTAAAGCTGAAGATCGTGCTGAAAATATTAGGAGAGTTGGTAAGTGTCTCCTGAACAAAGAAATGTCTATTAAACTCAATGAAACTACCATGAAAGGAAAAATTATAAACAGAGTCCTGCTCGTTCCATTATTTTATACTTTCCAGCCTTTTGTAATTGACAGTTTCTACTATTTTGGATAGGTGAAGTAGCAAAGTTATTTGCAGATGCAGGCCTTGTATGTGTTGCCAGTTTGATATCTCCATATAGGACAGACCGTGAAGCTTGCCGTGCATTGTTGTCTGATGGTAGCTTTGTTGAAGTAAGGGATCCATTTTATTCATTTGTCTTCAGTGAGCTTAGCCATCCCAGGAGTTTTACCACCAGTGAACTTTTGCAGGTTTTCTTGAACATGTCCTTGGAATTGTGTGAAGCAAGGGATCCAAAGGGTCTTTATAAGCTTGCTCGTGCAGGAAAAATAAAGGGTGAGGTTCATATAATGCTTGGTGTCCAGAATGGAAATAATTTAGGGTGTTTAATACTTAAATTTAGCATGTCATCTTGAGCTAAATTGGATCAGACTTGTATGTTTTAAATTTTAACCACATTTCTGGCTAATTTTTAAGGTCAGAGTCACATCCTGATTTCAAGAATTAAAAATACTAGTCAAATCGAATTATGCTTATTTGGGGAAAGCAGCACATTGATGCCAATATGATTTCACAACAACGCTCAAATTTTAGATGTCGCATATACTGTGAGGACAAACTTGATTTTTTTTACCATCTACGGTGTTTAGATTTATTCATTTGATTTCTTGGCTACAATGTGTAATGATGGTACACCTAGATCTAGAAGATGTTTAAGCCTCCTTTTTAGCTTATATTCTGTCAATAAGCGGTTATTTCACATTTGGTGGCACATGGGACATGTTGCATATTTCTAAATTCTGAACTAAAATCAGTTGAGCTGGTTTATTTTGAGAGTGGACTCTGGACCATGGAGTTATAGGCCAGGGCATGCTAGGCCCCCAGCCCCTAAATGTTTTCTTTTCAGGGGTCTCTACTCTGTTTATAAGTTCAGGTTAAGGTTTTCTCTAGTTGAGAAATGAAAAAAGGAAATGAGTAAGCCTTGTCGTTTGTTATTTTAAGCATCTGATGAATGAAAATGTTTTCCCTGGGAAATTATCTTTTATGTGCAGACTTGTCTTTATTTTGCTGGTTCTAGTTCTCCATCATTTTGCCAACAGTCTTCGTGATATCTATTCAACCTGTTTTGCTGACTCACCAAGAGTTTGGTCTTGCTTCAAAATCTTACCATAGTTTATTGCAGGTTTTACTGGAATTGATGACCCCTATGAAGCACCACTGAATTGCGAGGTACTTGAGAGATTGTATGCCATCGGAAACTGATTGGATTAGGAAAAGAAATGCATGCTCATCATTTTCTTTTATTGCAAAATAAATCAATCATGTAGTTGTACCGGGCTAGGTAGTTGTATGCATTATAGGACAGTTGTGGTTAGCAAATATTAGATGTTAAGGTTATTATCGTGTCTACAACACAACACTAGTCGAAAGTATAAGATGATTTTCACTATAAGGCATCCAAAAAGTATCCAATTTATATAGCTGAAACAAGGTGATATTGGTCATCCTGGTATAAGAACGAAACCATGTTTGATTCTTTCTATGCTGACATTGAGTTATTGTTTGTTTGTGATCTACAACCACAAGTGTTTGACTCTTGGTTTTCTTGCAGATTGAGATCAAGGAAGTGGATGGTGTATGCCCCTCACCTTGTGACATGGCTGGCCAGGTGGTTACTTACCTCGAGGAGAAAGGCTTCCTGCACGAGTAGACTCAATCCGTGAAGCAATCTTCTGGGAAGATTTATATAAGACTAGCGCAGAATAAGTCAAAAGCGCTGGCAGGGATGCTCCCGTAATTATGTAGATTGGTCACAAGGCCTTCGTGTTTTCTTGCGTTGCTTCCTCTGGCACAAGTTCTGTGCCATGGCATTCAGATGAGCCTAGATGGTTCCCAATCTCGTTGACTTCTGGGGTAGATTATGCGTAATGCGATCCGGACAGCCATGGGTAGTATCGATGTGGCAATCATTGTCAGGGAAGGTACAACTAACGCAAGAGAAGTTATCTTCGTATACTTACGGCCTGTTTAGTTTGCGAAAGAAAGTTTCCAATTCTAAATCGAAGATTAGGAGGACTAAACATGATCTAATTATAAAACTAAATACACGGATGGACGGAAAATCGCGAGACGAATCTATTAAGCCTAATTAATCTGTCATTAGAGATTGTTTACTGTAGCACGACATTGTCTAATCATAGTCTAATTAGGCTCATTAGATTCGTCTCGCAAAGTTACCGGGAGGTTATGGAATGGGTTTTGTCATTAACACACGTTTAATACTTCATGCATGTAAAATTCTCTTTGATGAATAATGAAGTTTGCATGTAAAATTCTCTTTGATGAATAATAAAGTTTTAAAGTTTCAAAAGTTTCGTGGTGATCTAAACGGGCTCTCAGTTTCTGCAGTCCTGAGCTGTACACCGTGTTGAGTTTCAGCATTGACACGCTGAAACGACCCCGTGTCTGATGTGGCAGGCTACCAGGTACCGCAGAGCGTGTTCGTTTGGGGGAATCAAAAAAATTGATCCCCCATTAAATGCACCTTTGACCATTAATTAAGGGTATTAAATAAAGCCAGTTTACAAAACTACCTCCACAACCCCTGTCAAATTCGCGAGACGAATCTAATGAGGCCTTTGACCGCACGATTAGAGGATGATTACTGTAGCATTACTGTAGCAAATCATGGATTAATTAGGTGCAGTAGATTCGTCGCGCAAAGTTGCACTTATCTGTGAAAAGGTTTTGCAAATAAACTTCGTTTAGGGCTTCATGCGGGCGACAGTAATCCGGATCAATTTTTTGATCCGGCCAAACGAACACCCTAAGCCTGATGACTCTGGGAATGCAAATCTCTTCATAAGGAGCTCTCAGTATAATATTTTTCTCCGGTCATAACTCATAAGGTTGCCTTCGCTTCTCTTGCTCCATCTGGTTTTGCTTGTCAGCATCAGCAAGCGTGGGATAAATGCTGTATGGATTTCACGGGAATAATTCACTTGGCATTTTTTTTCCTCCATCCCGGCACACTGGAAATGGATGTAATTAGGACAGCAGCGTACTGCAACGTGAGGTTTTTTACCGTGGGTCTCGCCACCTCTGTCGCTGTCCGCACGAGAAAATGACACCAGAATGGGTAACAGTAACACCAGACGCGAGAGGAGAGAAGCTGAGAAGAGACGACCCGTATCCGGGGCTATACTTGTGCTGCTGCGCAAGCTCCTCTGCTTCTGCCTCCTGCGCTAATAGAGATCCACGAGTCACCCTTTTACAAGTCCCCAGCTGAACCTCGCCGGCAGTCAAAAAACACAGGCCGGGCACACGAGAAAACCACCAAAACCCCCGTGCGGCGGCGGGAGCGACGACCTGGGGGGTTCCAGCCTCCTGGGTCCTGGCCCTCGTGTTCCCGTGCCGCACGGCACCAACGCCCGCCCGCGCGCGTAAAACCTTCCCGNATTGCGAGGTACTCGAGAGATTGTGTGCCATCAGAAACTGATTGGATTAGGAAAGGAAATGCATGCTCATCAGTTTCTTTTATAGCAAAATAAATCAATCATGTAGGTGTACGGCTAGGTAGTTGTATGCATTATAGGACAGTTGTGGTTAGCAAATATTAGATGTTAAGGTTATTATCGTGTCTACAACACAAAACTAGTCGAAAGTATTAAGATGATTTTCACTATAAGGCATCCAAAAAGTATCCAATTTATATAGCTGAAACAAGGTGATATTGGTCATCCTGGTATAAGAACGAAACCATGTTTGATTCTTTCTATGCTGACATTGAGTTATTGTTTGTTTGTGATCTACAACCACAAGTGTTTGACTCTTGCTTTTCTTGCAGATTGAGATCAAGGAAGTGGATGGGGTATGCCCCTCACCTTGTGACATGGCTGGCCAGGTGGTTACTTACCTCGAGGAGAAAGGCTTCCTGCGCGAGTAGACTCAATCCCTGAAGCAATCTTCTGGGAAGATTTGTATAAGACTAGCGCAGAATAAGTCAAAAGCGCTGGCAGGGATGCTCCCGTAATTATGTAGATTGGTAACAAGGCCTTCGTGTTTTCTTGCGTTGCTTCCTCTGGCACAAGTTCTGTGCCATGGCATTCAGATGAGCCTGGATGGTTCCCAATCTCGTTGAACTTCTGGGGTAGAATATGCGTAAATGCGATCCGGACAGCCATTTGGGGTAGTATCGATGTGGTGATCATTGTCAGGGAAGGTACTCTGTTTCTGCAGTCCTGACCTGTACACCGTGTTGAGTTTCAGCATTGACACGCTGAAAAGGCCGCGTGTCTGATGCGGCAGGCTACCAGGTACGGCAGTACTCTCCAATGAGAGGGTGTCTAATGATCCATCACCACTGGACCTCTTCTAAGAAATGGTTTGCTTTGCTTTTAGGCTGCATGCTTCATTCAAGGATACAACATCTCGGTCACCACTGGATCTCTTCATAAGGGGCTCTGAGGAAAATATTTTTCTCCGGTCAGCTTGAACTCTGGTCAACTCATAAGGTTGCCTTCGCTTCTCTTGCTCCATCTGGTTTGCTTGTCAGCATCAGCAAGCGTGGGATAAATGCTGTATGGATTTCACGGGAATAATTCACTTGGCATTTTCTTTCTCCGTCCCGGCACACTGGAAATGGAAGTAATTAGGGCAGCAGCGTACTGCAACATGAGGTTTTTTTTACCGTGGGTCTCGCCACCTCTGTCGCTGTCCGCACGAGAAAATGACACCAGAATGGGTAACAGTAACACCAGACGCGAGAGGAGAGAAGCTGAGAAGAGACGACCCGTATCCGGGGCTATACTTGTGCTGCTGCGCAAGCTCCTCTGCTTCTGCCTCCTGCGCTAATAGAGATCCACGAGTCACCCTTTTACAAGTCCCCAGCTGAACCTCGCCGGCAGTCAAAAAACACAGGCCGGGCACACGAGAAAACGACCAAAACCCCCGTGCGGCGGCGGGAGCGACGACCTGGGGGGTTCCAGCCTCCTGGGTCCTGGCCCTCGTGTTCCCGTGCCGCACGGCACCAACGCCCGCCCGCGCGCGTAAAACCTTCCCGCCCGCGCGCGCTCCCTTCCGCCCGCACTGCACGCAACCCGCGCCCAAACCACGCGCCGCACGCGACACCGCGACGCGAACCCGACCAGAACGGAAAGGAAGCAAAGCGAAGCAAGAGTCCGACCAACCAGGGCGCGAGACGGGCGGAGGGGGGATGGTGTTCAGCGCCGCGTTCCTGGCGGCGGCGGCGCGCGCGCCGGCGGAGCTGTGCCAGCGCCCGCCGCCCCCGGGTCGGCGGCGGGTGCAGGCGGACGAGGTCCTGCGCGCGCTGTTCCTGCCGCCCGCGCGGGAGCTCGGGCGCCTGGGGGACTTCCTCTTCGCCTTCTTCTGCCTACCGCTGCCGGAGTACTACGTGCCGGGGTCCGGCCGCGGCGGCGGGTGGGTGGCGCGGACGCCCGACGCGGTGCTGTACCGCTACCGGAGGTCGCTCTCGCTCACGTCGTCCTTCTCGTCGTCGTCGTCGATGTCCTCGTCGGAGGAGGATTGATTGCTCCAAGGATTAAGAAGGTGTACAGGTTGCTGAATGCAACGGCTTGTGTTTGTTTTCTTCTTTGTTGTAAGGGAATCGATTAGGTGTGGCGGATATGTAGGTTCAATTCTTTATCAACCTTCCCTACTCCTATCCAAAAAAAATCTTTATCTACCTCTGTATATATCCATTTTTTTCACAAGAATGTATAAACATTTTAATTTAATACCTTGTGAGAGAAAAATTCTAGATGATATCTTGGCCTTCATTCACAAAGTTTATAGCAAAGTCTTCATGGTTTTTGCACGAATTCACCACCGTTTTACTCTACATTCTATTTTTCTAGAGGAAATTCACATTAGGCCGTGCCTGGCGGCTCACATGTTAGATTTGGCCCAATCGATGGTGCGTGTTAAAAGGCCTACTTCACGTATAGGCCCGGCGCTAACTGATTGGGCCTAATACGATGGCAGCCCGCTAACCCAGTTCGGTCCACGCGCTAACCCGCCGTGTCGGACGCGCAGTCGTCAGGTGTGGGTCAGGGCGGACGCGGCAGGCGAACTCCCGCGAAAAGCGAGCCCACAGGTCCATCATGGCCGTCCAATCCCACACGTGGGCCAAATCGAACGGCCACTGCGCACGGGCACGCTCCAAAAAATGAAAACCCGAGCTGTAACCAAACACGTCCACCTCCCCTCTCCCGAAGCAACCCCCACCTTCTTTTCCCCCCTTCCTTTCCCCGTGCAACAAACGCAAACGCAACGAATCGAATCAAATCCGCCGCCCACCTCGTCGGCGTCGACGCCACCGGCCTCGTACTCTTAGCCCGCCTTCCGATCGGCCACCGGAGATGCAGCACGGGGGCGGCGACTACGCGTCCTCCGGCCCCGCCGGCCACTACTACCCGCACCAGTACGCGCCCCCGGGCTCGAACCCGTATCCAGCCGCCACCGACGCACCGGCGCCGGGGGCGGGGGCCTACGCCTCCGCGCCGCCCTACTCCGTCGGCGGAGGCTACACCGACCAGCCGCCCTCCGCCCCGGCCTACTCACAGCCGCCGCCCGCACAGCCCCAGTACGGCGCCGGGTACCATCCCTACAACAACTCCGCGCCCTACCCTCCGGAGCCGTACTACACCTACACGCCGCCGCCCACCCAGGCGGCAGCCCCACCGGCTGCGGAGCCCAACCCCCCGGCGCTGCCCTACGACGCCCCGTACTACGGGGGCGGGTACCAGCCGCCGGCCGCGGGGTACGACAACGATGATTACCTGAACGAGGGCGCGTACGCGTACGGCGGCGGCGGCGGCTCGGAGCCGTACGGGGCGCGCGGCACGGCCCCTGCGCGGTCGGGGTCTGCGCTGTTTGATGACTATGGGCGATCGATCAGTGTTCCATCAGGAGGGGAGGAGCAGCACTGGAGCGGTGGTGGCGGTGTCAGTGGGGGTGGGAGCTTTGGCACGATCGCAAGGGCCCTTCCAAAGGTGGACGCGCATGAGGATTCAATTGGCGGTGCACAGAAATTTCGGGTTAAGCTTCTGCCAGAGGGTGCTGGGAACCCTACTGATGTGCTTTGCCAGGTACAGTAATGATTGGATTGATGAAATTATGCATCATGGGCAAAATATGTTTGAAGATTGGGAGGTCTTGATGATCTCATGATTTTCCTTGTATTCACATTTTGTAGTTGCCATTGATAACAAAGAAAAATCTAGTCATTTTGATGCATGAGATGTCTTGGATTTGTTGTTGCAGATTGGTCTAGATGGAATTCGTATGCTTGATCCAAGTACTAGCAGGACCCTAAGGATTTACCCCCTAGACTCACTAACAAGATGGGAGGTCAGTTAGCCAGCTTGTTCTTATGGAAATTATGTATGTTTTTCATAACACAAATATGCAATGCTGAGTGCGATTAATCTCTTTTTGCGGTGCTTATTAAGGTTTTGGATTCAACTATATTTGCATTCTGGGCGAGGACATCAGTGGATATTGAAGCAAAGCGAATTAGGCTGAAGTCAAACAGTTATACTTCCAATACTATGCTTGACACTGTGACAGCAGCAACAGTGCAGGTATTGCAGCAACACCAAATTTCCTACCCTGGCAATATTTGGTTTGTATACTGGAGGTAGTAACAATAAAAATATAGCCTGTGTCCTGAGTATTTTATTTTTCTAAAGTTTTACTCGCATCACATAGAACTAGCAAAATGGCATGTTATTCTTTACTGCCATGTTGCCCTGTTAAATTTCTTCTATCTCAATGGTTGCTGTGTTTGAACTGCATCCTTTCCCTTCTTTTTTTTTGAAAAGGGGTACAAGTTGGATAACCTGGATATCCGATGGGACTGTCAATCTTTTGTCTGAAATTTTTCTGTAGAAACTATTTTTCATATAAATTTCGGTACAGATGTAAGTTGACTATCTGCTTGGTGCTGTACTTTGTTCAGTGGTTCATTTATGCATGCAATGCCTTAAAAAGCAATTTTTCCTTTTGGATAAATTGAGCAATGCTTATTAACTTTGTGCTTTGGTATAATTAGTTTAAGGAGATTGGTCGAGATGCTAGAAGCAAAGGAACTGTGGATGCTGGCAAACCTGTGGTACAATCAAATGAGAAGAAGAAAGGTTTTGATTGGATGTTTGCAAAACCTGTTGGTGAAGTGAAAGATCATTGGGTAAGCTGAGCTGTAATATTGAATGATTACTTTTTTTTGGGCCAAAAATATCGAATGATTACTTGACTACATGATAATATTAATGGAACCATTCTGGTGTAGCTATTTTCTTGCAGATATTGTTTTACACAATAGTTTGATAAGAATATCTGACATGCATTTTTGAACCCTCGTCAAACATTTCTCGAACACGCTTCCTCAGATCACTAATCACTTTCATCACCTCACTTATATTAGTTTAAGTTAGTGTTCTGGATCTTATTTTAATTCTTCTTGACAGTATTCACCATCTTGTATCACCCTTTTTTTATCTTATGATCATGTCTATTCACTTATTCTGTTAAGTGCCTGCATTATTCGATTTACTTTTGTGACCTTTATAGGTTCCGGATGAGGTTGCGAAGAAATGCCACTCATGTGCCATTGATTTTAGCCCTTTTAATCGCAGGGTAATCTATATAGCATTTTTGTCCATGTAGTCATTATCTCTTATGGTAAAATTTAAATGTGTTGAGACGGTTCCTTTTCCGCAGCATCATTGTCGGAACTGTGGTGAAATCTTCTGTGACAAATGCAGTCAGGGAAGAATTGCTCTAACAGCTGAGGATAATGCTCCACTTGTCCGAGTTTGTGATAGATGCATGGTACATTCCGCCACTCAATTGTTAGTTAATAATTTCTTTCTTTGTACATTGACTGGACTTACTTTGCTTTGATGTTAGTTTTGTTTCTTTAGCTTTTCTTTCAATCCCACATTTATGAATACCGGCATTTTTAAAACAAGACTACCCAGTTCTGTAAAGTTCAGGTTTCACTTCTTTCATTCTTTGTAAGTGCTTTGGGACCAGGATTGCACTGTTAGATCTGTAGCTACTCTTGCTAATTTGTTTCGTCATGTTATTTCAGTCTAGTGTACCAACCCTGTAGCTAAGGCTATTTGGTAGTAAGGCTTGATTATTACTCGCCTGTAGGTATTGTAGTTCTGGAAACTTATTGCTGGATATTTACTAGCAACTTAAATACATCCCTGACTCTTGTATGTTTTCTTGTTGTTTTTCTACATATGTGTTGTTAATAAGTTAATTTCTGTTCTTGGTAGTATTTCACTGCATAAGGCACAGTTAGGATTTTAGATAAGTTTACATGGAACTAAGCTTGGCTGTTGATGATGTTGCTATGCCATGTGTTCATAATGGTTGGTTCTTATATCTTATAGGCTGAGGTCACTCAAAGGCTTAGCATGGCTAAGGAAGCTGCCAGCAGATCTGCAACCGTGCAAAGTCATGAAGATCTTGCAAGAAAACTTAAGGTATTTTCCTCTGTCAAACGTTCATTTAACTATTTAAGTGGCATGTGCACTTGAATTAATTGGGCATGCCTTGTTTGAAGCCAAAAGTAGTCAAAATTTGGCCGCACCCATTGGATTTACCATGTATATTACTGCCAGAAATGTGTCGGTCCTTTCCTGCTTGGCAACATTGATGTGATGCCGTAGATCATCTTCTTGCCAAAAACATGGCCAGATTGCTGGTGTACAGTTTCTACAACCAAATTTTTGCATGTTCCCCGGCGATGGTAATATTGCTGTTGCAAATCCACCCATTAAATTGAAAGGCCTACCAGATGTTGTAATCTACCTGCAAGCTATAAGTTGCAAGCTTCTGTTGTTTTAATTCAAGAACTAACTAGATGAAGTTGTCCAAAGTTCGACAATGAATCTTTATCCCATGAAGTGCCTTCCAGGAAATTACGCATCATTTTGGTTATAAAAAAGACCAATGAGAAAAAGATGGATCACAGAGCTGAAATATAGTGTCTTCTAATGGCTTTATGATATGAATGATTTTAACAAATTTGTGCTGTTGTTAGGAGGAAATGGAGAGAAACCGCAAGTCTTCAGGTACTTCTTGCTTTATATCCCTTTTGCACGCTCAAATTACAGGCTAGTGCGGCAAAATTCTGAAATCTCTGCTTGAAAAGGTCCGGTGTCTGGTGGTGGTGCGTCTGGTACCAGAATGAGGGAAGTTGCATGCCCTACCTGCACAGTCCATCTTCAGGTAAGTTGCTGATGCTGGATAACACAAATTAACTGGTCCTAGTAATTGTGCATTGGTACGTGGCGAATTAACCATTAGCATTCCTACCATTTTCCTTTGGAACTTCAGGTTCAGGTTCCAACATCTGGTTCAGAGACAGTGGAGTGCGGAGTATGCCAGCATGCCTTCCTTGTCAGCGCCAATTGAAACACCAGGAGATAATGCATGCTATAGAAATTATTCTTATTCCGTTGATTACTCAGCTTCTTTTGTTCTAGACAAAGTAAGCGTCTGTTCTGTCAACCTGTAGATGTTGTCTTGATTGTGTTGGTGATCACGATAGGATAATGTTATTTTTTTTTCTTGGACATGATTGAATTACAAACTCGGGAGTATTGGTGCTGAATTATTAGGTGTATGCCCAGAATACCGATAGAATATAAACGTTGGCGAATGGTGAAGACGGAAGATGGGTCCCAAATCTATCTTGAATCTGCTTCTGCTTCACCAGTGGTCCTGTCACGCTCGCTTGTTGATTCTGTCAAAGGTGCCTTGTTGGTTCTGTTAAGTGTTAAGGTTTCCGACTTCTCGAAGTCCCATTTGAGAAAGGAGGGGATTGCTTTTGAAGCAAAATTTGTGCCACCGGTCCCCGTGTACATGAAACTCCGAGAGATTTTTTTTCTGCATAGACAGACCTTTTAGAGTGTGAAACAGGAATGGGGTTTTACCAAGTCTAAAATTGAGCGGATTTATTTTTGTCCCATACATTTTTCTGTTCTATCTTTTTATTGGGAATCGGAATCTTTGAATGATGTAAAAATTATTTACATTTCTTTACTATATTTAGTACAATTGTTAAAATGACATTGATTAAGGGCAGGCGCTTTATAACAAATATAGATGAGCGTTGGTACATTTATTGAGGTACATATGTCGGGAATTACCAGGACGTACAACAAAGTTAACAAAATTATTACTTGTGGCATCCAAAAAAAAAAAATCTATGGCTTGCCAGATGTTCCTCCACACGGCAAAAGAAGAACAGCCAATCCGACCTTGGCGAAAAGCGATGGGCGGAGAGCGACCGCGGGGGTTCCCCGTTGACACGTCGACGAGAGCTTTCCGGCGAGAGTGTTCGACTCCCTGGTTCCCTCTTGAGAGCCACTCGGCGGATCGGGTCAAGCTCAAGGCAGCTCCGATCGTGCTCCGGTGGCGTTCAGAGGCGGAACGGCGCAACGAAGGCAAGGTTATCACGGATGAACCGCCGGGATGTCACCGTGCGTCGCCGGCGAACTCCATTGCCGATCGTGAAGGTACGGATCCCCACCGCCTTGGTTTCGGGTCGGTGAGTAAGGCTCTGGCGAGGGTTTGGGTTAGGTTACCGCCGGTGTGTCCCAACCGGAATGGGGTGCTCGGATCTCATCCATTGGCGCAGATGCGTGGCGTCGATCGGGAGGTTGATGATGACGGGGTCACTGAGCAGGGGGACCACGAGATCTCATGGGAGGAATTTCCTGGACTGACTCAGTCTACAGGCATCCGTTCCCCATTCTCGTCCTCTCCTCCACCTGCTCCTCGATGTCCGCCGAAACCTAGGTTTTCCAATCTCTCAAAATTCCTTGGATACTTTCACAGATCAAGTGATTCGGTCGCCACTGGAGGCCGGAAATCGTATGCTCAAGCGGTGAGTTCCACCTTTTCTCCCGTAACGATGGTTTATCCTGTTGGCAATCGTGGGGGATTTCGTCGGGATGGTTTTGGGGCCGGCCGTCAGGCGAGAGGCGCAGGTCGCACTGGGGGTCGGAACAATGTTTGGCAGCGTGATGAGCCGGTGGATACTAGAGGTCGCGGTCGTGGTCGGGGTGATGGCAAGGGAGGCTACTCAGGGACATCTGGGGAAGATGATCTTCAAGGTTATGGAGATAATAGTGATTGTGCTCAGGAAGAACATGAGAAGGAAATTTCTGAGGAAGAAAAGGGGGATGATGTTGCGGGATTTGAACCCTGGGAAAAGGCCGCACAAGCTGGAGTTGGAAAATCTGAGGAAACTTCCACAGGAAATCTGAAGGATGACATGAGGGGCGGAAAGGGAGGCCCGGAAACAAGCAGAGCTGGAGCGGCCAGGGGTAATCAAGCGGCAGGAGCTCACCATGGTCAAGAAGCTGGACATGGACAAGCTGATACTGAGGTGAATCCAAGAAATCCAAATCATCAAGGTTGTACTTATTGTGGTCTTAAAAATCACCTCTCTGAAGAGTGCTTGAGGCGTCAACCCTGTGAGAATTGTGGATACAATAATCACATCACTTATGAATGCAAGCGCAAACCTCTTTGAAATTTTGGTCCTGAACTTTGTGTTGTCCAAGTGGAAAACCAAAGTTTCTTTTTCATTGAGGAACATGTTGATCCTAAGGTGTCTAGGGAGAAATCTAGCA
>CM014271.1:9395568-9429234 GCA_004135705.1 Alloteropsis semialata | reverse complement strand
AGGCTGATGCACAAATTGTTGTTGCTCCTTGGTCTTCTGCTGCTGGGGCCAAGGGTGAATTGCAATCTGCATGGTTCAGGGTTAAGGGCATCCCCCAGATCAAAGGTTCATAAAGACCATTGCTAAAGTGGGTGGACTAGTGGGTAAAACAATAGCTGTGGATGAAAGGACAAGGTATAAACCTGAGTTTGTGAGGCTCAAGATTGCTTGTAGAGATGTTACACAAGTTCCTGCTGTGGCTGAAGGTACCTTGGGTCTAAAAATCTATGATTTCTGGTTTGAAAGGGAAGTGGAAGATACAAGCAGTGCTATCCCTACAAAAGCTGCTGTTCAAGCTGGTGACCCAACTGGTCAACCAAGTCCAAAGAGGATGAGGATGGATGGGAAGATCCATCAAGTGCCTGAAACTTCTGGACCTCAAAATACTGGAATTGGTGGGAATACTCCAACTAAAAGTAAGCCAAGTGGATCCCATAAGAGTTCATCCATGTCTGCTCCTAGTAAAATTAACACATCCATGCAGCCTATCCAAACAGATGGTTCTAAGAGCAAAGGGAAAGATGTTCAATCTGGGGAAATGGATATGGGCCAAAAAATTGATGCAGTCAATGAAGACTGGGTTGACAGTGATGACAGTGACGACTTTGAGTTACAAGCTGCTATCTTTCAGGAGCATTCTTTCAGGAAGAATCAATCTGGAAGTGAAGATCAAGCCTGGCTGGCTAGATGTGATGAAGCTGACCATTCCATAATTGAGAGGCAAATTCTGCTGTCAAAGCATAAGGAGATGATGAAGCAAGCTTATGACAAACTGGTGGATTCCAATGTGCCAGACTCTATTCAGGCTGAGCTCAAATCCATGAGTGAGGCTACTGATCTGGGAAACAAAGATACCACTCATGGTTGTTCTTCTCAATTGGTGGTGGATGATACCACAAAACCTGTTGATGAAATCTTCACTAGAGATCAGAGAAGGAGGTGCCCTAGGCTGCAAAAGGATCTTCTCATGACAACAAATGGCAAGATCACTATGATGGGAAAAAAAAGGAACCTGGAAGGTACCAACCTCAATTCTCTCAACTCTTTTTCTGCTTTAGATGATTGTGTTATTTCTTCTATTGCATCTGGAATGGGTGTATCCATTGGTCAGGATTGCTTTGAGGCAATTAACATTGTTAAAGACTTAGAAATTGCAAGACATTCTCTAGCTAATAAACAAAAAATTGCTTCCACTGCTGAACCCTCTGATCTAGAGCCTGATAAGGTTCTAGAAGACATTTCTGAGGAAGAAATTGAGGAGGAACCATCTGAGTATGATGAGTTAGTAATTATCACTCCCAAAAGGAAAGGTAAATCAGTGGCAAGACTTTCACTTTCTGGTCCAAAAAGGAAAAAAAGGAAAGGGCAAGGAATTTCCTGCCTCTAAGAAGGGTGGTAATAAGATGGACCAAGGACTCCCTGGTCTTTCAAAATCACCCAAAAAAATAAAAAGAAAGTTAAAAAATGAAGGGTCTCATGTGGAACTGTAGAGGCATCAAGAAAAAAGGTGTCTCCACATTTCTCAAAGACTTGATCATGGAAAACAAATTCTATTTCATTGGTCTGCAAGAAACTATGCAGGCTGACATTGAGGATAGTGTGCTTAAAAAATTTGACCCAAACCTAGATTACCTCTGGAAATGGATTCCATCCAGAGGTAGATCTGGTGGGATTTTGGTAGGCATCAGAACTGAAGTTCTGGAAGTTGGATCCTTTGTTGAAGGGGAATATATGTTACAATTAAACTTGTGGGACAAAAAGCAGAAGGTTAAGTGGAACTTGATAACAGTATATGGGGCAACTCAAGATGAGAATAAGGAAGCCTTCCTTACTAAGCTGGCCACCTTTTGCATGAAATCAAAAGAACCTTACCTTGTTGGGGGAGATTTCAATGTCATTAGATACTGCTCTGAAAAGAGTAAGAATAATGACTCCCCTAATAGGTTCTCCAGCATCTTTAATGCAATCATTTCCACTTATGAGTTGTTGGAAATTAATATGGCAGGGGGTAGGTACACTTGGTCTAACAATAAAGTGGACCCTACTCTTGTGAAGTTGGATAGATTTCTGATAAGTAAAGGATGGGAGGACATTTTTCCATTGGTAAATGTCAACAAACTCCCAAGAGAAGTTTCTGACCACAACCCTCTTATTCTAAGCACAGGAAGTGATCCTCCTCTCAAGTTCTTAAGTTTCAGATTTGAATTATCCTGGCTTTTAAAAGATGATTTTAAAATCAATGTTGAGAAAATCTGGAATCAACCCTGCTATGCTGACTCAGCATTTGACAGGATCCATCTTAAACTCAAAAAATTCAAACAGTTCTTTAAAGATTGGGGTTTTAATCTCCAAGGGGAAAGGAAAAAGAAAAAAAACAGATTCAAGAGGATTTGACATATCTTGAAGAATTGGAGGAAATTAATTCTTTATCTATGGAACAATGGGACCATAGAACTAGAATAAGAGCAGAATTGATGTGTATCTTTGAGGAGGAGGAGTTATATTGGTATAAGAGATCACATGAAACATGGCTTCATAAGGGAGACAATAACACAGATTTTTTTCATAGAATAGCAAATAGGAGAAAGAGGAAAAATACCATCTTCTCCTTACAATCAAATGAGGGTCTTATTGAAGGAGACAAGAATTTGTTGGAACATGCCACTTCTTATTACAAAGAATTGTTTGGACCTGCTCTTGGTAATATGATCCCTCTTGATAGTAACATGTGGATAGGAGAATCTAAGTTGACAGAGGCAGACAATAATGTTCTCTGTCAACCTTTTACTGAATGTGAAATAAAAGCAGCATTATTTCAAATGGAAAAGAACAAGGCTGCAGGCCCTGATGGAATTCCTATTGAATTCTACCAATCTTGTTGGGATATTATCAAATGTGATATCATTGAAATGTTTGAGGATTTTCATTAAGGACGCCTCAAGGTTGCCAGATTAAATTATGGCATTATCACTCTTCTGCCCAAAGTTTCTGAAGCTAATAAAATTCAACAATTTCGTCCCATTTGCCTATTGAACTGCATTTACAAATGGATAACCAAATTGTTAACCTTGAGGATTTCCCCTTATGCCGAGAAATTAATCTGTATGGAGCAGACGGCTTTCATGAAAGGTAGGAATATAATGACAAGTATTATGGCCCTGCAATAAGTTTTACATGAGACTAAGAGGAAAAAGGAAGTAGGGGTGGTGCTTAAGCTTGATTTCGAAAAAGCCTATGACAAGGTGAATTGGACATTTCTTTTAGATGGCCTCAAACATAGAGGCTTTGGGGAGAAATGGTGTGAATGGATTTCACAAGTCCTAACTGGGGGGACAGTTTGTGTGAAATTGAATAACCAAACTGGGCCATATTTTGTCAGTCACAAAGGAGTCAGACAAGGGGACCCTTTGTCTCCAATTCTGTTTAATTTTGCTGCTGATTGCTTAACTAGAATGGTGAAGCATGCTCAACACAATAATTTGCTTGTGGGTCTTGCTGATTCCTTAATACCTGGTGGCATAGCTATTCTGCAATATGCAGATGATACAATCATCTGCCTAAAGGATAACATTGAATATGCCAGAAATCTGAAACTTCTTTTATACCTGTATGAAATTATGTCTGGTCTGAAGATCAATTTTGAAAAAAGTGAGGTAGTTCTGATCATTGGGGATCAAGATAAAGACATCCTGTACTCTGATCTTTTCAACTGCCAAGTTGGGCACTTTCCAATTAAATATCTGGGAGTCCCAGTGAGTCCAAGCAGACTCCATGTTGCAGATTGGATACCTTTGAAAGAGAAGAATAAAAAGAAACTTGATGTTTGGATGGGGGGACAATGTCAATAGCAGGAAGAACCACTCTGATAAACTCAAGCTTATCAAGTTCCTTCATATACCAAATGTCCATTTATCTTCTACCTAAGACTACGGTGGCTTCTCTGGATAAGCAGAGAAGAACTTTCTTTTGGCAAGGTGGTTGTCAAAAGAAGAAATATCATTTAGTTAAATGGGAGATTATATGTAAAAGCAAGAAAAAAGGGGGTTTGGGGATCAAAGACATAAGGAAAATGAACTTAAGCCTGCTTTGCAAATGGTGGTGGAGATTGGAAAAGGAGTCTGGTATATGGCAAGATTTGATAAAAGCTAAGTATATGCATGGTGAATCTGTTAGATTAGTCCAACCCAGGTGTGGTGACTCACCCATCTGGAGTGATCTTTTGAAGGTTAAAGATATTTACCTCAAAGGACGTCAAGTTTCCATCAAGAGCGGTAATATGACTCTTTTCTGGTGTGACCAGTGGTGTGAAAGTAAACCTTTATACATTCTTCACCCTGTGCTATTTGAATTGTGTGAGGAGAAAATGATGACTGTAACACAATTCAGATCCTGAATAGGGAGGTAAAATTTAGAAGATGGTTGCCAGGTTATCTATATGATGCATGGCTGGAAATAAAAACTAATGCCTTATCCTTTCAGTTATCTAGTGATGATGATTTAATTGAGTGGAAATGGGGGAAAACCAAGATGTTTACTGTCAAAACAGTCTATGATCATTTAACTGAAAATGACGATGGAATATCTCATAAAAGAATATGGAAGGCAAAAATCCCATACAAAATTAAAATCTTTTTGTGGCTGGTGGAACAAAAAGCAATCCTCACCAAAGACAATATGATCAGACGACAGTGGGTTGGAAATCCTTCCTGTCAATTCTGTGATAATGTGGAAACAATTGACCATCTTCTCTTTCAATGTGTTGTATCTAAATCAGTATGGGCAATTGTAGCTCTGGGGATTGGGGCTGATAATGTGCAGGACGAAGAGGAAGATGATTGATGAAGAAGCAAGAGAGTGAATCACAACGGACACACTGCTGGCGCTTTTGCTCGAGAACTGTTTTCTTTTATGTCGAACTGTGGGTCTTTCTGTTGGCCTGTGTGCCACCTTTGTCTTAGATAACTCTGAACTCTGCTTGCGAGGAGGCATGGGTGCTATCCTGACTCAGGATTAGTCATCTATGTCACTTCCCCCCTGCCGTCTTTTCTACCTAGGTCTTCTATCTTGCTCAGTCTGTAATGAACGTCATGTATTTCTGTTCTTGCAATGGAAATGGGGGGGATGCCTCGATTCAAAAAAAAAATCTATGCCTGAAGGCACAGCACGACGGAACAGGTAAACAATACCGCTCAATACTTGCAGCATGCAGTAGACACCCAGCACTACTATCCGTGGGCTCAGTCAGCAAGTCGCGTGCCGATGCCCTGCATGCATCTGCACAGACAGGCGACAACGCTATCCGGGGACGCCTCATCATGCATAGGACTGCACTGGCGACGTACTACTCTGCTTGCATCTACAATGTTGTAACCCAGAGTTTGGCTATCACATTCCCACCCCAGATAGATGGTATCAGTAGCGACAGAGGGAAAGACTCCTGCTGATATAGAGATTGTGCGATTCATGCCCATGAACACAGCGCGACCGTTGAAGCCCTTGATTGGGACGAGGATCCCAGATTCCAAATCCACTCTATAAACATCATACTTCCTCGAATTCGAATAGTTGCTGTGTGTTCGGTGCACGAGCATCAGTTCCTCACCATTGTCCACTAGGTGAAGGCTGTGCCCCATTTGGCTGAAATAAAATGACTTGCTCAGTTCAGCGACCATCAGCAGCCGTGGCGGCTGCTGATCTGAAGTGATATTCAGCACCATGACACCCCAGTAGGTGGCACAATAGAAACGCCCTGCAAAAGGCAATGTCGAATGCATGTAGTCACCGTCCACCACAGCCCAACTCTTGTCGCCGGGCTTAGCAGTAGCAAGCACTATCACATAGGCTCAGAGAAACATACTGCCACCGTGGAGGCATCGGAGCAAGGCCAACGCCATCAACTTGAAGCCTTTCCGCCGACTCATAGTCACGGCCCCTAGCTTGCAGGAGGGGTGTCAGCTGGGGAAGGTCGGTGAGCTGGTGCGTGAGCGGGTTGAGCAGGCGGACCACCAGAGTGGCTTTGTGGAGCAGCAGCAGCAGGCCCTCGGGAGTGAGCGCCCGCAACGTGTGCTCGGCGAGCACCGGGAGGTCCATCCTGACGCACTCGCCGGTGGAGACGTTCAGAAAGCGATGGCGCCGAGGGCCAGCGAGGGCCTTGTCGAGCATGATCCACCGACGGGGGAGGAAGCGGCCGTCCAGGCCGCCGGCTCGCGGGTCCGGCGAGCACCGCCGCCACGGTCGGCACGTGGCTCGGAAGCGGACATAGTCTGCCACGTCGCTGGCGAGGGCGAGCTCGGCGATGAGGCCAGCCGGCCCGTCCCCAAGGTTCGCCCAGTCCGTGCCCCCGCTGCTGCTACCGAACAAGGAATCAGATCAGACGAGATTTATTTCTTTTTTTTAATCGAGGCAAGCCCCATTTCCATTGCAGTTAACGGAAATACATGGTGTTCAGATTACAGACAGGAAAGGCCTAGAGAACGAAAGAGAACTAGGGGGAAATACTGCACCATTACAAATGATCTGTGTCAGATCATAGCAATGACACCAGCCTCGAACCAACAGATTTAGGTTTAGGACACCAGCGAACCAAACACGCGACATACCGCGCCACAGATTAACAATCTACGACGCTACAGCAACCAAAAGGACTCATGAAACCACATTGATCACTCAACCAGCAGAGCTCCCTCAATCTTCATCAGCAGCATCACGATTCTCTTCATCTTCGGGTGCCGGGAGCATCCACAAATTAGACTGTGTTTGGGTCTGGGTCGATAACATCTTGCAGGCATTGCCAAAAGAATGTTGACACTATCCTTCACGGCCTCCTGAAAGTCCTCCTTGTACAGACCTATTCAGAAAATCCTAAGAGAACAAGCATAGCTTAAAATCTCAGAAGGATTAGACGAGATTTATTTCTTTATATTATTTATTAAAGAACGGAACGGGATAAACCAGTAATCTACCGAACGGGACGCACCTGCTATTAGGCCGGGAGTGGCCGGAAAGAGCCTGCTTGTCACCATCGCCGCCACCGCCGAGCGCGGAGCGCGCGCGCTTCTTCCCCCAAGAAGCGCAAGGTTTCATCTGGGTGGAAGAAGAGCAGGGGCGTCGCGAATCGCCAAGGGCCCTCGGTGGTGGCTTCACGGCCGCACGGCTGAAGGGGATCTGAGCTCCAGAGGCCCCATCGGCCAACCGGTTCGACCGGCGGAAGGGGATCATCGAATTCCGGCGGCGGCGGCGGCTGGAGATGGGGGAATTTCAGACCAGTTGGGGGAATCGGCGGTGTTGTTTTACATTTCCTGAAACGTGTTGTTGAGTTAGCCGTTACTGATGGAATACGGAGCTGTACAGCGCGATCATCGTAGCTGGTATGTGGGTATAGCACCGATTGATCGATGTCCCTGAAACGATACAGAATACAACTCAATCTTGCCGCATCAGCAACTTTTGGGTATCTAATTATTTGTAGCCATCACAAATGTCTAGCGTTTTCCTTCTTATCATATAAAATTTGCAAATAATTAGGTTTGCGCATGTATTGCTATATATAGGCAAAATAAATTATCTCAAGCATCAATCTTCATCGCATCAAATACTTGTAACTAAAAGAGCCATACACTTTGTCTTAAACAAAGTATAGTATAAATTATTGTCAATAAAAGATACTCATTTCGTTATAACTTTTAATCATTGTTGACTGTTAAAATGCAACTTTGATCATTCGTCTTAATCAAAATTAGTGCATGTAAATAGAATATGAGTCGTACTTAAAGTGTCTTTAATAATAAAAAAATAAAAACGAAATAAATTATATCAATATAATTTTTTGAATAAAATCAGGTTAAATGTGCATTAAAAATTAACAGTGAACTATAATTTAAAACGAAAGGAGAAAGAGTGTCTATTGGTTTCGACATGTAAGGGCCCTTTGGTAGGGCTTTTAGACCAACTTCTGCATCGGCTTAGAGCACCAGCAGATTACCAAAACATCATACCCTATATAGTTCCTCTCTTACTTACCAATACATCTTTTTGTGTTTTTGTAACCAGTGTTGCAGCAGATTACCAAAACCACTTTAGTGGATAGGGTATTGAGATGAATCCCCTCTATTTGAGTAAGAGGGAGGTGTGTTTTGGTAATCACCAAAAATGTTTTGGTATTGGAGATTGGATTGGTAATCTGATGGATCATCTCTATTACTAAAAGGACTATTTTTTAGTATTGAAGAGAGGGATAAGTAATCTGCTGGACATGCTTTTATGCCCAAGCCCTACCAAACGCTAAGCTGATAGGCAAAATGAGCTAGCTGCCGTGAGCCTGAAAAACTAGCTTACCCCATCTCCACAGTATAGCCACTTGACCATGCCCTTCAAGTACGTAGTAATTACTGTTAAAATGCCACTGTCCTTCAAGTTTACAGTAATTACTGTTAAAATGCCACTGCCATCTCTCGCATCTCTCTCTGCTCGCTGCATGGCGGGGCCAGAACAAGCGCCTGGGGAGGAAAGGATCAGAAGGACCAACGGATAGGAAGGGAGAAAAAAAGACGAAAAAGAATTAGGGAGAAAAAGGAAAATAAAAGGATAAAAGGGAAGGGAAATAAGAAATATAAAAAAGAGAATAAAGTTAAGAGCATTTTGGACATTTGACTTTTTTATTCATTCTATAAAACTAGGCCAAACGTTTTTTCAACCAGACAAAATAGAGCCAGAAAAAGCTGTTTCGCTAAAAAAGCTAGAGCCAAAATCATTTTTGCAAGAGCAGAACTGTGCCAAAGAGGGCCGTAGTAACACATGCAGATGCAGGGTGCTTCTACGCAGTGGCGAATCCAGAGCTAGGATAAAGGGGGGCTCATTTTCCCCTTCTTTCTCCTCTTTTCTCTATTTCTCTTCTTCTTCCTTTTCTTCTTGTTCATTCTCTTCACTCATGGCTAAATATTCCTAGGGGGGCTTAGGAGGTGCTCCATGGGCACCATTAGAGTAGGGGGGGCTGGAGCACCCGCAACCCCCTTTACATCCGCCACGCCTTGGGGCGGAGCCAGACTCCGAGCTCACTGTGGTCATCTATATCTTATCGGTCTCATCTCCATTAAATTTCGAGTCGGAACAACCACTAAGGTCCTGTTTAGTTCATGAAACTTTAAAAACTAGTTTGTAAATTTGCAACTTTAGAACTAAACTCCCCTTCAACTAGTTGCAAAGTTGCAAAAGTAATACATTGAAAAACGTGCCCTCTCTCTGGCGACACACTTTCCAATGCAAATTTTGTAACTTTTGAACTAAACAACCCCTTCAACTAGTTTGCAAACTTTAGCACTTTTTCAAACTAGTTTTCAAAGTTTCCAAAGTTTCACAGACTAAATAAGCCCTAAACTGTAGATTTGTATGGAGATTGTTAAATTTTGTCGATGTCAGCTCACAGCAACAACTACGTGTAGCTCCGCCCAGCCTCTACACTCTAGTACTCCATGCCAATACGTCACCATGCCGGACGCGGCCGCGCGGGGCACGGGCGCACGGCATGTTGTTGGCATGATTGGTCGCCCTGGACCTGGAAAGCAGCGTCCATCGCGCCTCGTCTACGCCGCGGGCGCAAGCACCATCATTCTGCCCCTGAAAGCGATTTGATCATGAAGCAGGCCAAGCGGTAGTCCGTGCAGGTACCATGCCACACCGGGAGAAGCGCACAGGACTCGACAGCGAATGACAATTGCATTCAGCGCTCTCATTTGCTCAAGAAGAAAGCCTTCCTACGCGGTACAGAAACTGGAGCAGCTCTAGCCTCTAGAGATGGCGTGCACCGACGTGGTCTGATGAGTATGTGGAAGCTGCGCCCTGCTGCTGCGTGCGGCGTCTGCCGGCCGCCGGCTGGCCTGATCCGGCATGGCATCGGCGCCAGCCTGACGGATGTTCATGTCGCGGAAGCAGAGGTGCTCGAGTTTCTGCAGCGACGATGGGAGCATCGCTACTTACCTTTATGCATCTTCTGCAGGTGAATGCAGTAGCTTTTGGGTTGGGCGTAGAGCATTTGATGGGGAAGAATTTCTCCACAGCAGGCTAATCGAGCGAGCCTGCTTTGCCTGCGTGCGTGCCAGGTTGATTTCTGCTTCTGATCGGGGTGATCGATTGCCAGGCCGGGCTGTGTTTTTGACCAGCCGGGCAGTTTAGTTTGGCGACGGCCGGACGGTATGATTACTTGGCACCTGGCTCTCTCATTGTCAGTGTTTTTTATTCTGCTTGTCTATAAGCAAACCTCGACTGTAGTTGTGATGCTGACGAGAATAAGCCAAAGGCAGATTTGAGCATTTCTTGCCGGCAACTCAATGGAGCTTGTGCTATTACCCGAGTGGCTCTGAACTCTGAATAATCTTGTAAAAGTTCCTATGATGCACCGATATGAACCGAGCTCCTCAATTGCCATTTGAATGAGACTGCCCAATATATATTTGGATGAAACCGGCGGTATCTTTCTCCATCCCTTGCGAACCTGATCTGTATGCTGCCCAACAGTTAAGGGGTAGAAGAAAGTGAAGGGCAACTGAATCACTTTCAGCACTGCAACTATCACGCACGGGCCTTGAACAAACTCCCCCAATATAGAACCCCCCAAGTTGGGCAAACAGGATTCCGGATTCCCATCTTTCCATCTCCACACAAAAATCTGAAAAAACAGGACATATGCTGATATGCATGTCACCAACCGCCCATGCTGTTCAGCCGGTCGTTTGACGTTGTCCCTGTCCATTATGCAGCATCCCTGGCCCGGTCCGATCAAGCAGCGCACGCCATCTTCCGTCCAGACGAGCAGATTTGTAACGTTGCATGCTCGCATGGACAGGCCATCAGCCATGCCCACTCGATCGCCAGTTCGCCACTGCCGCTGCCACCACCCCGCCGGTTGTTCGCTCAAACGCAGCCATCAGGCCGTCAGTCTCAGCAGTCTCCTAGTACGCTCGTAGCCCGTAGGTGCCACGAGAGGGCACAGGTCAGGCTGCAGAACAGTCGATAGAGAGGCTGGGTAGGGCATGGACCTTCATTCGATTGGGCTGCGCCTGCGCATATAATGCATGGATGGTGGTTACGACGGGGACGCAGGAATTGGTCTTGTGGCCAACCGCTGATCGGGGCTGATCCATGAGCAAATTCTCTGTATGCCATCCAAAAATATACTCATCCCTTGTATGCCATTGAAAATATAGTGATCCCCTCAATGCCACTGATTCCAAATTTTCATCCCCTGTGCCATTCTGTCACATTCAACCGTTAGGAGGGTGAACTCTCGCTGTGGGCCCAATGCGTCAGTGGGAGAGAAAAATAAAAAGAATCCTATTACCCTACTGCTCGTCGCCTCGGTCTGCCGCGCTGCAATGGGCGAGCGCCCAAGGCCGCCGCCGCCGCCCCATCCAGCGGAACACGCCCACTCCCCACGCCACACTCACGCCGTCCCTGTCGTCACGCTGCCGCGGCCGCACGCTGTTGCGCCCGCGCCCTACGCCGCCTCGCACCGTCCGGCTGGTCGCGCGCCGCGGCCTCGGCCCACCACGCTCACGTTGCGCTGCCCCGGCCCGCCGCGCGCGTCCCCACGCTGCTGCCGCCGCGCCATCGCTTGTGGAGGGGACCTCCGCTTCTCCGGTGAAGGGCCTCCGTGCTGCACGCTCCCAGTGTGGTCGAGCTCGACCGGCGTGCCCCTTCCCGGCGGGGGCCCGGCCTCGCTACCGCAGCCACCTAGAGCATGCCTACAGGGGTCGAGCTCACGCTCAAAGCCGCACCCCACGCGCGCCCTCGCTGGTGGGGGCCAAGGGTTAGCGCCGCGGCCGCCTCGCACCTCCCGCTGGGGGCCGAGCTCCTCTGCCCCTCAGGGCGAGTTCCGTCGCTGCTTGGGGTGAGCTACTCTTGCGTTGTTTTTTTTTTGGATGATACTCTGCGACGTTTTTGATTGAGAGAGAAAGAAGGATGCTAACGAACATTTAGGGAACAGATACATTGAGGCAAACGGTGGAACAAACGGTAGACTTAACAGAATGGCATATAGGGGATGAAAAATTAGAATGAGTGGCACTGAGAGGATCACTATATTTTTAATAGCATACAAGGGATGAGTATATTTTTGGATGGCATACAGGAAATTTGATCATGATCCATCGGTGGTTTGATTGGAATTTCTGTCCTTCGATTCTTGGCTACGGTTGTTAAAAGAGCCAGGTGATCGCTTCCGCCCGATTCAACAACCTGTTGGAGTTGAGGAGTTGGATCGGTGTCCTTTCTCGTGAACTTTGCGAACTGGACAGCGCTGAATCCCATAGCCACGACGGCCGTCTTTCAGAGACTAGAAGTGGCACTAATTGAGGCTATGCTATGGCCTGATTAGGCAGAGGCCGGTAGGTGTAGCAGTAGTGCTACATGTTGCGCTAAACACAAGACGGAACATGCACGAATCTGAGCACACGCTCGCGAATCCAGAGGAGCGATGTAGGGCGTGATGAGAGCAAGTGGCATCGGCTCGCGTGGAGGCAGGCAGGCGGCAGCCTTGGTGGCCGGCGTCGCTGCTCTCTAGGCTGCGGGGGCGGCCGGTTGCTCTGTCGACGTCGTCAGCGTCGACCACGATCGGAACACGTACTCCTGTCCTAGCGGTCGTGCTAGCTCGGGTAAACTGCCAGCGAGAGACGTGGAAAATCGTTGGAGACGATGGTCCAAAACAGAATGAAAGAGCCGTGTGTGTGGCTGTTGGCCTAATATTTCTCCCAGGACCGGCCAAATCCCAGCTGGTTTTGCCAGATTTTTCTACAAATCCCGCCGTGACTCCGCCACTCCGGGGCCGTCGTCCATGGTTGCCGCAGCACGTCCACACGTACCGAACGGAGTAGCCAAGGCGTATCACAATCAGCACGCCGGCGCCGGCACGTGGGGAGCCACACCCGTCTCCTTGCGAATACCCAACGATGAGCGATGTACTGCACGTTTGCAGTTCCCCTGTCCCGGCACCGCCTCTGGCGTTCACACGGCGTCGACTGACGGAACAGCCCATAAAATCAGCCGACGGCGCAGGAAAGGTCACTCGCTAGTCCGTACGATGAACGGAACGGCGCCGCATGCAAGCGTGATGACTGATGAGGCACCGGTACGCGTCACCCCTCAGCTTGTGATCAGATCATTCGCTCGCTAGTCGCTAGTCACCAAACACCGGCTCTGGATTTCTGCCGAAAGCCGTCGTCCCCCACTTGTGAATTTCACAGCGACGCGGATTTATCACGGACGGGGAGAGGACCGAGGGCGACCGGCACATTCCTCCCAATCCCCAAACTCTCATACAATTCGTCTGTTCCATCTGGGTCGTGCACGAGTCCAGTTCCGAGAGCGACCGCCACGGATGCGTACAGCCCGCACCCACGAGCCAGCTCCATACGGTACAGCGCACGCACGCAGCGTCGTTGGCGTTGCTTGGGGCGACGAAAACCACCGAACCGCCGCTGACCCGCGACCGTGCGAGTGCCGGCCGCACCGCGCGTCCCGTGACCGGAGCGCCGGGATTGGGCCACCCCCGCCGTGCGCGCGCCTCGTACGCCCGCCGCGAACGCAACGCACCCGGAGAGCAGGACCTGCTGCCGCTCACGTTCGCGTCGGGGCCCCGTGCCCAGCAGCACGAGTCACGGCCCGATCGCGCGCGCGGGCGGCCGACACCGGCGCGGTTGGGGTCCGAGCGCAGCGCAGGCTCGCTCGTCTCGTCTCCTCGCCAAGTCTTTAAACGCCGCCACGACGCCCGTATATCTCCATCCCAAAGAAGGCAAGAAGAGAGAGAGAGAGAGAGAGAGTTGGGGAGTGAAGAGCAGCAGGCGGGCGCGGCGGCCGAAGCAAAAACGACACCCAACGGGCGCATTTTTAAGTGCTCGCGCACCCGTCCGCTTCCCTTCGCTTCGCCTTCCCCTTCCGTTCCGCCCGTGTCCCGCCCTGCTTTTTTCCTTCACCCGTCGGCCAAAGGGAAGCGCCAGCGCGCCGTCGTTTCGGTTGCGCAGCACCCGGGGGGCTGGGGAGTGCTCGCTGGGTGCCCATGGCGGCGGCGCGGGCGTGCTTGCTGGCGCTGGCGCTGACCTTGGCGGCGGCGCTCTTCCTGGAGGGAGCATCGGCGGCGGTGGGGAATGCCGGGGCGGCGTCGTTGAAGCAGCGGCGGCGGCAGTTGCTGAGGCAGCGGCAGGTGCGCAGCCACCTCAATCGCCTCAACAAGGCGCCGCTCGCCACCATTGAGGTACTGCCCCCTGCTCATCCTTCTCCGGTCACCGGTCTTCCTATTCCTATTCCTATTCCTCGTCCTCCCATCGAGGCACTGGCGAGCGCCGAGCGCGCAGTTCGTTCGATGTGTTTCCTGCTCCCTCGTCAGAAATTACGGTTTTATTTCTAAGGATTATGGGAGTGAATCCCAACTGAATCCATGGGAGGGTGATAAAAGAAAGAAAAGACGTGCTGCATTTGGCATGGAAGTAGAAGAAAGCCGCCCTTTCGAGGCAGGGGTTCTTGTGCCGCGCCTGCAGCTTTGCTTGGTCCACCTCGTCGCTTTGGAAGGGTTGAATGGCTGTTCCTCATGGACCCTCCATGCATTGGGCTCGGTTTCCTTTCTTCGCGGGAAGGAAAAAGTCGCGCTTTTCGACAGAATTTTATGGGCGCCCGTGCTCCTTTGGTTCATTGAAGCTCAAGCGAAAGATGCTTGCTTTTGGTTGCTTTATTTACTTCTTTTGCTGTAGAACTCAAGTCATTGCTGAACCTTGCTACATTTTCCCTTCCCTGCTGTTTTTGTTCAAAGTAGTAATTTCATTTTGATTTACTTCTATTTCTTTCGTATATAGGTAGAAGCTTACTCTGCTACATGAATAACTGTGTGCAATCTCCATTTCCTCTTTTCTTTGCTTGAGTTCTTTACTTATACAGCTTTGTCTGCCAAATGAGAATGTTTTACATTTGTTCAGAGAAAAAATACATAGGCGGAATTTTCATGTCCTTCTCAAATAATTTCTGTCCTAATTTTGGCACAATCTTCTTTATTTTTCTGCCCTTTTGCAACTACTGATTCTGAGAAATCAACTAACAGAGCCCAGACGGGGACTTCATAGACTGTGTGCACATCTCCAATCAGCCTGCCTTCGATCACCCGTTCCTCAAGAATCACACCATCCAGGTTCCTCTCTCTGCAGCACCATTGCTCTTCCCATTTCACTGTTTAAGTGTACATAAGCTGCAGAGCTTCTCCCCCACATGCATCATGACATTGCTCAATGGTGCTCCATCATCGCTTTTCAGATGCAGCCTGCCTACCACCCGGAAGGCTTGTATGATGAGTCCAAGATCTCATCCCAGCAGCAGACTCAGACTATCACCCAAATGTGGCATCAGAATGGCAAGTGCCCAGAGAACACAATACCAATCAGGAGGACCAAGAAGGAGGACATCTTGAGAGCAAGCTCTGTAAGGAGGTATGGCAAGAAGAGGCACCGGAGCACCCCAAACCCCATGTCTGTTGACCCTGACATGCTCAATGAGAGTGGCCACCAGGTACAATAACAATACTGCAATTACAATTCTTCATCCAAGAATCACCTTTGCATTAGCACTGCTATGATTATCTCTGCAATAATTTCTCATTTGACCCTGTTTACTCTATCTCCCATGGAGCAGCATGCCATAGCTTATGTGGAGGGGGACAAGTACTATGGCGCCAAAGCCACCATCAATGTGTGGCAACCGAAGATCGAGCAGGCCAATGAGTTCAGCCTGTCCCAGCTCTGGATCTTGGGGGGCTCCTTCGGCCAGGACCTCAACAGCATCGAAGCAGGATGGCAGGTGAGACATGGGAGGGAGATGGAAAGAGAAACTCAGTTCTTCAAAAGTTGTATTAACGCTGCCTCGCAGCTTCCATTTCTGTTCTTCTGCATCTTCTTCAATGCGGCTCTATAATTTCTCCTCTGCATAGGTCAATAGGTTATGTGTGCTGCAATAATGAGATATGAGCACTGCTGATGAGAGCCATTAAATGAGTAGGAGCTAGACTAGATTCTCCATTGACACAGAGCTTTTCTCTTTCGTGAGCACTGCTGGTGGTACTGTGTTTAGGAGCTAAGCATGTTGTAACGGTGGATTCAAATGTGCAGTCTCTTTCGCTGTGGCTAATGGCTCTGTGCTCTCCACGAAATTGCAGGTTAGCCCGGACCTGTATGGGGACAACAACACTAGGCTCTTCACCTACTGGACTGTAAGATAAACATCACATTCCTTTCAATCTTCATGACCAATTGTTTTTGTTTATCTTTGTCTTCTGCCTAGATCCACATCCCTATCTTCTGATTATCATATTGGGGAATGGGCTAATGATACTGATTTTGTATTGCTTTGGATACTGCAGAGCGATGCATATCAAGCAACAGGATGCTACAACCTGCTGTGCTCGGGGTTCATCCAGATAAACAATCAGATCGCCATGGGCGCCAGCATCTTCCCCATCTCCAACTATGGTGGCTCCCAATATGACATCAATATTTTGGTCTGGAAGGTAAATTCCAAAAAGCTCTCACATGCTGAGCATACAAAATCAAATTCGCGGATGGGCCCGGAGAGAATCTGTGCCCACCTGTCTCTTGTTCTTTCTGAAGGCGCCTTCGGGCTTGAGTCAAGGCTACAACTGTGGCTCTGGCCCTGTTTGTGGACGCACTCGTCAGAGTCACAGTTGTCCCATGCACAAACTAGATTTGTCTGCTAATGCAACCACTGATAATGATTGCCATTTTTAACAAATTTCCACAAGAATATTCACCTTGAGCTCACGTGTCTTCTGTAAGAAAATCTTACCCTTTTCTGCCAGCAGATATTGCATCCTGGCTGTTTTCCTAAGCATGGATTGCCATGTGCCATTATCTCGTTTTCCGTGCATTTCTGAAATTTGGCTGAAAATTGAAATAGTCTGCAGGCCCTTTTCATCAAAGGGTAGCACCTTTCCTTAGTGCATATGAGGAACATATAATAGAATTTCTTTTGGGCATGCATGATGGTAGCACTATAGCCCTACTTCAGTATTATCTGATCATGGTCCTATCTGCTGATTTCGCCCGAAAATCACGGTTTTTTGCAGGACCCAAAGGAGGGCAACTGGTGGTTGCAGTTCGGTAGCAATTACGTTCTGGGCTACTGGCCATCCTTCCTCTTCTCCTACCTGGCTGACAGTGCCTCCATGATTGAGTGGGGCGGCGAGGTAGTGAACTCGGAGCCTGATGGCAGCCACACCTCCACGCAGATGGGTAGTGGCCACTTCCCTGAGGAAGGATTTGGCAAGGCCAGCTACTTCAGGAACATCCAGGTGGTGGACTCGTCCAACAACCTCAAGGCTCCAAAGGGCGTGGGCTCCTTCACGGAGCAGTCCAACTGCTATGACGTGCAGAACGGCAACAATGGCGACTGGGGCACCTACTTCTACTATGGTGGCCCTGGGAAGAACCCTAACTGTCCATAGTGAAGATTCAGCTTGCTAGCATCAGAACCTAACACCCCTTGACACCTCTGTATCATCCAGTAAATTAGTTTATATACCTCAATTCTTCATTTTTTTTTCTTTTTCTTGGTTTTGTCTTACTTTTACTTCCTAGTTTATTAACTTCTAGGTGAGTGTGTTGACATGTGAATTTGTTCTCTGCCTCAGAGATGTTGGTCGTCTGGTTCTAGGGAGTAGCGTGGTCAAGTTTCTGAAGAGAAACAGGCCTGTATGATTTGGTTGTGCCTTGTGTCTCTCAAATAATTTTGTTTCACCCCATGCCTTTCAACCTGTCTGCAAGTTGAATTGCATTGATTAATCGTTGGTGCTCATGAGCCTTGCTAATCCTTGTACCACCCATGTGGGTTTTCTATTCTGAAAAGTTGGCAATCGAGTGCTTAGCTGTTGGAAGATGTGCAAAGATGCCAACTTTTTGTGTGCCGAATTAGGTGTCCACTGAGTCACCTGGAAAAGTGTTTTGTACTAATGTGGGTGATTATAAAAGTAAGTGTATAAGTGTGGTGCTAGACCTTGCTCCTGAGAGTCTATTGCAGCATTTTGGAGGTTCTGCCACTGTAGGCTGGTGGAGTTCACATTGCAAGCAACAATGGCAGGCACCAGCGCTTCAACAGAATGGTGAGTTCATCTTGGTTGCTGCTGATTGGTACATCAGCATGCATGTGTGAGGGTGCCTAACTTTTGACGTTTTGGTAGTGGTCTTGGGTTGGATTCTGATCCATTGTCTAGTGAGATGTTTGTAGGCTGTAGCTAGTGCCTTGGTGGTGACATCTAGTGATAAATTCCTCTCAAGTCAACCATATTGTTTTTCAGTGGAACATTCCAAGTGGGTACACTACAACGTGTTTCGGTGTTTGGATTGGAAAGATGATTACTTGCACAGCTGGCATACACAAACAAGTATTTGGTCAATTGGTCATACGAGCAGTATTTGGTCTACAAACATTCTCCTGCAAAAGTATCTACCAAGTTCTGGCTTTTCAACACACAGGTTAAGAAAATTACTGAAAGCACAAAAGCAGTGTTACTCTTTTATTTCTGTCTTTTTTACCAGAGCACGAATCCATCAGTAGTGGTCTGTTGGAACGTCGGTACATGCCCTCGGCTCACGGGCACGCACCAAACTCTCACGTCTCACCAGTCACCACCCAAAGCCAAAGGGGCTGCCTTCACATGGGAAACAGGATGCCCTGCCGCCTTTTGGTTGGATTCGACGCGGAAATAATCACACCAGCAAAATCCAGGACGTGCATGCCTGCATGGGGCGCATGGAATCATGGATAGCTGCCATAGCTTTCACTGCACTGCAGGCCTCTGCTCTCTCTGTGGCTCCTCACTGATGAGTCACTGCAGGCCCTGCCTCCTCTCGCTTGCTGCTGAGTGCTGACTGCTAGCTCGGCGGCTAGGGCTTGGAGTTGGAGTGGATGTGGATGCATGGATGGATCGAGCTTCGAGCATGGATGTAGATGGAGGTGGCCTTGACAGCTTTCACGGCCCGTGTTCTTGCTCGGCGGACAGAGGCCCCGGCGGCTTTCATCAGTGCCGGCCTTGTTTGCGAGCCCCTTTTTTTACATCCACATGTGTGAGATTCTTCCTGATTGATTGGTTGCCCGCACCAGCCAGGCTCTCCGCATGCAAGAACAGAGATTTGTTTGGTTCACGTAGCTGTTGAGCCAGGCTCTGGACGTGCAGGGAGCACCCCGCAGCCAGGCTCTGGAGATACGCAGGAGGAGGTCGTTTCTACCGGGCCAGGCTCGCGCGGTGCGAGCAATTAGCCATCTAGTGACGTTATTAATGCAACATTAGCACATATTAAATGATATTAACATATTTTGATTAATATTAAGGAGTAATAAGATAAACTAAGAACTACAAGGTAATAGTTGCACATAATAAATGTTATGACGATTATTATTTTATATTTTTTATCTCATGCAACACATTCTCGTGCGAGCAACCAAACACCTTCTCCATAAAACCTGGCTATCAGCATACGTGCAACCAAACAACTATCTCTTGCATACGCCGAGGTTGGCTCCAAGGAGCCTGGCTACCTGGGTGCGAGTCAGGCTCTGGCGAGAAGGCAACCAATCAGGCCTTTCATTCTTCGCTACCTTTTCTTCGCAGTATTCTCACCTCTTTTTACAAATACAGTTATGTGCTATTTGCCTCTTTGTTTTGCCCTTTGAAGCTACACTTAGTCTCAGTGTTTCACCAATATAGCAACTGTCTTTTCCTGCATTTTGTTGGAGCGGTATATATATATAGAAACCTAGAGACTATCTAGTGCTACAATGGAGGTTCAAATGATATATTTAAGCAGCAACAGCAAATTAAAGACATTGCATTCTGATCTCTGATCTCTGCGCATGGGATGATCATCATGCATCCCTAGCTATGCCTAATTGGCCACGGTAGGCTGCCGATCGAGCTGCTTTTTGCAGAAAAGGCCATAATCAGCTGTACAAGATGCAGCACGTCGCAGAAGCGTAGTGTACGCTGGTCGCCCTGTGCTGTGCTTTTTACCAGTATATGCCTGTCTGCAAAGAGGCAGCGGTGTGGTGTAATTGTAAAGCTCGCCGGCGCGTCTTCCGACTTGGTACAGACGCACAGTGTTACTGAACGTTAAACCTTTCCCTCCTTTTCACCCGCCCACAGCGGATCGGAGATGAAGGGGGGCCATGCTTGGAGGCTTGGAGCGCCGCCCATGCACGATCCCGTACTCGCGCACTGGGAATTCTACTCCCCAATCCCAGGCTCCCAGCCGCCGTCCCGCCGGGGACCGTCCGAGCACGGGCAGGCGCCCGGCTGCAACTCCTCCTCCGGTCCTCCCTTCTGTCGACGGCGTCAAAGTCATCCGCAGTACGGGCACCCTGCCTTGAAACGGGCACCGCGGGCCGTCGGCCGCTGCACGCTAGTTTTTNCGGGTGGCGAGAGGCCCGCAAGCCCACAACGCTGGCAGCCCAAGGCCCAGGTAACCGCCCTAAGAAACCAAAGTACTAAATTAGCCCCTACTTCCGTGGCCCAATCTGCGTCAACGTGGGCCGGACAAAGTTATCCGCAGTAGCAGGCTCGCCTGCTAGCTCTCTCCGTCTCTATCCACTCTTTTCATTCGGTGCTCTGCTTACAGCTTGGCAGCCTGATTTCAGCCTAGGCGGTAGGGTCCGTTCAGAACTGTTGGCAACCGAAGCTCATATGGCCTCAATTCTGAAAGACAAGTTCAATATAAAGTCAACTTTTTTTTGCGAAAGAATATACAAGTCAACTTGGCCAACCTGTTTCGCCGATTTGCTGCTTGTGCCACGGAGCAGTGACCTTTTTACATTATTAAGAGCAGTGACCGGTTGCTCGTAACACATAACGTAGATATGGAAAAAAAGAGAGAGGAGGAACTTAGTTTAACACGTGAAGAAATATGTTAAGTTCAAACAGCAATGTTGGGAAAACAACAGTAAATTGCACATCACAATCCTAGCTGCTGAAATGCACCATCAATCTCTTGTCCACTTAAACATTATAAACTGAATGTGAAGTCGGTAGGGAACAAAAACTATAAGAGTGAAAAAATGGTCAGCCAGCATTCTGCCTCGCTGGAAACTACACACAAAGTCCAACTAATTTGAAGAGCGTTTATTCGAAACATGTACAGCCAAATTTTGACTTTTGGAAATAAAACAGGTCTGATCATTGCGCGCATAGTATCGTCTTCTCGAAGAACCAGCACGTGCCATCACAAACAGTAGCCAGCTCAGACTCAGTACTGTCACATATGCTCTACGGCTACATATATTACTGTCCTATCAGATCTTCATCAATCATCAGATTTCTCCTGGACTGGCAATTAAATTGCATGAGAACGCACCATTCAAAGTCAGTTCAGTACTGTTGCAACTACTAGCACGTGGTTGAAGTCAAGTGAACTCATAAAAACACATATGACAACGCACTCTCCAAAATGCGAATTACGCCAGCAGGACAACGAAGTTGTTTTGTTCTCAAACATTTTCGAGATCTGCAACAAAACCAAAATAAAAAAAGACTAGTATGTAATATAACTGCAGACAAAAATATATGCTTTATTCTGTGATCCTTGGCTTGATCGAATCCGGCTATTATATTTCATTATTTCACACGCGCAACGGCAAGTGTAAGCACATCACAGGCATCTGCTAACATTAGCAAATGTCGGCATATGTTCTTACTTCCTTAGAAATTTTTAATTTATTTTTTATATTGCACCGTAGATCGATCCTTCTTAAATTTGCTTAATCCTTTGTCTTGATTAAAATCAGTTTAAAAAATAAAATATAATATAGTTATTTTCTTATAGTTCTCTAAAATATTGGAACATTTTTCTCGTATACTCCGTAGCTGCAAAGAAAAATCATCTTGATCTTAAAACAATCTTCCCAAGCTCGATTTTTCTCATGAAAACTTGAACAATTTCCTCGTGAATCTCAAACAAATTTTGCCTGAGTATCATTAAATAATGTCCAACTTCACACAAAAAATGTTCTTTGAGAAAATAAAGGGGTCTTTTTAATTTAAAATATTTTTGAAATAATACAAAGGCGCAATTGTAATACAAAGTAAAGGAATACCATAAGTTATTTATGCAAAATATCATGAACATACCCTATGTATTACACTTATTTAACATCCATTGTTACTTATTAAATATGGTACTTAGGGTGTAATCTAAAAACTTTGGTGAAGCAAATCGATTTAATAGTCACATGATCTCGTCATGAGCTCATGATCACTAAAAACTATGTTGGCTTTAGCGATCTCGTTGAGTCGCTAAGTTAATGGAAAGCTCTTTTCCGTTCAAAAAAAAAACTATGTTGGCTTTTAGTTGTTCTGATATACTACCTGTAAAAAGCACCACCTAGCCATTATAAAATCAGGTTTGGATGTAAGAAAGAAAGTAAATGATCTATTGGAAAAAGCGCCATAAGCATCATAAATCAGGTGGGCGATCTTCAACTCTATCTTAGGCCATCTTCAACCTAAGTAGTTTTCATACTTGTCATGTCATCTAGACATTAGTATACTATAGTCCCAACTCCCAATGGGTGATTTCTTCAAAATAAATCATCATCCAATCATACCTCTTCTCTATTCATTCCTAAAGCCGTTTTTTGGGTGTTGTGTTCTCAGTGGGCATTATCGTGTCCGTTCATCAAGAATGTTGCACGAATCTTGATGCAAAAGTTTGAATGTATATGTTAAAAGGTACGAAAACACGAATCTTGATGCACTCATGAACGGTATATGATAGTACCCTCTTAGAACATATGTTCTCTTTTGTATTTCGCATTCATTCCTCCTCCAATCACTTTTCTTCTCCTCTTGGTTCTTGTATACACATGGTTTCTCATGCAAGAAACCACGTCTATCTCCTTGCTTATTAATTCTTATGTCACATCAGATTTTTAATACTTCACATTGTATTTAATACTATGGAAACTATCCTAATCATTGGGTTGGGGATGACCTTACGAGAGTAAACCCACCCTGGATCATTGAAGTCATAAAATCCAAAAGTTACAATCACCAAACTGGAAACAATGATCTTAACCCTGCCTATCATGCAAGCAGATAGTAGCCATATACGTACAGTACTACATATCAAACTTCGAGCAACAAATGACATGATACCCTGTTGGGTTATCCACTGACATATATATGAACTAGTACAGTAGTAGCAGTAGTACAATACTTGAATCACACATATGCGATAAATCTAACAACTTAAGTTCTCCAAAGCCAACTTAATGGTCTCTTATTGACACGTGCGCATGCAAATTAATCTAAAAACTTACTAATAAGCACCACCCCAATTAAGCAAGCATAGTAGCAGAAGTCTCCAAATTGCTGTAAGCTTTTGCTTGATCAACTAGCTCCTCCTGGGCACAAGGCGCGGGCGCAGCGGCTGCTTCATGACGACGGTGAACTCGCGCTTCTCCTCGAACTCCACCTCGTGGCCTGGCGCCTCCTGCCACTCGAACTCCCTCACCATGTTGGCGACGAAGTACTCGAGGTGCAGCATGGCGACGGACAGCCCGGCGCAGATCCTCCGCCCCACGCCGAACGGCATCATCCGGATCCCCTTGGTCCCTGTCATGTCCACGCCCACGCCGTCGCCGCCCTCCAGGAACCGCTCCGGCGCGAACTCCATCGGCCTCTCCCACTCCTGCCCGTCCCGCCCCATCTCCGCCACCATGAAGTTCACCGTCGCGCCCTTGGGGATCAGGTACCCGCCGACGTCCATGTCGGCCGCGGCCTTGTGCGGCAGCACGAAGTGGCCCGGCGGGTGCTTGCGCAGGCCCTCGAGGATCGCCGCCTTGAGGTACGGCATGTGATGGACGGCCTCCTCTGAGACCGCCTCGGCGTCGTCGCCGCAGGTGGCCGTGATTAGGGGTGGAAACGAGCCGAGCCGAGCCAGGCTCGGCTCAGTTCGTAAAAGCTTGTTCCAAAGGTGGCTTGGCTCGGCTCGGCTTGGTCCAAGAAACGAGCTAAACTTGAGGCTCGGCTCGGCTCGTTTACAAGCTCGAGCCAGCTCGAGCCGGCTTGCGAGCCTGCATGCTTAAAAAGCCTCTAAAAGAAGTGCAGTACTAGACAATGTGATAATATACAAATATTAATATAAAAACATGATAGTCAATTTTAAGATCATAAATGATAAAAATATTTCTATTTTATATAGAAACAACCCTAATTTGCAAAATAAAAGTAAGATAGCAAGTTATTACATCCTCCATAAGAAGAAAATACCGCCTTCAATTCTTTAATATCTATCCCTAATTGGCAAGTCACTACTTTCGAACTATCCAACTATCGACACATCTATGTACATCATCTAAAAGTAAATAATTCTAGTGCAATCTTGAAAAAATGTTTAAAATATAATATAAAAAACAATATTCAGAGTCCTGACACCAAGCTTGTTGAGCTTGCGAGCCGCTCACGAGCCGGCTCGGGCTCGGCTCAGTTCACTAACAAGCCAAAACATTGGCTTGGGCTCGGCTCGTTTGAAATTCGAGCCGAGCCGAGCTAGGCGAGCTCGAGCCGAGCCCGAGCCGAGCTCACGAGCCCGAGCTTTTTAGCCACCCTTAGCCGTGATCTCGGCGTGGAGGCGCTCCTGGACGGCCGGGTTCTTGACGAGCTCGGCCATGATCCACTGCAACCCCGTGGAGGTGGTGTCGGTGCCGGCGGTGAGGAACTCGGAGCAGAGCGCGACGATCTCGTCGTCGGTGAGCGGGCGGTGGCCCTCCTCGGGGAGGGTGATGTCCAGCAGGGTGTCCACGTACGAGTGCTGGAACGTGGTCTCGCTCGCCGGCGCCTGGCCGTCCTCCTTGACCCTCCGCTTGTACTCCCGCCGCGCGCTGATCAGCGGCACGAAGAGGTCCTTCTGGCGCTGGCGCAGAGCGCGCGCGGTCTGGAGGCGGCCACGGAAGACGTGCCTGGTGATGGACGGGAAGAAGAGGAAGACGCTCATTTGCCGGGAGATGTAGAGCAGCCACTCGCGCTCGGCGTCCTCGATGGCGCGCACGGCGGGCTCGTCGAGGCGCTCGCCAAAGCACATGAGCACGAGGAGGCAGAACATGGTGTAGCGGAACGCCTCCATGACGTTGCCGGGCGCCTCCTCGTCGCCGCCGCCCGCCCGCAGCTTGTCCAGGAGCACGCCGCGGACCCAGTCGCGCGCCGGCGCGAACAGCTTGACGCGCGACGGGTGCAGCGTCTCGGCGACGAGGTTGCGGCGCAGGAGGCGCCAGACGGGCCCGTAGTCGGCGCTGGTGCTGATGTTGTCGCTGACGCCCAGGAGCGTGCTGCTGGCAGACCTCGGCCGGTTGGCCATCGTGACGGCGCCGGCGCCCACGAGCGCGGCGTGCGCCAGGCGGCGGTCGGACACGAAGATGGCGAGGCGAGAGCCCATCCGGAGCGTCACCACGGGGCCGTAACGCTTGAAGAGCTTGATCAGGAGCGGCTCCACGTCGGCGGCGGAGTTGCGCAGCCACAGCAGGTTGCCGAACAGCGGCACGGCGGGCGGGCCCGGCGGGAGGCGGCGGTTCTTGGCATGGCGGCGCAGGACGAGGAGGGAGAGCAGGAGGGCGCCGGCGAGGAGGAGCCAGCTGGTCTCCATGGCTAGGTTTTTTTGTTGCGACGAGACTCTAAAGTTGTCGTGTTGATGTCGTGAGCAGATCAGAGGAACGGGATTCCATGTTTATAGCCGGGGTCTGTGTGGAGTCCAGGGTTCGTACAACAATTGTGGGATAAGGTTTGGACATGGTTTTCTTCTCGAAGACTATCGGATTAGTAATTCGAGTCTGATAGCCTTTGCCGTTATTACGCCAGACCACAGACCAGACATGTATTCTTTTTTTCTTTTTTTTTTTTGGAGCCTGGACTCCTAATATACAAGGCCACACTCACACCACCACACACACGCACACCCGACCAGACATGTATTCGTGTTACACACATGCACGCTCGTAGGCTCCACGACCCCGATGTTTCCTTGCCCGGCCGCGGAGCCATGGGCTTTGCGTCGGTCCTTAGCCCATCAAGCACACTCGAGCTCGGCCTTATTAGCTATTGAGCAGAAAGGATGGCCCACCTGCTAGATCAAGCGATGAGCACAGCTCGCGAACAATAATACGAGTCGGTGAACAATATAATCCACGAAGTGATTTGACTTCCAAACAAATGAATACATATCATGAGCACCTGTCGTCTCTACTGATCATTCTTTGCTCAGGAATCTGGTCTAGGAACCGAACAAAATGGATCCAAATGCAAACAAACTGTTCTGCAATGGAGAACAGTAGCATTCACATAGCCAACAAACTAGTCAAAGTGAAAGAAAATTGTTTGCATCGCCAATAATTGAGTCTATGTCGCGAACAAATTGGTCCACATATATACAGTTTATTCTTACAAGCAAACGAAGTATGTCTGCAAGGCCAACAATTTAGTCTACAACTCTGAATAAGTTAATTTGTATCACAAATATACTCATCCACATGTAAACAAAATATTCTTATGGACGGACAAGATATATTCACGTGGCACCAATCCAATATACTATAGAACAATAAAATTTTCACTCCTCGTCAAAAAAGAAGAATTTTTCACAGCCAGAATAAAAATTAATCATCAGCATAGTCCAAAATATATCGATAAACCAGTGGCGAAGCCAAATCTAGAAGAAGGAGGGGGCTCATTTCCCCCCTGTTCCTCCTCTCTTCCTCTTTCTATTCTTTTTCGTCCTTTTCACCCATGGCTAACAGAGGGCTCCATGGGCTTCATGGGAGTAGAGGTGCTCACCCCCATCCTCCTTGGATCCGCCACTGCTTAAACAATCCCTTCTCACTAATAAAACAATACAATATACCACATAACGATATATTTTAATCAATCTAAAAAACACTACCAAACATTTATTCTAATAAAGAAACACTATGAAACATTGAGTTTTCACTAACAGAACAATACAAGATAAACTAGGGAATAATGGCACACACGATAAGGAAGGGTACAACGAAAACCCTTGTATGGCTATGGCACTATGCGACGGGTTCAGGTATACGAGAAGGTTCAGGTGGCGCTCAGTCTGTTGGCCTCTTTGTGTTTGAGACATTGAGTTCATCAACCCATTAGGAGATCTCTTGCTGTCCTTTTTTTTTGTAACAAAATTGTCCCCAGAATCACCTCATTGGATAAGCATGATCAGACCTTCGTAATTATAACCTACATCTGTTGCCGAGACTAACTATGGCCCGGTAAATTAGTTGAGATCTGGCCAATTATTGGCAGCATGTGCTTTCTGATTGATTCCTTGCCTGGTCGGATGAATGCCAAATTCTGGCAATCAGCCAAATTCTGGTGTTCTTTTGTTTTAGTTGTTGTTGTCGTCTTTGTAGTGTTCTTTGAGTTGGACCGAGTTCTAGCGGCTGTTTTTCATTCTTTCGTGAGTGGGTCGACCTGCCTAGCTGAGGTGCGTGAGCACATGCGCGGGTTTTGGCTGCTTGTATCCTCTATTCTTTTTTTACTTTCTATCGTCTAATATAATTCACGGCAAAACTCTTGCCGCCCTTTCAAAAAAAGCATCAACGTACACCGCAGCACTGCACTCTCCATCGCGGCAGTAGAATGATTGACTTGCCCGAGTAATTTTGGAGCAATAACTACTCCCTCCGTCCCAAAAAAAATGCAACTCTCGCATCCCGAGGAGTCAAATGATTTTAAGTTTGACTAGATTTATACAAAAGAATACTAACACTTATTGTACAAAATAAGTATCATTAGATTGATCATGGAATATATTTTCATACTAAATTTATTTAAAAGTATAAATGTTAATAATTTTTTTGTATAAACTTAGTCAAACTTGAAATGGCTTGACTTCTCGGGAAGCGAGAGTTGCATTTTTTTTTTTGAGGGAGGGAGTAACCCAGAGTGACGAACTAGATTACTAGTTCGCTGCGCTTCCCCATGTTGGCTCAGTTCTGACTTCTGACACGATATGCAGAGGTGATTACGAGTTTTGCTCAAATGGGTTATGGCCTTATGGGAGATTTCCACACTTACACCCCTTGCAACGGAGGGTAACCTAACCAACTACTAGTAGTAGTATCTGGATCGGCGGCAGATCGCACTGGGATTACACTGCAAGTTCCCTTTCTTTAATTTTGTGGCCGTTGCAAATGGAATAGGAGGCATTAGCAATTTAGCATGAAGCATCAGTGCATCACATCTGCAGTCTGCAGCGATGGAGAAGCAGAGCCTCTACTTCCTGCTCTGCTGCACCTGGTGCTGCTGCCTGTGCAGCTGGGCGGAAGCGATGGCCAGCATGAACCAGACCTCCACAGAGACCGTACGGCGGCGTCCGGCAGCCCCGCCTCCAGCGCCGCACGATACGCCTCGTCGGCGACCTTCACGTCGTAGCAGGGCGGAGTGGAGGCTGCGCCCCCTTCCCCGTCCCTCGGCCTCAGGCGTAGGCGACAAATGGGCACCGACACTACCGACAATCAGAGAGATCACCAATTGGTTAACCACTGGATTTAGTTTATCACCACCAAACACGATCGCACATGTCAACTCTTGGCCACGCCGACCGCTGGTTACGCTGTCAAAGTTTAACTCACTCCATCAGAACTTGACTGCAGAACATTGACGATCCACAATGGGACACGTCTCTTTTGTACAACAACATTGCATCGCTACTCAAATCATTCCAGGATGAAGCATAGATGCTCCAAGATGAACCAAAAGCTATTTCTGTTGTATGGGAGGAGATTCTCTATTTCTGCTGCTGAGGTTTCCCCACGGAGTGCAGATACACAGAGACAGAAACAATCCTGAAAATTAGGCCAGAATCTGTTATAATATGATGTGGTAGAGGGTCCAATCAAGAAATGTTGCTGAACACTCTTTGTCACTTACGTAGATCCGAGGAAGAACGCAAGGGATAGGTGGAAGTTGAATAAGAAGACAGATACTATTGCTGTAAGAAGCATTGCAACTGAAGTAGAATACACCTGTGTATGCAAATGACAATGATATAAATATGTACCTTTTCTGCCTGAATAGTTGTAAAGGGACGTTACAAAATCTGAGGTAACACATTTTGTCAATTTTGAAGGTGGCCTTACATAGTTACATACCAGAAAGTCTGAAGGCATGCATTAGTGTTGTCTTGCTTCCACGGTGGAAGCATAAAATTGCCCTATGTTCTTTCTAGGATCTAGACTGTATATTTTGTATGATAGTTTTTTAAACAACAGAATGTGGGAAGTGTAAGAACAAAAAGAACAGGGCTTTGTTCCCCTTGCATACACTAACATGAATAATGTTATTACTGGATACAGCACTAATAGACTATAGAAAGAGAGTCCATACGGCGTTACCTACATGTAAGTCATGAGAGTAAGCCCAAACAGCCATGGTGTTGAAAACACCTGTAAAGCGCATTTCATAATCCTAGTTGTGTTTAAATCCTTTGCTCTGTCCACACTATTGCTCCCCGCCAACTATGTGCTATGCAATGATACAATGCAAAAAGAAAAGTAGTCTGTGCTTTTCTCTAAACAGAAATTAAAAGTAGAACACAAATATTTGATGAGGGCATCTATGGTTGTAATTACTGGCTGCCAATTAAGCATAGAAGGGTGGCTCGATAGGCACAACCTGAGGTAAACGAATGAGTAAATGTATTGCCATTTGCACAAAACATGGTTATAACATTCATTTAACCTCGAAACCAGCTGTTGAACTTTAGAACAACACTGTTTGCAGCACATGCAATTGAAAATAATAAACTATGCTTACCTTGACGATATTGTCAGCATACTTCATCACCATTGATACAGCAATTCCACTGCAAAGCAAATAGCAAAAGAAAAACATAAGATTTAGGGTTAAAAGGACAATGTTGAAAATTAATAATATGATCCAGCTGTCAGTACCTGAGTGCATGGTTAAGAATCATCAAAATTGTAATAAATGAGTAGCCATGAAAAAAGCCTCTGCATCAGATGGTACATTTGAATTGAAGTGTCAATATCATTTACTGTAACAGATATATGACATGATTTTTTTTTTTTTTGAGGAAACATATATGACATGAAATGATGAAATCATCATTACTAACTTATTAATGACAGCACTGAAGTCCTGAACACAAATTGCAACTAAGTTGAAGAGCATCCCAAAAAAGTATAGCCAAAAGTTCTGGACATTGATATTCCTTGAAGGACGTTTCTTGATGATAGCCTGCATTGCTCAAAAGATGAAACATGTTACACTCTTGAAGGTGTATCATCCCAAAATCAGATACCCATGCACAGTTAACTTACTTCTGTATATACACCAGCAAAACCGCTTAAAAGGGCCATCACCTGCAAAAAAAAAAAAAAAAGAAAAAAAAGAAAGAAAGAAAGAATAGCGACATTCAGCAAGTACTTCATGGAGTACATCTAAGTGAAAAGATTGTTTTTTTTCTCTGCTATATGACTCACAATTGCCATCATCCAACCTTGAATAGGGGTCTGAAGAACATGATCTGACCTGGAAAAGGACAGATTATAATTGTATCAGTTGACTACTTCACCATGATGTTTGGGCAAATGAGAAAAGAATGACTAAATGATGCTGAAGAAAACAATCAATCATGTTTTGCTTACGAGGGATTGAGCTGAGCAGTAGTGCAACCAGCACATAAAAGAATAAATGCAGCCCACTGAACTTCACTCAACCTGCATTAGTTTTGACATGCTAGATTAAGAATCGAAAACAGGTGTTGGTGAGGAAAAAGCTTAAAATTTGGAAGGAAAGACAAGGAAAGGATGTGTTACTACGGTCAACTAGGAGGCTACTAGGACATTTGGTAGGTCAAAGCCATATATTGTAAAAACTCGATATGCAACTAAACAAGCAAAACACAGAGTATCCATGTTTTACCATTTGACTGTCTTCATAGGGTGTCTGGTTCAAGAGACACCTTGTACAATTCTGGTTGGATGATGCGTTCCCCATTCTTGTACAAACTTTTGCTTATGTGAGATAAGGTGGCCATCAAATGGGAAGCTTAGAGTTTCAGAGTTAGGATGGACGATCCATTGATCAGCTGGCTCCTTAAAATAAACACTTCATGGGACAATAGGTACATTCCTAAGGATGAATGTTTGTGGTTGTGTAATAGCGCGACTCATGTTCGCAGAACTATAATGCAGCTAAGCAAGCTTAGCTTAAAATAGAGAAGAAAAGGGCTAGCCCAATTACAGTGATACCAGCATACTTAAACAAAGAATACATTTAATCCCTCTATTCCAAGTTCCAAGAACTACATTGATTGACTAATTTCCGATGGTAAAAACAACAATTTCAGCTGGCTAGGAGATAAAGTATATCATGAGCAAGAGTCAACATACTTACTTTTTCTTGAGGATGATACGGTATAAGACACCAGTGCTAATAATATTCAGGTTTTTCAATATCTGGTAGGCTGGTGCATCCACATACGCAAAGATATAATACTGAGCCACAGGAAGTAGTAAGAGCATGGTCAAGTTCGTTTTGTGTTTATTATTGCTTTCTGCAACATAAAAGAGGATATGGAAACATTATTATATTATCGCCAAAGGACTGATCAAATGGACATACCTGCAATAAGTTCTTCACCAGGTAAAGTATAGCAGGAATGGGGTAAACACTAATTTCATCAAATGATGTAGCTAACCTGAAAATAATAGACCAGATGTCTAAAGAGCAGGAAGGAGACTACAAGCACTTAATAAGCAGTCACACAAAATATTATAGAAAAATCATCACCTATTATCTTCGGTAACGCCTTGACTATTCCATGTCCTGTACAAGGCTACAAACGATAATAGACATTTCAAAGCTTCCACCTAGGGACAAAGAAAGAAAGACATAACCACACCATGGTATCAAGAGAACAAATGTGGAAACTTCTGATGAAACCTGTCACCGAGAGAGAATCTAGATCTATGTATTTTGCTCACCGAAAAATTTGCTGTTGTGACACTGTATTCATACTTTCCAGCTCTTTTCGACCACACAATCAATATTGCCTGGGAACTTGTTAATAATGTCAATGCAAGTGTAACAATGGACCTGCCAGAACACATTGCCAGTAAATTCACAAAAAATATGAGATATAGTACAAAGATTGCAAGAAATAACTCTTACTTGAGTTTCCAAGTGTTCTTGCCCTTTGGCCCTCCTGCAGTGCTAAGACTCGGGGTTGCTGATGTTGTAAAGGGTACAGACATTAAATATGAAAACCATCAGAATATAGATCATTAAAAATAATCATGAACCAAGAGCTTACTGTCTGAAAGAGACCTCCGACCAAGGTTTTCTACATCCATCTGAGATATGTCATCACTCTCCTTTTAGACGGTACAGATAAAACACAGCTTGTCAGTGCACTCTGTTGATGAAGCACATAATTATTGTATTGCTAACTTTAAACATATACAGGAAAGCAAGTTAAATTGACTATGTGTGATCAACAGAAAGTCGAAGCTACCAACATGATGAAAAGTACAGGACAAAATTTAGTTGAGTTAGAAGTTTAAACCATGCTGGACTGATCCAGTTCAACTGTTAACACGTGATACACACAAATAGTTTCCCGTACTACATTAACCTAACAAAGGATGAGAGCGACAGATGGCTCCAGTGTCACAAAAGATACGGCAAGTGCACAAATGGCTCTGAATGATTCGCTAGCAGCTATCAGCCAAATTGGTTATGAACTTATGATCAAAATAAGTTGGTTGACCACTCACCGGCCCCTGTTAATGCCAACATATCACCTGCCAGAATCAAACAGTTACAGAGGGCAGAGCAGGCTTAGATGGCTAGATGAGAAAAATGATGTTTCAACCTTGGAGACAAACAAAATGAGATAAAACATGCTCATAGATGTATCATACATTCTAGACGTACAGTTGCTTTTTATTGCCTTGCATTTTAGGCATTCAACAGAGTGTCATGATAATACTTTCTAAATCCTTGCCGTTCATGATCAGAAACCCCACTCCACACAAGAGTGCATGCCAATCTCCAGAAGAAAACTCAAAATCAGTTCCCAAGGAGCTGATGCTACCAATTAATTCAAGAATTGGTCAGCCTAGTTGAGCTTGAATCTATGATTGAGTGACTAATATAGAGCTCCGTAAGCACCTAAACCCGAAAACATAATAATAACAATACATTGAGAAAAATCGCTTTCAAAACACACAAACCATTTTACTCGCGCAGCAAATTTTTGCTACCGGACCCCCGGAATTTTAATTGTGCGCGCAGACATAACCCAAATCAAAATAGGTTAGACAAATTCTGCATTCCACCGACACGGTTGAGACCCTAGCTCGACTGAAGATTTTAAAAACCTGCGGAGATAGGCCAAACAATTGTGGAAATAAAAAAAATAGACCACTTCGCAACGACAAGCGATCTAATCTAAGACCAGGACGGTGGTCGGTGGCATTTGTGTAGATAACATTTTTTTTTATTTACTAGGATTGCGGAGCTCTATGTTTACCTGGTCCTTGGCTCTCCTATACTCCATC
>CM014271.1:9373670-9395193 GCA_004135705.1 Alloteropsis semialata | reverse complement strand
CTAACTTCACAGTAGTACAGAACACATGATCAAATCACAACGTGCTTTGTTAGTGGAAATCAGAACGTAAATTCTAGTAGTTTGAACATCGTTAAGGCACTCGAGTTCGCCAGCGTATAAAGTCTTCTAGTACATCTCAGTAGCTCCAGTAAGATGACATGTTTGTTTGCTGAGCAGTCAGTTCGAAATAATTGCATACAAGTTGCATTCCGTTGGTTCAACTGGAAGTGCTTCACGCAAGCTGCTATCTGTAATATGTACTATACAGCAAAGCAATGTATCAAACCTTTTTTTTTCTAGCTCCATCTTCAATTGACAGAGCGACTGAACGTAAGACTGCTCTTATTGATCTAGCTATCTTTCATTTACATCGACAGACCCATCACCTTCCAGAATTACGGCATCAATCAGCATGTGAAGATGCGGCTTTCGCAGCTTGGAGCATTTCCACGATGAGTGTCTTAACATCCCTAGAAAGAATGACGAAGCCATTTCAGAGAACCACTCAAGGAAATATTCAGAAATAACCACATCTTAGGCATCAATTTTTTAGGTTAGAAGAGGCTAAGAGAGAGTCAAGAGAGGGGACTCGCTTCCTGTCTTGCGCCTGCCTAGGGAAGGGAATACGCAGCTTCAGAAAACTTCCATCATAACCGGCCTGAACAACAGGAACCGCGGATTAGAATGTTATAACAGGGCTGGGTGTCTCACTAAAAGAGAGAAGAGCTCACTAAGAGCACAATAGGTCTGGCCAAATAAGTCCAAAATTGCAATCGATAGTACTGTGTTATCCAGATCATAAAAGCCTACAAACGTCAAATCATTGGTATTCTGTTATGATGCTGCAATGCTGACCTTAACCGATATAAATTGAGTAGGAAAAATTTAGCATCTAGTTTCAAGATTTTATTTTCTTTTCATATATGAAATTATTAACAATGTACCAAGCAGTATATACTGAGTATGACATTGGGTGGGTTGGGGCATTTCCAGGATAAATTAGTGAAGTATAAGAATAAGACTCATGCTTTAAAGAGTTACCTTCACATTGAACCCAAGGCTATCCACATCCAGCATATAGGCAAAATCCACCTGAAATAACTTTGCATTTGTCATCTTCCAAGTTTCAGAATGTTTGAAAAAATTGAAAGTAATACTTGGCCAAAACTACAATAACTCAAAATTGAGAAATTGTGAGATGGAGTTATGCAGAGCATTGAAGATGAAACGATTCCTACTGGATGACTATGCTCATGGGCGGTCAAGAGTTTATGATTGTATGGTTTGGAAATAGTGAAAAACTACACTTTGTACAAATGCTACACAGCTATAGAAATTAACCCAGTTCTTAATGTGGCAGGTTCCAATTTCATCATAGAGTAGAACATTTTTCTGGATGCTAAGTACACTGAAACACAACAACTTGACTATAAAACAGATTGTTACAATCTTTTGTGAAGTACTTTGCAGATTTTCGATTTGAGGTCTCGATGATGTTTGCACCTTTGAATTTTTATTTTCCAAATTACAAACGCCACAATGCATCGGGATTTACATTTACAGCCAATAAAAAACTAGTTAATTAGTTACAGAAATGAACTGTATGTAGAAAACAGACAGCTCCCTCAGGTAAGAATACTGAGGCACAATTTTATTTAAAGATAATCATATTTTGCAGCAATATTATTGAAGTAAATGCTTTGTTGCTGTATTATCAGAATAAATGCTTTGTTGTTACTCCCTCCAGTCCGGTTTATAAGGCACGCACGCATACCAAGATTCAAACTCTACAATCCTTGACCAACAATTTGGCCAACAAATTTTAACTAAATGAATAGTCAAAATGTAACTTGGGAGACCGTGCCGTATACGCTTTATAAACTGGACAGGAGGGAGTAGTATACATGCACTTGCCTTAACAGTGGTTGAGTGTTGCACAATGAGCTTTGTATCATCAGCATGATCCTTATTCATGTGGCTCTGCAGTGTTAATAAACATGTATAACAATGGAAGGTTGACATAATTAGTGTAAAGTCCAGTAAATATATAATTGGAAAGACCAAAAGAGTAAAGGAAAACAGAATTCAGACATACTGTAATAGGAGTTGAGAATTGAGATATTGGGTCAACTTTTGCTTCCTTGTACTCAGCAGGACTGAATTCTGGGGAAGTTGACAGTAGATTAGCATATAAGGCAACATCATCAATTTATCACTAGATTATTTTTATGACATAGTTACTATTTATGTGCAAATGTTAATAGTGGGAGGACAATATGGGCTTTTGTAAGAACATGGTTACTTGAAAAACAAATGAATGTTATAGTTCTGGTTCATGGATTACAAGGTTTCTTTTAGTGACTAGATTTCCTCTAGAGCATTCAAAAAGCCACATACCTCCAGAGCCAAGGAGAGCAGTTGCGACACCAGATACATAGCGCACAGATTTCGGTTTAATGTGCAGGAAACTGAAGTCACCAAAGTCAACCTTAATTTGGCAACAAAAAATAATAATCAGAAATCAGTACTCTGTTAAAGTAGCTTTGGTCTCTGGCACTTGGAACAACAACGACATTAAGAGAGCATACCCAAAATGCATCAGGATGTCTTCGTAGGTAAGCGCTTCTCACTGAATCTTTTTGTTCATCAGAAACCTTGGAATAAGAATGAAATCAGCAAACACAGTTATTATCAGGTGGAATGCACATCATGATTTTTGTCCCCTTTTTCAGCGGCTCTTTGTTGCGTTTCATCAGTAGTATACCCCAACTTACTTAAGATTAAGAGGCTTTGCGGTTGTTGTTGTATGCACATTACGACTTAGCAATATATCTGTAGAAAAATGTACAACAGGGAAAAAGCATGCTGGTATATAGAGAGCTGGCAAGCAAGGGAGGGAATTACAGGGACAGCATCACCATATACAGTGATTACAGTATCAGTTCTGTCTTCGGGGTCTTTTGCAACAAGAAGTGAGCATTTAGGATTTCCAGAGAGATTCTGCAAAATTGGTAGCAAAACATAAGGGACACTGATAAAAAGAAGTATGCTTTACAGTTACAAATATTGCCTGTGTTTGGTGAATGTAAACTATATAGTTATTCAAGTCGAATAATCCGGCAGTGTTACATTTGCAGATCTATGCCTATTTCTTTGCCTGCCCGCACATCAGCACATGCTCTCATATGCTATCATTAGGTATGTTCCAGGGACACTACCAAATGTGTAGGGCATCCATGCATAATAGATACGGAAACATAAATTACTCCATGTATACATAATCATGAAAGCATAACACAATCTTACCTTTGAATGAACTGCTAAACTACTCACTGCTAATATGGGGGAACCATCCCGATCACATGCAAAATCAACCATTGAACCAGAAGGATAACCAGCATGCTCCTGTAAGCATAATAATATATTATACAATACTCAAACAAGCGCCAGTATAAATATGCAAGATTGCATGTTTTGGAATTCTGGAGCTCTAATTTCCTGTTTGTTAAAAAAAGAACATTACAATATGTCTTCCCTCTTTTTTTTGGATTAATTTTCTTCTCTCCAATAACTTATACTTGGAGGAGGCAATATATGCAACTATGACATGGTACATGCTCCAGCGAATTTGTGAGAAATACATATAAATATATAATAGCACCGGGCCCACTGAAAAATGGACTTCATCAAGCATTCAAAACAAAACAGTAACTTTCAATAGACAAGATTGTTCTTCATGCACTGTGGGCAAGTTTTTTCACATTATACTCACTGACTAGCGACTACTATAAAACTTATGGAAGTAGATGAAGGAAAAGACTGACATAACTTTTGTACACTTGGATACCTGAGAATGGGTGGCAAGAACGCCTCTGACACTTCGGTCCAGAATGGTCCGTATTTCTTCAACTGGAGAAAGACGAGCAGCTTTTGCCTACAATTATGAGGATCTTGAGTGAATACGCAAGATCTAGAGAATGATTAAACCAACATTCAGAATAGTTCAGCTACAAGCTTAAACCACTAGCAAACTTATTTAAATATTCAAACCTATCCCAACTGTTGCAAATATACTCATTCCACAGGCTGATCAAATATATAATATATTATAGGAATTTGACAAGGTTCAGTTGAGAATGCAGATAAATGTTTGGCTACAGGAGACAGTGAAGCCTCACTGCACTGGAGCATGTGAATCTGGTTTTTGTAAAGAAAGCCTTTGCTCATCATTGTCATCAATGTATTTCCGTCTCTTGATGCTAACTGAATAATAAATCTTTTTTTGTGAATCCATTTCCACCCCACTAATACAGTTCATCCTGTTCTTTTTACCCAAAAATTTATGGATTGATTGTGGTCCTGCAAGACACAACAGACCAAAAACACCCTATCCACTTCAGTTGAGTTGGATAGTTACTCTCTACTAGGTAATCACCCACACGATCCCCAAGACAAGGAGCAAGGCCAACGGCCGCACCTGGTGAGCGCGGATCACCTCGAACGCGTCAGCCGATCCGCCGGCAGCATCGGCTGGCGCCGCCATCTGCAACACAGACAAGCAAACACCAGAGGACCATCAGTCAAATCCGTCGCCATCACCTCAGGGGCATTTCATCGAACAACAGGCGCGCCCGAAACGGGTTAAGTAAGGGGAGGTGCGACACTGGGCGCCAGGCGGAGGAGGGGGGAGTCGAACGGACCTGGGAGGACGAGGAGAAAGCGAAGAATCGGCCCCGGCGATTGCGGAGGCGAGTGTAGACGAGAGGTGCGGAGGCTGAGGAAGCGTGGACGCTACGATGGGGAAGGTTGCGCCGGCCATTAATTTGTTGGTGAAGCGGGAGGAGTAGGCGCGACAGCGTTGACGGCGAGGGGCAGGGCGCGGAGGCGATGCGGGCGGCGCCCGGCGTGAGCAGGAAGGGCTTCATCGCGTGCACGCGTGTGCCAGTGCAGTGAGCGACCGAGCGTGTCCGGTACTCCGGTGTGGCGGTGTCTGCGAGTCAGCGGAGAGCCTCGCGCAGTCGCGCTGGCCGCTTGGTGGTCGCTCGGCACGGCAAGGCAAGGCCGCAACCTCGAGTTCTCTTCTCTCTCTGCGGTAGCGAGTGGCGTGGGCCGCTCCCGGATGGAAGGGTTCGACGAGGATGATGGGCTGTGAGCCCGTGGCAGCCTTATATGGGCCCACAAAGAATCATCCTGGTGTGGCCCATGAGAAGATCACCCAGGCCTGGTGATTTGGATCATTGGATATTTGGATGTTTAAGCCTCAGCGCCCAAGCGGCCCACCAAATGATGATTACGTGGGCTAGCGTGGATCAAGTGGCGTGAAGTCCACAACATCACCCATCACGACTCACGAGTTCACGACGAATTCGGGGATATAGCCCGTGGCAAGGCTTTAGAGATCAATCCATCCAACCGTCGTTCAACAAAATCAGACCTTGAAATCATCGAGTCCAAGTCTACCAGAGTGGATCCAATGCTAAAGAGAGAAAATGGCTTTTGCTAAGGAGAGCGAATCCAATGCTCGGATTCGGATGTCTTCTCTTTTGAAATGCGGCTATTTATGCTACTCTACGTCAAAATAGCACGACCCATTACAGTTGACGGATGGCCACCTGCTGTAATGGTCGCTCAACGACCTGGGCACCGCTCCTGCAGCGCATCCATGACGTTTTCGGGACGACGCAAGCAACAGTCGTGGCTCACTACGCTCCGCGCGGCCGGTCACGACTCCGGCGTGGCTCTCCGGCGTCGTTTCGTGACGTGCGAGGAAAGGCGGTTGCGACCACGCGTATATGTCAGGACGACAGTACCCTGCCTCGCGCACGCGGCACGCCGCGAAAGCAATGAGGACCGAAGCAAAAGTCAGTCAGTCCCCGCCCCCTCCCAAGAAAAGAAAAGAAGCAACACGAGTGTTCTAGTACTCCAGTGCCGGTACCTAACGCGGTATTACCACTACCGGAGGGCGAGGCAGAGGCTGTTGCTTCCGAGGCTTGAATGCGCAGTTGATCGCTCGTGCACGGCCAGATGGAGCTTCTTCAACCACCCGTCACGATTTTTGCCAGCCTAATACGCCATCGCTCGATCTCGATCCTCCGGGAGCTTCGTGCCTGCGTTGCCAGCCGCTGTTTTGAGTACCGTACATTAACGTCTCTAAATCCATGGTCGCTGGCGAGCCGCGATCAGATGGATTGAGCTCGGCTCCGGCCCTGTTTAGATTCGTGGAATTCGACCAATTCAATCAAAAGTATTTTTTTTAAAAAACATGTCTCTCTCTGCTTTTACGCTTTCCAATGCACTTTTGCTATAGTCAATTCAATCAAATTCGCGAATCTAAACAAAAACAAGGCCTCCGCTGACGTTTCCACCGCGAGGTCTCCCGCTGGACACGGGGGTACTTCAGCTGTCGTGGCCAAACTGTCAGATACTCAGATGCCTGGTGAAACGGAGGAGGAGGAGGAGGAGGAGGAGGCGGCGAAATGAAATATCTGGCCGCCGGCCCAACGGTCAAATTTCTGCAGGGGGAGGGGACTGGGGGGAGGTCGTCGTCGTGGCCTCGTGGGCGTGGCTGCAGCCTGCAGGCTACGCGGATGAGACGGGAAGGGAAGGGGAGGGAGTAGAGCCCCGCCGAACATCTGTGGGTTGGGTACTTGGGTGGCAACTGGCAAGGCCGCGCGGTACGGCGGAGCATTTTACGCGGCCAACTATTTGTGGGGGCCGTTGGCAACTGTCACGCCAGCTGTGAGCACCAGCCTGGTCTCTCGCGTCGAGCATGACCGTTTTCCCAGTGATCCTCTGGATCCGCCCCTCCGTGCGACCCCTCGTGAGGCTCATCATGCCTGGGACGTGCACTCCTCGCGATCCCAATTCCCAAACCCGTGCCTACTGTCGACGACGCAGCCTACTCGAAAATCACTCAGCCGCTGAATCTGAGTTTGGGTTTTATTTTTATACCATGAGACGTTCACAAGCAACTTTGCTCCCAAAGCTAGTCAGAAATCAGAACCACGTTTTGGTTGCGCTTGGAATTCGCGCACAGAACTTTCGTGCCGACGAGAAGGCGCGGTCAGAGAGGATCCCAACGGCCCGCCGCGCCCGCGCAACGGCAAGGCAAATGCCATGCCAGGCTGCCTGACCGGCCGCGCCCACCAAACGCGGAACCCAACAAACGGCCAGCCAGCCAGCCAGCCGCGCGTCGTGCGACCCTCGCCCGGTCGTCCCCCTCAAGTCCGCAACCGCCTCACGCAACCTACCTGGCCGCGTCCCGGCGCGGGTCCTCATTCCCGGGCCTCCGTTCTATCTATAAAACCCTCGCCCCCGCGCACCGTCCTCCCCCACCTCCAGATCGAGCCAGCCAGCCGCCTCTCCTGCCTGCGCGCATCTCTCTAGCCAGAGCTTGCTACTCTCCTAGAGAGATCCCCGCGCAGCCACACAAACCCAGCCGGCTCGTCGTCGTCGCAGCGCAGATGGCCGCCCTCAGGATGAAGTTGGTCGCCGCCGCCGCCATGGCCGCCGCGCTCGTCGCGTCCGCCGCAGCCGTCACCGAGGCCCCCGCCCCGGCGCCAACCTCCGACGCCGCGGCCGCGGTGCCCCTCGCGGCGGCGTCCCTCGCCGCCGCCGCCTTCGGCTACCTCTTCTGCTAGATCCACCCGCCGTGGGTCCTGCTGATATGATTCGTGTGGCGTGAGTCGAGTTCCGTGGTCGTGTCTGTGGGGTTGTCGGTGGGCGTGTGTATGTACGGGTCGGCGGCGGTGGAGGTGTGTCCCCGTTGGTGGGTGCGTGCGTCGACGCGCCATTGTTTGTGGCGGCGATCATGTACCTGCTGCGATTATGCTTGTTAATGAGATGATTTATTTGATTCTTTCCATCTTATACATGCGAATTGCGTATCACTCTATAATTGCTCTGCAAAGTTGCGACGTGCAGACTGCAAAATCTCTGATGTGATGAATCATGAACGAATTTGTCCCAATCGGGTTCTGTACCGTACTACCGTTACAGAGATTCATCTTCTTTTCGCCCTGACAGAACTCTCACCAGAAAAATCAGGGCAATGCAATTGAAAAATGCCAACCAACGAACCATCATCTGAATTCTGAAACAAAACGACCTGCAGAACAGCTTGTATTTATGATCATACCACCTAGAATTGGGTGAGCTTTATTCGCCTCCCTCGAAAACAATGCTGTGGCACGGAGTCCATGTCAAGTTCGTTTGGGAGATGCCGGGGGTTGTTAATCAGTTTGGTGAGGGATCCGAAGGTTGAAATGATTGAAGCATGTTGGCGTTGCTACCTGCCAGCCATGAGCCATGTGCTGCTCGTTAAACACTGGTCCACATATGAGTTGTCTTGGTAGGGGCAGGCCTGCCCGCTGTATCGCGGCTGGCATGCTCAGAGCTGGAAATGGTGAGCCATCGCAATCGGTGCAGTATAATTCCAGCTTGTTGATCAAATGCTGCTTGCGTTACAGTAACAAACAATTTTAACCTGAGCAATTTCAACTTACGGACAGACTGACGGTTTAACGGCTGCACACAGACAGAGTATGTTCACTATGGAATTGCTTACCTTAATTTTCCGCTAAAAAGTACATATTTTGAGTTTTTGACCGTGAACGCGAATGTAGAGCAGTTCGAGTAGAGTTGGCAAAAATGTACTCTTGGGGATTTGGCCAGTGCCAGCTCCACTGGAGGACATCTTTTCTGTTTTCTCCCGTGGTCTTGATTCGAAACGTCTGGGCCTCTGGGGCCAATAGGTTGATTGGGCCGCTTGTCATCTTTCCTGCTTTCCCAGGCGGCCTGCTTTGGAACGCCTGGGGCCGGCCACCTGCCATCTTTCTGTTTTCTCCGGCGGCCTGCTTTGAAATGTCTGGGGCCAATAGGTTGGGCCGCTTCCCATCTTTTCTGTTTTCTCAGGTGGCCTGCTTTGAAACTCCTAGGGCCAATAGGTTGGGCCGCACTCCATCTCTCTGTTTTATCCAGCAGCCTCTTTTGAAACGTCTGGGGGCAGTGGGTTAGGCCCGCTTTCCTAGTTTGCCTACTGCTGGCTATGGGTTACATTTGCGCTGCACGTTGAGCTTAATCCGAGCGCTCTCAGTTAAATTCATATTGTTTTCAGCACAAAAAAAATGTAACTGAACTAAGTTTCATATGTCTATTCTTCCGTGACTCTTTTATGTCCATATTCCCTTCGAGAACCCTCAAGCCCTTGTTGATTATCTGAAAAAGGAAAATCCATATGATTTGATTGCACGTGGAAAATAAAAATTTATGCATACCCAAATCCATAAAAAACAGACAAAACAACCATATCTTCGAATTGATACTATCTTCGTCTCAAATTATGGTTCGCTTTAAACTTATCATAAATCTGAAAATAACTTTTAACAAAATTTATATGACAAGCACCAACATCCAATTAGTTTTATTAACTCTGTTATAAATTATGTATATTGCAATCGAATCTCTTTGTGGCTGTTCCCATTTCAGAAATACATATAAAATTGACTAATTAACATTGTTTCTAGAGTAAATGGAACAAAATGTAATTTAAGGTGTTATCCTAGACTTTGACCATGAGGGGATGGCTTGGACTTTTTCCGGGATATAATACTGTGATATAGTGCATAAGAAATAACCTAACATTCACTAGCTAACGATTGTGGGTTATACTTCTATTAATCACAATAATGATTCAGCAACCAAGGGTGGTTATACTTAGAAAAAGGAGATTCTTTAGTGTTTATCTTTATTTAGCGCCTGTGTTTTTCCATTGGGTAGATTATAATTAGAATAGGCATATCTTAGACAGTTTATAAGATTACATAATCTAGAATTATATGGTGTTTTTGGATTATACAGTCTGAGAAATAACTGTGGTGTTTGCTATGCTATGCATATAAGATTATTGTTTAGATTATAAGCTAGATTATATAATTTAGAGGGCAAACAAACATGCCAAACGGCTCCGATGGACCCATAGTCGCAGACTGGCAGGCCCGTATAATGGCAGGGACAAGGTGGACGCCCGCACAGGCCCCCAAATAACCTAATTAGATTAGATAATTATCAACTTATAAGTATAGAAAAAAAATAAAAGGCCCACTAAAGCCTACATGTCCAGTAAGAACTAGCCGGCCTATATGCTACTGTTAAGGACTTTTACACCCACCAAAGCTACTATGACTCAATGCATTGACAATAATAGCACTTGAAAATGATATCTTGGAGAAGAATAGAAGATCATGTATGAAGATATAATTGTAGATTTTATTTCAAGAAATACTAAAAGGATGATGCTTTTTAGTAGAACATGAGGTCAATTTATTGCTTAGCTTTTCACTGTTTTAGCATTGATGTTTGATATATTTCCAAGTAATGTAAGAAGTAACATATGCTGAAGTTTAAGTGCTAAATGAAAGTTTGCTTGGTTACGCCGCACTTTAAAAATTTTGGGGCCCCATTATGTTTTTCGCCCCGGGGCCTACATTTTATTGATAAGGCCCTGCATAGTGGCAACGGCAACAGACAAAGTTGGGGAAAATTTTCATGGCATTTCGATTCAGACATCTAGAACGTAGCGTGAACCCATAGTGGCAATGGCAACAGTGACAAGCCGGGGACAGCCGCACAGCGGCCGGTGCATCGTGGCAAATGGCAATGTCAACTGACAAACTAGGCACGGGGCACACGGCTGCATCACATGAAGTGGTTCATCATGGCGAGGACCTGCGCCAACGTGGGCCTCTCCTCCGGGGCCTCGGCGGTGCACAGCATGCCGATCTTCACCATCTCCATCGTCTCCTCCCCCTCGCCGCCTTCCTCGCCGTCCGGTTGCTTGTGGTCCGTCACCACCTCCAAAAGCACCATCCCGAAGCTGTACACGTCCGACTCCTGCGTCGCCCTGGAGCCCGCGCCCGATGCGAGCTCCGGCGCCGCGTACCCGTGCCACCCGCCGCTCGACGCCGGCGCCACCAGCGGCGCCGACGACGTCGTGGCCGCCGCCCGGTCCAGGAACAGGTCCGGCGGGCATCGAGCGGCCTGAGGTACGATGGACTGCTGGATGTTGGTGGCGTAGCGCATGAGCCCGCACTCGGACACGCACGCGCCGCCGCGCTCGTCCAGGAGGATGTTGGACGGCTTCACGTTCGCGTGCACCAGCGCCGGCCGCGCCGGGAACGTGTGGATGTAGTTCAGGCCCTGCGCCGCGCCGAACAGGATGCTCTTCCTCGCCGCCCAGTCCAAGCTCCCCGCGCCACCACCTGCAAAACAACAAGAACAACTGCCCGTCAAGAACACTCCAACTTCGTGCATTGGCTGCAAATTGGCAACGCATTTGGAATTTTTGGTGTGCGTATTTCAGCAGGACTCACCATTGGCTTGCAGAAGGGAGTGGAGGCTCCCGTTGGGGAGGAAGTCGTAGACGAGCAGCCGCTCGCCGTTGGAGTTGCAGTATCCCCTGAGGCTGACGACGTGCCGGTGCCGGAGCCGGCCGACGATCCGCATGTGGCGGTCGAAGGCCTTGCTCCGGCCGGTCGGGAACTGCAGCGCGCTGAGGCGCTTCACGGCCACCACGATGCCGTCCTCGAGCACCGCCTTGTACGTGCTCCCGGACACGCCCTTGCCGAGCACCTCGGCGGACGCCTTGAGGAGGCTCTCCAGCCGCAGCTCCTCGCCGCCCTCGAAGCAGACCAGCCCGCCGCTCTTCTGGCATTTCTCGTCGCCTCCGTTCCTCTTGCCCTCTTCCTCGAAGCACAGCGCCGCATCGGAAGAAGCATCCTTCGCGGACCGGAGCTTCCTCCTCATGTAAACGAACATGGCCACAGAGATGGCTAGCGAGACCGTGATGAGCACCGCATTGCCAATGCCGGTGGCCATGAGCGCCGTCAGGCTAATCTTACTGAATCCTCCTTTGCTAGAGGAAACAGTGACACTAGCGTTCGTTGCTGCGTCAGGAGATTGAGCAGCAGCATTCGAAGAACCATCTGATCCTAACGCATTATAAGCACGAACACATCTTGGCAGAGGCGAGCCACATAGAGCGACATTGCCGCCAAAAGCCGAGCTCGGGAACCTGGACAGGTCGCCGGAGATCTCACCGGCGAGCTTGTTCCCCGACACGTTGAAGCTCCTGAGCATCGGAACGCGCAGCGCCTCCAAGCCTCCACTGAAGCCGTTGTGCTCTGCTCTCAGCGTGAGCAGAGCACCCAGCGAGATGTTCAGGCTTCCAGTGAGCTGGTTGCGGGACACGAGCAGGTGCCGCAGCCACGGGCTCGCCGTGGCGTTGTCCAGCGGAGGGAGAGCACCGGTCAAGGAGTTGTTCCTGACGGCGAGCGCCCTGACCTGGCCGAGCCACAGGAGCGGCGCCACGGCGCCGGCCAGCGAGGCGCTGTCGAGGAAGACCCCCACCACCCTGCCCCTGGAGCACCTGATCCCGAACCACGTGCCGGAGCACGGGTTGGGGCCGACCCAGGTCGTCAGGGCCGTGGCGTTGGGGTTGTAGGCCCTGAAGGAGAGCAGGGCGGGGAGGTCCTGGTGGCCGCCATTGGCGAGCTCTGCGTGCACAAAGGTTATCCATAGGAAGACAAAGACGGCGATGAGCAGGAATGAGGAGGAAGAGGAATGGTGGAAACGTGGCATTTTTGGTAGCTGTAACTTTCCCCTGCGTTTGACCGAGAAATCCACGGGTTTTATAGCAACGGGGTAAACAATTCAGCGCGGGGAAGCAGAAATTTTCGAATGGCGTACGAGTACAAAAGCGTAGAACGACGACGAGCAGAGGGGTCCAAAACGGAAAGCTAGGGAACAGCGTCCCTTCGTGCCACTGTGTGTGCCTGTGCGTTGAGGTCCGGTGAAAAGCGACCGCCATGCCGCCATGGGCGACAGGAGGAGAGGTCCAAGCAGACAGGGCGCGGGGGCGAGCAGACAAGGCCCTTTTCCTCCCTTGGGCAGAAGGAACTTGGACGCATGTGGTGGGCTGCACGTAGCCGTGATTGATGGTCGCCGGGGAGATAGATACTGGTGCTCGCTCCACTTTACGGAAGCGGCTGAAAGGAAGCGAGGGAGGGCTCGGGGTTCCATGGCGCCGCGCGTGGAGTATCGGGTTCACGAGAGTACCGAGGGGGACGTTGGCGTCTGGTGGCAGTGGCACCAGTATGGACGAAGCAGACAAGATTCCAGCTTCACTTTGCAACACTAGTTTTCTTTAGATCAAACTCCCACCGTTTATTGATTGCTGTTATAAACGATGGCGAAGAAATCGATGGAACAAGTAAATCAAACCGCAAAGGGGACACGAGATTTAACGTGGAAAACCCAACCAATGCGGAAGGGAAAAACCACGGGCGCCAGCCAGCAAGAACTTCACTATGTCGAGAGTCAGGTTACAACGCCAACGACGGCGGCTTACAAGAATATGGATCGAACTCTCTGGTGGAAACCCTAACACAGGGTAAATAAGATGTACCGCTACGCTCCGGCCCAAGCCTCCGGCGACGGGCCTCCGCTACGCTCCGTCAGAAGTTAGCCTTTTATCTGTGAATTTGGAACATAACTCAACAATTGCTACTCGGTTTTTAATAGATGTCGTATTAGTTTTGTTCTAAGTCAAAGTTATAAAACTTTGAACAAATTTATTGAAAAATATAGTGGCATTTATAATATCAATCATATGTACTATTAACATATACTTTATGGTGAACTCAACGAAACAAATTTGATATTGTAGATGTTTTTATATTTTTATATAAACTTTGTCAAAATTGAATAAACATATAAAGAAAACCGGAGGGAGGAGGAGGAGTTACAAATGCTCAGACGGACTCAGAAGCCACAGATGACGACGCTGGGCATTTTTTTCGTTGGGTCCGCTCGTGCTGTGGGCCGGTGTCTGGTCACGCATTAGCTAGCAGGCCTTGCCACCCGATCCAGCCCAGTAATCTAGTAGCCAATAACTACAATTTGTATTGGGCCGTCGGCGGGCTCCAGTAACTTGGCGTTTAAACTGGACAGCAACGGGCGGCGCTTTATCATTGAATTCTGCCGTGGCGAATGAACCGAAAAAATTTCTGGCGCGGCGGCAGCCGAAGAGTCGTGTCTCTCTGCGTTCTAGCATCGGTTGAGCTGATCCGCGACGAGGGCCTATATATAGGCACGTCCATAGCCTTGCACACGGAGCAGGTAACGCTGCAAGAGGGTTACAAAGAGAGATCGATCAACCGGCAATCGTCAAGCCCGACGAGGTGGAGGATGGATGCTTTTCGAGAAACGCTGGAGAAGGTACGGGCGCTGGAGGAGGCTTTGAAGGTGAAGGCGCAGGGGGAGGACGTCAAGCCCGAGTTCGTCACGCTGAAGGTGGTGGACCAGGAAGGACGTATCGTCAAGCATAGGATGACGACGAAGGACAAGCTCCAGGCCGTCATCGACAAGTACTACGCCGAGGCGACCGAGGTCGCCTACGGCACCGGTACCTTCCTCTACGAGGGCACCGTCCGCCTGCGCGGCTGGATCGAAGACGCCAGCGGATCTCAAGCTGGACGACGGGGCCCAGATCGACTTCTTCCCGTACGCGGACGGTGGCGGCTCTGCTGCATCCGACGATGCCTGATCGATCGATGCATCGGCGAAAGCAGTGAGCTCCTTGGAAAAGGTCGTTATATGTGATGTGTATGTCATTGCTTTCTACGGAGTAGTACTTACGAAGGTTATGAGTCATATGCCAGCAACGTCTGAATATGAGTCAGGACGACGTGCTCGTGGAACTTCGGTTCTAATGAATCTGCGCATACAGTCATGGCGTGCACGAAATAAAAAGCATCATGCTTTTCGTTTGCTCTGTTGTCTCTTGAAACTGAGATATAATAATGTTCAAAATACGTTCGGAAGATTTCTGGAGCGCTCGCTGCTTTGATTTTTTTTAATATTTTCACCCTTTAAAAATTGAAATTTTAATAATGATACCACCAAACTAAATTTTTAAGAACTAATAACCCTTTTGGTCCCACCGCCCCGCCTCGCCGTCGTCTCGTCCATCACCACTGGTCAACCGGCCTCCCCGGAGATCCCTCTAGACCCGAAGAGCACAAACACCGCCAACGGCCCAACCCCACGAACCCCAAACCACAACCCTAATCCGAAACCCCAAACCCTAAGCACTAAACTCACCATGGCCACACCTTGCTCTAGGTCACCGGATTTCGTTGGTGAACAATCAGATCGAGGAAGGACGTGTTAGCCACCGCCTCCCCGCCCCACACCCGGCTTCGGCGGCGAGATGCCGCCTCCGCCACCACCCTCCACCACGGCCGGCTCTAACCTCGTCGCGGATCACTCCAATCGGGCTGCCATGGATTTGAGAAGAGATGAGACACGAGAGAGGAAGAGAAGCTCGCAGAAGGAAGAAGACAACCAGACTGGATGAGCGGACGGGAAGGGATAAGGTGTTGTTGGCTGTGGGGCCACCCACGTGGTGGCTCTTGGCTTAAGGGAAAAATGAGAGAGGGGTCTCCCGTTATATTATAGAAATTTCGAATGGCATATAGGGATTTTTTCTCTTGGGATTAACTTGATGCACAGTATGTGTCAGGTGATGCTCTTGGAAAAGAAAATCTTACTATTCCAGAATTTATGGCTGACTTGACGCAAATCGAGTCAAGGCTCTTTTTTGTTTTTTTGGGACTCTCGATCCAGTCAACGCTCATGACGTAGGGTACGGTTGCTCCGTAACTTGGGGTGTGTTTAGTTCGGTGAGAAAGTTTGCGAAATTTACTGTAGCAATTTTAAACCGAAGATTAGGAGAACTAAACATGATTTAATTATAAAACTAATTACACGGATGGACGGAAAATCGCGAGACAAATCTATTAAGCCTAATTAATCTATCATTAGAGATTGTTTACTGTAGCATGACGTTATCTAATCATGGCCTAATTAGAATCATTAGATTCATCTCGCAAAGTTACCAAGGGGTTATAGAATGGGTTTTGTCATTAATCCACGTTTAATATTTTTAATTAGTGTCATAACATTTGATGTGACGGATGAATCTATACTATAAAGAGAATAACTTTTGAAAACATTTTTCACCCAAGATTAAACATCTTTACCCCTCACAAGAGGTCCCACACGGCAGGCCAAAAGTTTGACAGGGGAGGGGGGGAGATCGAAAAAATGAGCGAAGGAAAATACTTCCGCCGATAACCCAAAAGTTTTGACACCGCGCTGATGTGCTTACCCGCCCGCCGTACCCGCCCACCAATCACGGGGTTCTTTCTCTTTTCCTCGCTAATCCGTCCAATCCCCCCGTCGCGCCGCATCCTCTCGGGCCCTGGTCATCACAATTCTCGATTCTCTTCCAAACCGAGCGGTGGCGGTCTGCTCCACCGGGAAGGCAATGCCAGCGAGGTCCCTCCCCCCATGGCGGTCTCCCTCTACACGAGCAGCTGTCAGGCGGCGCGGGGTGGATTCGGGGACAGGCCCTTCTCTCACCGGCAGTGCGCCCTTGGAATTGGTAGGGGACGGCTGGGCGACGACGGCGCTAGGAGGCGGCTTGGGCTCTTCTGCGCCGAATCCTCCAATTGGCAGCGGCAACAGGAGGAGCCTCTCGCACAGGCAATTCACCACAAACACGAAGAGATAGGAGTGAGATTGCCGTCCGCAAAGACAACGCCGCCGTCGGCGTCCACAGTGTCGAGAAGAAGTCCACCCCAAGTTCCAGGAGTCCAGGTCGGTGCACTCCCTTTCATCCTCCCTCTACCATCACCATATCTCTTGATCTCCGCGGCCGCCTCACCCAAATCTGAAATCCCTAACCCCCGCCCGAATCATCGCAGGTCCAAGTCCAATGCGCAAGATCGCGAGCCTGGACACCCACATCGCACTGGCGTTCGCGGGGCTCAAGGCCGATGCACCACGTCGGGCACGCCTCACCGTCAAGGATGAGAATCCCGTCAGTGTCGAGTACATCACGCACTACATCCAGAAGCCGGCCCTGTACATCACGCACTAAATTGACATTGCTAAATTGACATTTAGCAATGTCAATTTAGAGTAATTAGCATATAGGAGGACACAGATTAGTTGCTCTATATTACTGACAATTGTCAATTAACTGATACGAATGATGTTCCATGTGGTCCTGGACTTAGAATTAAGCTTAACCCATTGCCCAATCCAGTGTACCAGTGGAATTTCATAATCTAGACTTTGTGTGTGCTGATACTTAGCCAATTGTTTGATTTATGTCCTGATTATGTCTATAAATAGTGCTGTCATCTTCTCCGACATATCCCCGTTTCACAAAAATATGGATCGAATTCCATGAAAGGATCTATAATTAAACTGGCTAAATGGCAAAGGCTGAAACTAAATAAATAGATGGAACAGGCTGAAGGAATGGTCACCACTCACCACCAATGCCTACAGAAAATATGGAATCGATTGAGAAAGGTTATGTTTTAATTTTTAATAAGCTCTTCTAGACAGGATTTATATCAGGGCAATACACCTGGTATGTACTGATTTTTTTTCATTTCACTTAAACAAGAGAGACAACTATATGGATTTACAAAAAATGGTTTTCTGGCATTAGCATACATTTTGTTTGCCTATTTTTGTTTTAAATCTTATCTCAATCATGTCTAAGTGTGAGCCATGCGATATTTGGTGTCTCGGTGATATTTTTCAGTCAGACACGGATAGATCTTTGCAGAAGAATTCATGTCTAAGATGAAGAAACATATTTGAACAAGAGGGAGAAGGTATATTGTGCCTGCCTGCATATTCTACTGACAGTCCGAAAGACATGCCAGGTAGGAACATTTGATCTGACCCTTTTGTTGGCACTGCAACTGTTATATGTTGACTTTGAGTTTGTGCTTGACTGATGGAACTGGTGAGCACTAGGAATACTCAAGCCACCCATGTTCACTGATGATCAATTTGGATCTCCCATGCTTGGAGTGCAATAAGCCAGGTTTCAAAAAGGTAGTTGGTTTACTTATCATATTGGATCCGTCAGTTATTTTGTTATTTATTCACAGTTCCATATTTTATTTTTGAATGTTCTAGAATGTCTATCTATAACACTTTTATTACACATGGTTCATGTGTTGATTTATTATGTCTTTGTATATAGAATTTCTGTTATTTACAGCTTGAGGAGCTAATGGTCGCTTGGAATTAACATTATTAATTCCATTACTGAATGCCTTCTCTAGAAATGCATGTAGTGATTAACGAATAATTTGCTACCACAATTTGGCCATTTGCAGGCCTGTGCTTGTGAAAGGAGGGATATGCCAGATTCATCATATGCATCTGATGCATTTTTTGACAGTTTATTTCAGTAGTTTAATATTGAAATTTTTTCCCTCCTCTTTTAGAAGCCCCATACAAGTCCTGACCTATTTAATAAGAACTGGTGGCTTCATCATTGTCTGTACATGCTGTATTGTTTATTCGTCGACATAGTGCTGTTGCAATTGATGAATGTTCAAATGAAACATTTAGGTTATTTTGAAATTAGTACTACTTCTTGATTTCAGGTTGAAAGCTGAATGGAATTTAATTTTAGTGCTGGTATCAATACCGTTATAATCCACTTCTATAAAATGTATCACTTGAGCCCCTAGACGATTACAAATGTTACTATATGTCTCAACCATCCTAAATATCTAGATATAGTATTTTGATTAATTCATAGCAATGTGCATGATATCATTGTTTCATAATGATGGCTTGCAGCGATTACTGCCCACTGTGGTTCCACTTGTTGCCTCCAGTCGTGGTAATTCAAGTTAATATGCTTCCTTGCCCTGTCTGTTTTTTATCAAGCAAGTTAATATGGTTCCACTTGTTGTTTGGAAGACCTCGAACCACGGTGAAGGACATATTGATGAAACTACAACAATACAAATGACGGTTCAATGAGATGAAAAGGATGTTGGGTGAAACTAATATGCAAGAAGTGAAAACGGGTTCAAATGAGATTTTGCAGCATATGGTGTCTCAATCTTTTCCAGCTAATTTTTAAGAAGTGAAGATGTGCTGAAATGAGATGTTCCAGCCACAGATCAAGGCAGGAAGGGTGTTGGGATAATTTCATTTTTTGTCAGTCTTTGGTTTTCCTTCAACTTGATCAGGTAAAATCATAAATTCTCTAACTCTACAATTTTATGTAGTACCTGTGTTTTCATCATCTGCAGGTGTCGTCTAGCCATGCATTTTGACCTGCTGCTTCCATGCTCTGGTTTAATTTTCCTTGTGACCATTCTATGGAATGTTCGTGAACATCATCTTTTTGTAAGGTGTGATGATTCTCACTTTGGAAATATTTTAGAAAGCTTAAATTTCAAATGTATTTGGTGGGAGGAGTGGCACAGTCAATTGTGACCAGCAGAGCACCAGGGATGTGCTGCTCTAATTTCTTAATTAAATTGTGAAGTGAATACGTCCTGAAACTTCCACTAAAAAGGCCTTTTTTGGTTGCAATCTGATATGTTCAAATGCCTTTTGAGAAGCTAAATGATTGCATGACCTACATTTCTTTGAAAGTGAGTATTGCTACCAGGTTTGTTTTCAAAAGTGATTGACCCTATCCTGATTTCATTTTTAATAAGGTCAGTGATTAGTTAATTGATTTCCTTCCTTATTGTCCTTGGTGCCTGCTGATAATAGGCCTTTCCTTCCACTACCTGATTTCTGCTGGTTGATTGACCATGGTCTCTGGATAGGTGAATTAAGCCGACGACAAAATTCATATGTTATCTGTAGGGAGGTGAGGTGGAAGAAATAATCTACATTGCACTTTGCTATAGCATCTCTACTACATGTATATATTCTTGCATGAAGAATTTGGAAAACTGTATCTCTTGTTTGCACTGCATTATATATCATTTTGTTACCATTGATGTTCCAAATTTGGCCTTTAAAATATGTTAGCATCTTTACTGTGGGAAGGTACTACCCTTTTTCTTAAAAGGAAAACCAGACTGTATATGCTCTTATTTTTTTGAAAAGGTGTAGGTTGCTGGAAGGAGATATACATCCTAAATCTTTGTCAAAATGTTTTATTTGTTTACCTCTACATCCATATGGATGGGGTCTACTACTTTATTAGGTGTATGAGAGATGATAAAACTTATGTCAGCTCTATATATGGATGGAACCAGTAGCATCATTATTCAAAAGGTTTGGAGATTATTCTGGCCATAACTTGCATTGCTATTTAAAATATTTGGATATTATGTTGGAAGCCAGATGCCCCATTCGGTTTTGCATATTAATTGAGAATTCTCATTTATCTTTTGCCATTTTCAGGGTCATATTGTAGATTGGAAGACCAGAATGCACATCCATATGGATTTGATTATCAGGAGGCTAGGAGGCTTGAATGACTTGCTCATTTAATTTGGGATGTTAGTTGCAGGTCAAAGGTTCCAAGATGAGGCTCCTTTTTCTACTGTGAGCTACATGACACTTTGCTTATTTGTCGAAATTATACATGACTAATGATTCATGCACAAAGACTAGCTAGGACCAGCTAGCTTTCTGAAATGCTCAGACATGAGATAAGCCATGCGGCTCAGTATATTTTCCTTGGTCTTATATCTTAACTTCTTTATTAGTAATCGGCTAGCCAATTTGAGATACCACCTCGCCTTGCTTTAAAAACTAAGTGATGGCGTCTCGTGTAGCGGATTTATGTGGATTATTTTGATGACTTGTGTTCTCAGTATTATATTCTCATTGTTTGATGCTTGTGTGTTTGCTTCTATCTATTCGATCTAAACCCAAGGATTCATTTTTTTTTACAGCTCACCTAGGGATTCATGTGAGTGACATTGAAACTAACTATTTGCATACCTTCTGTGACTTTCAGGTAGGACAATTAGTAATGCATGGTGGCATTTGTCGAAGTTTAGCTTTGTCTTTTATGGAGCTCTGGAAATATGAAATAGTGAAGCTCTAGACACACGTTGTTCACTTCTTCACTTCTTGATTAATAAAATTCTCTCTAAGGTTATTTAGACTGATTTCAAATTACAAATCTTAGAGCTCTACTGCTTTGTTTAGTTGGTGTAGGAGATTATATTCAAGGTAAATATCAATATCAGTAACCTCTTTCCAACGGTGAACGTCTGTTTGAGTTTTTAAAAACAAATAATGTTTGTGTACCATTTGCTTGTTCATGCTTTTGCTGGATTGTGTGCACATATTCTTGTTTTTAGTTTGCGGCAACATGGAGCCCAGCATCAGGTTTAGCTTGTTTTATATCACTATAGTGTTTTCCCTGTTTTGGATATGCCACATGTACATATCTGCTATAAATATAAAATTATCTTATTTTTATAATATAAAAACTCTTGTTTACTAGGTTTTTAAAAACATGTGCCACACGACCACTATGACAAAACAAAAGCAATAAGAAATAATTTAGGCCCTGTTTAGTTTGCCAATTTTTTTCATCGTTACTGTAATTCGAATGTTTGGATACTAATTAGGAGTATTAAATGTGGATAACTGACAA
>CM014271.1:9347354-9372344 GCA_004135705.1 Alloteropsis semialata | reverse complement strand
AGCTCAACAGTTTCTACCTTGCTTCTGTGGTTGCGTATAAATTTCTTATTATGTTTTCTTCCACAAGTTACCTTTCAGTTTGTTTCGTCAGAAGCATTGGTCCTATAGTTTTTACATGATTTCAAAAGCTATTCCATATATTTTGTTTATGAGTGATATGCCTTTATTTTACTTATCTCTGCTTGGAATGTATCATATGTTCATCCAAGCTAGCTATCACGATATTGGTCAAATGGGGCCATCCCATGACCCACCCTTCTCAGAGATCCTGGATTTTTTTATACAAAATCTCGCCATATGATCTTTTTAAAAATGGTGAAACATTGGCATATTCTGAGTTTCTGACTCTGACATACCTCGTATACTTGACACTTTGGCATTTTGTGCTGCATTTGGATAAAGAATAATGATATTTCATTAACAGCTTACTGACCATGCCTATCCTCAATTTTCTGTCTTTATCTGTATCTTTTTAGTTAATAATATACAAAAGTAGGGGTCTGCCCTACTGTTTCCCTGTAAAAAAGAAAGAATGCATTACTAGTGCCGGTGATATTTTTTTAAAAAAAAAGCAAAGCCTAACACCATGGTTCTATTTACTGTTGGCAGCTGAAGATAGTTGATATACTTCTGAAAGGATGCAACAATATGGAGAATTTTGTACAGAAGGTAAGGCCTACAGGATTAGTTAAATATACTCTTTATCAGTTCAATGTGGTTTTTTCTGAACCGTGCCACTTATTTTTTCTTCAGTGCAAGAGGTTGATCATCCAAAACGCACCAATCATAATGGAACATATCGACAAATTTCTGAAGAAGAAGGATTTCTGCAATTCTATCCATGTCTGTGGTGGTAGAACTGTTCGTGCTGGAGCACAAGTCCTTCGGAGGCTTTCTTCAGCCTGAAGTCCTCAACTTTCCTGAATGGCAATAGTTTGCGCAATTGCACAGCAGGCATCGATGTTATACATGTAAAAAGAAGTTCAGGCCGTTTGTAAATCCCAGGCGACATAGACTGTTCAAAAATTGGTTGTTACGTATAAAAAACAAATCCACTGTGTAAAGATACAAACATATGCGTGATAATTGTGCCACATGTATTACTGGTACATGGGCTATGAGCAGGGTGTATATTTAAGTTGTATATCATTGTACGTAAGAGACCATGAATGTACTTGCAGTAGTAGTTTGTGTATACTGTGTTTTGAGTCAAGACTTCATATTGAAATGTGTGATTCTGGTTTAATGTCCCGGTTTCCGCCCATTTTCGTTGAATTTCTACCCACATTTGTTCGTTTATGTGAACCTATATATCCTGTTCTCGTTTCCAATGAAATAATACGGCAAAGGAAATGGAAAAAGGTTGTTTTCTCGCCCTGTCCGGACCGATGTTTTCAGCCATAGAGACCATTATGCTTCATGTCTATGTTATGATTAATGAAACTGATAATTATGGAGCATTATTATAAATCTGGTGCCAAGGCATCTTGACCTTTGCATGATGACATGATGTAATGTGAAATTATGCATGTAAAGCGTCAGCGATTCAATTGCAATGTCGGCCATAAAAAAAAAATCAATCCCCGCCTTTCATATTGCAGCTCATTTCCCCCGCAAAAAAAATATTGCAGCTCATTTCAAACTCATTTTCCAGACATGGGATTCTATTTCTCCTGGTACTCTTTCGTGAGATTCTAGCTGATCTGATCCCTCAATTTCCTCAAACTTATCAAATAGATGTTTGAAAAATATAATGTTCCGATCCAATCAAACTTTTGATGGAAACGGACAGCTAGCCGTCGTTATCAGAGATGAAATAATGTTGCTGCATTATTGTTGCTTGTTCGTTGGGTATTTGTTTTCTTGCCACTCTCGTCCTCTGGCCCGAACACACAGGCAAGTCTTCCGTGATAGGATAGGTTGCGACGCTGCACCCATACCGCGCTCATGATAAGAACGAGAGGCTATTCTTGCTCAGCTGGTACATGTGCCTGATACATCGCCTGTGTTATCAGCATGGCCTGACGTGCTGCCACAACCTCTGAAAGATGTCAATGTATAGAATCATTTTACGTGGTTGAGAATCAAACGAAGATGGCCCTCGGTGTACAAAAAAATTAAATAGAACTAGAGGGAAGACCCTAGATAGTTTTAAGAAATTCTTTATTCCGACCTCTCAAAAAAAAACGCATCTCGAGTACCATGCACACAATTATACACTGTATAAATTTTTGAAAATGGCACTTGAGATGTTCAGTTTGAAATAGTTCTTGTACCATTCCATTCATGTATAGAATTATATCAACTCATCCAGTATGAAATCTTGAGTTAATTTATTATTTAGAATAATTGATCATATGGTTCAAACAAATTGGTTGAGCCATCCCATATAAGATCATTCATGCATCACTTGAAAAACCCAACCAAACACACCTAAGTCACGTACGGATAGGACAAGCGAGCCTCGGTTAAAGAGCCAAACATTGCCCAGGAGTAAGTAAAGAGCCCGTATTTGATTCTAGGATCGGACAACACACCTCTTTGTTGTTTTCTCCAAAAAAAAATATTTTCTCCGTTCTTAAATATATGACATTGTTGATTTTTTATCAATTAGATTTTTTTATCAATTAGAGCTAGTAAAATCTTTAGCACATTTGTGTAAGCGTGTCAATCATCGTGTGGCTTTGAACCAAAGTACCGTGGTTTTAAGGAAAATGCGCAACTCCTAGAAAAGGATGACACTTGGCAATACGACTATGGTAGTAGTACTTCGAAAGCTACGCAAATTTAATGAAATATGAATCCGTGTCTTTCCTTCTGGGCTTTGAAAACAAAGTTTAGCGGAAAAAGATGTCTAGTCTAATTTTAGCCAAAGAGCTCACAAGTCACCGTTGCCCACGCGCAGCATGATGCACACGGTGATTCATGCGTGGAAATTTAAAACGGGGGTGAATCTTGCAATGGCCTGCCGACGTGTGACTTGGCATCGTGTCCAAGCGTGACTAGACGGCGTGCATCTGCGAGCGAATCTCCGTGGACCTAACACCAATAATGCCCTTTCTCTAAGGGTTGGGTCGCCGTCAAGCCAAAAGCACCCACCATACAAGCGATGGGATGGTAGTTTAGGGTGACTCAGATGACATAAATGCCCAAAATATCATCACAAAATGGATGATCCGTATGGCATACACACATACGACATACCTGGAGGTTGTATCTCTGGTGCTCGATGTTCCGCGTTATATTATAATTAAGGTTACTGAAGATCAGATATTTTTTGAGTCAATGGTAATCCTTTTATTTTTTTCAATTTTTATTCCTAGTTGACAATGACAAAGATGAATTTGAGATCTAGCTAGGGATTGCATATGACAGCGAGATTCCAAGCTTTCGGGGTAGCATAACAACACAAATTAGCATGCAGCAGCAAAATTAGTTCTTCATTTTCCTCAAGCAGGTCCCGAATCAGAAATTGGCTATCTCGAACTCAGTGATAGCCGAGTTTTTTTTTATCAGAAATTGGCTATCTCGAACTCAGTGATAGCCGAGTTTTTTTTTTTAAGTGTATATAACAAACTCTCGGAGTTGTTTTGTCTATAGTGTATTTTCAAAAATAAAATATTTTAGAGCATCTTCAAGAGACTAGCAATAATCCTAGCTAAATTTAGAGATTAAGAGGCTAGCTAAAAAATAAAAAGCTTCCAAAACTAAGGGGTAAACTGAAAGTGCATCTAGGCCTCCATGTGGGTTTTGGTGAGTTTAATGACAAAATGATTAAAGGTCTAACTTGTTTGTCTAAGACTATGAGCAGGTTGTTGTTGGTACATTCATAGTATCATGATTTAATTATATATGAAATGAATGTTATTTGGCTCATAATGTGAAAGGCAAGCAAGTGTGTGATCTCCTTGTGCATAAATAATGAATGACAAGCATGTATGTTGATACATTATGGACAAGTCAACCAAGGCATATCTATGTGGTTCCAATCTATGAGAAAGCTTGTTGATATATGAAGGGATCATTCAAAGTGGAAATTGCAAGGCTCCATGTATGTACACCGAAGGGACATATAGTTATGTGACATACGTTGGTCTCATTGTTGGAAGCTTGCAATTCATGGGATATTCTTTATCAAGTCAAAACAAGCAATAATAAAGCAATGACTTGGAGATATGCTATGTGGGTCTCCAAGAATATGAGATGATTTATTTGACAAAGAAGAATGATATGCAAGACTTCTTGTATGAATGATAAAAGGACATGAGCATATGTGTTACATATTGGTCTTCAATTGGAAGCTTGCATTATGGATATTCTTTATCAATCAAGAACAAGCATTTGAAGAATCTTTCAAGTGAAATTCATTCAATGGCAAAGCAAAGCTAACTTGATGATGCAAGGGTAAGTGGTGAAGAAACAAATCGCGAAGACTAGAGCGAGGGACTAAGCAAGCTTTGGCTAAGTGACGACTTATGACCATGTGTGAATGCTAAGGTGAAGTATCTAGTATCCGGGGGGTTTCGAAGTATCATATCCAAGTGTTGTCAAGAGAAGCAATGCAATGCATATATGTTATGGTTGATGAAGAAAGTGGCTTATGGATTAAAGTGAACTCAAACATAAGTTGTGGAAAATCCTAAGTCACTAGCTCAAGGTTGATCTGCTCAAGATGATGAACAATGTTGAAAGCCCTCAAGTGAAGAATATTCAAGTAGGCATGATTATCAAAATGGAAGCTCAAGTGGTTGAAATATGTTTATTTATATGTCTTGAGTTTAGGTATGCCGTACTATCAAGAGAGATGCAACATTGGTTGATAGACATTCACTGAAAGTGCTCAAAGTCAAACCCATGAGAGTCTAACCATTAGAATTCTAACTTAGTGGGGTTTTCAGGCAAGAACCGGTCTGACCGGTTCTGGGGACCGGTCTGACCGGTTCATGGCCTCTGAGCGTCTAACGGCTAGTTCAGTTTGAAAACCGGTCTGACCGGTTTGGCAAACCGGTCTGACCGGTTTTGTCTGACAGAATAACGGCTAGTTTTGGAAGGGTTGGGTATTTATACCCAAGAGCTCCTCTTTGAGGGGCTGCTGGTTCTGTGCGTCCCTTATACCTTCTTGAGGCCAGCTGAGCTCTCCCCAACCTCTCTTTGTGAGATTTGAGCAATCTTTGTGAGATTTTTGAGTTGGGTTGAGAGAGAGTATTGTGTGTGAGCTAATTGTGAGCAATCTGATCTTGAGCACTCTTGGTGGCGTCCAGCAACTTGTGAAGCATTTGTTACTCTTGGAGCTTTGCTCCTAGACGGCTAGGCGTCGCCGTTGAGCACACATTCCTTGTGTGGTTGTGCCACGGAAGTTTGTATCACCCATCCTCCTTGTGAGGAAATCAGTAAGTAAACTCAATCCCCTTGGTGGTCGATTGGGTGAGGAAAGGGTTAGGTGTGACAACCCGGCTCTTCGTGAGCACCTCAACGGAGACTAGGATTCACCTTGCCTTGGTGGCTGCTTAGTGCATGTGGTGAATCTGAACTTCGGTAAACAAATCCTTGTGTTTGTCTCCATTTACTTACTTTTGTCAATTCTAGCATTTACTCGTAATTCCGCATATCTCTACTTTGGTAAACTTGTGCTGTGTGCAGGAGCTTCATAAATATACTTGGAAACACCTGGTGAAGCTTGTTGTCCAAAGTGGTTTGTGCTAGAATTGTTTGGGGGTTGTTCTTCATTATTGTTCCCTGTCTGTCAGAGGAAACCGGTCTGACCGGTTCCAGTGCTGACAGCTGGGTTTCAGTTTTGTAATTTGCAGAAATTCGAAGAAACGCCTATTCACCCCCCTCTAGGCGACATCAAGGTCCTTTCAATTGGTATCAGAGCAAGGACTCACATCCTAGCTTAACCGCCGTGAGAAAAGATGTCGATTGAGGTACTCTTTGAGCCCCTTGAGCTTGATTTCTCAAACTATACTTCTTGGGCCATTAATGTTCATAATTCTCTTAGAAATATAGATCCTGTAGTAGAACATATTTTAGTTGCTAGCGTTCTATCTCCTAAGTTTGATATTGACAACATTGGTAAGTCCAATGTCACTCAAAAGGAGATAGCTTGCTTGCAACTCAATACTTGTGTTACTGACTTCTTGCGAAGATCTGTTTGTAAAGATATATGGGACATCATCTCTAGCAAAAGGGAAATTCGCAAAGATGCCCATCTCATTTGGTCTCTCATCACGGAGATCTTTGAAAATTTTGAAAGTGATGATGAAGAGCAAGAAGTCAAGGAGACACCTGAGAAGAGCTCATCCATATCAGCAATATTCATTGAGCCTCAGGTGATTCTTACCAAGAAGCTAGAAGAGCAAAAGGAAGAAAATGCAGCCTGTCTGGAGGAACCGGTTCGACCGGTTCCAGGAACCGGTCTGACCGGTTCTGCCCAGGAAGCTGCACTCATATGTGCTCAAGATGCTCAAGCTGCAAGTGTCACCCCATCCACTTCTGGTACTTCATTATCTAATGGTGAGGGACCCAAGTGCTTGATGGCTTGCAGAAAGAAGAAGAAGAAGACCAAGAGAGATGAATTACATAGAGTTGGAACCATCAAGGCTCTAACTCAAGAACTTGAAAAGCTCAAGTTGTCGCATGCCTCCTTGGTCAGTAAGTATGAAATCTTGTCTAAGGATTATGTTTGTGCTACTGATTTATCTACTTGTGTAGCATCCTTAGAACAAGAAAAACAAGTGCTTAGTACTCAACTGGAAAAGCTCACTAGTGAGCATATGGCTTTGCAATCTCACTACAATGAACTTGAATATTCTCATGAAAAGATTGTAGAATCATATGCTCAACTAGAAATAGCTCATGAGGTCATGGTTACATCGGTAAAATTTTTTGAACCTCATACACACACATGCACATGCTCTCACATGAATTCTACATTATTATGTGAAAAACTATGTTGCTTCCAAGCAACCAAATCTTGTGTTGAGCATATTTTTGTAGAGTCTTGTGATGATCTCCTTTCTGAAGAATTGGAAGACATGAAGCAAGAGAGAGAAAAGATCAAGAATGACTTGGTCAAGCTAAAGGGAAAGAGCCAAGTGCAACCTTCTCAAGATAACCGTGAAAACATGGTGAACAAGCTTGAGAAGGGATCAATGGTCACTGGCTCAACCCCTCAGCTTAACAAACAAGTCAACAAGAACAAGACTCAAGAAAAGAAGGAAAAGAAGCTTGATCATATACAATGCTTCAATTGCTCAAACATGGGACATTATGCATCTATGTGCCCTCTGAGGCATAAAAGCAAGGCAAAGAAGCAAAGAAAGTCCAAGAAAAGGCTATGCTACAAATGCAAGGAATTTGGACACTTCATCAACGACTGTCCGCAGAAGTCGACGATTCTGTCAGCACCAGACCGGTCTGACCGGTCTCGGGAACCGGTCCGACCGGTTCTGGATGAGGCAGCATTCCGACCTCCTAAGAAGAGTGATCAAGCTACATATTCAAACAGCAAGGCTAGTAAGGGACAAGTGACCAAAAAGAAGAGCAAATCACCAAGAAATATCAAGAATTGCATTTGCTACACTTGTCGATCAAAGGGACATCTAGGTAAGGATTGTCCAGATGGTAATATTCCCAAGTCTGATCTTGTCCATTATGATTTTGCTAATCTTGGGAATGACAATGCTGGTACTTATGCTACTAGAGTGATTAGTTCACCTAAACTAGCATAAGGGCTATTTGGATTCCCAAGTGTCTTGTGACTAACCCTAAAGGACCCAACATGGCTTGGGTACCTAAAAGTTCTTTCTTGACTTGCAGGGGTAAGGAGATGCATTGGAACCTTGGCATAGAATGAAGATGAGTCAACTCAAATAAATTTGCCAAGTATAACAAAAGAATTCAAGTCTGTTGTTTTGTAGTTCAAGCACAACAACAACTACTTTTATTCCAATGACATCTCGGTAACATGCACTAACTGACTATCTTACTCATTCAGTCCTTTGTGGATACAAGTGCTTTAACTTGTGTGTGAGCACTCGGTAATGAGTAAGACATTCATATTTTTATTTATTCCCCTTATGCCATGTGATGCTTTTAATGGCCCTCTAGTAGAGCATACTATTTTTAAGTGCAAGAAATTATGGAATAATTAAAGAAGGAATTTCTTGGAGGAAGTAAAAGAGAAGAAATCCACTTATATGAAGCAGACTGGGAAAACCGGTCTGACCGGTTCCAAGAACCGGTCTGACCGGTTCTGGCTCAGTCAGCAAACGATAAGTTCCGGCAGCCTCTGTCTCGTGCCAGAAGTTCCGACCCAAAACTCCGGCAGCCTCTGTTCCGTATCAGAAGTTCCGGCAAATCAATACCAGAAGTTCCGGCAGGGATTTATTTTTCGGGCTTCATCTAAGCTGGAATATTACAAGAAATCCTTCAAGCACTTCCATGGCATACAAATCCATGTACTATCTTTGTGGTAGTAAGCATTCTTGGCACCATCTCAATAAATGCAATTTATTTATGTGCCGGGACCAAATTGTGAGATAAGCTCCTCAAACTCATTAAATTGATCAAGTGCATGTGACATGGTATTCAAATACATGATGCACCTATTTAGGGGGAGATTATCCAACAATTTGTGTCCCAGAGACTAACATTTTCTTTTAGTGATTTTGTAGTCTCGTTTGTGAGAGTTTGTCTCTCTTTGAAGCAAGCTATGCATTTTGTTCAAAATTGGTAAAAGTGTATCTATCCCTTTGGACAATGATTTATCTTGATAAATAGCTGCTTGCCATAATATAGATTAAATTCCTTTGCTTGGCTTTGTGACAAGATTGATGCATGTGAGCTTGCCTTCCACCCATATACACATGTGCATCAAGAAAGAGGAATCTGACCTATATTGTGGGGTTTTATCTTTTAGTGATCCATTACGTCTTTCCAATCCAAAGGTCACTAAATGATGAAACTAGGTCTTGTGCCACTTAATGCATTTCTTTTCATGATGTATATAAGGAAAAATCACAAGTGAAAAGATGCGTTTGGATTATATGGATAAAGCACAAGATTTGAGAAATAAATCTTCACCAATGAGAAGAAGAATTAGCTAGAGGCCGAGGTATGTTTTTCAAATTCATATATTCATTTCAATGCATCTAGGCCTTCCCTCATGCTAGTGTGTTTAGCATGAAAAGTTTTATGTGATTATGATTGAGATCTTTGGCATAATTTCAATTTGTTTATTACCTTCTATATGCCTTGACCAAGATTGTGAATAAACTCCTCAATATTCATAATTGAATAAAGTGCAACTCAAAAGAAATTCAAAATTCTTATGCACTATCTAATGGGGAGCTTGTTCCAATACTTGTGTCACTTGTGGGACTAACAATTTCTTCTAGTGAATTTGTAGTCACATGTGCTAGTGTATCTTGTGCTAACTCAATACTTGAATAAGAAAAATAATTATGAGAGCTAGCACCATGCTAAATTGAGATATGCACAAATTGAATGGGCTTAAGGCAAAGGTATGTTTTTATGAACCGTCTATTCTTATCTTTTGCATCTAGGCCTCATATCCATGCTAGTGTGTGCATTCTTGCATGCAATTTTATCAAGTCTTTCTCTTGTGACCTATTAGGTGTTTAGTAAATTCCTCCTTTAAAATTGACTTGGTGTCAAATGTTCCATAAAACGGTTAGAGGAATATGCTAAACATCCTAATACGGTTCTTGACTTGATGTATTGCATGCTTTGGTGACATAGGATAGTTCTTTGAAAAATCCAACTAGCATGTTAGGACTTGTGTGTTTTTGAAAATAATTGGCTCTTGGTCTTTGTGACCCAATGGATCTGTTTGTGACTATAGTTAACCTTGCTTGATTGATGGCTAGTCACAAATGGTGAAATTTCTCTCAAGTCCATAAATTATCTATCTTTCCCAACCTTCTTGGAAGTATCAAGGAGTTTGATTAAAATTGGAAATTCCTATCTGTTGATCAATATCCAATGCCAATATCTATCTAGCACAAGGCTAATTCAATCTTGGATGAATTTCTTGTGGTGAAGGTGCAAATTTTGGACTTTGGCTGGTTTCCTGGGAAAACCGGTCTGACCGGTTCCTGGAACCGGTCTGACCGGTCTGCCCCGGGTCCACCCAACTATTTACCCCTTCACCCCAAAAGTTACCCTATCCACTCACATTCACTTCTCTCACCCATACCAGACCCGAGCTCTCTCTCTCCCGTGCGCCCTCATGCCCGAACTCCTCTCCCCCTCAAGTTTTTGAAGTTTTCCCCAAGGAAGTGCTCGGCCCCTTGAAGTTTCTGAAGATTGAAGTGATCCTCGTCGGTCTGACCGGACCCAACACCGGTTTTTGGATTCAAATCTTCAGTTTCCTCCCTCTCAAGGTATTCATATGTTCCCCATGCCCGATCTATGTGCTCAGTGAATATCTCTAGGATTCTTTCAAGCAATCATCTACTAGTATGCCCAGGAAGACATCCCTAAAGTTTGATTCAGTTTGGTGGGCTACATTTGTTGGAATCTCGATTTAGGATTTGACGGCAAGAACCGGTCTGACCGGTTCCTGGAACCGGTCTGACCGGTTTCTGGCTGTTGAACCCTAAATGCTCATATCTGTGCACTAGTGACCCTCAATGTTTACCTAGAGCTGCTCAAATGCTTTTACATATCCATATCCTGTGATTTACTGCTCAAGATCTAGCCCAAATCCAATGCTCATGGCCTGTTCTGCGTAGAACCGGTCTGACCGGTTCCTGTAACCGGTCTGACCGGTTGTGCCCAGAACAGCCACATCTGACCCTGTCAAGTCCTAGAAATCAAATCCAATCGCTCTTTTTGTCTTCCATATATTCCTGTGATCTGATCTTAGTATTTCCATACTCTATATATCCAGGAATCAGTGCTTATGGCTCCACAAAAGATGGTGGCAAAAAGAAGAAAGCAAGGTCAAAGTTGTGATGAGGACATCGCCTGGGGATCTAGCCATGTTCCCGTGGTTACTAGGCCTGGTCTAAGACCTAGAGGACTGAAAAGGGCTGCATCAAGAGAGATAGATGACAGTGATGAAACAGAATCAAGTGCCAGCAGTGATGATGTTGACATTGAGGATGAAGACTTTGTTGTGCAGCCAAATCGTGGCAAAGGGCCAGCAAGAGAGGGCAGCAGTGATGATGATGATGAGGAGGAAGAGGAAGAGGTTCAGGTCCCTAGAGGCAGAAGGCCTCCAGTTGGTCAGGGTGGAAGCTCCTCTGCTGCCATGCCTATTGTGATGGCTCCCACAGGTCCAGCTGATCGCATTGTTGTTGATTATTTTGGGACTGGGACCACAGAAGGGATAAGGAGGATGAGAAAGGAAAATCCTCTCAATGTGCCTAGGTCTGCTACAGATTTCAGATTTCATACTTCTTTTCAGCAGGACTACTACCAGACCGTCATTATGAGAAGAGCTAAGGTAGTGGCAGAGGCACAGTGGATAGATTGGGCTGCATTGGAGAGGAAAAATAATCCATTGCTGAATCTAATCATCAAGGAGTGTGAGGACAGAAAGATTAAGAGTATCATGGGATACTCACATGATTGGAACACCGAGATAATAGCCCAGTTCTATGCCACATTATATTTTGGGACTATTCAGGGAGACCAAGTGATGCATTGGAGGACTGAGGGAGTTGCTTATAGCATCACGTACACTCAGTTTGCAGAATGTCTTGGGTTCAGAAAGAAGGATGCCAAGCGTGGCAAGATCCACTTTGAAAACATAATGGCACCTGAAGCAACGAAGTTCATATACACCAGGGGAGAGCGGTACAACTATGGCAAGGTAAAGGGCTTGTATACCTACTACTCCATCCTAAACAGAATGTTTAGGAAGACTATCTGCCCTAGAGAAGGAAATCCCACAGATATATCCCTATATGGTAGAAATCTCCTTGCTAGAATGAGGCCAAATGGACAGAACTTTTGTGTTGCTGATTTCATTTGGGAAGAGATACGGGCTGTGTCTGAGAGCACTCAGAAGTGCTGTGGTTATGCGCCCTATATCATGAGAATGATTGAAAGGGTAGCAGGGAGGACTTGGGGTATGGATGGTGTGCACTTGCCTCTCACCGTTAAAGTGCCTAAGCATCCCATCCCTATATCAGATGAAGAAGAAGAGCAAGAAGAAGAAATTCACGTGGAAGAAGGAGAAGAGGGGCAGCAGGAGCAGCACTTTCAGCACGGGGCTGCTGGCCTGGGGCCAACCGGTCTGACCGGTTCCCCAGACCGGTCTGACCGGTTTGGGCCTGGGCAGCAGCAGCCGGGGAGTTCGTCTCGGTCCAGTGGGAAGCCATCATCTCCAATGAAGAAATTGCTTAGCTTTCTCACTGGAATATGCAAGAGTCACAGGGATATCAAGGTTGAGCAGCAAAGGGCAAGGAGGGCAAGCAAGAAAGATAGAGATTCAATCAAAATGATGCACAATGCCATGCACTTGGAGCCGGCAAGATCTCCGCCCTCTCCAGAGCCTGTTGAGGAAGAAATTCCTTCTGTTGAGGAGATGGTGAGACAGTACAGCTCAGGGGCAGGCTATGAAGATTTCTCACATATCTTGGATCCCGCCTTTGGAGCTTCTTCGTCTTCAGTTCCACCACCTCCACCACCTCAGCAGTATGGTGCTCCAGCTCAGGGGGATTTTGGCATTCCCTATGTTGCACCTGCAGATCCTCCAGCTCAGCCGGAGCCATTTGAGAGTTTCGTCACCGGTATCTTCGCCGATCCCACTCTTCCCTCCGGATGGGCTCCTTGGCCTGGACAGTAGTTTACAGCAGCAGTACAAAGACTCTTCTCCATGCTTTTTGGATAATCGATGACAAAGGGGGAGAAGAAGACGGATTTAAAGCTTAATTTGGTGTGCTGTCCAGGTGGAACCGGTCTGACCGATTCCTGGAACAGGTCTGACCGGTTCCTGTTATCTTTATCTATGTTGGAAAGTTGGACTTGTAATAATTGTCGGACCTTATCTTTTATGGGCTTGAGAACTTGTAATGTGTGCTACTATGTGTGATGTACCCTTTAATGCTTATTAAGTAACACTTTGTGTTAGTTTGTTATGCATGTGTTGATGTGATGAATGTTTTGTATATGTACTGACTGGGAGAACCGGTCTGACCGGTTCCTGTAACCGGTCTGACTGGTCTGACCCCAGACAGCACATATACACCTTTGTTTATTGATGTGAAAATTCTTGTCATATGCATCATGTTGTTTTTTTGTTACACACACTTGTTGCACCCCACGAATTCTGAGATATAGGGGGAGCTCCCATGGTTTCATTTTTATATGTGCTTTTGGCATGTGAGGCCAAATTTGGAAATTTCAAATCCAAGCACATATTTAGGGGGAGCTCATCATATATCTAAGAATTCAAAATGATTTTATTGCTATATTTGTAAGCTTTAATCGGGTTGTCATCAATCACCAAAAAGGGGGAGATTGAAAGTGCATCTAGGCCTCCATGTGGGTTTTGGTGAGTTTAATGACAAAATGATTAAAGGTCTAACTTGTTTGTCTAAGACTATGAGCAGGTAGTTGTTTGTACATTCATAGTATCATGATTTAATTATATATGAAATGAATGTTATTTGGCTCATAATGTGAAAGGCAAGCAAGTGTGTGATCTCCTTGTGCATAAATAATGAATGACAAGCATGTATGTTGATACATTATGGACAAGTCAACCAAGGCATATCTATGTGGTTCCAATCTATGAGAAAGCTTGTTGATATATGAAGGGATCATTCAAAGTGGAAATTGCAAGGCTCCATGTATGTACACCGAAGGGACATATGGTTATGTGACATACGTTGGTCTCATTGTTGGAAGCTTGCAATTCATGGGATATTCTTTATCAAGTCAAAACAAGCAATAATGAAGCAATGACTTGGAGATATGCTATGTGGGTCTCCAAGAATATGAGATGATTTATTTGACAAAGAAGAATGATATGCAAGACTTCTTGTATGAATGATAAAAGGACATGAGCATATGTGTTACATATTGGTCTTCAATTGGAAGCTTGCATTATGGATATTCTTTATCAATCAAGAACAAGCATTTGAAGAATCTTTCAAGTGGAATTCATTCAATGGCAAAGCAAAGCTAACTTGATGATGCAAGGGTAAGTGGTGAAGAAACAAATCGCGAAGACTAGAGCGAGGGACTAAGCAAGCTTTGGCTAAGTGACGACTTATGACCATGTGTGAATGCTAAGGTGAAGTATCTAGTATCCGGGGGGTTTCGAAGTATCATATCCAAGTGTTGTCAAGAGAATCAATGCAATGCATATATGTTATGGTTGATGAAGAAAGTGGCTTATGGATTAAAGTGAACTCAAACATAAGTTGTGGAAAATCCTAAGTCACTAGCTCAAGGTTGATCTGCTCAAGATGATGAACAATGTTGAAAGCCCTCAAGTAAAGAATATTCAAGTATTGGCATGATTATCAAAATGGAAGCTCAAGTGGTTGAAATATGTTTATTTATATGTCTTGAGTTTAGGTATGCCGTACTATCAGAGGGATGCAACATTGGTTGATAGACATTCACTGAAAGTGCTCAAAGTCAAACCCATGAGAGTCTAACCATTAGAATTCTAACTTAGTGGGGTTTTCAGGCAAGAACCGGTCTGACCGGTTCTGGGGACCGGTCTGACCGGTTCATGGCCTCTGAGCGTCTAACGGCTAGTTCAGTTTGAAAACCCGGTATGGCAAACCGGTCTGACCGGTTTTGTCTGACAGAATAACGGCTAGTTTTGGAAGGGTTGGGTATTTATACCCAAGAGCTCCTCTTTGAGGGGCTGCTGGTTCTGTGCGTCCCTTATACCTTCTTGAGGCCAGCTGAGCTCTCCCCAACCTCTCTTTGTGAGATTTGAGCAATCTTTGTGAGATTTTTGAGTTGGGTTGAGAGAGAGTATTGTGTGTGAGCTAATTGTGAGAAATCTGATCTTGAGCACTCTTGGTGGCGTCCAGCAACTTGTGAAGCATTTGTTACTCTTGGAGCTTTGCTCCTAGACGGCTAGGCGTCGCCGTTGAGCACACATTCCTTGTGTGGTTGTGCCACGGAAGTTTGTATCACCCATCCTCCTTGTGAGGAAATCAGTAAGTAAACTCAATCCCCTTGGTGGTCGATTGGGTGAGGAAAGGGTTAGGTGTGACAACCCGGCTCTTCGTGAGCACCTCAACGGAGACTAGGATTCACCTTGCCTTGGTGGCTGCTTAGTGCATGTGGTGAATCTGAACTTCGGTAAACAAATCCTTGTGTTTGTCTCCATTTACTTACTTTTGTCAATTCTAGCATTTACTCGTAATTCCGCATATCTCTACTTTGGTAAACTTGTGCTGTGTGCAGGAGCTTCATAAATATACTTGGAAACACCTGGTGAAGCTTGTTGTCCAAAGTGGTTTGTGCTAGAATTGTTTGGGGGTTGTTCTTCATTATTGTTACCTGTCTGTCAGAGGAAACCGGTCTGACCGGTTTCAGGAACCGGTCTGACCGGTTCCAGTGCTGACAGCTGGGTTTCAGTTTTGTAATTTGCAGAAATTCGAAGAAACGCCTATTCACCCCCCCCCCTCTAGGCGACATCAAGGTCCTTTCATAAACCAACAGACTCTCTAAAACTGAACTCTTCATATGTTAAGTGCCAGTGGGCCCCATGTGTCATGCTCTTTTCTTATCTTCTTCCTTCTTTGTTTCTCTTCGCTCCCAAATCGAGCCAGAGCCAAATAGCGCACGGCGGCGACGCGGCGGGGGACGAGCGCTGGGATGCGCGCCGCGGAGAGGTTGCCGGAGCCGGCGAGGCCGAGCGCGTGCTCCGCGTGGCCCTCCGCATGCTCCACAGCTGCCAGTCCACGCAGCGCTAGGCACTGGAATCCCGTGAGAGCCATGGAGCCGTGCCTCGTATACGACCTCACCGTCCAGTGACTTCATCCCGTACCTACCTATGCCTGTGACTTCATCCTGTCGGTGACTTCATCTCGTGAGCTCGTTGTTCATGTTGCTGTGCACACACATATGGAGGGCGATGACGCACGCACGCCGGTTGTTGGCCGCCGACAAGACAACGATGTTCTGCATGGTCGTACTGCCGGCACCGTCTGCGCGGCGATCTCCCCGCTCTACTTCGGCAACGCGATCTAGAGCGTGGCGATGACGGCGACCGTGGCCGAGCTCGCGCCTCTAGCATCCAACGACCTGGGCTGGGCGGCGGCCAAGCTGCATGCGACCGTGGTGGCGCACGAGGACGGCGCGATCCGGTGTGCCGTAGCGGCATGGGAGGCCGCGCTGCGGTGCTTCCCGCTGGGCAACCCCGACGGCGCGGCGCTCACGATGGGGAGCTCGCCCCGGTTCCCGATCGTCGAGCCGACGCATGCCAGGAGTCGATGTGGGCGTGAATCCCTTCTCTGCGAGCTCCGGTGACCGTCCCTCCTATCTTCGGCGCGAGTGAGACCTCCGGCCACCCTCCCTCCCTTCTCCGTGAGCTGCGCGGGGCCACGGGAGGTGGATGGCGAGCCGCACCCGCTCGGGGAAAAAAGCTAGCGGAAGGGGTTGGATACCGAGCTGGATAGCGAGGAGATGATTTTGGAGAGGCTGTTGGATCTCATTTTTATCATAGTTTTGTTATTTTTAGCTAGTCATTTTATTATACAGTAGCTCTTGGAGATGCTCTTAATCTCTTCCAATCCACCTAGAGAGGGGATTAATAACCAAACAAACATTAAAGTGTAACATATGTATGTTGTCCCAACTCCACCATCTCTAACAGCTATATTACATTAGATATTTTTAGTGGTTTCAATATTTTCCAAAGTTGCCAAAATTTTTGAAAGACTCGTTCATATGTTTCTTTGTCTATGCATATGATGTTGATACAATTGATGCTGGGCTAACTTTGGTCTTGTTTGGTTACCACGCTAAAAATTAGCGTTAAAAGAAATCTTGCATGCATGGAGTACTAAATAAAATCTATTTACAAAACCTTTTCACAGATGAGTGCAACTTTGCGCGACGAATCTAATGAGCCTAGTTAATCCATGATTTACTACAGTAATGCTACAGTAACCATCCTCAGATCATGTGAACAAAGGTCTCATTAGATTCGTCTCGCGAATTAGCATAGGAGTTGTGAAGGTAGTTTTGTAAACTGCCTTTATTTAATACCCTTAATTAGTGGTAAAAAATATAAACTAAACTTTAGCCCAAGCATCCAAACAGAGCCTGAAGTCAACCATTTGGTCCATGTATTGATGTACTCCCTCCATCCCGAAAAGACCGCGATCCTAGAGTTTAAATTTTGTCCCGAAAAGACTGCACTTGTAGGAGGTATGTGGGTCCCGTTTATAATTAAAAAAGTTTCATCCTAAGCCAGTTCCCCACGCGTCCATGCATAGAGCACTCCAGAAAGCACCGGTGACCAACCAAAGAAAACGAAAAATTTCTCATCCACTCATTCAAGGGGCATTTTGGTAATTTTACACCCATCCTTGTTTTTCTTCCCAGTCCTTGAAATACAGTTATTTTGGGACGGTGGGAGTATACAACCTTAAACCTTTACTATGCGATGTATAATTTTGTGACATTGACATGTAGGGGCCACATGGCAGTTCTGGCTTCAACCAGCAGCCCAATGCCAAACTAAGAGGGGGAAAAATATCACAAAACCAGATAAACCCCCGTCTCCCCTTCCCTTCCGCGCCCGCGCCTCCACCACTCGCTCTCCTCCTCCGTCCACCTCCACTCCACAATGACCGCCTCCCTCCTTCCCCCGACCTTCCTTCCCCATCGCCTCCGCCGCCTCGCTCCCGCTGGCTGCACCACATCCCCCGCCGCTGCCTCCTCCTCGGCCTCTGCTCCCTCGACCCGCTACGACTTCGAGCCCCTCCTGACCTACCTGTCCTCCCCCTCCGTGGCAGCCTCCCTCACCTCGTCGTCCCCGCCGGCATCCGTTCCGGCGCCCGAGCGCCGCCTCGCCGCGTCCTACTCGGCCGTCCCGTCGCACGAGTGGCACGCGCTTCTGCGGGAGCTCGCCGCTAGCGACGCGTCCCTGCCGCTCGCGTTCGCGCTGCTGCCCTTCCTCCACCGCCACCGCCTCTGCTTCCCGCTCGACCTGCTCCTCTCCTCGCTCCTCCACTCGCTCTCCGTGTCCGGCCGCCTGCTCCCGCACTCGCTGCTGCTCTCCTTCCCGCCGTCGCTCACCGACCCGCCCTCGCCGCTGCTGCTCAACTCGCTCCTCGCCGCCTCCGCCGCGGCCTCGCGCCCCGCCGTCGCGCTGCGGCTGCTGTCCCTGCTCCGGGAGCACGACTTCCTCCCGGACCTCGCGTCCTACTCGCACCTCCTCGCCTCGCTGCTCAACACCAAGGACCCGCCCGACGCCGCGCTGCTAGAGCGGCTCCTCAGCGACCTCAGGGAGTCGCGACTCGAGCCCGACGCGCCTCTCTTCTCCGACCTCATCTCGGCCTTCGCGCGGGCGGCGCTCCCGGACGCCGCGCTCGAGCTCCTCGCCTCCGCGCAGGCCATCGGGCTCACGCCGCGGTCCAACGCGGTCACCGCGCTCATTTCCGCGCTTGGCGCTGCGGGGCGCGTCGCCGAGGCGGAGGCCCTCTTCCTCGAATTCTTCCTTGCTGGGGAGATCAAGCCGCGGACGCGTGCTTACAACGCCTTGCTCAAAGGATATGCGAGGATTGGGTCGCTGAAGAACGCAGAGCAGGTGCTTGACGAAATGTCGCAATGTGGTGTCGCGCCAGATGAAGCCACATACAGCTTACTAGTGGACGCCTACACAAGGGCTGGGAGGTGGGAAAGTGCAAGGATACTGCTCAAGGAGATGGAAGCTGATGGAGTGAAACCAAGCTCTTATGTGTTCAGCCGGATCCTTGCAGGGTTCCGTGACAGGGGAGATTGGCAAAAGGCGTTTGCAGTGCTCCGAGAGATGCATGCTAGTGGGGTAAGACCAGATCGACATTTCTACAATGTCATGATAGATACATTTGGTAAGTACAATTGCCTTGGGCATGCCATGGATGCATTTGACCGAATGCGAGAAGAAGGGATTGAGCCAGATGTTGTCACATGGAACACCCTCATTGATGCACACTGTAAAGGAGGGCGGCATGACCGAGCCATGGAGCTGTTTGAGGAGATGCGTGGAAGCAATTGCCCGCCAGGCACAACAACATATAACATCATGATCAATTTGCTTGGAGAGCAAGAGCGTTGGGAGGGTGTGGAAGCAATGCTATCAGAGATCAAGGAACAGGGCCTGGTACCGAACATCATCACATATACTACTCTTGTGGATGTGTATGGAAGATCCGGTAGGTACAAGGAGGCAATTGATTGCATTGAGGCGATGAAAGCTGATGGCCTGAAGCCATCGCCTACTATGTACCATGCCTTAGTCAATGCATATGCTCAAAGGGTAAGAAAATTTTTATGCATATTTTTCCACTGTGGTTACCAATGAATATTCCATAACTGGTTATGCCCAGATAACTAACCCGTTGCCTTGATGCAGAACTGATAAGCTGTTATACTACTTTTGAGATTTTCTACATAATATCTAAAATTGTTCTGACAACAAAAGACTTGCACAATCTAATTACAGAAAGAATCTATATGTTCTGATATTAATACCTACCTATTTGATTTTTAGAGTCGGTATATAATATGATAGTTTGCTTAGTTGTGTATACAAATCAGGATTGCATTGTCGATATATTTCTGCCAGATTAAGTGAATTTATTTTTTCTGAATTAGAAGAGATTAACTGATTAAGTGAATTTATCCGATTCAAACTGTTTTTCGGGTTCTCATGGTTCATGCACGGATTATCTGCAGGGTTTAGCTGACCATGCGTTAAATGTGGTTAAGGCTATGAAAGCAGATGGCCTGGAGGTTAGCATCTTAGTGTTGAATTCATTGATTAATGCTTTTGGTGAAGATAGAAGGGTTGTTGAGGCCTTCTCTGTGCTGCAGTTCATGAAAGAAAATGTGAGTGGTGTTTTTGTCCTCATTTTATTATTTTGATCTGCTTCAGATACTCATATTACATGTCCTTCTGTTTGATCATGCTGTCTTTGGCAATTCATCCGGATATAATGAAATTTGCGCTGTCTGCATTTCATATTTGCAGGGTTTGAGGCCTGATGTTATAACATACACAACATTGATGAAAGCTTTAATACGTGTTGAGCAGTTTGATAAGGTAAGCACAGACTCTTGTGTGCCTCCTTTCTCCTTGCTGTAAAAAACTAGAGACAACTCAGATCAAGATCTTACCTACTCACTAAGTTACATGCTATCAAGTGCGTTATATATAACAGATCTGATCCAATTTGCTATTCTAGCTTTGTTCTTCCCAGATAATTAGAGTTCCAGCTACTGCTTTTTATATGGTTGTAAATCAACTAGTTATCTTTAATATTACAAATTTGTACTTCCAGAAGGATTTATGTTGTTGTAAATCTGCAAGCTCCACTGAGGGAATAGGTATGAACTGAATTCTGAACCTTGTGGTTCGCTAATGATTTAACAGGTTCCTGTTATCTATGAAGAAATGATCACATCAGGATGTGCCCCTGATCGAAAAGCTAGAGCAATGCTCCGGTCAGCTTTAAGATACATGAAACACATGAGGGTTGCATAGGCAATTAGACCCAATTACTCATCGCACCTGATGGAATCATAATCTTTCTGCTGATCTTCGCCAACTTTACAACAGAAGGTTAATACTTGTCTGATGCTTGCATTTTGCTGTAGATCATCTCAAGTTTATTGGATAACTGCTTTTCCTGAGACTTATGGTTGTATATTCATCAGGTGAAGCACCATATGCTGACTGCTGCACTCTGCTTGCACAAGATGACAGAATCACTTCCTAAGCACTTAGGACAAGACATGTACATCTTGATCATTTGCAACAGAAAGAAGACTGAATACATGACACCAAGGAGCTAGGACCTTTGATATAGGAAACAAAACAGTGTCTGTCCGGACCTCAAAATTTGAGTTGGAAAGTTGGAATTGATATTGGTTTATAATTCAATTTCCAACATTTTGCTGAGACAATGAATTGCAACATGGAATCAGAATTCCAGCTATGCCAATTGTATTTATCTGTAGACATTGTGCATGGCAATACAAATGAAATGTATTATATTTTTATTGTCTCAAAACTAAAACATAATTTGTTTTGCCCTTATCGGTGGTTTTCTTTTATAAGGTATAACAGGTGAACCTGAACTTTATTACCGAGAATGAAATTACAGAGTTTTCACAGGTTACTTTGCGATTGCACGTCTAGATAATTAACTGCGGCGGCGTCTCCTCTCTAGGACAAGTATTGCACCCCTACAGGGAGAAGCTAACATCCAGCGAAGCCGACAGACTTTTGTTCAACCAAAATGAGACACAGAAAATGCACAAGGACTTGATAAAGATGATTTCAAAATAAAATAAACAAAGAGTACATATATTCTAACAGTACATATTGTACCTTGGAGCACATTGCGTGTGTCCTCAGGAGCAGAGGGTACACACAATAATTAGGAAACAGCAAGCATATAAAATTAGTGCACTGGACATAACAAAGAAACATTAAGACAGCACCACATATATCTTGAACAAAATGTACAGACAGATGGTTACATTGCAACGGAGAGTTGGTAGTTACGGAATGAACTTCCACGTTTAAACAATACTAGCAATCCTAAAAGTAGATCTGGCTAAGGATGCAAATCGGCTGAACCTCACTTCTTCCCAATCTCCATCAACAACCAATCCTTCCTCATGTCCATTGGAAGTGCCATAAGACATTCAAACTTGCGATCGCTGCATGTGAGGATACAATAGGCTCTTAGCAAATCATCACGTGCTAAGTTGGGTATTGCTTGAAGCGCTGCAAAGATTTCCTTAGGACATGCATTCTTTGGCTCATCTTGAGTTTCATTTGAGTTCATAGATATTTGGAACGAATTCTTGATGTCACCAGACATGCAAAAGAGTGCATCCTTTGTTCTGGACCTCTTCATCCGGCCTTGTTTGTTTGATTGGATCAACAGGGGTGGTTGTGGCCCAGAACGGTATTGACTGCTAGGTCCAGATGTTGAGGGTGAACTTGTAGTATGGCCACGAACATCTTCAGCAACTTTCATTGCCACCTCTTGGCCATTCTCAGCACCTGCACTGACATCTTCACTTGTGGCAGCATGATCTCTGGAGAATATTAGGCTTATTGCATCCCAGTTCTTGATAACTTTATGCTGATAGGAAGCAGCAGCTTTGTTTTTCTGCAAAATAGCCATCAAAGTTGAACTGCATGCCTGAGCCTATTCCAGTACAAACTAACAAAAATGAACACATTTGCCCACCTCTATGTATCTGCTCCAAGCATCCTCGTTGTGAATCACAAGCTTGTTCCTGTTTTGATCCCACTCAAATCCATCATGGGCAAGTATTCTGCCAAGGGCATTGCAGTGCTTGTCAAACGTCTTGCATCTTGACATCACATGATCCTTTGTGATATCCATGTTGCACTTCTCCCGCACATTTCTCACCGCTGCAGTGTATACATGTGGCTTCCACCCATTTGCTGTATGATCCCCATTGTTGTGATGCTCAACAAGAACATCCAGGAGCGCCTGATCCATATCGTCTGTCCAAGTCAGATAGCCTCTATACTTCTTCTTACCATTGCTCGCACTCATAGTACAAGATCTCTTGTACTAAAATCAGGCAAATAACATATCAGAATTGTCAAGTACAATAAAGCCTGATGTTTAAGCTTTGGATAATGAATCATCACATAGTATTTGGAAGTATAATCTAGCTAATGATTTCACAAAGTCAATGTTCATTTTGCTTATAATCTAGGTAATGAATTTACAAAGTCAATGTTCATTTTGCTTCCTTCATCTGGCCTGAGCTTTTTATATAATATATACACTAGAAACAAGCACATGAATACATGGATCTCGCAACATACCTGATGACCTTACTTCTGTTGTCTGCTTGTCTGCTAGACGTCTGGGCTAGCAGAGGACTCGACCCTGCACGTACGCGGGTTTCAGCAATCACAGGATTTCCAAGAACCAGGCAATCGAAGATTGAATAATACAGCGAAGGTGCAAGGATAAAGCGAGGCAGAGTCGCATCGGGCAGGCGGAGAAGTGTGCGCCATCTACGGATGAGGCCATAAGGGGGTCCTGATGTTGGATGCAGAAACCGGCGGCCGGAACTGCCGAATGGGGAGGGCGGCGCTGCCGGAGCGGGTGCCTGGGGTTGGCGCCTTGGCGGGGTACGCGAGGATGAAGGTGTGCCGCAGGCCCCGGGTACGGATAGGACAAGAGCAAGAGGATTAGCCGGAGGAGTGGAGCGGAGGGTCGAGGAGGGAGTGAGCCAGAATAGCGCCGGCGACGATTGGGCCGCCGGCGGGGAGGAAGAAGGGGAGAGTGGTGGAGATTTACCTGTACTCCTGTAGCCGCCAGTTGGAGAACTGAAGCGGCGGCGGCAGCCGCGGCGCGGAGGCCTCAACCTCAATTCCACAGGGTTCCCGATTCCGGGGTTTGGGGTTCGGAATTGTCTGGCTTTGGTTTGGGACCTGTACCGATTCCGGTGTTTGGGATTCGGAATCGTCTAGCTTTCATTTGGTACCTGAAATCCAGGGCCGGGCCGGCATAAACCGGGCCCTGTTCAAAAGTCTAAACGGGGCCCTATTAATCTATCGAAATATGATAATATAATAATATATATAGCATAATATATTATATTACAACAACAAGAATTATTTTTATTTGGTCTTGGTTGCATAATCTTTACTCAAACAGATTTATCCTTGCCATGTTCCTTGAAATAAGATCTTTAATGATGGACTTATAAATTATAATCAATCTTCTCTTCTAGCATGTCACTCTCACATCATGGTCAAATCAATACATCGATCTGTATCAAGATATGATTTCGATTTTAGGACACTAAACATCTAGAAAACTGTTTAAACATACATACAAAAGATTAGTACTTCGCATACCGCAACAGAATTGAGAAACAAAAAATAGAAAATTACCTGGTGCTTTTGATTGATCGGAGCCGCCGGAGAAGGTCTGCTGCTCGCTGGTCGCCAGGCGCCCACCGGTCATCTGCGTGTGCCCGTCGTTAGAACATACATACAAAAGATTAGTACTTCGCATACCGCAACAGAATTGAGAAACAAAAAATAGAAAATTACCTGGTGCTTTTGATTGATCGGAGCCGCCGGAGAAGGTCTGCTGCTCGCTGGTCGCCAGCAGGGTTTTTTTTACCGACCGGTCCCTCGTAACCGCCGGCCGGCGGTAGCGGTTAACCGGTCGGTTAACCGCGGTTACCGCTAAATACCGAACAAATTCAAATTTAAATTCAAATCGCGCCATACAAACGGTAATTAACGGTTAACCGACGGTAAGAGCGGTTTGCCGGTCGGTAGGAGCGGTTAACCGGTCGGTCGGTCGGTCGGTCGGGCGATCGGTCGATCGGTCGGTCGGAGCGGTTAACCGGTCGGTTAGAGCGGTTAGCCGGCCGGTTTCGACATAACTGAATAATTATACATAGAGATAGAAAATGATCACAAATACATACAAACATGGATACATAATAATAATTGTGCATAGAAATAATAGTTATGCATAGAAATAGATCAACGGTAGTATTGCCTAGCCATTTCATACTCGGCGGTGGACATCACATTCAAACCTTGCCTTAGAAGCAGCTCAGCTTTGTAGTCTTGCCAAGTTTGGCCCGTCCACGCCGATGTCGTCTGCCATTCCTGAAGTAACATATTGTACCAATGGGGGTCTTGCCATTCGTACACCCATCTCATCGGTGGCTGCGTGCTCAAATCAGGTATAGGATAGTGATAACTGGACTGGGAGGAATCGCTGTATGAGCTAGAAGAGTACTGTG